>JANKKI010000204.1:4331279-4950034 GCA_025175665.1 Cinchona pubescens
TGCCTGTTACTTCAGACGGTGAAATGCGTCCGAGAAGCTTGACATAGTTCGGACGGTGTAATGCGTCCGAACACCTTGTTTCTAGCAGAAAAAAGTGACAGACCTGCAAAGCTTGGTTTCAGAGTTTAGTGCTTATGCCATTATCAAAATAAGGTTTGGAAAACATCAATCTCCTCCTTTTTGATGATGACAAACAGTCATGGAATAATCAATATGTAAAATCAACAGCTATGAGTGATAACCAATCATTTTGCAATATATTCCTACTCCCCCTTTTGACATCATCAAACAAAGCTCCCCCTGAGAAAGTGTACCCAAATATCCAACAGGAATAGTACAAAAAGTCAAAGTAATTCATAAAAATAAAACCGAGAATGAATCCAACTAGTCAAAGGAAAAAAAATGCAAAGAAATGCCAAAACTAAAATACATATCACCGTCTGAAGTCTGATTATTATAGAATCTAAGTCGAGTCATTTTTCTTCTTAGAGTATTTTTCGATCTTGCGGCGTTTGGAAGGGACGTCATCATTAGTAGCCTCACTGTCTTAATCTTCTTCATTACAGCGTTGCATGATGAAATTGAATGTGTCATCAACGTCCTCATCGTCGCCTTCATCTTCATTGGCAACACCTTGATTATTTGTGTCCTCTTCGTCATCCTCACGAACATCCCCTCTTCGGCATTATCATCACTTTTGGTAGAGGAGTCGAGTGGATATTGTGATTGAATATTGGCAAATTGAACCTGACCTGAAGCAGACATGCCCAAGCTAAGTGCCTCTTGGAGGATCAACTGACGAGTTTCAAGTCGCTTTAACTTACGATTAGTGCGATGTTGAAAGGAACTTATTTGAGTGCTCAAAGAAGTGAGAAGGCCACAAATTTGAGAAAGTGAAGGTTTGGAGGAAGATGGACGAGGATCATGGACTGGTGGAGGTGTTTGAGGAGGAGGAGTGGAGTGGGGAAGTGCCAAACCAGAGGTAGAGGCCTGGGATTTTGAACGTTCAATATCAAAGGCTGCCTTAGTTAACCATTGATCGTTAAAATAACGGAGGCCTTTTCACTCAATATAAGATTTGTTGAAATAGGGGGGAAATTGTTTGTTTCCGTTGAAAGGTACATCAAGAAAATCAAATACTTTGGTGAGAAATTTTCCAAAAGGAATGTTTCGTCGGGTATCAGTAAGAAAGAGTTCCCACAGGGAGCAGAAGAGATACCCAAAGTCAAGAGGAATTCCAATGAAAACACAAAAAAATAAGTAAAACTGCATTTTTTCAGGCTCAGTTCGATGCCCATCTATTGGTAACAGTAAATTCGAGACAAGAGTGTACAGAATGTTCAGTTCAGGAGTGAGCAATGTAGTTTTGGCTTCTGAAGCCTGTTTGAGATTGATGTTAAAAATTGCTCTGATCTCAGCAATGTCAAATCGAGTACCAAGAGCGGGCCATTTATCTAAAGAAAACAAATAAGAAAAATCAACATTCGGATTTAAGACTTCACATTCAAAAATAGTGTTGATGATGTTAGAGGAAATTTCAAGATTTGTGCTGTTTACACGAGAAACTAATGTACGAACAGTAGGGCCTTTCCTAAGATTGGCTGTGAATTGGAGCACCATGTCATGATAAATGGGTAAGTCAGTATGAACTAAGTGACCCCAATTTTATTTTTCAAAACACGATTTTACAATGGACAGATTAAATTCATCGAAAAGACTCTGAGAAGCAGGGCATTGAACAATTATAGATTTGCTAAGAAGAGATGTATACCGTTCAGATGCCTTGGCATCGATGAATTTTGGTAAGGTTGGATTTGATGAAGTTTGAGGATTAGCAGATGATTCCCCACGCACCAGAGCTTTTCCTTTTGATTTATGTCCACGAGTTGCTGTTGAAGATCCTCCATGGGATTTAATCATTGTGAATGGAAGAAGGAGAAAAAGAAAAAAAATGATTTATAATTTTTTTGAAAGTTGGTGGAAATTTGGAAATGAAATGAGATGGTAGATGGGTGAAATTAGGTGCAATAATGGTGATGAATACTTTGGGAATAACAATTTTCCAAACAATTTATCGAGAGAGGGAAGAAGTTGGAGGATTTTTTAGGAGAAAAATTTCGCCACAGAGGGTTTCGGTGGTTAGAGTGAGTTCGAAAGGGGAAAGTGAACGGTTTTAATCAAGCAGAGAGACCGTTCGGATGTCCAAACGATTGGTGTGCATCCGATGATGCGTCCGAAAGCTAACGAACGGACGGCTGATCAAAGAGCAAGTGCATCCGATATTCTTTCGGACGATGGGAAGCGTCCTGTAGAATTCCAGTGAGAAGGTGAAGAAATTGAGGAACATTCGGATGATCATAAGCGTCCGAGATAGAGAGGAGGTTTTCGGACGAGTGAGAGCGTCTGAGAAAGAGTGTTGTTCGGATGATCGGGTGCGTCCGAACGAAGAGATTATGCCAAATTGAACTGTAAAATCCCCAAACATTTTCTGAGAGATTCGAAAACAATCTAGAGCCAAGGGTTTTGTAAAAATGTCAGCCAGTTGATCTAAAGTAGACACAAAATCAACACGTATTTCCTTTTTACAAACAACATCTCTAATAAAATGGTGTTTAACATCAATGTGTTTGGTCCTAGAGTGCATAACAGGATTTTTTGTGAGATTAATTGCACTAGTGTTGTCACACCTTATAGGCACACAATCAAAAATAACACCAAAATTGTTTAGAGTATGTTTTATCACAGAAGTTGAGCGCAACAATTTCCAGCAGCAATATATTCGGCTTCAGCCGTAGAAAGAGAAATAGAATTTTGTTTTTTGCTAAACCAAGACACAAGACAATTACCCAGGAAATAACAAATACCACTGTTACTTTTTCTATCAATTTTAAACCCAGCAAAGTCAGCATCAGAATAACTAATTAAATCAAATGTAGAGGACTTTGGATACCATAGACCAAAATTCATTGTGCCCTTCAAATATCTAAAAATCCTTTTTACAGCTATCACAAAGTGCTATTCTTTAGGGCAAGATTGAAATCTAGCACTTAAACAAACAGCAAACATAATATCTGGTCTGCTAGCTATTAAGTAAAGTAGGCTTCCGATCATACCTCTATAGTGTTTTTCATCAACACTATTACCTCCTTCATCTTTATCAAGTTTGGTTGAAGTGCACATAGGCGTACCAACTTGTTTGCAATCTTTCATTCTGAATCTTTTGAGTAGCTCTTTTGTGTACTTGATTTGTGTAATAAACGTACCTTCCTTTGTTTGGTGAACTTGTAGTCCAAGGAAAAATTGTAACTTCCCATCATACTCATCTCAAACTCTTTTTGCATTAAATGTGAAAAATCCTTGCACAAGCTTTCATTAGTTGCTCCAAAAATAATATCATCAACATAAATTTGAACAATTAACAAACCATTGGAATTTGTTTTTGTAAAAAGAGTGGTGTCAACTACACCTCTTTTAAATCCATTTTCAATCAAGAAACCACTTAATCTTTCATACCGTATCAAAGCTCTTGGAGCTTGTTTCAAACCATATAAAGCTTTAGAGAGTTTGAAAACATGATTTGGAAAATTTTTATTTTCAAAGCCCGGAGGTTGTTCAACGAAAACTTCTTGATCAATAAAACCATTTAAAAATGCACTTTTGACATCCATTTGAAATAATTTGAAATCATTGAAACATGCAAATGCGAGAAACATGCGAATGGATTCTAATCTAGCCACGGGTGCAAAGGTTTCATCAAAGTCAATACCTTCTTCCTTAGCATAACCTTTTGCAACAAGTCTGCCTTTGTTCCTTATGATTTCACCTTTATCATTTAATTTGTTTCTAAAAATCCATTTTGTTCCAATTACGGGATGAGAAGATGGTCTTTCAAATAAGGTCCATATGTTTTTTTCTCAAATTGACTAAGTTCATCTTGCATGGCAATGACCCAAGATTCATCATTTAAAGCAACATCTACATGTTTAGGTTCAATGTGAGAAAGTAATGCACAATTACTATTATAAAGGTTTATGAGAGCAAGTGTTACCCCATCGGATAGATCACCTATGATCAAATCTTGAGGGTGACTAGAGACGAATCTCCAAGCTTTTGGAAGATCTTTTGGAGTATCCTCGTTCTTTTCTTCTTAATCATCTACTTGATGGTTGATGACATCATTGCTTGGTGTGATCTCTTGATGATCTTCGTGGATAGTGAGCTTCTCGAGCTCCTTTTGAATACCTACATCATCATCTTCACATAAATTCTTTGAGATAACATCATTAGCTTCATCAAAAGTAACATGTACAACTTCTTCAATCAAGAGCGTTCTTCTATTCTATACCCGGTATGCTTTCTTGTCACTAGAATATCCTTGAAAGATCCCTTCATCCGATTTTTTGTCAAATTTACCAAGATTTTCTTTGATTTTTAAAACAAAACATTTGCAACCAAAAACTTTAAAATAGCTCACAACGGGGTTTTTACAAAAAAGGAGTTCATAAGGAGTTTTGTTTAAAAATGATGAGTGCTTAATAAAACTCGATTCATGACATTACAAGCCGGGTTAACGGCTTCGGCCCAAAAATATTGTGGTAAGTCGCATTCACTAATCATAGTTCTAGCAGTTTCTTGAAGAGTCCTATTTTTCCTTTCAACAACACCATTTTGTTGAGGGACTCTAACAACCAAAAATTCATGTGAAATACCATTGTGATCACAAAATTCGGGAAAACCTCAAAATTTTAAATTCGGCACCATTGTCACTTCTTAAACGAATTAACTTTAAATTCAATAAATTTTGAATTTTGGAAAACAATTTTACAAATTTTTCAAAAGCTTCATTTTTGTGAACAAGAAATAATACCCAAGTGTACCTAGAATAGTCATCTACAATAACAAAGGCATATTTGCAACCACCAAGACTAGCATGTTGAGTAGGTCCAAACAAGTCTAAATGCAACAATTCTAAAGGTTTAAGAGTGGACACGAAATTCTTTGGTTTTAAAGAAACTTTAACTTGTTTACCAAATTGGCATGCATCACAAATTTTATTTTTCAAAAACTTTAGTTTTGGCAAACCTCTTACCAAATCCTTCTTAGCAAGTTTTTCAATTAAATCCATATTAAAATGACAAAGTCTTCTATGCCAAAGCCAAGGATCATCTATGGAAGCGGTAAGACATTTTACTTTGCTATTGCTAATTTTATCAAGATGAATCACATAAACATCACTGTGCCTATTGCCCTTAAATAAAACAACATGATTTTTATCAAGGATAAGACACTCATGCTTGGTAAAAAACACATATAAATTTTTATCACAAAGTTGACTTACACTTAATAAATTGTAGTTCAGATTATAAACAAGAAGGACATTCTTTATCAAGGTTTCACCATTTTTACCTACATCACGAATGCCGATTGATTTTGCTTTATTGTTATCTCCAAATGTTACTTTTTCACTGTTTTTGGATTTGAGATTTGGGAAGAGAGAAGCATCACCCGTCATGTGCCTTAAACATCCACTATCTATGTTAGACAGGAACCACTTAGCATTGTTGGTGATGTTAAGTACCTACACAATAGATCAATTGATAACTTTTGGTACCCACATTTTCTTGGGTCCATTTGAGTTAGTGAAATTGCTATTAATCCATGCGGCTTTCATTCCAAGTTTCTCATTTTTCTTGACATAAAACATATTCTTGACATGTCCATGTTGTTGGAAATATCTACAAATAATATTTTTATTTCCATATAAAGAGGATTTTGATTTTACAAAACATAAGTCATCCCTTCTAAACATAATAAAATTTTTGTTGATTAATACATTTCTATTTCTTTTCAAATCAACAACATTTTCTCTCTTTCTAGTCAAGAGAACATTTAAATCATCCAATCTTTTCTTCAAGGAGGCTTTTTCTTCTTTGACCTTTGATCTCACATGCATTCTTTTCTTCAAGTCACTATTTTCTTGTGATAGCCTATTATTTTCATTCACAAGTTTAGAGTTAGCATTCAATAGAGCATTTGATTTCTTCACCTCCCTAACTCCTTATTTCTAGCATATGATTCCTTTAAGCTATCATGCAATTTTAAAATGAAAGCTTCAAGATCATTTTCATCATTAGAGTCATAGTTAGAATTTACCTCATCATCTCCAATGGCCATAAAGGCCATTTGTGCCGACTCCATTTCTTTTTCAACTTCTCTTTCAGAGTTGCAATCATCCCTTGTGATTTGAAAGTTATTGAATCGAGGCTTTCTTCCTTCCTTCTTTTTCTTAGAAGGACACTCATTTGCAAAGTGTCCGAGTTGACTGCATTCAAAGCACTTTTCATTTTACTTCTTCATTTCTAGCTTAGTCTTTCCTTTGAAATTATTTGAATTTGTAGCTCCACCTCTTCTCATTCTCCGTTTGTTGATGTAATGTTTAAGAAATCCTTTGGTGATGAGTGCAAGATCTCCTTCATCAAGATCTTCGTCTTCTAGATTGATGGAGCCATTTTCATCCTCTTCTTGAGAGGTCTTTAGTGCAATGCTCCTTCAGACTTGGTATTGCTTCTTCATCATCGACCATTTTGGTCTTCAACTTCAATTCATAAGAGGTAAGTGAGTTGATTAGTGATTCAATAGAAATTGAATTTAAATTCTTGGCTTCCTCTATAGCGATTGTTTTGGCATCCCATTCTTTGGATAGAGCATTTAGGATTTTTCTAATCTTTGCACCCAAAGAGTACTCCTTACCCAAGGTTTCAAGATCCTTAATGATGTCATTGAACCTACAATACATTTTGTCAATATTTTCATGTGGTTCCATCTTGAAGGACTCATACTTGGCAACAATTAAGGATTTCTTTTGCTCATGAACATCGATGCTCCCTTCATGGATTTTCTTCAATTTATCCCAAATTTCTTTAGTGGAAATGCATCCCTTGACGCGACTTGAATCATTAGCATCCAAGGCATTATATATCACATTCATGGCTTTTGCATTTAACGTCAAGTTTGCCTTGTCTTGTGGAGTGAGCTCATCCCTTGTCTTTTCTCTTCCATCTTCTATTTGTGTGATCATCAATGATAGTAGCTTCAAAGGGACCTTCATTAACAACATACCACAAGTAAATATCAATAGATTGCAAAAATATTTTCATTCTATCTCTCCAACTAATAAAATTTGCCCCATTGAACATAGGGGGCCTAGTAACGGATTGACCCTCAAAAAATAGAGCATTATTGGTTGCCATAATAGTTCTTTTCTCAAAAGCAATTTAAGCAATAAAATGAGACCAAGCTCTGATACCAATTGTTGGTTCCAAAGCAACCTAAGAGGGGGGGTGAATTAGGTTTCTAAAAATACTTTTAGAAAGATTAAACTTATTGAGATTTTTCAACTAACAATTAATATAATAGAATCAATGAAGCTGTGAAGTAAGAAAGAGTGGAAATTAAACAACCAATACTTCCAAGCTAACAAGCTTGAAGTATTAATTCACTAGAATGCTTCACACACTTGGTGAGCCAATAATCTTTACAAAGTAGGGAAATTCTTGCTCACACTAAAAACTCTTTTAGTTGAGCCAAGAATTTTACTCACAACCTCACTTTCGTACAAGATTATCACTCCACTCAAAATTTGAATTGCACTCTAAGCTGCACACAAATACAGATATAGCACTATAGCCAATTTGTACTCAAATTGCTCTTTTCTAAGTCTTGTATTCAATGTATTAGATGATCTTTACAGAATAGTAGAGCAGGTATTTATAGGTGCAATAAATGGTGGTTGCAACTACTTCCAAACGGCTAAATAATAAATGCACAAAAAGTAGCCCTTGAGGTTTCGAACATCCGAGATAAATATGATGCATCCGACACAGCGTCCGACTCCATGCAGTTGGTGAAGGACATCGTTCGGACGGCCGTGCATGCGTCCGTTCCATCATCCGAACAGAGTTTCGGACGGTCATGTTCGTCCGTAAGAGACTTTGTTCGGACAGTTGTGTGCGTCCATATAGAAGCATTAAGAACCTTGCTTTCTGCCTGTTAGTTCAGACGGTGAAATGCGTCTTTTCTCCGAGAAGCTTGACATAGTTCGGACGGTGTACTACGTCCGAACACCTTGTTTCCAGCAGAAAAAGTCGTTGGCCCCAAAGCAACCTAAGAGGGGGGGTGAATTAGGTTTCTTAAAAAATACTTTGAGAAATATAGAGATTTTCAAATTAAATGCAGATATAAAAAAAATCAATAGAACAGTAAAGTAAAGAGAGAAAAATTAAACAATCAATACTTCCAAGCTAGCAAGTTTGAAGTATCAAATCTCTTGAATGCTTCACACACTTGGTGAGCCAATAATCTTTACAAAGTTGGGAAGTTCTTGCTCACACCAAAACTCTTTTAGTTGAGCCAAGAATCTTACTTACAACCACACTTTCATACAAGATTATCACTCCACTCAAAGTTGAATTACACTCACAATTGCACACTAATACAACAAAGCACTATAGTCAATTTTCACTCAAATTACTCTTTTCTAAGGCTTGTATTCAATGTATTAGATGATCTTTTCAGGTTATTAAAGCACCTAGATTTACATTTAGAGCAATAAATAGTGGTTTCAACTACTTCCTAACGGCTAAATAATAAATGCACAAAAAATAGACGTTGGGGTTTCGGACGTCCGAGAAGTATTGAATGCGTCCGATACATTGCGTCTGAGATCTTCTTTCAGCTTTGTTGAGAAGCTTCGTTCGGACGTCCGTGCATGCATCCGTTCCTTCGTCCGACAGAGGTTTCAGACGGTCCTGAGCGTCCGAAAGAGAAGCAGTAGGATCCCATTCCTTCTACCAGTTCGTTCGGACGATGCAATGAGTCTGAGGAGTTTTGACCTTGTTCGGACGGTTCTGTGCGTCCGAAAGATCTGTTCCTGCAAAAGCTTGTTTTACAGAGTTAAGTGTTTATGTCATCATCAAAATAAGGTTTGGAAAACATCAAAAGTAACAGACCTACAAAGCTTATTTTCAGAGTTTAGTGCTTATGCTGTCATCAAAATAAGGTTTGGAAAACATCAGTAACCATAGCATTTAACCAGCTACAACTTTTCAAGGCAAGAAACTGTGTACCTTCTTTGTTCATAACATTCAACACAAACGTAGAAAGAATTGTCCTTCTTTTATTTCTTTTTTTTTTCTTTTTTTTTTGACAAATCATTACAAAATATAAGGGATTATTACAAATGTGCAAGTCATAAATGTGACTTCTTCCCCTAACAAACACAACCCATATCCTTCCCAACCATTCATAACATCATGTTCATGTCCATCATATTGATGTTGTGAACCACCAAATTAAATACTAAGGTGATAGGTAGAAAGAAAGATAAAGTAAAAGACAGAAATTGGCTCAATTAAAGTGGTTATGCAAAGAAATATGGCTTATAAGGCTCAAACCGGGACACTAAGGATAAAATGACAATTAGGTAGGCTATTTGGCTCAAACAGCCAAAGAACTTGCATAAATCATTTCCTTGGTCTAAAATTCACTCATATTTTAAAAGCATATAATTCTCACAATTCCAATGAATGTCACAAGAAAAACAAATATCGCAAGGCTATCATGATTAATGACACTCTTTAAAAATTACCTCACTTTCACACCCTAACTCAAGTGAATATTTAAGTGTATAGTGATAACACTTCACAACTCAAAGGGTTCAAAGAGCAATAGAAAACTTATATGCATTTTCAATCCATACACTCTAACAAGACAATTCCACTTTGAAATATTTTTAAACCCTTGACATGTATCAAAAAAACATTTTTGTGTTTTTACAAATTTTGTTAAATGAAATCCTAATTCTAAAATAAATACACTACCAAAGATGAACACAAATAAACAATTATTTCCTACAGATAACAAATATTCACAATCTCAGCAGAAAAAATACAAACAGGCCCTCAACTTAAAATGAAACATTGTCTCAATGTTTCCACATATAACTAAAGACAATAACAAATGAATAAATTAATGAAAAGAAATAGCAAAAACAACACTTCCCTGGCATTGGTAGCAGCTTCATCAATCATCCTCTTCTTTCTTTTTATCATCCTTACTCATGTTTTCATCCTCATTATCAGTCGAATCATCCCTTGCTGCTCTTCTTCATATTCATGAGTAGCCGATAATGTTGGAGCTTGAGTCGTATCAATATTTGAGGCCTAAGCATAATTATCCCGTGGCCTTCATTTATTAATATTGGCACTCCATTTATCGCTCAAGATTCATCAAGTGGATCTCCATGCTTCTATTAGCGGTTGAGCTTGATGCCTTGCCTTTGCTCAATTGCTTTGAAATTGGATTCATCTCGTAACCATCCTATTATCTATTGGCTTATACGAAGCAATCCTCTTATTGTTATCATTATCACAACTTACACCAGTTTTGAAGATTAAAAACACTTCTTTGGAACCTCCTTGAGTTGTAAGAAGAATCCTCAAGAGCTTGGCCTTCTTGATGTTTTTGTTGAAAACTCCCTTCTTCTTTAATAAGCTGAAAATTGAAACAAAGGTGAGTTCTTTGTGAAATTTATACAAGATCACCAGTGTAAATTAAGTGAGATTTCTGTTAAAAAGGGCTTAGAAGTGTTTTGAGGGTGTTTTGGAACTGGAAAAATCTAAAAAGGATAGCTCAATGGGCTACAATTTTAAGCCATCACCTTAAAATTGAGCAGGCTATGAGCAACGTAGCCTGTGAGGCTGCATCTGTACATAGCCAGAAGTGGTTGGGTATGCCTTAGCCTCTCCAAGTGCACCCGTGCCTGGTCTGCATGACCGTACTCGATTTTTCAATCGTTTCTCCAACCATTTTGCATAGTTTTGCAATATTTGAGCCACGAATCATCTTTGTACTTTATTTATAACACTTAAACAGATAAAGATCAATAAGTTAGTTCAAAACTACAATGTTACGAGCATGCAAAATAACTAAAAATTAAAAGGTAAGAGTTAGAAAAGTATGGGTTGGCTCCCACGAAACGCTTGTTTAACATTTATAGCTAGACGTAGCTATTAGTTCACGTGACTAAACTTCTTGAATCTCCATTGGGGATGCCATTAAATTTTGCACATTCAAAATGTGCATTAAAGATGTTGCCCATATGGAAATACTCCTTCTTCCATCGTATTAAATCTAACTGAGTCATTTCCTGCCCTTAGGATGACTTGTTCTTAGCCATATCAATTAAAGCTTTTGACGTAGCAAGGAATGGCATTCCAAATTTGATAGATATATCATCCTCGTCTTCTTCATCCATGTCTAGGTCAATGAAATCAATCGAGAAATTGAGTTTCCTACTTTGACTAGTACATTATATATTTCTCCCATTGGATCTACCATTCTCCTATCTGCTAACTAAATTAAGTTGGTTGCTTTCTTTGAGGTCCGTCAACCCTATTCTACTGCAAAGAGGTAAAGACATTAAATTCATACTTGCTCCTAAATCACATAAAGCTCGAATAACAAAAATATCACCACTAACACAAGATATAGTGAAACTTCCTGGATTTTCTTCTTTTTAGGTAGTATCTTAGGAGTTGTCTTACAAACTTTTGTAACTTTTAGCATTTTTTTCATTCTCCTATTGCTTTTGCATCAATTTTGATTGTATAATAACCGTTTAATTCTCATTCAGTTTATCTCTCTTCCATTGTTGATTCTTCTAATAGCATTTGATGTAATGAACCGATACTTGTTAAACCAATTCTTGTGGGTTCAACTCCTACTTCCACTATATGCTATTTGATCCCATAAACTTGCGGTAAGTAATATAGTTAGTAATTGGATTAGGTTATTATAAATTTTATAACTAGATATTTAATGTATCAAGTTTTCTAACTAGCATATGCCAAAAACTTGATATGTGAAATATCTAGTTACAAATTTATAATAACCTAATCCAACTACAAACTAGATAATGCGCCGCAAACATACGGGGTGAAATAGCATATAGCGAAATTAGGGGTGAACACACAATGATTGGTTTAATAAGTACCATTTTTTTCTCAAATACTATTTGAAGAATTGACAATGGAAGAGAGATCAAATGAACTAGAATTAAAGACTTTAGTTAGTGAAAATAATGGATTAGGGTTAGACTAGCCAATTCCATACTTTAATTAATTCATTCAATTAACTAGTTCAATTTAACACATTAGAGGTCAATTCTCATTATTGACCTAACCCAATTCCTTTTGCCATTTGGTCGTTCAATTCAATTAGTCTAAATAAGGATTTCTCCTACCATCTAGAACTTACCATTTACCCTTTGGAATTATGAGTGACCAACAAGGTAATTTAGTCTACCGATATCATAAAATTAAACCTAGTTTAGTTATGAATAGGTTTAAAACGAAGGTTCAACTCCTGTTCTCACCTCGATTTACTGTGCAATTAATTAAAAGAGTGATCAGTTCCCCTAATTATCCTTTTACTTCATTAGAATTGCCTAGTTGTTAATTTACTATTTAATTTAGCAAATTAATCATTACCATATGGAATTGGCATATCCAACCTTAACCCATGACAAATTAGAACATTCTTGAAACAAATAACACAATAGAAATTAATGACAGCAAATAAACTATTCTAGCCATTAATTTACTAAAGAACTATAAATTGGAAGCATAGAACATGATAAGTTATGAAAGAATAATTAAAGTATAAAGAAAGTGCATAATAAAGATCTAAGAAAGTGTAAGAATGCTTCTTTAGAGAAGAATCACAAGTTCTTGATTCAAGGTTGTCGATCTTGAACCTCCTCTTCAACTCTTCTTAAAAAATAAAGAAAACTCTAGTTCAATCTTGCAGCCCCCGAAGGAAGGAAAAAGAGAACATGTTTTTGAAGTACTAAAGACCCTTGTTTATAGGTCTTAAGAGTTACAAAGTGTAGGGTTGAATAAGTTTCGAAACACAATAAAATAGGCCAAAAACGGTCACCCAAAACCCTGAAAACATATAATATTCGTCAACCAGCCATCATGGCTTGGCACAGGCGAGATCCATTATGTCCAAACTTGTCTCAAGCGAGCTAATGGCCTGTTGAGCTCACTTGAGGTAGGCTCTCATTCCCAATAGCTGCCGGTTCACCCTTTCCCACTAAAATCTCCGTCTGGACATTCGATTGATGCACAGTTTCTTTCTACGCGACCCTAGAACAAAAACACACATTAATATCTATAATATAACACTAAAATAACACAAACACTTACAAAATATAAAAACAAAATATGAGCATGAATGCACAAAGAACCTAGGTCCAGGAGAAATTAGGTATGTAGATACTGAATTTTAATGCATTTTTACCGATAAATGCCAAATTTGAGCCAATTTTTAATTTTTTTGCATTTTTCAAGATAAAATCCCAATTTAAAAAATATTTACATTTTTGGGAGTAAAATAATCATTTTACATCCTTTTTGTGGCCAGGAGCAAAATGACCTTTTTGTACTGTAGCATCATTTTTCTAATTTTTAATATTATTAAGTTTGAATTATTAATTTGAAACACCTAGGTAAATTTTGGTAGCATTTAGAACCCATTTTGAGGTTAAATATTGTTGGAGCATGAGCGAACATTTTCAATGGTAGCCTTTCGGTTGTCATTTTAAATCAAACTGAAATTTTTTGCAATATTTATATATTTTGGATAATTATTAGAATGGCTGTGCAAATGTGCTTTTTTTCTTGTTTGTGCAAAACCGATAGAAATTATATTGTCCGATAAGAATTGAATCGCATTTTTTGAGAGACCTGTGCCAAAATTTTCTCAAATTTCAAAAACAAAGAAAAATTTATTTTACATTCAAAAAAAAAAAAACAATTGATTGGACCTTTGCTTTTAAAACAATAAATAAATAAATCGCTCAATAATTCTAGCCATCCTCTTCCCTAATAAACCCCTTCCCCACATTTACTCTGGGTCAAAAATTCCCTCAAGTCCCATCCCCATATTTCTTTTTTTCACTCCACTCATTCTTTCTTCCATACTTTCTTTCTCTCTTTACTACTTCCTTCTTCACCCTCACCCACCCATACACTCAAACATAACACAACACAACACACTTTGTACAAACACTATGATTGCTTCGTTAGGTAGAATTCAACTTTGAAAGGACAAACAAGCAATTAATTAACCACACTAATTCACTATACTCTACCTAACTTCCTCAAGTATACGGATTTGATAGTGGTATAGGATGAGTGGGTATCGTCCCACAATGATTGTTGGAAGGCAATTACCAAGATTTACAGATATTTGTGTAGTTAAGCAAAATCAAACAATGGAAGATGAAACTATTCTAATAAAAACCATAATTAAATGAAAGCAATGAAAACTTAATTTTAAGCTAGATTGACTAAAAAGCAAGTAAGTGAAAATAACCAATTACGATATTAAGAAACTAGTTAATCTATTCTAGTAAAAGCAAGTAAAGGAAAGCACTTAATTCTAACCTAAATTAATCAAATTAAGACTAAAATTAAAAGCAAGCAAATTACCCAATTAAAAGGACTACAAATAAGAAACCTTGAAGACTAAAAGCAACCATTTCTAAATTAGAAATTGGAAAGAGTTAAACTTGAAATCTAAGTATTTTTTAGATTTTTGATAAAAATAGAGAAAGCCCACTATTAGGAATTAACTAGAAATTAATGCAAGAAATTGAGAATTCTTAAATAAAAAACAAGAAATTATCAAGAACCCTAATTTCCCTAAGAAACCCTAGATTGCAAGCAAAGAAATTCTTACTAAATTAGACTAGAAAGCAAGTAAAAATTATATCTACGCGAAACTTGAGATTAAACCACTACAATTATCTAATCAAAATTCAAACTTGACAAGAAATTAAAAAAAGATCTAAGAGACAATTAAAGAGAAAACTCTATTAAAGAAGAAAACTTGGGGTTCAAGATATCCTAAATATCCTAAAATCTATTAACTATCTACTACTCACTCTATTTTCTTCACTTCCTATTTAATTGTTACACAAGGCAAAATTCAGGAGTTGTTGGCTGAAAGTTTACAAAATTGCCCTAACAACTTAACCCACAGCTAGTCGAGATCGCGATATGGAAAATTTGAGATCGCGATCTCAACTCTAATACATTGACATTTTCCCAAGTCGAGATTGAGTTATATGGAAAGTTTGAGATCGCGATCTCGACTCTCTTCCCAGCATTCTTCATTTCTTCCATAATTGCAATTTGGTCCTTTGAGTTTTGTCCATTCCAGCTTCCAACCTCTGATTTTTTACCTGCATAATATTAACACCATTAAGCAAGAAATTTAATAAAAACTTATCATATTTAATCAAGAATGGAAATTCAAATTCACATGAAATAAATTAACTAAAATCTTCAATTACTTACCCAAAGTTCGGGTTTTAAACTATCAAAATGCTATAATTTAGAGTGAAATAACTCTAGTTTACTACACTTATCACACCCCCAAACTTAGAGTTTTGCTAGTCCCGAGCAAACCAAAAATTAAAATAAAAAGAAGCCTACTAACATTCAAACATATAAACACCTCCAAAGTTGACGTGTCACTTGATGAATTATGGATGTACTTAGACCAATTAAGAAGTCTCTCAAGAAACATTCAATACTATATGATATCTGAAGTATCTAAGTGAATCATACCCAGATCCAAAATTGAAATTTTGTTCTACATAGAAGTACATATTCATTCACTACACAAGATTTCACATCACCAAGCATTACCAGTCTCAAAAAGAGTTACCAAAAATTTTAGTTCTTTCCATTTAAAACATCATTACTTCTCAAATCACAAATATTATGAAGTTAGTCAACTATCTCAACTAGGCATCATGAAAATAGAAGTTCAATTAGGAATCAACTTAAATGAAAATGTCACACATTTCGGGAATAGACGTCTAACAAGGAATAAGTAATATGAGATTAATGATAAGTATTGCAAACATTTACTCCTTAACTTATTGGTCTATTAAAACGCAATTCCTAATGGCTTAATTCAGTGAAATAGCATGGCTACATGTCGGAATCCCGTACTCGCCTTATTACTACTCTAATGGCATATTTCGGAGAAACAACAAAGGTATATGTCGGAATCCCGTACTAGACTTATTCCTAAATTTTTTTTTTATCCTGAACCAAGGAAAATGAGTGTAAAGTAAAATGTACCTAAAATTAATCTCGAATATCAATTATTCACAAGTTAGAAGAACATTCCCTATGCAAACACACAAAATGTCCCAAAATTCCTTCTATTCCATTTAACTCATTTCTTTCCAAAAGATAGTTCATCAACCAAATAATAGAAGTGATTTGATCATAAACAACAATTCACATAAATTTTCCTAAAATTTCAGCACTTCTTTTTGAAAAATAGTGATGCCAAGTTAATGAATTCTTTATGTTGCAAACGAACTACTCACTCACACAAAAATTCTTGAAATGAATCAATCATATACTTCAATCACAAAGCATTGAATATCAAAATTAATCATCATTGAGTACCTAATTGATCAATTTTCCATCCATTAAACATCAAGTGGCAACAATATGTATAAATTAACCATTCCCAACACAAAGAAATGAACATCCCCAAACTTGTCTCTTTTATTCTAGTTGATGAATAAACCATCCTTCCACTCACCCAAAATTAAACATAAAGACATACCCAAAAATAACAAAAACTACTCGAATCATGATATAGCCATAAACTAAGAACTAAAATTGAGTAGAAATGCTAAGAATAGTAAACTGTGCCATGCATCTCACCATTCAAGCTTCAAACAAAGTGAACATTCAATTCAATTCAATAATAAATGCAAAGATGGCATCAGTTTAGGGCCCTTATGTGAAACCCAGTATTTTAATAGCCTTGTTCTTTGATTTTAATTGGTTTAAAATGTTTTTCATATTATTTTTAGTCATAAAGTACTTCAACTTATTCGTTTTTCAATTCGGCAAATTTTTCGATTTACGCGATTTCGGTACGAGGCGGGTAAACGGGTCAAAAGTTGGACTAAGTGTAATTAGTGCATTGTGGTGTGTGAGTGTTGTAAGATGGCTGATTTATAATGTTAATTTAGTAGCAAAAAAATTAGTTTTTGGGTTAAATAGTCAACTTGGAGACTATTTGGTCAATGGGTACTATTTGGGTCAACTTTGGAATTTGATTTTTAAGTCTTCTTCTTGCTTGTTTCTTCCTCATTTTTCTCCAGCAGCTGGCCGAAATTTCTTCTCCATTTTCCCCCAAAAATTTTCTTAGATTTCAAGTAGAAATCACTTGGAAGGTAAGATTTTATGTATTTTAGCATTTATGGCTTATGGGCTTTATGATTCAAGCTTTAATTTCAAGTTTTGTAGGATTCTTAGGGCTGAAAATAAACCCTCTTTGCAGCCTTATATATGTTGATTTATGTATGTTATGGGTTGTTTTTAGTGTTTTGGAGGTTGGGAAGTGATTGGGGTTGATTTTTAACAACTTTCCATGGTTAGATTATAAATTTTAAGATTATGAGTTAGGGTTTTGTCTTCCATAAGTGCCCTAGAATGTTATGCTATGAATGCTTATGTCTATGCACATAATGATGTTTTAAGAGTGTTTTAAGGTTAGTTTGGATAGGAATTGAGACTTGAAATCAAGTGGAATTGATTTCCCTTCATTTTGTAAGTAAGCGAAATTCAATAGAAGTTTGGCGCAACTAGGATAATTTGGATAATTGGTTATGTTTAAAGGGTCTTTAATGATCTTTTGATGGTTTTAGGTGTTTTCCATTGTTGTGGAATGCTATTGATATAGTCCCGGCTATTGCTCCGGTGAATCTTTCCGTTTATGGATTTTGTTGGTTGAATATGTTGTTTTGAGTTGGTTGTAACCAAGGTCCCTTGAATTCACCGGAGCAATAGCCGGGACTATATGTTGTTTTGAGTTGGGTTGTAACCAAGGTCCCTTGAATACTTTGGAATTGGATTTTATTGGCAGACAGGATAAGCCTAATTGATAGCCTAGGGAGAGGCAAAGCCATTTCCACCCAATTATACACAGCTAAAACTGCATCAAATGATCATTAAAGAAGAATTTGAGGGATTAACTAAGTGTTTTGACTGGGGTTTTAGCTTGTCGAAGTTGGTCAGAAATTGTGAAAAGGTCATTTTATACCAAAGAGCTTTTGGTGTCGTTTTAACTATCGTTTCGCGTCGTTTTCGTTTCCCTAGTCATTCTTTAACTTCTACATCTCTAGATTGAGTCCTCTTATATCTGTTTTAGGTACCACGCCACCTACCGGCGATCGCGTTCTGTGATCATTTGTGCAGTTTTTGCTTTGATAGGTGGGTAACATAGACCCTCTTCCACTTGTATTTTGTTTAACGACTTTTGAAATATGTTTGGATGGATTTTAAAATGTGTATGATGTTTGGAACTGCACTTTTACCAAGTTTTGGAACTATTACATATGAAATCGGGACCAAGCTATTTTATGTTAATCAAATGATATGTTTGCAAACTCTTTTGATTTGAAAGCATTTTATGACTGTTTTGGCTCATAGGTGACTGAGGTATATAATTTTGAATGTGTTTGGTAGTGTGATAATTGTAGAGAACCGGTTCTATAGTCATCCATGGGACGCCGTGGTGACTTCTGTGAATGTTATGAACTCTCTGATACGGGGTCTTGTGATGGGATAACTTGACCTCCCGGTCAGACTAGTAGGTGTGGTAGATTACTAGATCTGACTAGTACTGTAGGTCAGGCGCAAGAGCCTAAAAGACTACTCATGCTATTTTATTATATTCTGGATTTGAAACTGTACTGACCGATTTGTTCGCTATGCTTTAGCATACTATGTTTTGAAATGATTGGACCTTTTTGACTATGTTTTGGACATGCCTGACGTTTAAATGGCATGATACATTTTAGAAACTACTTATGATTATGGTTTATTGACGTTTAAATGGCATGAGATATTTTAGAAACTTTCTTGAACTATGATTTTCACAAATGTTATTATCTTTATGTTTTCTTTTTATCGAAATGCTTGGCCCCATTTGAAGAGCTTTTATGATATCCACTGAGCTAGTTATGCTCACCCCACGTGATTTATAATTTTTCGATTAGGTGCTCGTTTTGGACTCTCCATCATTAGCAGCTTTTAGATTGTCTCCATTCTACATTCTTGGTAGGACTCTGCGGATAATCTTCCAAGCTTCTCTTGTGTTTGGAACTGGGTAGTATATTAGATAGGTTTTGTATTGATGAACTTTGTTTTTGTTGTAGCATCTTTTGTACTAAGAAGGAATTTTGTAATTCGTATTTTTGTGTAAAAATGAACTTATTCGGTTTTATAGTTAAGAAATCGTTTGATGGTTCTATTAAATTGCGGTTAAGTTTGTTGCTCTGTTCGTTTGTGCCTTGCGCTTTGGACCGGTGTGCCATTAGCGCGGCGTGTTACGGTCCCGTTTTTGGGGCTTGACACCTTAGCCATGCTACTCTTATTTGGTAATAATCATGATCAAAGCTACACCAAGTATCTAGCAAGAAATTCCACGAAGATACAATCAATGAAGCATCAAACTAATTAGCTACTTGGCGTCAGCTTAAGGCCATTAGCTAGATTGAAAAGGAAAATCAAATTACTTCCAAATTAAAAGACTAAAAATAAATTCATGGTTGAAGTGATTTTAAAAGGAAGAAAAGGTGTTTTTTTTTTTAAGAAGATTGAAAATTTTTTATAAAAGAAGAAAAAAAGCTGCATAAGTAATCGTTCCAGATTTGGTATCGCGATCTTGAAGGAGTTGAGATCGCGATCTCAACATGGTGCAAAAATAGCCTTTGCTGAAGTTTGGAGTTGAGATCGCGATCTTGACCAAATGACCATTCTGCCCTCCAGAAGTTTGAGTTTGAGATCACAATTTCAATTTTGAGATCGCGATCTCGAGCTCAACTTCAAAAGTAAATTTTTCGCACTTAGTCGAAATTGCTCCACTCTTAATCACTTTTCTCCATTTGCAAAGACAACCTACAAACAACAATTCACAAGTTAGGATGACAATTTTCACTCATTCTTTGGCACCATTTATTCAACTAAATAAAACTTCAATTTTTATATAAAATTCTAACCAAATTAATCTAAATTAAAACACATTCTAACGGAAAGCAAAAATAACTAAATGAAAAACTTGGGTTGCCTCCCAAGAAGCGCACGAATTTTATAGTCACTAGTTTGACTATGGCATGACCCTCATTCTTGTGTTAATCGGACGATTTCTCGTCCACCTTCAATGATTCCTCCAAGGTAGCGTTTAAGCCGATGTCCATTGACCTTGAAAGCTCTCTCTTTCCCCTTTATTTCCACCGTTCCATGAGAAAAGGTTTGGACCACTTCAAAGGGACCACTCCATCTTGACTTAAGCTTTCCCGAAAATAACTTGAGTCTTGAATTATAAAGGAGCACCAAATCACCGACTTTAAATTCCTTCCTTTGGATGTGCTTGTCATGCTATGAAAATATCCATGCTCTTTTCAACCATGTCATGAAAAGTGGCAAACATACAACGTTGAAATGTATTTGGAGCATTGCAAAGTCCAAAGGGCATTCTCCTATATGCAAAGGTACCAAATGGGCATGTGAAAGTTGTTTTATCTTGGTCTTCCAGAGAAATTGCCCTAAGCGAGTCGAGATCGCGATATGGAAAGTTTACAAAATTGCAATACCTAACAACTTAACCCTCAGCGAGTCGAGATCGCGATATGGAAAATTTGAGATCGCGATCTTGACTCTAATACATTGACATTTTCCCAAGTCGAGATCGCGATATGGAATGTTTGAGATCGCGATCTCAACTCTCTTCCCAGCATTCTTCATTTCTTCCATTATTGCAATTTGGTCCTTTGAGCTTTGTTCATTCCAGCTTCCAACCTCTAATTTTTGACCTGCATAATATTAAAACCATTAAGCAAATAATTAAATTAGAAATTTAATGAAAACTTATCATATTTAATCAAGACCGGAAATTCAAACTCGTATGAAAGAAATTAACTAAAATCTTCAGTTACTTACCCAAAGTTCGGGTTTTAAACTATCAAAAATACTATAATTTAGAGTAAAATAACTCTAGTTTACTAGAGTTATCACACTACATGCTCAAAATCCAAATAAAAAAGGGAAGAAAAACAAAAACAAAAAAAAAAGAAAGAAAAGAATGGGAGATGGAGTCTACCAATTGGAGGATGCAAGTTTGGGATAAAGATGCCTCCACCTTGAACTTCACTTTTGCATGAGATAGTGTTATGTATATTTTATGAAACTTGGAATCTTGATTTTGATTAATGCAAGTATTGCTATTTTGATTAAATTTATAGTCTATTTATGACATTTATATTGTGAGAATAATTTTGGTATTTGAGTTGTGTTATTGGGTTGAGTTTTGGCAAAAATGGTAAAGAGAAACCTGATTGTTTGGGAATTTTTTACTCCTTTTTTATTTATTTATTTATTTATGCAAATCTGGAGTTGGAATTGTGATCTACGTAAAAATTTGAGTTTGGGGGGTTCAAGTTTCATGCCATTTAGAATTGATTTGAGCCTCGAACAAATTTTTTTTTTTTAAAAAAAAAAAAAGAAGAAAAAGACAAACAAAGAATTTTGATGAAGACAATGATCAGTAGATCGTTATTTTTTTTACAAATTCTTGTTGATTTAGCATTTTTGTCCTTCTTTTTATTGATATTTCTAGAAAAGAATTGTTAGCCTCCAAAACTTTCATAGTTTTTATTATTATTATTTTAAATCCTAGATGCATAGTTATTGAACCCGGCCTAACCCGACAGTTCAACTGGTGAACTTGGTGAACCAGCCATGAGATCAGGTTGGGCTCTTCTGATGACCAGATAAAGAAGGAACCCGCCAGGTTTCGTGCAACTCGACGGTTCAACCGGTAAACCTGGGAACCCGCCGACTCGGCAAGTTTGTTTCTTTGAGGAAAAAACCAAATTGTAATTGTCATGTTTTGAACCAAAGACCTCTTAAATAGTAATAAAAGACCTTACCACCTAACCATGTAAGATTTTGGTTATTATACGCCTTCTTTTTATTTATATACTCTCCAAACTCCACTCTATGCATTCATTCCTTTTTAACTCTTCATGTGAAAATGCTATATATAAATATTGAATAGTTTCATTTATACTTAAATTTTTTAATAAAATATGTTTTTATTAATATTTTCACTATATATCTTATATTGAATAATAATTTTACAGATATTATATATTAATAAAAAATATATTTAAGTGACCCAACGATTGAACCAATAACCCGTTGATCCACCTCTTTCACCGAGTTCCTCCCCGGGCCAGATTTAATAACTATGGTTGGATGTATTTTGTTAATGGATTGGTTTAATTACATTACGTTTGTTTAATTATTAGGCTGGTTGTTTTTAGTGGGTAAATTTTATTTTTAATGGCCTATATTAGCTTTGGATTAAGTTTAACTAATGGGCTCTCTTCTTCTTCTTTTTTTTTGTAATTGGGTCATGAAATTTAATTTTTGGATCAGTGTATTAATGTGATAGAAAAAAAAAATTGTGCTTGTGGATTGGCACAAGATTTGGCCTGACCCCTTGTCAATTGCACCCTAGTAAGTTTTAATTTTGTAGGTGAAGTTATTTAGTGCCTTGGTAGTTCAATTTATGTATATTGGTTTTTATTTGGATTAAAGAAAGACTTGTAATATCTTAGGCCCAATTCTTTTGTTTGGTCATCAATGGCCATTTAATTTAGGCCCAATTATTGGTGGATGGTATGAAATTACACTTTTTCCCCTAAACTTTCAAAAATTACAATTTTGCCCCATAACTTTCTAAAATTGCATTTGATCGCTAAACTTTTTGAAATTATTTTGGTCCCTAAACTTTCTTAAATTTCAGTTTAGTCCCTAAAATTTTTTGAAATTATAATTTAATCCCTAAAACTTACTAAAATTGTATTTGGTCCCACAAAACTTTGTAGCTTTTTTACAATTAGGTACTAAAAGTTTAGTTTCTTCCTAATTAAGCTCTTCTTCTTCACAATTGTCGTTTTACTATTATAATTTTGTTTTTTGTTGTATTTTTGCCCTTTCATTATTTTGAAACTTTACAATTAAGTCTTTAAAGTTTAGATTTCGTTCAATTAAGACTCTTCTACTTTCAATAATTGTTATTTATCGGCTTCTAGAATAAATTTGTTTATTTTTTATATTCATATTGCTTTGGTCACATTAATAACATTATTTTTTGTTAGTTAACTTTACTTTCATATTGGTACCTTGACCTATTTGTTCATATTGTGAGCCAAAAGGATAGGTTGCATCAAGAGGTATACTTATAATCCTTTACGTGAAATACTAAGTTTACGTGCTAATTGTTTACTCGCTTTCTTTAGTTTATTATTGTTTCTTTGATTATTATCATTATTCAATGTAATTTACATCTTATAAAAAGGTTTAAACCTAATGTACTGTATAGGATTATGTGCTATGTGTATATCATTTTTGCTAGGGATTAACATGTTTAGAATATCATGTTTTATGTGTTTTGTTTGCTCTACATGAGCTTAAGTGTTTATTATTTCATTTAGTATTATATTTAGAACATAACTCTTGTATATATCTTTTGTCTGTATTCTACACTAGTCCAATGTTGGTGTAGAAAATTTTCTTCCTGTACCAGTCCAACGCTGCCATAGTGAGTCTCCCATTCCATGGGTTTTTTATTTAGGTTTTCATTGTCTATTTGATTTCACCGATTTTATTCTTTCCAAACTTAATATAAATTTGGATTAATTTTTTGCAAACATGATTTAAATCTTGCAATCGATTTTACTGGGAGTCAGAGGGTGTCCGTAAAGTAATCTTGCCTTCCCGGTCTTCAATAGAACTCCCAAATCCTTTTTCTTTTATTTTTGTAGACTATAAGTCATCTAGTTTAAGGTTTTTTCAACTTATCTTTACTTATTTAACTATTTTTTTACTTCTTTTTTTTTTTTTTTTCCTTTTCCTTTTTGTGTTTCAAAATCCTTTCCTTCAATCCTTAGGAATTTTCTTGTTTCTTTAGGTTTGAGTTAATGTCCAGATGTACTTGACACACTAGGTGGTGACTCCATTATTTATTTATTTATTTATTTTCAAAAACACTATTCAAGTTTATTAGGGCCTTCAAACCTCTCTTTTGAAGTCCCCTTTTAGACCACGTTTTTGTATTTTTATTATATTCAATTATCTATTTCATTTTGTTTGTATTGTTTCATTTTTTTTCCAGACCGAAAAATGGGACTTGACAAATTGGCGACTCCACTTGGGACATTAGAGAGTCCAAACACTTATTTAATCATGTTTCAATATTTTAACCCTTTTCATATTGAGTTTTGACATTTAGCGTACATTTCTGTAAGTTGTTTATTATGTTATTGTGCATTTTCCTGATTTATTTATATTTTTCTTACAGTTACTATTTGTTTATCTGCTTTATTTTCTGCGTGTTTTAATTTTCAACCTCATGAGTTTGGTAAGAAGGAAAAGATCCTTTCTTGAACAATTTGAGTGGGTTAACACAACAAACAAGCACTAAGTATTAATTTCCTAAACTAGTTTACTACTAGTTGGGAATGTTAGCAATCGGGCCAAAATATTAACTTTTCCAATTAATTCCTAGATGTTCAAAATATATACTAGACTAGAATCATAAATCAAGACAAGGGATTGATTCATCTTTAAGAGGAAATCCTCATTTGAATCCACTTATTGATCATTCACTAAAAAACTTAATTTAGTAGAAGGAACACATCCATAAACGTGATCCACGTTTGTTTCTTGGTAATAATATAGTTAATTACTTGTCCTATTTATTTATATGCTTATTTCCTTAGTTAAGCCCACAATTTGAATCAGCCGTCTAAATAGTACAAATATCCTTGAAATTCTAGTTCTTGTTAACAATCCTTTAAGACGATTCCTTACCACTAACTATATATTTTCTTTGTGTATTTGTTGCTGTGCAGATTATAGCTTAAGTTTGTTAAAAGAAATCATTGCTTAGAGTGTGAATTAGTAGTATTTAACACTTAAAGAATACGCAACATACATACTGCTTTGAAAGTCCAAAGAAAGGCATAGTCAAAAGCAGCATGTCATACCTTCGTCTGCCAAGGCAAGCAACTATCAAGTTCGGCACTCATGAATCCTTCCTCTCAAGTTCAGCACTTATGATAAGTCGATCTATAACATTATACTAAAACTAGACATTGTGTATTACGATCATTTTATCCGTAAGAAGCTCAACTGCATCCCCACATACTTCAACTCATGAGCACAAACAAGCATTTAAAACACGACAACATGAGAAAATGTTGTATGTTCTCCAACTTGCAACGTAATTGATTGGCCGTAGTAAGTTTTCTGAAAGTAATTGATTGGCCTATAACTTGGACTGAATTCTGAAGCAAGTTATCTTTGCAAACATTATTTAACAGTAAATATCTGGGGACAAAAATTAGTCTCTCACAGGCTTATGAGTACAGCTAGTCATGGCATTATCACAAACCAAAAGAAATATCTGTTCGAAAGAAATATCTATGTTCGAATCTCTGTTGTGCATACCCAAAGACAATACAATCAACGGCTGTTTCGAAATATCTATGTTCGAATCTCTGTTGCGCATACCCAAAGACAACACAATCAATGGATCACATCCATTCTATCAACCAATTGATCAAGTCACAAGCATACCAGTAACACAGCAAACTTAAAGTGACTAAAATGAAGTTTCAAGAAATTGCAATTATACAACCCGCATTCACCACTCAACATTGCCTCCCCTCTCAAAAGGAAAAAAGGGTAAAAAGAGAGAGACCAAAAGAAAGGAAAAAAAAAAAAAAGGACAAACCAGAAAACCATAAATAAAGGAGAAGTGAAAAAAAATAAGAATTACTGGTATTTCTCAGTACTAAAGCTCACGTTGTAGTGTAAATCACAAAAAGAAACAGAACCCAGCATGACTTATCACAGCTTCGACTAGAGCTCCAGTCTTCTGGAATATTGAAGAGAAATGGGCTAAGGTGAAAACTCCTTTACGTTACAGCTGAATCTGAAAAAAAGAGCATCATCATTCTGAAGCAGTGGAGTGGACACAGCAAAACCATTTTTTCTGCAAATGAATGTATTCACTGGATTAAACAAGATTATGCAACTCATAGTTGTCAACAAATAAACACAGTCTTTAGAAAACTTAATTTGCGTTCTCTTTATAAACTTCTACTTCAATTGTTATGCTTTGTGAAATTTCTGTCTGGATTAATAGTTTACTGATAATATGTCATCTTTCATTTACTGTCTGCTTGCTATGTGTGACCAATCTACTCATCTTTGATCTCATGGTTTCAATTCCTCACATGCCATAATATGACAAACAATTCCAAGGTCAGCGCAGAGTATTTTCAATCATAAAGCATGAATCTCGGAAGAATCTGAATATTGTCTAACACCAAAAGTTAGATGTAAAGAAAAATTCAAAAATTGTCTAACATCAAATTGGAAAATGTAAAGAAGCATACATGACCAATTAAAATTTAATCCGTGCTACATGGAGTTCTTATGATGGCAAAGGAAATTTATTGGACGTCCAAAACTTTAAATATCATTCTATTTTCTAGCTTTTAGATACATTCTTAGGCTAACATCGTGGAGAAATTCCTTGGGCTTTCTTCCAAGGGCCAACCTATTTTTTTTTGGAGGATGAGTTTATTGTGCATTAATTAGATGTTTTGTCAGGCAATATAGAACTTTATTGGGTCAAGTTGGGATAAAGGATATGGTTCAGAAGTAATAGAAACATACACTAAATCAAAGAACTTGAAAGAAACATTATCAGGTGTCATCTGAATTCACAATAAGGTTCTCCCCATATCCCTCTTCCTCTCATAACGTGCAGGATTCTCCCTCTTCATCTCATCACATGAAGTACTGTTAGAGAAGATGATTTTAATCAAAGGTGATTATTAAAATTGAATTCCTCTTTGAATAAGACAAGATTAATCCATGCACGGATCGAAGGATCAATAAGGTTTTAATTGTTTCTGCCAACAAAGTTGACGTATTTTGACATAATCATCTCTAAATTCCACTTTGTTTCTGGTTCATCGGGAGGTTTAATCAATTAATACATGATAAAAATGCTCATGGGAAATTTATTTCCTAATACCTTGTCCACAGTATTTACACAAATAATTCAAACCTTCAAAATGCACTTACAAGCAGCGGAATAATGTTCTTTGATTTCAGAAAAACCAAAGTAACTTGCTTAACAATACAGTTGCTTAAAATTATATGTTAGGTTCTAAACTTACAAAAGCATGCAAGCAAAACAGATTCTTTTTCTTGCATACGAAACAGATTCTTTTAGAGACAAAATTTAGAGCTTTTAAAAAGCTATAACATTTTAGTAAATCAACTAATCCAAGAAATGAATTGCGTAAACTTACAGACTGAGGCTTCCCTAGAGTTGCTTTATTCTTATATGCAGAGGCACCTTTTCGTGGTGAGTCAGGCTTACCACCTGTTCTTTTCTCATTCCTAGCTTTGTTGAATATCACTGTGAAACCTTCAGCTGAGGCTGGATCATTAACGTCCCATTCTCCAAATTTTGGCAACGGTCTGTCATGTTCCTGCAAAACATGGAAGCTAGTTAAGCTTTCTAACAGAAAAATAATTCATTGCAACAACAATTAATCTTCAGACATGTGAATCATATTTCCCCATGATATAAAACATGCAAGATTCACTATCATTCAAACACTAATGCCATTGTGTTGCCCCAAATTTCTGCTAGTATATTCCTTATTTATCATGCTCATATGTTCACAAGACGAACATTAAATTGTTTCTAACAGATTGCATCCAGTCCAATCACTCGGATACAAATAACATCATCCGCTAATCAAGAAAAACTGTTATCAGTTCCTTAGCATATATGCAGCATCATTGTTTTCCGTGAGATTAACACAAATTAAACTTAATCTGAAACTTCATATTTACACTTAGATTCTGATCAAGGTTCTTTCAGGAAAGGGAAGAAAAAATAAAATCCAGACTTCTCTTCCGCACAACAATTAAAATTTGTACAGCTACAGAACCTACAAGAACTGAAAAGCTACAGTTTTATGTGCACCCACTGTCTAGAGTTACAGTTCATTTTGTATCCATGCACAGTTAAGTAGTGTCAGCAATAACTGCAAACTACAATGAACAAAGAGAAAGTTAGGCAGAGGAGGATCCTGCGAACATCCTCACATGCAAATATACAAGTAGATGCATAGTGTAAACTCAAACTAGAAAGTTGACTACAGAAGAATCAGATTTTATACCAATTAAAAGCCTGTTTATCAGAACCTTTTGAAAGGTTACGGGAAGGTAAAGGATAAATTTCTGAGTACTGAAGCGCAAACACACCTGCATGAGTGTCCATGAATGTCTGATCAATCACCATATGTGATAATGCTTCTAAAAGAGAGTTATTCCCATATGTTTTGGTTAGGTCACGAGTGTTTTCTGTGCTACTATAGAGTTTTTATGTACAGGTGTGATTTTAAGTGTATTAGTTCATTTATTAATGAGTTTTTATGCGGTTATATAGGTTTTGAATAACTCAGGATTCAATTGGGTGATTAGCACGTCATTAGAGGCCCCGAGCCATTATCCATGATTGCTTTCAGTGCGCTTAGCCCTAATTAGAGGCACCGAGCTACCATCCATGAGGCACTGCCTCTCAACACCTAGCTTCAACATAATGATTTCGGAGTCCGTTTTGAGCCCGGCTTGCCTTCCATTTCGCAACTATTTCAACCATAGACTTTTCTACTCCTTGAAACCTATAAATGGGAGTCTTTTAGATCTAGTTTAAGAGAATTCTATCATTAGCTCTTAGCGTAGCCATCATAATATTTAGACCTTTTATAATTTGCTGCACCACTTTAGAAGGCAAAAGATTGAAGATTCCAGGGTGACAGCCTTGGTTTTATCACACCGGTGACTTCTATTGTGATTTTACAGTATTCATCATCTATGGCATACTTTATGAATTTTATGGATAGTTTAGCTACAATTCTGTTCTAAACTTTCCAAGTCCTAGTTAGGGTTTTGGATATGTAGCCAATTGCAATGGCATAAACTCTTGTTCTTTTGTTATTCATGATTGATTTCCATCCATAAAAGATTGAATATTTACTCTGTTATTACTGCTTTCAAGTTCTTATCAGTTCTTGTATGATTATGTAAATATGTGATGATACAGACAAAGTGAATTGGATGTTTAGGATCAATTAAAAAAGTAAATACCATGAATTAAGTCAATACTGGAGCAACGGTTAACGTGAATTGTGTGGTCACCATAAGAGTTCCATATTCTAAATCAAAGTCCTTTTACTTCTACTGGACCCAAGACAAATAAATTAGCAAAAATAGAGTAATTATTGCATGACAATTGTGTAATAACTCAAAACGGGTATTTGAATGGCAATCTTGGAAATCCATCTTGAATAACTTGAACTGTGTTTATGCCTAGCAATTTGTAAAATCGAGAAACCCTAACCCTAACGCTTGTTTTATCTTGAATTTATCTACTTCGATTATTTGCCTAGTTTAATCTTTAGTCTTCTAGTGTAGTTAATTCTGATCTCTCAAGAATCGACTTGTCCAAATAGTTATAAAACTACTAATTTCGGTACTTATTTCCTAGTCCTTGAGGTACAACAAACCTACATTCTATTTATATTACTCAAAACAATCTCGTACATTTGCGCATGAAGAAAATTGTCAGCCACTTAGTTAGAAGACACTAAAAATGAGCTTAATGAACACTTAAAACCATTGATTAGTAACTACCAAACTTTGGTGATTATTCATGAAAATATGTATGATAGCGGGATTTGGAGGAAACAAAAAGAATGGGATATGAGGGATTAGTTATGAAAGAAGGGGCAAAAACGGCAGCCAAAGGAAAGGGTGGCTCAAGATTGTTTGTGACCCCAAATGGATAGAAATGGAATGCAGGGCAACTACTTTAATGAATATTTTACAAACTACCTAAAAAATACCATTTTGTAATAACTGCTTCTTTTCCTTTCTTGACCTTTTCCATATACTCTTCCCTTTATTTTCCTGTCATGTCTATTCATGTGTGAAAATTTGATCGACATATGTATCATGGTATCTTAGGCATGTTTTAGTTGAAGTTGCGACTTACAAAGTGGAATGAAATAGACACATTTGAAAGAAATTAGGGCCTGTTATTGCATACAAAAACAGGGGAATAGTGATAAAGCTAACAGCAAGACTTCACCTTAAAAGAACTTTACGCAACACATATATTGGGAGCTCACATGTCAACGTCAAGGACTTCTTTTTAACTAACATCCAAATTTTTAGATAAAATGGATGAAAGATGCAGGAGAGTTAATACCTTTTAGCAGGGGTTTGGGAACAAAAAATAAAAGGATCATGAGTTTACATAAGCTTCATATGGCCACAATAACTATCTTTTGTCACTTGATTTTGCCAGATAGTGTACAGATAATATTTGCTTGTAATAACTATTCCTATAATGAATGGGAATAACTCAGGAACAACACATAAGTGACAAAAACTTGTCACAAGGTATTTGCACTTGGCGCAAAGTAGAGATGAATCAAACTAGATTTAACTAGTCAATGACACTAAGAAAACTAAAAGGAAGTCATGAGTAAATGATAAACCTACAGATGCCCTTACTTCTCCTGTAAACATGGTAAATCTACTGTTTATAGCTCAATTTAACTCATTGGAAATGACATATACATAAGCTGCCGCACTTATTCACAGAATCTATCTGAAAATGAGAAACAATTTTACTGTATTATGAATGACAAGTCAAGACCACTTATATCATCTTCTTCGAGTAATCATAATGTCAGTCACCTAGCAATTAGCTACCAAACCCATCTCAATCTTTATTCACTTCAAAAATATACCTATACGGCTATACCAGCTCATCAACCAACATTTGCCAAAAACAAACCATTTCTGGACTTGTATCTTGGAGTGATGTCGAAAAGATTCCTATACGCACAACTGATGTATCAAAAATCTAATATTCTAATGGATTTAAAGTTCCGTTTCTTTGCACATCTTTTTGGATAGCCAATGGCAAGGATTTTAATTTTGGTCAGTGCCAAGGGATTTACCATCTGGACATACTACATAGACTTCTTACACCTCAACACAGTCAACACTTTTGTGCTTTAAACAAAGGTGTCAAAAATGGCTACTAAAGTACTGCTAAAAATGAATGCTTCACCCAATCATAAAAGAAATGTAAAAGCATCACAACATATTATAATTAAAATCTTTTCCCCGTCCATATTCGATTATGCTCAAAGGCCATAAAATTCCACCAAGAAAGACCCATTTTGTGCATCATCTACTTAATCAAACATGACCCTTTTTATAGTATATTTTACATCCCATTTTGTTTAATTTTTCTTTTCTTTCTTGGGTTGGTAGAATAAAGGGCAGCTTATTGTGAACATTAAATTGTTAAAAGAAATAAAAAGTAAAATGAAAACTTACCAAGAAAAATAAAAAATAAATAAAAAATCCAAATTTATATCACAACCAGCGTAAACTTAAAAATATAATTTTTTTTTTAATAAAAAAAAAAGCAACCAAATTAATCATCCAATAATCTAGTCCAAACTGCGGAACCGAATACCAAATTTTGTCACCGGAGTTTCTATCTAAAAGGAATGAAAAAGTTTTAAGTTTGACGTCCAAAGAACATACAAAACCTCCATACATACACATAGAGAAAAATTGAAACATGGATTAATCTTATCTATGAAGAGAGAAATTTGGAATACATACCGTCGCCATGTTTTGGAAGTAAGAGAAACAGAAGAATTGATTGAATATATGAGATTGCTGATTCTATAAAATTTTTGAAAGTGTCGTTCTCAATCAATCCTCTTTTTCTTCTCTCTTCACAAATGAAATGGAAAGAAATGGAGTAAATGAGAAGGAGACGGGAGAAGAGCGTAGGGAGAGGGCACCGAAACTGCTGGCAAAAAAAGTGGGGCCACACAGAGACGTAACAGCTGGCTATTGTGTGGGGCCCAAGGAGAAAGGAGAGAGTGAGGGGAAGCTAGTATGCCCTACAGCCCCAGGCTTCGGTTCGGTGACGTGTAAGTGTATTACTACGGTTTGCGGTGTTCTGCACTGTAATTCCCAACATTATTATTACCAAGGTCTTTAGTTTACGGGCATGGGAGAAAAAAATAACAAATCAATATTAATAATACATATAAATATTATTTGATTAATTATTAAGAAGAATTATTTTGTGAAAGTAAAAATATTAAAAAATATTATTTTTATTTGTGATTAATTTATTAATATAATAAAACTCATTTTTCGTTTAAACTCAACAAATAAGATAATGACATAAATTCATATCGATAAAAGAATTTATGATTCCTATTTTAATTTTAATTTTTGAATATAAACAAAATATCTCCTAATTATTTTTGTACCATTTTAATTCCTCTGTTAAGGCACATCAAGGCTGTACTTTCCTCACTTTTGAATTAAAAAATGGACACTTTCAAAAAATAAAATTCTAACAATGCCTCTATTTTTAACTCACGAAAATTTTAGACAAAAATACCATTATTATCAATTATTCACGCTCGTTTTCTTTCTTTTTTTTTGTTTTGGCAAGCCTATAAAGTGGGGCCACAAAGACTCGTAATAATGTTAACTTTTCAAAACAAGAGTTATTTACGTGCATTCTAATTTAATATTTAATCAAATTTTGAGGTGTTTTGTCTAGTAAGTAACGAGTGTTTTAGTCAATTTTAAGATCTTTAGCAATAAGTGTTAATTTATGTGATTATTATGTTTTAGTGCATTTATTAATATGTAATTTTATATTACATAGGATGGAAGATGAATTGGGAATAAAGCACGAAGGATGGGGTGGCGAAGTAGAACTGAGTTTTAGAATATTTGAAATCTTAGATATGACATTATCAGTAAAAGTGCAAAAGACTAACATGCCTGAAACTCTGGAAAAAGGAAGGGATTATCTATCTTAGGAATTAGACAAATAAGAGTGCTAGCAATAGCTTTTAAGTAGTTTGCTTCCTTGGAAAAAATTTATAACAGCATTCAAGAGGGTCCTTAGCTATAATACTCCAACAATGCTTGAAAAAAGTTCCATTATACCCTCCACTCATGTTGCACTATTTGAACTAAATAAGAGTGCTAGCAATAGCTTTAAGTAGTTTGCTTCCTTGGAAAAAATTTATAACAGCATTCAAGAGGGTCCTTGGCTATAATCCACCACTCCAACAATGCTTGAAAAAAGTTCCATTATATCCTCCACTCATGTTGCACTATTTGAACTAAGTGAAAAAGACGGTTTCCTTAAGTTCCTCCATACTTGGAAGTACCAAAAGAGCTACATTATCATTAAAAAATTCTTGGATGGACCCGGTCCATGGCACTATGCCATGGACCTCTTGGTCCTCAATGAACCACATCACCCAACTGGATGATGTGGTTGATTCAAGACCAAGGGGTCCATGCATTATTGCATGGACCCGGTTCACTTAAGAATCTCCCTTATCATTATATGATATGACTCCCGAAATGGATTCCAGAAAGTGGTCTCCAAATGTCACACATTCCTTAGTGAAAATTTTTTGAAAAAAATCTACTGCATTCTGTTGAAGCTTTGCCAAATCGCCAATCTAGTCTCCATTGGAACCCTTCAGCCATCCAATACAAAACTTATTCCTTTTTATCTGTAATTGAGAATGAAAGAATCTTGTGTTGTGATCACCTTTATTGAGCCACTTAAATGATATGCCTGTCACGCCCCAAAAACGGGACCGTAACACGCCGCGCTAATGGCACACCGGTCCAAAGCGCAAGGCACAAACGAACAGAGCAACAAACTAAACCGCAATGTAATATAACCATCAAACCATTTCTTAACTATAAAATCGAATATTTCATTAAACACAAAAAAATACGAATTACAAAATTCCTTCTTAGTACAAAAGATGCTACAACAAAAAACAAAGTTCATCAATACAAAACCTATCTAATACACTACCCCTCTCCAAACAAAAGAGAAGCTTGGAAGATTATCCGCAGAGTCCTACCAGTAATGTGGAATCTGGAGAAAATCTAAAAGCTACTAACGCGGAGGAGAGTCAAAAACGAGCACCTAATATGAAAAATTATAAATCACGTGGGGTGAGCATAACTAGCTCAGTGGATATCATAAAAGCTCTTCAAATGGGGCCAAGCATTTCGATAAAAAGAAAACTTAAAGATAATAACATTTGTGAAAACCATAGTCATGCTTAAGCAGTTTCTAAAATGTCTCATGCCATTTAAAAGTCAATAAACCATAATCATAAGTAGTTTCTAAAATGTATCATGCCATTTAAACGTCAGGCATGTCCAAAACATAGTCAAAAAGATCCAATCATTTCAAAACATAGTATGCTAAAGCATAGCGAACAAATCCAAGTACAGTTTCAATCCGAAATATAATAAAATAGCATGAGTATCTTTTAGGCTCGAAGGTATGACCTACAGTACTAGTCAGATCTAGTAATCTACTACACCTACTAGTCTGACCGGGAGGTCAAGTTATCCCATCACAAGACCCCGCAGTCATATAGTTCATAACAATCACAGCAGTCACCATGGCGTCCCATGGATGACTATAGAACCGGAGCTCCCCAAATCAAACATTTCCAAACACATCCAAAATTATATACCTAGGTCACCTATGAGCCAAAACAGTCATAAAATGGTTTCATACCAAAAGAGTTTGCAAACATATCATTTGATTAACATAAAATGGAGATTGGTCCCGATTTCATATGTAATAGTTCCAAAACTTGGTAAAAGTGCAGTTCCAAACATCATACACATTCTAAAATCCATCCAAACATATTTCGAAAGTCATTAAACAAAATACAAGTGGAAGAGGGTCTATGTTACCCACCCATCAAAGCAAAAACTGCACAAATGATCACAGAACGCGATCGCCGGCTGTAGGTGGCGTGGTACCTAAAACAGATATAAGAGGACTCTTAGAAAAGATGTAGAAGTTAAAGAATGACTAGGGAAGCGAAAACGACGCGAAACGATCTGAAAACGACACCAACAGCTCTTTGGTCAAAAATGACCTTTTCACAATTTCTGACCAACTTCGACAAGCTAAAACCCTAGTCAAAACACTTAGTTAACCCCTCAAATTCGTATTACAGCTAGATTAGGAGATAATAAGCTCAGTTTTCCGAAAAACCGTATTTTAGCATTTATGGCTAATGGGCTTTATCCAGCAAGCTGTAATTTCAAGTTATACACATTCCTTGGTATTCAAGGATTTTTTGGTTACAACCCAACTCAAAACAACATATTCAACCAACCAACAAAATCCATAAACGGAAAGATTCACCGGAGCAATAGCCGGGACTATATCAATAGCATCCCACAACAAAGGAAAACACCTAAAACCATCAAAAGATCATTAAAGACCCTTCAAACATAACCAATTATCCAAATTATCCTAGTTGCGCCAAACTTCCGCTTACTTACAAAATGAAGGGAAATCAATTCCACTTGGTTGCAAGTCTCAATTCCTATCCAAACTAACCTTAAAACACTCTTAAAACATCATTATGTGCATAGACATAAGCATTCATAGCATAACACTCTAGGCCACATATGGAAGACAAAACCCCAACTCATAATCTTAAAATTTGTAATCTAACCATGGAAAATTGTTAAAAATCAACCCCAATCACTTCCCAACCTCCAAAACACTAAAAACAACCCATAACATATAAGGCTGCAAAGAGGGTTTATTTTCAAGCCATAAAGAATCCTACAAAACTTGAAATTAAAGCTTGGATCATAAAGCCCATAAGCCATAAATGCTAAAATACATAAAATCTTACCTTCCAAGTGATTCCTACTTGAAATCCAAGAAAATTTTTTGGGGAAAATGAAGAAGAGGATTTCGGCTGCTGCTAGGAAGAAATGAGGAAGAAACAACAAGAAGAAGACTTAAAAGGATTCCAAGGTTGACCCAAATAGTTCCCCAATTGACCAAATAGTCTCCAAGTTGACTAATTAACCCAAAAACTAATTTTTGCTACTAAATTATCATTTTTTTCTGAATAATTCAGCCATCAAACAACTCTCACACACCACAATGCACTAATTATACTTAGTCCAACTTTTGACCCGTTTACCCGCCGGTACCGAAATCGCGTAAACCGAAAAATTTGCCGAATTGAAAAACGAAGAAGTTGAAGTACTTTATGACTAAAAATAATATGAAAAACATTTTAAACCAGTTAAAATCAAAGACTCACAAGGCTATTAAAATACTGGGTTTCACTTATGCCTGCCTTTTGTTTTCAAAATGCCTCCTCTTCTATCAAGGATTTCAATAAAGATGCCTGCTGATGCGCATTTACCTCAAGTAGGGATAACACAAAATCGTACAAATAATAAAAACTCACAAATTATTATAATCTACCATACAAACGCAAGTATACGGAGCGAATAGTAGTATAGGATGAATGAGTATCGTACCACGAAGATTACTTAGACGACAATTACCGAGTTTTACGAGTCCTTATATTGTTAGTTGGTTCAAATAATGCGTAATAGAGCTAAACTACTCAAAAACTTGATGAAAATGCATATTATAATTCTAAAATTAAAATATCATATCTAACAAAGCTAGTAATGGAAATAATTGTCTACTGAATCAAAGTACTAACTAATCTATGATATGGAAAATAATTAAAAGAAAGTAAGCAAAACTAACTCTAATTCACTAGAAAGACTAACTTTATACTAGAATTCACTAAGGCAAGTAGTCCTAAATTAAACTTAGGAAAGAAATTTAAGAGCATGAAAATAAAGCAACATCCATTTTCTACTACTTAAAAAATATTGATTTTGAAAGAAAACTAAATTCTAAACTAAATATTTTTGGAATTTTTGTATTGAAATAAGAAAGTTCACTAAAAATTAACTATAAACTAAAGCAAGGAAACTAGAAATTTAGGCTAAAAAGCACCAATTTGTTATTCCAAGAAAACTTGTAAGAGAAGTAAAGAGACTTTCAAGAATTCAAACTAGAAAGTAAGTAAAAATTATATCTACTTAAAGCTAATGATTAACCCGTTAAGATTATTTAATCAAAATTACAACTTGCAAGAAATTAAAAACAAGATTTAAGGAAAATTAAAAGAGAACTTGTATTAAACTAAAACTTGAGAGTCAAACTAATCTAATATACTCTAATCTAAAATTACTCACTATACTATCTATTATGTGTAAACTTACTCCCTACACTACCTGTTGTGTGTGCTAACACATACTATTGCTTAATATATAGTAGGAATATTACACAAGTAAAATAGGAGTTAGCTACTAAAATATTATAAAAATGCCATTACAATATTGTTGAAATGCGCTTCCATATCGCGACATGGAAAAGTCGAGATCGCAACACGGAATTACAATGTATTAACAATTTTTTGCCTCCATGTCGTGACAAGGAAAAATCAATGTTGCGACATGGACCTTGTTTCCAGCAAGTCTTCCATTCTTCTTAATTTGCATTTTGGCTCTTGTACTTTGTTCATTCTAGCTTCAAACCTCCAATTTATAACCAACATAATATTAAACTAATTAAGTAACTAATTTAACTAAAATTCTAATAAAAACACATCATATTTACTAATAGTTAAAATGTAAACACACAATATAAAAATTAACTAAAACACTCAATTAACAACCAAAACAAATTTAGACTAACAAAATGCCATGATCTAGAGTAAAATAACTATAATTTACTAGAGGTATCACCTGCAATTGTCAAAGTTGTATCTGATTGCTTTTTGTTGGATCATCTTGAAATAGAATCTCCTAGTACAAAACCTCTTCTCCAGTCTACTTTACCTTGCTAAAAATATCTCCAAAATGATTCTTGTTCCAACTTTTCAGTTCAAACTTCAATCTTTTAAGTTTTGATGCAAACTTTTGCAATGTTGTACCTCCATAAATTTATTTCCAACTAACTTCCATCATTGGTAAGAAAGGGTTGGTATTCACCCACATAATTAAGAACCTAAACAACTTTGGTCCTAAAAATTGAGTGGATAACACTGAAAATTAAAGTGGTAAATGGTCTAAACAAGTCCTATTTAAATGAGTAACTGAAACATTTTGAGATTTGCTAAATAAGTCATTACCAACAATCTTATCCAATATTTTCCAAACAAAAATCCCCTATCATTTACCATACCACGTGAACTTAGAACCTGAGAATGGAATGCACAAATGACCACAAAGATTAAGAGAATAGCCATTAAACTCAGTAATGCTTCTAAGATCAGGTTGAGAAGAACCAATATATTCAAAAACATTTTGGATAGCATTAAAATCTTCTCTACCATCTAAGGCCCATTACATCGTGCTGCAATATTCCTCAAAGAGTCCCACAGTCTTCTTCTATCAGACAAAGTGCATTTAGCATACACCAAAGAAGCAGTAACTAGTCCAAGGAATCAATGACAAACTATAGTAATATGAATTAAGTGTTCCTTTATCTTCAATGCATTTTGTTGGCACAGGAGTTGGTTGAAGCAATAAATAAAAAGACTAGGCGAAGGAATTTGATTTCAAATTGGATATGGCAAAGACATTTGATAGGGTTTCACAGAGATTTCTCCATAACGTATTTGGACAAATTTGGTTTTCCAGCTGATTACATCTGTCTGATATCCATTAGTATTGAAACAACTGGTTCTCAATTCTTTTCAATGGAATGCCTACTAGATATCAATTCTTTAACTCTTCTAGAGTACTGAGTGCTGTGCAAGGGGATCCCCTTTCTTTCTCTTTGTTCATTATTGCAATTGAGGCTTTCAGTAGAGGGTTAAAGCCTCAATTTCAAAATGGGAAGATTAAATATTATACTATGTCAAAGAATTGAATTCTAATAACACATTTGTCTTATACAGATGATGTTATTCTCTTTCCTAACGGAGGGAAGAAGTCCCTTTCGAATTTGATGTCTTTTATTAGAGACTATGAGGCAGTTTCTGGCCAATTGGTAAATAAAAGCAAGAGCAACTTTTATACTTCTTTAAAGTTGGTAGCGGATAGGGAGAGATTGGTGGCCAGAATTATGGGATTCATAGAAAATGAATTCCATTTTGTCTACTTGGGTTTCTCTATAGTAAATGGAAGAAAGAATATGTCACTTTTCAGCCAATGATGGATAAGAACACAAACAAATTGTCAGGATGGAGGGAAAATGTTATCTTCTAGTGTAAGGCTACTTCTTATAAAACATGTGCTGAATTAAATTCCAATATATTTGAGTATGTTATCTATTTTATCTCCTTCAAAAGTAGTTATAAAGGCAATAGAAGCAAAATTCTCAAACTTCTTTTGGGGGGAAATTGAGCATGGGAAAAAATTCCTTGGGAGATCTTAGAAGAAGATTTCAAAGCATGTGCATGAAGATGGTTTGGGAACGGTGAATTTTTCAGATTTAGTTATAGGTATGTCAATGAAGTTATGATGGGATTTTAGGGCAGAGCATCTTTATGGAGTAAATTCTTGACTTCAAAATACCTTCTTAATGACATTTACCCAAGCTATGCTATAGAGGCTGTTGCAAGCTCTAGTACTTCGAATAGAATTGTCACGCCCCAAAAACGGGACCGTAACACGCCGCGCTAATGGCACACCGGTCCAAAGCGCAAGGCACAAACGAACAGAGCAACAAACTTAACCACAATGTAATAGAACCATCAAACCATTTCTTAACTATAAAACCGAATATTTCATTTTACACAAAAATACGAATTACAAAATTCCTTCTTATTCCAAGCGATCAAAAAAAATTAGCCATTTAAACGTCAATAAACCATAATCATAAGTCTCTTCTACAAATGTATCATGGCATTAAAACGTCAGGCATGTCCAAAACATAGCCAAAAAGATCCAATCATTTCAAAATATAGTATGCTAAAGCATAGCTAACAAATCCAAGTACAGTTTCAATCCGAAATTTAATGACAAAATAGCATGAGTATCTTTTAGCATGAGTATCTTTTAGGCTCCAAGGTATAACCTACAGTACTAGCCAGATGTAGTAATCTACCACACCTACTAGTCTGACCGGGAGGTCAAGTTATCCCATCACAAGACCCCTCAGCAAATAGTTCATCACATTCACAGCAGTCACCATGGCGTCCCATGGATGACTATAGAACCGGTGCACCCCAAATCAAACATTTCCAAATACATCCAAAATTATATACCTAGGTCACCTATGAGCCAAAACAGTCATAAAATGGTTTCATACCAAAAGAGTTTGCAAACATATCATTTGATTAACATAAAATAGATTGGTCCCGATTTCATATGTAATAGTTCCAAAACTTGGTAAAAGTGCAGTTCCAAACATCATACACATTCTAAAATCCATCCAAACATATTTCGAAAGTCGTTAAACAAAATACAAGTGGAAGAGGGTCTATGTTACCCACCCATCAAAGCAAAAACTGCACAAAAGATCAGACTGAATGCGATCGACAGCGGTAGGTGGCGTGGTACCTAAAACAGATATAAGAGGACTCTTAGAAAAGATGTAGAAGTTAAAGAATGACTAGGGAAGCGAAAACGACGCGAAACGATAGAAAACGACACCAAAAGCTCTTTGGTCAAAATGACCTTTTCACAAATTCTGACCAACTTCGACAAGCTAAAACCCCAGTCAAAACACTTAGTTAATCCCTCAAATTCGTATTACAGCTAGATTAGGAGATAATTAGCTTGACAGTTTTCAGAAAAACCGAAAACTTCGCCTCTCCTAGGCTATAAGTAATATTGCAGCACCTTACTTAATAGCTGTCTCTTATACACATCAAGGGATAGTGGTCATAACCCAACTCAAAACAACATATACAACCAACCAACAAAATCCATTTCCAAGGCATTCAAGGGACCTTGGTTACAACCCAACTCAAAACAACATATTCAACCAACAAAATCCATAAACGGAAAGATTCACCGGAGCAATAGCCGGGAAAATAACTATATCAATAGCATTCCACAACAATGGAAAACACCTAAAACCATCAAAAGATCATTAAAGACCCTTTAAACATAACCAATTATCCAAATTATCCTAGTTGCGCCAAACTTCCGCTTACTTACAAAATGAAGGGAAATCAATTCCACTTGGTTTCAAGTCTCAATTCCTATCCAAACTAACCTTAAAACACTCTTAAATCATCATTACAAGCATAGACATAAGCATTCATAGCATAACATTCTAGGCTCATATGGAAGACAAAACCCTAACTCATAATCTTAAAATTTGTAATCTAACCATGGAAAGTTGTTAAAAATCAACCCCAATCACTTCCCAACCTCCAAAACACTAAAAACAACCCATAATATACATAAATCACAACTTATAAGGCTGCAAAGAGGGTTTTCTCAGCCATAAATAATCCTACAAAACTTGAAATTAAAGCTTAAATCATAAAGCCCATAAGCCATAAATGCTAAAATACATAAAATCTTACCTGTCCAAGTGATTTCTACTTGAAATCCAAGAAAATTTTTGAGGGAAAAATGGAGGAGAAGAGTCGGCCAGCAGCAAGGAAGAAATGAGGAAAAATAAAGCAAGAAGAAGGCTTAAAAAGAAATTCCAAAGTTGACCAAATAGTACCCCATTGACCAAATAGTCTCCAAGTTGACTATTTGACCCAAAAACTATTTTTTTGCTACTAAATTAACATTATAAATCAGCCATCTTACAACACTCACACACCACAATGCACTAATTACACTTAATCCAACTTGACCCGTTTAACCGCCGATACCGAAATCGCGTAAATCGAAAAATTTGCCGAATTGAAGAACGAATAAGTTGAAGTACTTTATGACTATTTATAATATGAAAAACATTTTAAACCAGTTAAAATCAAAGAACAAGGCTATTAAAATACTGGGTTTGACAAGAATACTATCTTACAAGAATGAAGTTGAATCTTGTATATTTCTTTTGGTTAAAACTAGAAATATTTATCCCTATTTCTAGTTTGACAGATAGGGTGATAGAGAACTAGTTCAGACAGATGCAACTCCTCTTCAGGATTTGAAGTTGAATAAAACTTTGCTTGAAGATGGTTGGGATTTGAGTGTTATAAGGGGGATTTTTCAATCTTTTAATGGTGATTTGCAGTAAGGGAAATTAGTGTTCTTATCACAAGCTATGGATGGATAAGCTCGGAAAGGATCTTCCACACATAAGTTCACTCTAACTTCAGCAATAAATCATATAAAAGATAGCAGTTGAGTACCATTCTCAAGAAGGATCATATGGGATAGTAGATTACCTGCTAAAGTGTCCCACTTTATGTTGAGACTACATAGCAGCATTTTTGCCTTTAGATGATGTTCAGAAGACTAGAGGATTTTTCTTCAATTCAAAGTGCACGTTTTGCAAGGGAAAAGATTCAATGGATGTCAGATGACTTTTGAAATTTGGAGGCATTTTGAAAATCAATTTTATTTGTCAATCACGGCTCATAAGTCCTGAAGCAATATCTCAATATTTGTGGTTATTCTCCTCAGCAAATTCAGTTAATGGAATGTTGTATAAATTGATGACTAGCTTAATTTGTTGGGAGATGTGGAAAGCTAGGAATAGAATTTTCTTTGAAGGCAAAGTGATAGCATTGCACATTATTGTTAGCTCCATTAAAGTTTAAATGCATTTTATATATTTCGCTTTTTCCTTCACAGTTAAAACTAATGCTGAGTATTTGTAGTTTCTCATAGCTAGATTTATTGTTTCAAAAGAAAAAATGGTACTTCAATAATAGAGGTGGAATGGAGTTCTCTATCTATTGGTTACTTCAAGTTCAACACAGATAGTGCTCAAAGGGTAATCCTAGTTAATGTGCAGTTCAACAGGTGAAATAGTTACTAGTTTCTCATCATTTTATTCTCCATTAGGATCAAGTCTCATGGCAGAAGGACTAGCATTGTTGCAGATTTGCAGCTTTATCTCAAAAGGGTATTTGCAACCTTATTCGCTGTACAGTTGGATTCACTGCTGCTAGTCAATATCTTCAGGGGTTCTTTTTCTATTATGTGGCCTATTCATAAAGTAATTCAACAATGCTTACAGATCTTAACCAACATGATATTCAGTTTCAACATATTTACAAAGAAGGAAATCAAGTGGATGATTATTTAGCTAATCTAGGATGTAATTCAAAGTGTAGTTTGACCTTTACATCTATTAATTGTCTAGAGCTATGGCTTATTTAGATAGCATTGGCGATGCCTTCTTTAACACATCTAGTTATGATTCAATGAACACCTAAATCCTACTACTAACTAGATGGCATCCCGCAAGTATACGGTTGTCAACTAGTAGCAAAGGAAAGTAGGGATCGTTCCCACAAGGATTGTCGGATGCAATTACCAAGGTTTAAAGGTATTTGTGTAGTTAAGCTAAATCACTTGGTAGATGATAGAACTATTCTAATGAAAACTATAATTTAAATTCTAACCTAATTTAATCTAATTAAGTGCTACAGACTAAAACTTGGAACAAGTGAATCAATCAATTAAAAAGACTAAAGAAGAAAGAAAAAAATTTGAATACTAAAAGCATTCATTTCTAAAGTAAAATTTTGATAAAGATAAACTAGGAAATTAAATATTTTTGGATTTTTCGATTAGAATTGAAGAAATCCACTAAGAATTGACTAGAAATTAAAGCTAGAAATTAAAAATTCTTAAATAGAAAGCAAGAAATTGATAAGAACCCTAATTTTCCTAAAAACCCTAATTTGAAAGCAAAGAAATTTTTACTAAAATGGATAAGAAAGCAATTAAAGATTATATCTACTTGAACCTTACGAAAAACCCACTACGATTATCTAATAAAAATGTAAACTTGACAATAAATTTAAAGAAGATCTAAGATGAAGATAAAGAGAAATTTCTATTTAAAAAAGGTAACTTGTAGTTTAAGCTATCCTAATCTATCTAGAATTAGCTAAAACTCTCTACTCTAAACTATCTACTCTTACTCTTCTAACTTTCTACTTTTTCAAAAACTAATTCTACTTAGCTTAAATAGTGCAGCATTATACAAGGCAAAATCAGGGTTTTTGAGCTGAAAGTTTACAAAATTACCCTTACAACTTAGCATTTAGCGAGTCAAGATCCCTGTTTGGAACAGTCAAGACCGCGATCTCGACTCTCCTTCCAGCAATATTCATTTCCTCCATTTTGCAATTTAGTCCCTTGCGCTTTGTTCCTTCCAGCTTCTAACCTTTAATTTTTAACCTGCATAATATTAACACCATTAAGCACTTAATTAAACTAAAAATTTAACACAAAATTATCATAATTAATTCCAAAACAAAAATATAAATACATATGAAAGAAATTAACTAAAGTCTTCAATTACTTATCTAAATTCAAAATTTAAACTATCAAAATGCTATAATTTAGAGGAAATAACTCTAATTTACTAGAGGTATCAATTGGTTGTAAATCTTTGAGAATTCATTAGCTAAGTTTAGGGTTTAATTGTACTCATCTAATTCCTGGAGGTTTTGGCCTAGTCTCCCTCTATGTATTTTTTCAAAATAAATCAATAAAAAAGGGTTTAATTGTCTGGAGCTATGGCCTATTTATATAGCATTGGCTGTAAATCTTTGAGAATTCATCAGCTAAGTTTAGGGTTTAATTGTACTTCTAATCCTTGGAGGTTTTGGCCTAGTCTTCCTCTATGTATATTTTTAAAATAAATCAATAAAAAAGGTGTTCAACCCCTTACCAATGGATAGGTGGTTTTAACAAAAAAAAAAAAAAAGATATGGAATCTGAACTAACATTGCAGCATTTCCTTGCAGGCCTTACTATAGTGCCGCTGCGTTTATCTGGGATTGTGTGTAGAATTTGTGAGCAAAACGCTGCTGCTTTCTGGACAAATAGAAATCTCAGCATTGAGTTTTATGGCCTCGATTAGAATAAGGCATTTCATGATCCAACTCCTTTTCTTAGACCAAAGTTTGGACTTTTTTGAGATTCTAGGCTGAGACTTATTCAATAACTCTAGGGTTACCTTTCTACCTATAAATACAACATTAGAAGGAGATATCAATAGAGATATATAAACATCAACATAACTAAGAGATTCATAGAGTAGTATTACATTGAGAGAGACGTCGATACATCGAAGGCTGTACTCAAGAAGAGGATTGAAAATCAAAATTTCTATATGAGTTTTCTTTTTTAATTCTTTTCTCTTGTACTTTAGTTGATGGAATTGATTGTAGACCTCTTTTCAATGGTTTATTTATATTCCGTTATGCAATAAATTCTTATTCTAGGGTCTTATTTGGAGATTCTCACAAAAATTGAATATTGAAATTGATTTTTTCTATTGATTCCTTATAAAGGTCTATATTTATTCAAATTGGTCTTATTGTATCTAATTGATTGCTCACCTTCCAGTTTTGAAAACCCTAATTGGACTTGGCAAGTAAAGGTTAGGGTTAGGCCTTGTTTGAATAACCTAGGTTTGGTAAATTCATCAATTGAATAAATTGATCTTCTTGAATAGGATAAATATATACCTATTTACCCTTGGTAATCAAAGTAGGGTTGGTTCTTAATGTATTGATCTTAACTCAAATTCACATAGTTGTATAGTAAATTGGTTCGTATTAATAGAATTGCATAGTTTTTGCAAGAAAATGTGTAATTACCATAAACCCTAGATTAATACACCCTACCAAAATTATGGGAGGAATTAACAAGATATTATATTGGATTGACAATTAACAAATAAACCTTAGATTTTACTATCTTTAGTTAAACCTTAATTTCTTAACTTGTTTAATTTATTAAATTTATTTGCAGAATCCTTCATAATTCTTGAATTAATTGGATAGAGTTAAAGTGTGTTAATTTGGTACTTAGCTAGTATCGAGTCAAGTCACTATGGGAATGATCTCTACTTAATTACTCCATTAAATAACAAGAACTATTATAGCGAGGAATAGAAATTTCCTTGATAATTTATATACTTTAGCGAGGATTCTCAACTGCATACCAAATTACAGAACATTTAGTGAGGAAATATTATTTTCCTTACCTAATTTCCTTGCAAATAATTTGGTGGTAAACTTCCGTTACTTACCACGATAAATTGGTGAGGAGATTTTTTTCAAATAGTGAGAACTAAATTTTATTCCTCGCTGAAAGTATAAAAATATTATAATAAGAACCCTCATTGAATGAATATATATATCAGTGAAGAAACTTTTCCGTACAAAAGTTATTGATTGAGAAATATTTGAGTGCCCTACTATCACATTAGCGTGCCATTCGTACCTACCAAGCACTTTTCCCAATTTAATTTACCAATCATTTTCACCATCATTTGATTGTAGTTCAATCAACTTTTTTCTTTGATGATTCCTCTATAAACTTCCAAGTACAAAATCGCCTCTATCTGGTAAAATTTCTCACTTTTGAATCTCTGTAGTGTATTACTGCAACAAAGTTCTGGACATGATGTAGGGTTTTATTTGCGGAGGCTTCATTTGTACAAGGCAACACAACTTTTGAACATTAATAATCGATGCTTTAGTTTATAAAAGTTTTTGCCTCTAACGGTGCTTAATCTTCTATATAGTAATACTTAGGAATTTTTACAGTGAAATTTGGGATAAAAATTGATTCTTTTGTTGACATAATCTTGAAACATTATCTCTTTGTTGGATTATGTGGATCTTTATGATTACCAAACTGAAAACTTTATGATCAATTTCTTCATGTGTTTTTAAGTCATTCATTTTTCTTGTAGTTTTATAAACTTTTGAGATCATTTATGGATTCCCAACAATGAGTAATGGTAAATCTTAAATTTCAAGTAAGAAAAGATGATATTCATGGGGGATGGATACTTAAAAGAAGCTTTATATCAGGTTGCAGTACCATGTTTGCCTTTGTTGATATTTAATTACTTTGCTTAAGTTGGTGTTAGTTCATACATTATATATCTTGATTATTCTAGTTGTTCCTTATTTCAATCAACCAACTATAGTTGAATTTGTGGGAGAATTCAATATCTGCATAAAGTTTCATGGGTTGATTTTACATTATTGGCTAATAGTTAAAGTTAGATAGTGGCTGTTATTGGACCTATTTCTGTTAAGATTCCATTGTAAATTTGCTCTCTTTAAATGCATTTGAAGTGTATGAAAAATTGGATTGTGTTCTTAATGTTTTAACTTTTAGTATATTTTGAGATCTTCAAAATAGTTTATGAGATCCATGGCGCCACAGTCATTGTATGAAATTTGAAACTTGTTCTTTATTTGAATTACACAAAAAAACTTATGCTACTTCAACTTTATGTTGGCTGCTTTGTTTTCTACTTGCTCTAAATGTCAGTCCATGAAAGTGAGACTATTAAGCATGTATGTGCTTGTGAAGATAAGGCTTTCTTCAAGAAAGTTTTGCTCCCAATTTATAACATGATAGATAGGATAATTGTGTGTTACTAGCTTTGGATTATGATGTTTCCTTTTTAGACCTAGACATTTTGCATCAAACCTATTTTAATAGGGATAGTACACAATATCTTTGTGTTGGTTTTATTTTCCTTTGTATGATTAATTTTGGTAAGTTCCAAAAACTTAATATAAGATACTATTGGAAATTGGTACTAAATGGTAACTTCCCATGCTCTTTGTTCGAGTTATAGATGTTACTATTTGTTTCTATAGTAAATGGTGATCCAACATTGACATTAGTATTCTATTTACTTGATATTTGAATGTACTTTTTCAATTGGTATTTGGCTTAACATCTGACTCTGAAGTTGAGTTGGTTATCAAAATTTCTTTTACTATAGGCATTTCAATTACAACTACTTAGCAGTCATCTATGGTAGTTGATGTTATTTTCAAGTTTAGTTCACTTGTATTTGTCATTGCATCCATAAAACAATTCAGATTTGAATGTATGGTTTGAATAGTTTAGATTTGTTTAGTGATAACTCTAGTAAACTAGAGTTATTTTCCTCTAAATTATAGCATTTTGATAGTTTAAATTCCGAAAATGGATAAGTAATTAAGGTAAATTTTTGTTAATTTCTTTCACATATATTGTATTTTTGTTTTTGAATTAATTATGATAAGTTTTGTTAAATTTTTAGTTTAATTAGAGTGCTTAATAGTGTTAATATTATGTAGGTTAAAAATTAAAGGTTAAAAGCTGGAAGAAACAAAGCTCAAGGGACCAAATTGCAAAATGGAAGAAATGAAGGATGCTGGAAGGAGAGTCGAGATCGCGGTCTCCACTGATCCAGACCGCGATCTCGACTCGGGAATTGGTTTTATTGTTTTAGAGTTGAGATCGTGGTCTCAAATGTTCCAGACCGCGATCTCAACTCGCGGAATGCTAAGTTGTAAGGGCAATTTTGTAAACTTCCAGCCCGAAAAACCCAAATTTTGCCTTGTGTAATGCTACACTATTTTAGCTAAGTAGGGAGTTTTTAGTAGAAGATAATTGGAGAGAGTAGATAGTTTTCAATTAGTTCTAGATGGATTAGGATAGCTTGAACTACAAGTTACTTTTTTTTCAAGAATAATAGAAATTTCGCTTTACTTTCATCTTAGATCTTCTTTAAATTTCTTGTCAAGTCCAAATTTTTATTAGATAATTGTAGTGGGTTAATCGCAAGTTTCAAGTAGATATAATTTTTATTTTCTTTCTTATCCAATTTAGTAAGAATTTCTTTACTTTCAAATTAGGGTTTTTAGGAAAATTAGGGTTCTTGTTAATTTCTTGCTTTCTATTTAAGAATTTTCAATTTCTAGCTTTAATTTCTAGTTAATTCTTAGTGGGCTTTCTTAATTTCATTCGAAAATCCAAAAATATTTAGATTTCTAGTTTAACTCTTCTAATTTATAATTTAGAAATGAATGTTTTTAATATTCAAAATTTCTCTTTTGTAGTCTTTTTAGTTGAGTGATTTACTTGTTTTAAATTTTAGTCTTAATTTGATTAAATTAGGTTAGAATTAAAATTATAGTTTTCATTAGAATAGTTCTATCATCTACCAATTGATTTTGCTTAACTACACAAGCCCTAGCCCTTAAACCTTGGTAATTGCAATCGACAATCCTTGTGGAAACGATCCCTACTTCTCTTTGCTACTAGTTGACAACCGTATACTTGCGGGATGCCATCTAGTTAGTAGTAGGATTTAGGTGTTTCATTGAATTATAACTAGATGTGTTAAAGAAGGCATCAAGTTTTTGGCTCCGTTGCCGGGGATTGTCTTCGGTTTTTAAGCAATATCAAGTGCTTTATGGGTCGTGTAGATTAAGCACTTTAGATTAGTTTAATTTAGTTTTTAATTTTGTTGATTTTTATGTTTGATTTGGTTGTCTTGTGGAATTGACTATTTGCCTTGGTTGTGTAGTGCATGGTAAGAGGTGCTCAAGAACCATTCATTTGCTTAGACAAGGAAAGGGAGAAAGAGCTAAGACAAATTCGAAGGTTGAGAAGGGCGCAACAAGAGCAAGAAAGGATAGAAATGGCACATGCTAATGCTCATCAAGGGAATGTGAACATGGAGAACGAAGAAGAAGAGGTAGGTGAAAATAATGGAATGGGTGGCTATAGGAATGGGAATGACATGAATGGCAATGGAAGGCCATTGAGGGAGTATGCTTTACCTAATTTTAATGGGGCAAACTCAAGCATTGCACGAATGCCCGTGCAAGCCAACAATTTTGAAATCAAGCCCGGCCTAATCCAAATGCTCCAAGCCCATGCCATGTTCGGAGATGGACCAAATGAGGACCCCTACACACACCTCATGAATTTTGAAGAAGTATTGGACACATTTAAGTTTAATGGAGTACACCCGTATTGTGTTCGGATGAGGGTGTCTACTTTTTCTCTTCGTGATAGGGCGAAGTCGTGGTTGCAATCCCATGCCCAAGGAACATTCACCACTTGGAACCAACTTGCTCAAGAGTTCTTGGCGAAGTACTTTCCTCCCGCAAGAACTGCTAAATTAAGGAATGAGAGTACATCGTTCAAACAAGATGTTGGTGAAAGCCTAGGGGAAGCTTGGGAAAGATTCAACTAGAGTTGCTAAGAAAATGCCCGCATCATGCCATTCTTTTGTGGCTTCAAGTTCAAACTTTTTATAATTGTTTACTTCAAGAGACGAAATCCATCGTAGATGCCTCTGCCAACGGTTCTATCTCATATAAGACTCCGGAAGAAGTTCAAGAGTTGTTAAATAGGATGGCATACAACCACTACCATCATGGACCGATAACTCCACCGGTGGTTCAACATCAAGCTAATCAAGCCAATGCAAGTAGTGGAGCGTTGAATCTAAACATGCAAGACACCCTTTTAGCTCAACAAAGCATGTTCATGAATGTGATGAATAACATGGCAAAGGCGTTGGAGAATCTAGGAAAACCTAGTAGAATAAATGCGATGACTTCTTCTCCACCTCAACCAAGCATGACATGTGATTTTTGTGGAGGCAGCCATGCCAATGGGAATTGTGAGATGCCATATGGTGCTAATGAGCAAATCAATTATGTGGCTAATCAATCTTCATTCCCAAGGAACCAGAATCCGGAGCTTATGGGAACACTTAAAATTCTTCTTGGAGAAATCACCCAAATTTCTCATGGAGTAACACCAACAACCAATCCAACCCTCATTTCTAACCAAATCCCCCACCTCAAAATGCCCAACACACTCAAGCCCCGAATTCCTCATCTAGACCTTATCGACCGCCACATCAAAGAAATGTCCAACCCAAATCCTATCAAAATTTCCTTAATCCTTCTTTTCAAAACCCACAACAAAGACCTTTTTTCCATTATGCAAATTCTTCCCTACCCATGTACCATGATCAATATGCTCCTAGAGATAATTTGGGTGAAGAAGGTTGGAGAAGAAAAGCCGAGTATTTGAGAAGGGAATTGGATAGGAAAGCGGAAGAGCATAAAAGAGATTATGAGAATTTGAAGGCTTCAACAAGAAATTTGGAGATTCAATTGGGACAATTGGCAAGGTTGAACAATGAGAGGTCGTTAGGAGTGCTTCCGAGTGACACCATTCCAAACCCGTATCATAAGGAGCAATGCAAGGCTATTATCCTTAGGAGTGGTAAAGAGTTGGAAGAAAGAGTTGGGAAAAATTCATTGAAGAATGGAGAACAAGAAGGGGTTGACGATGAAGACAAAGAAAAAGGTGAGTCTTCAAATGGGCAAGACAAAATGATGAATGAGTCTATTATGCCCAACTCACAAAGCAATGAAAGCAAGGATCCTAAGCATCATGAGCCAAAGCATGTTAATGTGCCATTTCCACAAAGGCTAAGGGATGAAGAAAAGGTGAAGAAATTCAAGAAATTTCTAGAGATTTTCAAAAAGCAAGAGATCAACATCCCTTTCATGGAGGCACTTGAGAACATGCCTACCTATGCCAAATTCATGAAACAAGTCCTTACTTCAAAGAGAAAATTGCATGGCGATGAAATTTTGTGCTTAACGGAGCATTGTAGTGCATTACTTATAAAGAAGTTGCCACCAAAGCTCAAAGATCCCGGTTCATTTTCTATACCTTGTGAGATTCCGGAGGTTTGCAATTTGGAAGAGCATTATGTGACTTGAGAGCTTCAATAAATCTCATGCCTTTTGGAGTATTCAAGAAGCTAAATGGAGGTCAATTGAAGCCAACAAGTGTCTCATTGCAACTTGCGGATCAAAGCATAAAGTTTCCAAAGGGGATCATTGAAGATGTGATTGTGAAAATTGACAAACCTTATCTTCCGGCCGATTTCATTGTGCTTGAAATGGAAGAGGATGAAGAGATGCCAATAATTCTTGGGAGACCTTGCCTTGCTACCGGCCGTGCACTTATTGATGTTCAAGAAGGGAAGTTGGAATTCTAAATAAATGATGAAATTTTTACGTTCAATGTTTTTTATTCATTAAAACTTCCTTCAATTTTTGAAGATGTCATGAATATGAATGTGGTAGATAACTTAATTGATGATTGTTGTAGGAATGCAATGGAGAATTTCTTAATGGAAGAAGAGGTCTTGGAGTCAAATGCGCCAAATCAAGATGATGAAGAGTGAATGAAGGGTGTGAATCACTTGGAGGATGAGAACTTATTGCAAAAAGAAGATGAAGAGAATCTTCCCTTCTCTTTATTCTCCGACCAACAAACCTCCCAATTTGGAGCTAAAACCCCTTCCTACCCACTTAATGTATGCATATCTTGGTGAAAATGAGACATACCCTGTGACTGTGAATGCATCTTTGACAAATGAGCAACTTGAAAGATTAATTATGGTGCTTAAAAGGAATAAAAGTGCTCTTTCTTGGTCTATTGATGATATAAAGGGAATAAGCCCTTCTATATGCATGCATAAAATTTTGATGAATGAAGGGAATAAACCGGTAAGGCAACCTCAAAGGAGATTGAATCCCACTTTAAAAGAGGTTGTGAGGAAGGAGGTTCTTAAGCTTTTGAAAGCCGGTATTATTTACCCGATTAGCGATAGTGAGTGGGTTAGTCCCACTCAAGTCTTTCCCAAAAAGGGTGCTATTATCATAATCATAAGTGAAACCTGAGATTGATTGAGCTTCTCCCCTCTAGATTGGTTACGGGTTGGCGAATGTGCATTGATTTTCGAAAGTTGAATGAAGCCACCCGAAAGGATCATTTTCCATTGCCTTTTATTGATCAAATGCTTGAGAGGTTGGCCATTTTTGCATATTACTGTTCTAGATGGTTATTTCGGATACCTTCAAATTGTTATTTCTCCGGAAGACCAAGATAAAACAACTTTCACATGCCCATTTGGTACCTTTGCATATAGGAGAATGCCCTTTGGACTTTGCAATGCTCCAAGTACATTTCAACGTTGTATGTTTGCTATTTTTCATGACATGGTTGAAAAGAGCATAGAGATTTTCATGGATGACTTTAGTGTTTTTGGTGGCTCATTTGATGATTGTCTTGAAAATTTGTCCAAGGTATTAAAGAGGTGTGTGGATACTAAGTTAGTTCTCAATTGGGAAAAATGTCATTTCATGGTGAGAGAAGGAATCATTTTGGGTCACAAGGTCTCATCAAAGGTGAATAGAGGTTGATAGGACAAAGGTAGAGGTAATTGAAAAGTTACCTCCTCCGATCAATGTTAAAGGGGTAAGAAGTTTCTTAGGTCATGCCGGTTTTTATAGAAGATTCATTATACACTTCTCTCATATTGCTAGACTATTGTGCTTCTTACTTCAAAAAGATTGTCCATTTCATTTTGATGATTCTTGTTTGAAAGCATTCAATGAATTAAAACATGCTCTAGTGATTGCACCGGTTATTGTGGCACCAAATTGGTCTCTTCCCTTTGAGCTCATGTGTGATGCTAGTGACTATGCAATAGGTGCCGTGCTATGTCAAAAAGTGAACAAGATGTTGCATGTCATTTACTATGCTAGTAGGACCTTAAATGATGCACAAATTAATTATTAAACAACAGAAAATGAACTACTTGCTATAGTTTTTGCATTTGATAAGTTTAGATCATATTTGATTGGATCAAAGGTAATTGTTCATACCGATCACTCCGCATTAAAGTATTCACATTTTTTTTCTAAGCAAGATGCTAAGCCACGTTTATTGAGATGGATACTTTTGTTGCGGGAATTTGATTGGGAGGTGATCTACAAAAAAGGTGTGGAAAACATGGTAACCGACCATTTGTCAAGAATTGAGGCGTCTAGGCTTGTCAATCGTGAAGAAGGGATAATCAATGAAGAGTCTCCAATTGAGAAGTTGTTTGAGGTGAATGAGGTGAGTCCATGGTATGCGGATATTGTGAATTATCTTGTGGCAAGGATAGTACCTAAGATGCTCAACATCAATGAGAGGAGGAAATTCTTTGCGGAACTTAAGCATTATTTTTGGGAAGAACCATATTTGTTCCGAAAGTGCAATGATCAAGTCCTAAGGAGATGTGTTCCGGAATGTGAAGTATCCGATATATTATGACATTGTCATTCATCTCCGGTTGGGGGGCACCATGGAGCTCAACGGACGGCTTTCAAGGTCTTACAAAGTGGTTTATATTGGTCAACTATGTTGTAGGATTGCAGACCCGGGATTTTGTGCTCAAATGTGATGAATGTCAAAGGGTGGGTAATATTTCAAGGAAACATGAAATGCCCCTTCATGGCATTATTGAGTTGGAGGTATTTGATGCATGGGGGATTGATTTCATGGGACCTTTTCTGGTCTCATACTCCAATAAACACATTTTGGTTGCGGTGGACTATGTGTCAAAGTGGGTTGAAGCAATTGCTACTCCAGCCAATGAAGCCAAGGCGGTTACTAAATTCCTTCGCAAGAATATATTTTCACGGTTTGGAGTTCCTCGAGCTATCATTACTGATGGGGGATCAAATTTCAAGAATTCTCAATTTGAGGCATTAATGACAAAATATGGGGTGAAACACAAGGTTGTTTTAGCTTATCACCCACAAACATCAGGTCAAGTGGAGGTGCCCAATCAAGAATTGAAGAGAATCCTAGAAAAAACGGTGAATAATGCTAGGAAAGGTTGGGTAATGAAGTTAGATGACACTTTGTGGGCTTATCGTACTTTTCAGGCATTTAAAACTCCAATAGGCATGTCTCTGTACCGTATTGTGTATGGAAAAACATGTCACTTGCCGGTGGAACTTGAAAATAGGGCATATTGGGCCATAAAGAACTTGAATTTTGAGTTGAAGGAGGCATATGAAAAAAGGATGCTTGATTTGAATGAGTTGGATGAATTTCGGAGGGAGGCAATAGAAAATTCTTTAATCTATAAGGAAAAGACAAAGGCATGGCATGATAAGCATATCCAAAGGAAGGAATTTAAAGTCGGTGATTTGGTGCTCCTTTATAATTCAAGACTCAAATTATTTCCGAGAAAGCTTAAGTCAAGATGGAGTGGTCCCTTTGAAGTGATCCAAACCTTTTCTTATGGAACGGTGGTGATAAAGGGGAAAGAGGGAACTTTCAAGGTCAATGGACATCGGCTTAAACCATATTTTGGAGGAATTATTAAAGGTGGACGATAGATCGTCCGATTAACACAAGAATGAGGGTCATGCCATAGTCAAGACTAGTGACTATAAAAGAGCACTTCTTGGGAGGCAACCCAAGTCTTTAATTTAGTTTTTATTTCTTTCTTTTGGTGTGATTTTTAATTGTCTTGATTTTGAGTAAATTGGTTTGAATTAATGGTGCTGAAGAATAATTAAAAATTGTCATCCTAAATTGTGAATTTTTTGTTTGTATGTTACCCTTATAAATGGAGAAAAGTGGTCAAGAGTGAAACAATTTCGGCTAAGTGTAAAAATTCACTTTGCAGAAATTGAGCTTGAGACAGCGATCTCAACCTCAAACTTCTGGAGGATAGAAGCGTCACTTGGTTGAGACCGCGGTCTCAACTCTAAACTTGTGTAAAGGCTTATTTTGCACCGAGTTGAGACCGCGGTCTCAACTCTAAACTTGTGTAAAGGCTTATTTTGCACCGAGTTGAGATCGCGGTCTCAAAAGTCAGATAAGATCTTAAACTGTTTGAGACCGCGGTCTTGATTGCCAGAAATTTTTAAAAAGCATCGATCTAGACTCTTCTTTTCTTCTCACAAAATCTCCCTATTCTTCTTCCCTCATCTAGAAAGCCCTAAGAGACAAATCCTCAAATTCTTCTCTCATCTTCACCAAAAATCACTAAAAACTCCATACCCACCACTAATTTCACTTTGTTTTTCTATAGGAACATCAAAGCAACCATCTTTTTGAGGATTTGTGCAAGAAATTTGGCTTCAAAGGGGATTGACACAAAGGCAATTCTTGGAAAAATTTCAATCCGAAAAAGAACGGGTAATATCTTTCCTTGAATTATTAGTTGTAATTAGCAATTTTTGAAGACAATTGTGAAATTTTGTGGATTAAATTGTGAAAAAATTGTGGTATTGAATTATTGAATTGTGGACAAGTAATTGGTGCTAATTTGTGCCAGAAGAATTTTGAATTGTCCAATTGTTGGAATTCTCGGTTTGATTTGTGATTGAGTTGAATTGAAATATTCAAAAAAAATTTGGGAGTTTGGATTGTGACTTTGTGGTGTTGAATCTTCTCTGATTGAAAGTTGGAATTTTTGAAATTGGTGATTGAATTCCTTTTGCATAAAGATTATGACGAGAGGGGTATATGGCACTGTTGAGAGAAGAGTTAGAGTGAGAAGGAGAGGGACTGGTTCTAGAAAAAGGAAATTCGGAGAGGGTACGAGCGGAGAAGGGGGGTTCGGAACAGCCATTTGAGGGTGGTGATCAAATTGAATCTCAATTCTCGAGTGATAGGGCTCAATAATTATTCAAGAGTAACGAGACGCATGAGGTAATTAGAGAGAGGAACTTGACCTAACCATGTATTGGGGAGTATATGATGATTCTAGGAGAGCGATAGAAGAACAAATTAGGTCAAGGCATTGGGAGGGTTTTAACGCTCAGGTTAACCCCGGGGCTACCCAGTTAGTCAAAGAATTTCATTGTAATTTATGTGAGTTAGAAGATGGCAAGGTGCACATACAAGGGGGTTTTGGTAGATTTTGGTGTTGATGTGATTAATGCGTATTTCAACATACCCCCGCGTACCTTCTAGTCAATATTGGCATTCTTGAACAATAAAAATAAGGATATGAATGCAATCAAAGATGCCATTTGTGATAGAAGGGTAGAGTGGATTAAGAGAACTTCGTCTGCTACTGAATTAAAATTTTCTCGTCAAAGACTCTCATTAGTGGCTTAGTTATGGTTTTATTTCATTAGTAGCTGCATTTGGGGGTCCAATGCAGTGAGCTTTATCCAAAGGGACAAGGTACTCTTAGTCTATGCCATCATGACTGGGATCCCGGTGAATGTTGGCCACCAAATTAGACAGGGGTTTTTAGAGAGTGGTAGGTCAGGACGACCCATATTTTATGCCTCTAGTCTAATTCACCATTTTTGCACCATAGAGGGCTGCCCGATTGGTCCTTTGGAATCATTGACACATCCTAGAGGAAGGATCAATCGGGAATATGTCTATAGGATGGTGAGAGAATATGAGAAGCACCACTAGGAAGAGCACCCTGCCCAGCCACAGCCACAGCCTCAGCCTCCATCACATCTCCACCTCAGAGAACTTCAATGATTCCGATACCCCCAGGTGTAGTATTAAAGCTCCGATAAGTGTAGAAGAAAGAAATGATCTACAAGGGTACTGGTCGTACTGTCAAATGGTGATGTACAACAACTTGACCGTTATTGGAGAAGCTTTAAAGGTTACTTCATTAGGCACTTGGGTCCAGCCACCGTCACCTCCGGCATGGCACTTTGGTCCACCTCGTGGACAGTACTACACACCACCGGCGGCTGCCACACATCATGAGGAATCTAGCCACGTGGGTACGACTGGAGAGGACATGGATGATTATCATAAGGAGGCCTAACCTAGTGACTCTGAAAAAGGTCAAGATGAGATGGAATGAAGAGAAGAAGCCACCATTTGTTTGAGCATGGAAGAATACCAACCTTGATCATTGGATTAATTTGATGGATGATGATGATTTTCCCTGTTTTCATTGGACACCATAGCTTTTGATTACTTTAGATTATGTTTGTTTTATTTTCAGTTTTACTGTGGAATTGAAGTATTTTAGTTTTTCTTTTTAAGTAGTTTGGCTAATGGCCTTAAGCTGATGCCAAGTGATACAATTTGATGCTTTATGGATGGAATTTCTTTTGGATTCTCATATTGACACTTAAAGAAGTTTAGTTATTGCCTAATAAGAGTAATATGGCTAAGGGCCCTAAGCTGATGCCATCCTTGCATTAGTTGATGAGTTGAAAGGAATGTTGATTTTGTTTGAAGCTTAATTGGTTAGATGCATGGCACGGTTGCTCTTGACATTTTTACTCAATTTTAATTTTAGGCTTAAAAGTAGGACATAGTTTAAGTAGTTTTCATTATTTTTGGGTTTGTCTTGATGTTTAATTTTGGGTGAGTGGATGGATGATTTATTCATCAACTTGAATAAAAGAGACTAGTTTGGGGGTGTTTGTCATTTTGTGTTGGAATTGGTCGTTTTATACATTTTGTTTCCACTTGAGATTAATGGATGGAAAGTTGATCAATTAGGTAGAACTCAATGATGATAAATTTTGTGTTCAATGCTTTGTGATTGAAGTATATGATTGATCCACTTCAAGAATTTTTCTGTGAGTGAGTAGTTCATTTGCAAATATAAAGAATTCATAAACTTAGCATTGCTATTTTTCAAAAAGAAGTGCTAAAATTTTAGGAAAATTTACTTGAAATTTTGTTTCTTATCAAATCACTTATATTATGTGGTTGATGAACTATCTTTTGGAAAGAAATGAGTTAAATGAAGTAGAAGAAATTTTGGGACATTTCGTTTGTTTGCATAGGGAATGTTCTTCTAACTTGTGAATATGTCTTGATATTCGAGATTAATTTTTGGTACATTTCACTCCTTTTTCTTGGTTTAGGGAGAAAAAAAAATTATTAGGTATAAGGCGAGTACGGGATTCCGACATGTACCCATGTTGTTTCTCCGAAATAAGCCATTAGAGTAGTAATAAGGCGAGTACGGGACTCCGACATGCACCCATGTTGTTTCTTCGAATTAAGCGCATTAGGAATTGTGTTTTTAGTATACCAATAAGTTAAGGAGTAAATGTTTGTAATACTTATCATTAATCTCATATTACTTATTCCTAGTTAGAGGTTTATTCCCGAAATGTGTTACAATTGCATTTAAGTTGATTCCTAATTGAACTTCTATTTTCATGATGCTTAGTCGAGAGAGTTGATTAATTTTATAATATTTGTGATTTGAGAAGTAATGATGTTTCAAATGAAAAGAACTAAAACTTATGGTAACTCTTTTTGAGAATGGTAATGCTTGGTGATGTGAAATCTTGTGTAGTGAATGAATGTGTGCTTCTTTGTGAAACGAAATTTCAATTTTGGATTGATTTACTCATATTCTTCACATATCATGTAGTGTTGAACAGTTTTTGAGAGATCGCTTAATTGTTCTAAGTACATCCATGATTCATCAAGCGTCACATTAACTTTGGAGGTGTTTAAATGTTTGAATGTTAGTAGGTTTCGTTTAATGTTAATTTTTTTAGTTTTGCTAGGGACTGGCAAAACGCTAAGTTTGGGGGTGTGATAACTCTAGTAAACTAGAGTTATTTTCCTCTAATTTATAGCATTTTGATAGTTTAAATTCCAAAATTGGATAAGTAATTAAGGATTTTAGTTAATTTCTTTCACATGTATTGTATTTTTGTTTTTGAATTAACTATGATTTGTTAAATTTTAGTTTAATTAAAGTATTTAATAGTGTTAATATTATGCAGGTTAAAAACTAAAGGTTAAAAGCTGGAAGAAACAAAGCTCAAGGGACCAAATTGCAAAATGGAGGAAATGAAGGATGCTGGAAGGAGAGTCGAGATCGTGGTCTCGACTGATCCAGACCGCGATCTCGACTCGGGAATTGGTTTTACTGTTTTAGAGTTGAGATCGCGGTCTCAAATGTTCCAGACCGCGATCTCAACTCGCTGAATGCTAAGTTGTAAGGGCAATTTTGTAAATTTCCAGCCCAGAAAACCCTAATTTTGCCTTGTGTAGTTAGACATGCTACACTATTTAAGCTAAGTAGGGAGTTTTTAGTAGAAGATAATTGGAGAGAGTAGATAGTTTTTAGTTAGTTCTAGACAGATTAGGATAGCTTGAACTACAAGTTACTTTTTTTTTTTCTAATAGAAATTTCTCTTTACTTTCATCTTAGATCTTTTTTAAATTTCTTGTGAAGTTCAAATTTTTATTAGATAATTGTAGTGGGTTAATCGCAAGTTTCACATGGATATAATTTTTATTTGCTTTCTTGTCGAATTTAGTAAGAATTTCTTTACTTTCAAATTAGGGTTTTAAGGAAAATTAGGGTTCTTGTTAATTTCTTGCTTTCTATTTAAGAATTTTCAATTTCTAGCTTTAATTTCTAGTTAATTCTTAGTGGGCTTTCTTAATTTCATTCGAAAATCCAAAAATATTTAGATTTCTTGTTTAACTCTTTCTAATTTATAATTTAGAAATGAATGTTTTCAATATTCAAAGTTTTTCTTTTGTAGTCTTTTTAGTTCGAGTGATTTACTTGTTTCAAATTTTAGTCTTAATTTGATTAAATTAGGTTAGAATTAAAATTCTAGTTTTCATTAGAATAGTTCTATCATCTACCAATTGATTTTGCTTAACTACACAAGCGCCCTTAAACCTTGGTAATTGCAATCGACAATCCTTGTGGGAACGATCCCTACTTCCCTTTGCTACTAGTTGACAACCGTATACTTGCAGGATGCCATCTAGTTAGTAGTAGGATTTAGGTGTTTCATTGAATTATAACTAGGTGTGTTAAAGAGGCACCATTTAGCTGCTAATAAGAAAACTTCAACTCCTTGTGTTTGAGTAATACTTTTATTTAGAAATTCCACTTGATTTGTGTGTCAGTTTAGCTCTAATTTTGATGTCATACTTTCATTATCATTCAGGCTGTAGAAGAAGGTAGAAGAAGTTTCTTTATTCAAAGCATGAAGACTTGTTGCTAGCTAAGCCCCAAGGTTTATTATTGCTTAATACCTTCTCGACAACTGTAGTTTTTGAATATTGTTTTTATTTTATTCATAGGGTCAGTGGATAATATATAGGTTCGAAATTTATATTCTGGTTTTCTTTTTCTTTGGACATAAAATTCGTAATAAGGCTAAGAATCGTAATGCTTAGAAAATGAAAAATACTTCTGGATGTTTAAATGTTTGTTTCGGTTAATAATAGGCAACAACATAGAGCTTCCTAGTTGAAAAGACAATGTGGTCATATTACTCAATTTTCGATTATAATGACCGTCATTGCAATGTTGAAAAGTTGCTTATATCCTAGAAGAATAGGTAATGGACAAGAGCTGGATGTTATTGGAAGATAGACGGGGTGAGGAATATATGAATTCTACTAAATACTTTATTCTAGTGTGTGTACTAATAACTACTGAAAATCTATATATAGTTAGAGTATTACACAAGTCAATGCTTAAAATCTAGTAACCAAAATTTTAAAAAAAAGCCTTTAATATATTTGCTCAACATGCCTCGATGTTGCTTTATAAGAAAGGCTTTGACATGGAATTCGGTATTGCGACATCAAACTCATATATCATAATCTAATTTCTAGCTCGATGTCGCGACATGGAATTCGATGTCGTGACATCGACACTTTTTCAGCAAAGATCATCAATTCTTCTCTAATCTCTTTTTGACCCTCAAACTTTGCTCATTTTGACTTCTATTTTCCCGCTATTAACCTGCATAACATTAAACTAAATAAATAACTAAACTAAGTAAAATTTAATAAAAAGTCATAATATTCACTAAAAATAAAAATGCAAACACATAATGTAAAAATTAACCAAACTACTTAAATAAATACCAAAATTCGGAATTTAAGCCAACAAAATATTGTGATTTACACGTAACTTTAGTTTATTAGAGTTATCACACCCCCAAATTTAGCATTTTGTTAGTCCCGAGCAAAACAAGGAAACAAAAAGAACCTTACTACCAGTTAACAAATAGACCACAGATATAACCAAATAATTGATGAATAATGAATGTACTCATGATTGTTACAAAAATGAATGAAACATTCTCAACATCAATATGGAATTTTCTCAAGAGACCTCAAATAATATATGACAATTGAATCATTTTAATTAGTCAATCCAAGTTTTTAAATTTTTCCAAAAATCAAAAGTTCAATTAATACACAAGACTTCAAATTAGTAAGCATTAACTATTCTCAGAAAATATTTTCAAAAATTGAGTTTTATTCATTCAAAACCTCATTACTTGTCAAATCTCAAATATTATAAAGTTGGTTAACCATTCTGATGAGGCTGCATGGGGATAGAAGTTCATTAGGAATCTACCTATATATACTTGTCACACAAGTTGGGAACATTAACCAATTAAGGAATGAGTAGTATGATACCAGTGATAAGTATTATAAACATTTTCCTCCTCGACTTGTTGATATTCTAAATCCGAATTTCTAGTGGCTTAATAGGGAGAAACAACATGAGTACATGTCGAAATCCCGTACTGCTTTATTACTATTCTAATGGCTTATTTTAGAAAAACAACATGGATACATGTTGGTGTAACAATCCTGTACTCTTCTTATGACTAAATGCAAAACTCTTTTTTTTTTCATGATCCTAAACCAAGAAAGAGGTGTAAAACGTACCTAAAATCAATATCTAATACTAATCATTCACAAATTAGATCAACATTTTCTACGCAATGATACAAAATGTCCTAAATTCCTTGTATTCCAATTAACCTAAATTTTCCAAAAGTTAAATTAACCAACAAAGTAATATCAATGATTTGATCAAAAACGATATTTCAAATAAGTTTTTCCCAAAATATTATTATCTCTTTTTTGGAAATAATAACACCAAGTTTTTGAAATTCATGTTATAAAAGAACTACACACACACACTTAAATTCATGGAATGGCCAATTCAAATAGTTCAATTATATAATATTGCAAATCAAATATCATCATCGAGTACCAAATTGATTAATTTTTCTATCCAAAAGTAATCAAACACAGGTATAAAGATCAAATAACCATTCTCGACACAAGAAACAAACACACCCAAGAGACTTGACTCTTTTATTCTAATTAATGAGTAAATTCATCCTACCACTCACCAAAAATTCCAACATAATGAATAAAAACAAAGTTAAGACACAAATAACCTAAACCAAGACACATTCTTAATAAAAAAAAGATCACTAAGTGATATGGCCAAGAATAAATCAAGCCATGTTATATAACTAACAACTAAGCTCACAATCATTATTTCCAACCTTTAAGCATCAATAATAATCTACATGGCGTTAGCTTCAGGCCCTTATCCATTATCACAACTCAAACACATAAATCAACTAAAAATGCAATAGGCATCAAATCAAATATTCAACTAGTCAATGCTATCGTAGGCACCCAAAATTCACAATTCTCAATAATAATGTAGTAATGGTGAGTACAGGTCATTCCACAGAGAACGGAGTTTATTCTTGTGCTCAAAAGAAAGGGGGGGTTTTCAAATGCTTTTAAACTAAAAACTAAAACAATAAAGTAAATTGGAACGAATTCAATTTAAATTACCTTCTTGAAGAATCTTGGTTTTGGTCATATCCACCCTGACAATTTTACTAGTCGATCCTTGACACCAAAGATAATTCAATTTCTATACCAAGCACTAATTGAAGAATTATCCCGAATTCCAATTCAAATTTGATTCTTATTTCTTTCTAAATTTGGCTAATTTTCAACACGTGATCCAATTAACCCTAACTATTAATTTAATCCAGACACATGCCAAAGATGAATTAATAAAAACATTAAAATTAACAAGAACAATTAGGCTAATTAAACATAAACACACGCGGTTATGCCGATTAGTTGATTATTTTTCCTAAATTCAATAACACTAATCGAGCAATTATCAAACTTAGTTGCTTCATAGATTGAATTATATACACGTGGTTTAAACAATCTAGCTATAGATTAATTCCAACAACTTAATATTCTGTAGCAATAGCAAGTTAAAAAGAACAATCATTAAATTAATCACAGAAAAATAATCAATACTTGATATAAAATTAAATAAGTCCGTCAAGAATAAAAAGTCTCACAATATAGTAGAATTGACCATGGCTTCAATTCCCTCGACTGAGAAAAAGGGTTTAGGCATTAAGTGCCACAGAAGAATAACCAAGACTTTTCTCTGCTGAAAATCCTAGCTAAAACGAGAAAATAAAGTGTCGACTTGTGCTCTTACCCAACATGGGGCATTTATAATGCATACTAGGACTACAATCGTTGTCTAAGGATATGAACGTGAAATCGTATGAAAAAGAGTCCAACCAAGCGAAGAAATCAGCTGAGAATTAAAAAAATCACGTAACGGCACTGTTTTGGGCGCAATGCTCTGCCTGATTGTGTGCATGTGCACTCGAACACATTCTAAAAATTTCTCTTCTGGACTCAGCGGACATGCGTTGCACAACTCCAGCGCATGTACGCTGGGCTTAATACTACACTACACTTTCAGCTTCATTTTTTACTTTGATACCCTTGGAATTTGAGAAAGTGTAAAACACAAAAGTTGTAGCTTTCTCTCTTAGCTTTTGAACGCATCTTAAATCACATTAATTGGAGCTCGAACAATAAAGTTACACTCAAAATACAAAATAGTGTCCAGAAGAGCTTCATATTCGTGCATGTTTCGCCCTTAACATTTCCTTTCATCTTTTCCATCTTTTTTTGTAATTTTTCACTTTAACCCTACAAAAACAAAGAATAACCAAATTAAATTCAATAATAACTCAAATCTTGCTTACAGCACATAAAAACATGGTAAATGACACATAAAATATAGCACAATTATGAACATATCAAATTACTCCCCACTTAGCCTTTGATCGTCCTTGAGCAAACATAAAATTAAAACACTTACGCACAACAAAATTCCACTCCACATATTCCTTCAAAAATCCACATAAATAATCAATAATCAATCCACCAATTAGAGTAGTCTAAGAACCCAAGAGTTCAAGTGCAAATAAAAACAAAAACATGAAATTCGTGTGTATGTGTGTATAACCATTCAAAAACTTAGATTTGAAAATATTTAGATTAAATCATGAAGACCCTTAAAATTTTTCTAAACACCCCATAGATCACTCTTCTTACATCCCTCCACTAATCTAAACAACCGATTATATTTAAAATAGGTAGAACTTTTAGCTCGAATATAGGTTAGGATATTAGTTAGTCAAAGAAGAGAAAGGATATAACAAATAAGAACAAGAGATTTATAGTAATGGTGGCCATACATTAAAATAAAACTTTTCTTCACTTGCAAAATCTCATATATCCGTAACCCCACACTTGAGTAACAAACACCCATTAGAAATTCCGAACAACCAATAATCATATAATTTCATTTTCCTCAAATTAGCCAAAACATGCCAACCTCCCTCGAACATATATAATCATATCATTATTTATTTTTTATGTCCGCTCACAGTACGGATACTAGTGGTAGGCACTACCCTAACATAGAAAATCGTAGGTACCAAAGATTGGCACTACCTGGAAATACAGGTACTAGTGATAGGTACTACTTGGGAAATACAGGTACCAATGATAGGCACTACCTGTAAATATCAAAAACTCCCATTATGATTTTTTTTTTCAACAAAATTTTTCCAATACCTATTTTTCTCCTTAAATGTACACCACCCACTTTTCACAGTCTTCCACCCTTATATCCCCTTGACATATAACATGCACCATAAAGCCCTTAAAGAGAAAACTTAGGATAAAACAATTAAAAGAAATATTAAACTCAAAAAGGGTAGGTAAATTGAGTTTAAGTGAAAGAAGGCGAATGATGTTTCTCTTTAAAAGAACAAGGCTCAAGTAAGGTACTTAGAAATAAATTGTTAAAATAGTTGGCTAGAAAGAATTAACAAACAAATAGGACACTGCCCTCATCTTTAAACTAAATCAAGTTGTCTATGAATTCGCTTCAAAAATGTAATAAAGTGAGTTTTTGGGATGCAACATAATTGAGTGTACATAAATTTGTCTAAATATCCCAAATCAACAATTAATGGATGGCTTAGTGCTCACGCAAAGTCTTGAAAATCATGAATGGAAAATATTAACACCGACTACTCACTCATGCATGGTTGAATTAGAGATTTATTTTGCAAAAAATTGGGAAATATGTTAAGAAAAAACTTTCAAAATTTTTTAAAAAATTGTCAAATAATCCACAAAAATTTTCAAAAATTTCAACAAGCTCTCAAATCAAAGAAAAAGTCAAAATGTATTGTAGCAAAATTGAGCAAAATACACCAAACAATTTAAAAATCCAAATAACTCCCCCACCCCACACTTAAAAATAAGCATTCTTCTCAATGTAAAAATGAAAGCACAAAATGGAAAAAAAAAGCTTCTTTGGATTTAATTCGTGTTTGGAGCAGAATTCGTTATAAATATTCCCTTGTCACGAATGAAAGCTAGAGTAACACTAAACAAAATAGAACAAACAAATAATTCCCTTGAGACAATAAGAAAAACAAAAATATTGCAGAAAATGATCCTACAATAATCAAGAAAAAACTTACTCCCTTAAGACTATTAGGAATACAGGACAGAAATAAACAAAAATACCATGATGAAATTTAAAAACTAGCTCAAAGGAAATTAACTAACTTAAATGTCTAATAAAATAAAATAGCAACTAAAATTATCCAAGAAATCAACTGCCAAAATTAAAAGATAAAGATAATGGCCCAAAACATAGGGCATGAAAAGCTCAAGGATCATGCAATAAGTACCGGAGTCTGTGACAAAGGCTATCATTGCCTGGTCCTTAAGATCCAGCCAAATTTGATAATACCCCTTATAGGAATCTAGGAAAGACAAGACCTCGAGCTCGGAGATTGAGTCTACTAAATGGTCAATGCGAGGGGTAAGATAACAATCCTTTGGACAAGCCTTAGAATTCAGTGTGAGGATGAACTACTTGTTGTGCCTCCTTCACTGTAAAGACTTGACACAATTTAGGCAGCTTCAAGTCTAGTTGGACTAAGTTTAATCAGCAAGCATGAGCCTTGCAAGATGATGTAGAGTCACCACTTATTTGCTTCCATGATTCTCTACCCCAGCTACTCCGTTTCTCCGAGGCAGACCTCAGTCTCTACTGTCCAAGCTCCTGTCGTGTCACTGAGGTGACCTTCATCTATCCATTCCTTGGATGAACTGCCTCAAATATCCTTTTTGGATCAAGTTCTTGATTACATTCTTAAGAAAATACAATTATTAGTATCATGGTTGTGGTCATTTTGAAAATAGCACCATTTGTTTTTGTTATAACACTTCAGGTCGCTCCTCATTGCTTCTAGCCACTTCACATATGACTTCTTCTCAATCACTACTAGAATTCATGAAGATGTGGTATTGAGTGTGGTGTAGATCTTAGGAGGGTCAAGACTTCTCCCATGGGGCATGGCTACAAATAGTTGATCCCTCAAATTACTCTTCTCCTAAGGGCCTACTACACAAGTCCTGCCATTAATTTTTCTCTTCTTGCCATCAGTTTTACCCACCCTAATCTCTCTCTTTTTCTTCTCACCCTCTTCTACTTGGGCTATACTTCTCAGCTCTGCGGAAAAGATCACTAAGAGTTGTTAGAGGTTTGAAATTGAAGTCAAAGGAGAATTTTCTGGGCCTTACACCGATCTGGAAGTCCATTATCTGTATGTCTTCTATGACTCCTTGGATTCCGATAGTCTCCTTCTTGAACCTATCCACATAGTCCACGAGTGATTCGTTTGGGTTTTGCTTAAGTGTAAGTAGTGTGTTCTTGTCTTTGGGATCCTCTTCTAATTTCCAAACTTGTTAAGAAAGTAGTCTACTAGCTGATCAAAATTCTTGATATTTTCCTTGTTATGTCCTCTAAACCAGTCTGAGAAAGTGCCCTTGAGGGTTCTCAAAAACCCTCGGTAGAGGATAGCATCATAGGCTTCTTGGAGGCACATTTTGGAGTAATATGCATCTAGATGTTCCCATGGATCAGTAATCCCGTGATAAGAGTCAATGTAGAGAGTCTGCCACCTTCTAGGAAGAGGCTCCTGCTTGATATCATCAATGATGAAAGGAAGGGAATACTTGTATCTATTGCTCATTCCTTCCCTATTATTCATTTTGTCCTCCCTGGCCCTCAACTCTTCCAACCTCTTCATCAAGTCTTCCTCTTTTACTTGGACTAGCAGCATGGAACAATCTGTCTCCTGGAGTTTTCTTCTCTCATTAGCAACAGATGTAGTTTCACTAGGGCTCTTTTCTCTGGTACCACTCGGTCTTGACGATGCTTATCTTGGTGATTCATGTCAAGTAGACCGACCTGCATGCTCCCATCAGGAAGACTCGACTAAAATGTGCTCATGTGTCCTTTGCTCATTTCGCCTTCTGTCTCCTTGAGTGCCTCTATCCTCTTTGTTGGCATAAGGTTAGGGGCAGACAATCCAAGGGTTACAATCTAAATTGCACGGAAGCTCTTCATCCTGGGAAAGGTGATGATATAGCTATTGTCTTTTTAGTATCTCTTTCTGCAAAGCATTCTGCTGCCTCAGCTTATGAATCTCTTCATTTTTGTCCACGATGATGTCCCAAGAACCAGAATTCCCTTCATGTCCCCTTTGCTAATCTATCACTCTAGTGATGTTGAATTGAAATTTCTTTACGCTTGTCAACATTACTCCTATAAGTGTTACATGTGCTAGGTGCCATGTCTTCGTAATAACTTTTAGTTCAATTTTTCTACTAACGACTCCAAATGTTGATACAAAAATTAGAGGTAGGGTTAGCCCGTGTGCATTAACGTCCAAAGGAAAGGTTAAGCACTACATGTAGTACCCACATTTGGATCACCTAAAATAAAAAGGCCGAGGCTATCTCAACCTGGGTAGGCTCCGACGCTTAAGTCAGTACTTAGACCAAAGAGTGAATTTCAGAGAGAAAATTAGAGCTTGAATATGTTGGTCGCAAAGCAACCTAAGAGGGGGGGGTGAATTAGGTCTCTAAAAATACTTTTAGAAATATTGATCTTATCAATATTTTTCCAACAATAATTGATATGATAAAATTAATGAAACAGTAAAGTAAGAAAGATATGGGAGGTGGAATAAAACAGCCAATACTTTCAAGCTAACAAGCTTGAAGTATTAAAACACTAGAATGCTTCACACACTTGGTGAGCCAATGATCTTTACAAAGTAGGGAGATTCTTGCTCACACTAAAACTCTTTTAGTTGAGCCAAGAATTTTACTCACAACCTCACTTTCGTACAAGATTGTTACTCCGCTCAAAGTTGAATTGCACTCTAAACTGCACACTAATACAACAAAGCACTATAGCCAATTTGTACTAAAATTGCTCTTTTCTAAGGCTTGTATACAATGTATTAGATGATTTTTACAGAATATCAAAGCAGTTATTTATAAGAGCAGTAAATGGTGGTTGCAACTACTTCCTAACGGTTAAATAATAAATGCACAAAAAGTAGCCGTTGGAGTTTCGGACGTCCGAGATAGATAGGATGCGTCCGACACAGAGTCCGATCTTCATGCAGTTGGTGAAGAACTTCGTTCGGACGTCCGTGCATGCGTCCGTTCCATCGTCCAGGATAGAAGCTTCGGATGGTAATGTTCGTCCGTTTGGGGAAGCAGTAGGATCCTTCTTTCTGCCTGTTTGTTCGGACGGTGGAATGCGTCCGAGAAGCTTGATGTAGTTCGGACGGTACAGTGCATCCGAAAACCCTGTCTCTAGCAAAACAAATAACAGACCTGGAAAAACTTGTTTACAGAGTTAAGTGTTTATGTCATCATCAAAATAAGGTTTGGAAAACATCAGAATAATTGTGAAGTAATTAATTAACCTGACCTACTATGTCGACATCTATAACTATAGCTGTTGGATCGGATCGATTTGCGTGCAGTACATTTATTATTTTACCCATTTAGGCCTATTTAGATCTCTAGGGTAAAATTTCTAAAATACCCCTAATGGACCCAAGCCCGAAGTCACGTGTAATATTATCATTGGATGTATTATTTTGGTATCATTAGTACATAATGTGGCTGGGTAAACATTCGATTAATCAAATTTGTAATTGTTTTTTATTTAAACTCGGTTAATGAAATTTAGTTAATTTTGATTTCGATTAGAAATTAGTTTTTTTCACCTCTCTCCCATCCCTCTAATGACTCAAGCCCTTGACTAATAGGTCATACAAGAAGCGTCTTACCATCTAAGTTGTACTTCATTGTCCGATCAGAAATTAAATTCAATTAATGAAATAAAAAATGATAAAGAGATCAAATTTGATTAATCGATTACTAAATTCATCATGGTAAGAAACTTTTTAAAAGTATTTTGATATATGTTTTTTATAGCCCAAGTTGAATCCGATTAATCAAATTCAAAATCAATTACTAAATTCAAATTTATTAACCAAACTTTCTAAATTGAATAAAACAGAAACTAGTTAAAAGTTTTAAAATTTTTTCCTAATTTTGACTAATTTTATTAACTAGTTAATGATGTTTTAACTGATTCTCAGACCTTGAAATAGTTTAACTGTACACTATTTCAGATTAGTTATTTCACTTCTTATCTATCAAAAAATACACTAAATACTTGGTTCCTCTCTTATTGTCGGTATACTATTCAAAATAATCTCGTTAATGACATAGCATTTCATATCGTGCAAGAGCAATTATACTCTAGGAGACAAAAATGCTTCCAGGCGTGACAACTCCCTCATTAATTAACCATGGTAAAAATAGAAATTTGCTTTTGACCCTATTTGTAAATCTTATGGTGTGAATTAAATCTTATAAAATGTTTAAATCTACTGATGCAATTTACTTCATCGGATTAAAACTACATCACGTGGTCTATAAGAGGGTTAAACACCAGGTCCGAGTAAATTTTTGTCATTAACTATTACTAGGACCTATTTTGCATTTTTTTTATAAAAAAAATCTCCCGTGAAACAATTTCCTTTTCTTGTAAACCTTTTTATAATCTATAAAATGTCAAAATATATATTTACATATAAGAATAAAATTTCATCAAGTGTGGCAAATATAGTTATGATTAATAGTAAAATTAGAATTATTAAGATTATTAGTAATTACTAAATTCACAAACACCCTATATTTCAAAATGTCATAAAAAGTATAATAAATGGGATAAACTTGATATGACAAATTTGCCACTTTAATCATTTTTAGTGTCACGTCCCTGACCTACACATATCAGGCACGTGTCATTCGCCGTATCCATGAGACCATACTCCCACGAATACAAGGCATCATTCATATATAGTAACCTCAAATATAAATTATGCAGCGAAAATATTTACTCACAAATGATATCCAATTTAATGCGGTACTTATTTAAATAATAAATCCTAAAAAAAAATTAAAAAAATAGTGTCACGAGCACACATGCTTTACTTATTCCAATAGATGGACTATGCAAAATCAAATAACTATAGTAGAATCCTATTACTAAATATCAATCTTCTTTGTCCGAGTGCGTTTATTCTTCATCCTCTATGATGACGTACTCGTACTCATCGTCTGTACAAAAATATAAGGAATAGGGTAAGCGACAAGTCGCCCAGTAGATAGCACTTATACCCTGCTAGATCAGGCAGTATTACATATACATATACTTTTCGCAAAGAAAAGTCATACTGTCACACGCATATGCTTTTATCAAAATCATCTTTTTAAATCGTATGTCTTTTTCATTACATATAGTCATGTAATTCAACTTACATTTTGAAATTCATGTATCATGTATCATTTATCTATATCAAATCATATATCATATACTTTTCAATTAATCTATGACATATCACAAATTCATTTCCAAATCATGTACACTTTTTTTAGAGGCTCAAACCATACATGCTTTCACCGGCTCTGAGTACTCAGCCTAGTGATGGACCTCACTAGAAAAGGTTGTCAAGAAGTTTTCATGGAACCACTTGACCTATCGTATATCGTTTATCGTTTATCATTTATCAGTATACCAGTATATCAGTATAAATCAGGACTATAATCCCTACTGACTATTTCGTGTCCGTTTAGACCCTTTGTCCATTAATATTTACCCATTCGTCACATGCATTTCATACATATAAAAAATCATGCATAGTGTAACGATTATCACGTTTTTATAACTTGAAAATCAAGCAAGTCAAATAGCCATACATGATCCAGATTTTCATAATCAAATAATCATTTCACATTTCGTAAAACAATTAAGTAAAACAGGCAAATTCAAAAAATCATTTGAGAAAATATATGGGTTCGTAAAATAATTTACAAATCAGAGGGTAAGCACCACCTATTTCGGTATGCCAAAGAATCACGTTGCTCTTGTACTTGATCCTTTTTAGTATTTCCTATAAAAAATTCACGTTTCTATCACTTAGTACATGCTTGGTATTTACTTAAATATCCTATAACAATTCCCTAAATACTCAACCTTACCAAACATCTATAATTGTCCTAATTTTTGTAAAAATAATATTTATTATCATATCATAGTTTTCTTGTAGTAAAAAAGTACTTTTCAGTCATTATTATAACCTTATAAGACTTACTATAAATAAGAAAAGTCATCTATAATATTTGAAAACTTTTTGGACTCTATTTGAGCTAAACAGAAACAATTTAGAATAGTTTACAAACTTAGAAATCCATTCGGGGTCTTTTCGTAACTTTGAAAAACTAATTTGGGCTTTTATGTTACTTTTAAAATACTTGAGGGTATTTTGGTCATTTCACAAGGTCATTAGGAGTATCTATATATTCTATAGAACCTTTTGGGGTTAAATATTAACTTCATTTAAACTTTTAGGGGTCAATTTATCATTTAGAGAAACTTTCAGGGACCTATGTAAAATATTGACAACTGTAAGGGCCTTTTGGTAATTCCAGAAGACTTCTATGGACTGATGGGATTCTTTGAAAAATCATCCGGGATTATCTATAATTTCATAAACTCAAAGGACTCAATATGTCGCTATAAAAGTTTCTTTGGGCCTTTGTAAAAGTTGCATAAAACTTTGGGAGGTTAAGACACAATTTTGGAAACTTTTGTCAAATCCCATCTTCTTCTTCCTCTTGACAAGCCGTCTCTGCAACTAAATATATATATATTTTTTTTTCTAATTCTAATCTAAATCAAATCCTTCTCACTCAAATTTCTTTTCCTTCGATTCTCTATTTGATTAGATCATTCTTTCATTTTCTTTCCATAAAATAAAAAGTTCTAACAATAATAAAATACTATTATAATTTGAAAAAAAAAAGAAATATAATTTTCATATACACAAATCCGATTTTAATTCCCAAAAAAATAATTTTATAAATTAACTACCAATAATAATTTTTGCATTAGTTGAACTAACTTTATAAGCAAATAATCTAATAAAGTGAATAACTAATATTTAAAATTATTAAGCATCTAATTTTTCTAAAATTAAAATCGAAAATAATTAATTAAAACTAAATAAGAAGAAGACTAAGCTTTAATATTGTTGAAATTCTCTCCAAGGTTTGTGTTACGTAAAAAAAAAGAATTAGATACTCTACCCTATAGTATATATATAGTCTAATAGTTATTTGTAGATATGTACTACTGAATCAATTATACTAGGAGTAGGATAGTACTGATTCTAGTTAATTCATCCCTTAGGACTCTTACAGATTTTTATCCTCTACTTGGCTTAGGTCTTTTAAATTAAAATATTAAAACAAAACTAAAAAAAATTCGTGGGTATTACATTCTACCCCTCTTATAAAAAGTTTCATCTTCGAAACTTGCGCTTTAATATCATGGCAAACTCTGACCTTATTGACCACTTCAGTTGATTGATCCAAAAGTGAATTATCACTCCACTCACTAATCATGCCACATAATTACACGCTTACTAATTCGAATGGTAATACTCTAATGTTCGCGCATTACATATGCGCACTCCTTTAAATTCACCACCTTCAACCTCTATCATAAAACTATCGAGTAAGCACTTGATAAAATTTATTTGGCTATTAGGCCATGAAATAAAATATATTCACAAACTTCTTAGCAGTACATAACCAAATGATTCATGTCAAAGTCCAAAGAGCATTAAAACAATATCCACGTCCAAGAATATATCTGCCAGCCTAAAGTTTCTACACATGATTAGCATTCATATTGTCTCGTCCTTCAAGCCTTCATTCTCAAATTCGGTCATAGCATATACTCTAGCATTGGCTTTAGGATTGGCTGCCACTGGTTCGACTACCTTTCTTCCTCCGTTCCTCACATTTCTTGGACAATCTTTCATTCGATGTGTCACTTTGCCACAAATAAAACAAGCTCCCAATTTCAGCCGGCATTCACCAAAGTGGCGTCTGTGACAATGGACACACTCATCTATATTTTCTTTCACGTTATTCTTAGGTGGTTGTGCCGGTGGTGATCCTCGTTTCCTCTTAAGTACTCTAACCAATTGGCCTGCCATGTTTGTCCCTCTTACTATTGCTTCCGCAATTGGTTGGGGTTTCTTTCCCTTGTTCTCCTCCTAGACTCTCTTTATATCTGCTTCAGCTTTCACAGATACATTCAATAGATCATCAAAAGTAAGTTTAGTAGCACTCAATATCCTAGTCTGCATTTCACTTGTGAGTCCTCGAGTGAAACTTAACCATTTTGAGTTCCTCATTTTCCATGGTTTCAGGTACGAATCGCCCTAACGTAGTGAACTTATTAGTATACTCTACGATTGACATTCCAGGAGTTTGTTTAAGGGATTCGAACTGCTCAATTCTTTGAAGACGGATAGCTACAGGAAAGAAATATTTCAAAAAGGCTCCTCTAAACTTTTTCCAAATAAGCGGCGATGGGATAATTGTTTGGATAGTCGTCCACCACTTATCCGCATCTCCAACTAAGAATGGCTTAATAATTTCATGTTTCACTTCTTTTGGTACTTGAAGCAACATGAAATTATTCTCCACTTCACCTAACCATTTCTCAGCCTTCTCCGGGTTTGGTTCGCCATCGAAGGTAGGTACTTGCACCTTCTTCATCCGTTCATAGTAAATGTTTATACCGTTTTGCATATGGCCTAGTGGTACTTGTGTTTGACCTTGATTTTGTCCTTGGACAGCTTGTGCTATTGTAGTTATAGCAGCAATACCAATTCGGCAGGGAGAATCACTGGAGTTTGGTTATTTTCTATTCCTGGCCCGCGGTTAGCACTTCCAGATCCACTCCCTCCAGGGGTGTTCTCGATTTTTGTGTTATTGTTGTTTGTGTTGTTTGCATTACTATTTACGGACCTAGTTTGGTGTGCCATTTTCCTATACAAAAATCAAGTATTAATTTTCTAACTTATCAAAACCACGACAAAAATGTACTCTCATATATAGAAATGTAAATTCCTAATCCAACAAATTCAACAATATGTAAAATTTTCAGATATAGGCATCCTTGATCATTATCGAAGCACAAAATATTAGACCAAATTCAAAAAATTCACTCATGATATAATCATATTCTTTGACTAAGAGAGCCCAAAATACTAGTGCTAAATAAAGACATAATATTTATATTACTCAGATTATCCATAACTTTATCCCTATACTCTTTTTCTTTGTCCACATTTTATTTGGTAGTTGTCCATGTCCAAGTCTAATCCTTATAAATGAAGATGATCTAATAGGGTTAGTACTTCAATACTTATGTAGCTCTAGTTGCTCGACTTCATTTTTGTCTAATATTTTAATTCTAAATCCCAAGCTCTTTGGCTATATATATCTAGAGTTCCTTTTTCTTACTCTTGTTTTGTTCTTTTGTCAACTCCTTTACTTAATTCAAAATCTATAGGTAAATGAATCCACTAAGCTTCCATTGGGCTAAAATCACTTAGTATTCTAAGTATGATGCTTCTTATACACCGCATTTGTTTCTAAACCTTACAGTCCGGTATCTTAAGTATCAAACCTAAGACACGCTACAGAATTCATAACCTAAGCTCTGATACCATTAAAAATGTCACACCCCTGACCTGCACATATCAGGCGCATGTCATTCGCCATATCCATGAGACCGTACTCCCATGAATACAAGGCATCATTCATATATAGTAAACTCAAATATAAATTATGCAGCGAAAATATTTACTCACAAATGATATCCAATTTAATGCGGTACTTATTTTAAATAATAAATCCTAAAAAAAAATTAAAAAAATAGTGTCACGAGCACACATGCTTTACTTATTCCAATAGATGGACTATGCAAAATCAAATAACTATAGTAGAATCCTATTACTAAATATCAATCTTCTTTGTCCGAGTGCATTTATGCTTCGTCCTCTATGATGACGTACTCGTACTCATCGTCTGTACAAAAATATAAGGAATGGGGTGAGCGACAAGTCACCCAGTAGATAGCACGTACACCCTGTTGGATCAGGCAGTTACATATACATATACTTTTTGCAAAGACAAGTCATACTATCACATGCATATGCTTTTATCAAAATCATCTTTCTAAATCGTATGTCATTTTCATTACATATAGTCATGTAATTCAACTTACATTTCAAAATTCATGTATCATTTATCTATATCAAATCATATATCATATACTTTTCAATTAATCTATGACATATCACAAATTCATTTCCAAATCATGTACACTTTTTTTAGAGGCTCAAACCTCCCATACAAGCTTTCACCGGCTCTGAGTACTCAGCCTAGTGATGGACCTCACTAGAAAAGGTTGTCAAGAAGTTTTCATGGAACCACTTGACCTATCGTATATGGTTTATCGTTTATCAGTATACCAGTATATCAGTATAAATCAGGACTATAATCCCTACCGACTATTTCATGTCCGTTTAGAGCCTTTGTCCATTAATATTTACCCATTCGTCACATGCATTTCATACATATCAAAAATCATGCATACATCACGTTTTTATAACTTGAAAATCAAGCAAGTCAAATAGCCATACATGATCCAGATTTTCATAATCAAATAATCATTTCGTGAAACACATTTCGTGAAACACATTTCGTAAAACAATTGAGTAAAACATGCAAATTCATAAAATCATTTAAGAAAATATATGGGTTCGTAAAATAATTTACAGATCAGAGGGTAAGCACCACCTACCTCGGTATGCCAAAGAATCACGTTGCTCATGTACTTGCTCATTGATAATTTAGTATTTCCTATAAAAAATTCACTTTTCTATCACTTAGTACATGCTTGGTATTTACTTAAATATCCAATAATAATTCCCTAAATCCTCCTTTTCAAACATCCATAATTGTCCTAATTTTTGCAAAAATAATATTTACTATGATATCATAGTTTTCTTGTAGTAAAAAAGTACTTTGCAGTCATTATTATAATCTTATAAGACTTACTATAATTAAGAAAAGTCATCTATAATATTTGAAAAACTTTTTGGACTCTATTTGAGCTAAACAAAACATTTTAGAATAGTTTACAAACTTAGAAATCCATTCGAGGTCTTTTCATAACTTTGACAAACTAATTTGGGCTTTTATGTAACTTTTAAAACACTTGAGGGTATTTTGGTCATTTCACACGGTCATTAGGGGTATTTATATATTCTATAGAACCTTTTGGGGTAAAATATTAACTTCATTTTAACTTTTAGGGGTCAATTTATCATTTATAGAAACTTTCAGGGACCTGTTATGTAAAATATTGACAACTGTAAGGGCCTTTTGGTAATTCCAGAAGACTTCTATGGACTGATGGGATTCTTTGGAAAATCATCCGGGATTATCTATAATTTCAAAAACTCAAAGGACTCAATCTGTCGCTATAAAAGTTTCTTTGGGCCTTTGTAAAAGTTGCATAAAACTTTGGGAGGTTAAGACTCAATTTTGGAAACTTTTGTCAAATCCCATCTTCTTCTTCCTCTTGACAAGCCATCTCTGCAACTAATTTTTTTTTTTTTTTTTTTTCATTCTAATCTAAATCAAATCCTTCTCAGTTAAATTTCTTTTCCTTCGATTCTCTATTTGATTAGATCATTCTTTCATTTTCTTTCCATAAAATAAAAAGTTCTAACAATAATAAAATACTATTATAATTTCAAAAAAACAGAAATATAATTTTCATATATACAAATCCGATTTTAATCCCCAAAAAAAAAATTTATAAATTAACTACCAATAATAATTTTTGCATTAGTTGAAACTAACTTTATAAGCAAATAATCTAATAAAGTGAATAACTAATATTTAAAATTATTAAGCATCTAATTTTTCTAAAATTAAAATGAAAATAAATAATTAAAACTAAATAAGAAGAAGACTAACCTTTAATATTGATGAAATTCTCTCGAAGGTTTGTGTTACGTAAAAAAAAGAATCAGATACTCTACCCTATTGTATATATATAGTCTGATAGTTATTTGTAGATATGTACTACTGAAACAATTATACTAGGAGTAGAATAGTACTATTCTAGTTATTTCATCTTGTAGGACTCTTACAGATTTTTATCCTCTACTTGGCTTAGGTCTTTTAAATTAAAATACTAAAACAAAACTAAAAAAAATTCGTGGGTATTACATTTAGTCTCTAAGTAAAATTTAGAGAAAGTTTTCCTTAATTTTTTTTTAAGGAATGCTTTTCAGGATAAAGTCAAAATGATTTTTTATGAGGAATGGCATTTCCAACTTAGAGAGTCATACCAATCATGGTTATGTAATGGAGGACTGAGTTTTCCATTTTTAAACCTTTCCTACATGCCAAGTGTGCTAAAAGAAAGAACGGGGATTGTATCATTAGGGAGCCTTCGATGCTTAAATTAATGTTTGGAATTTTGGATTCAAGAATAATATGTAAAAGATAGGGATAAAAATGCAGTTGATGAAGTATAAAATTAATATTGAGTTCAAAATGACAAACCCCACATTTCGCATATGGGAATGGCCGAAAATAGAAAGACCATTCCAAACACAATATATTTCTACCAGAATAAGTAGAAATGCTTATTTCCATATCACTGTTTGGTAATTTAAGTAAAATGGAATGTGTATTCTTTTTCATTGTTTAGGATAATATTTTTAAGTGTTATAATAGAATGAATTTTAAATACATGTACTACTTCAACAATTATGAGAAACGTTTAGTATTTTGAATTAAAAATAAGAAACTTAATAATTATAATCAAAATTTTTTGTATTTAAATAATTAAATTGTATATAGTAGTTTAATTATATAAATGAAATTAAAAATCTAATATGTAATTTTGTAATTTTTTAACCTTATATTTTGCTGTTTAACTAATTTATATTAATGATGAACATTACAAATAATTATACTGTACATTCAAATAATTATGTTGTGCAATTTAACTAATTTATCTTAATGATGAAAAGTACAAATTTACTAATTAAATTTTGTTTACATTCAAATAATTAAATTATATAATTTAAATAATTATATAATAATAGAATTTTTTAAAAAGTATTGTTTGGCTACAAGATTACAACTCTAAAAATAAAAAATTTGTATAAAATTTGATAAAAACAATATAACCTTGATATCCCATAATTTTCTTTACTCAAAATAATGTTGAAAAGGGTTACATCTAGATGTTTCATCAATTTTTTTTTTTTTGTAGAATAGGTTTCTACGAGGAAGTTGGAATGGGCTATCCTTGAGAAATAACCTTTCTAACTTAAATTTCCCATACCAAACATGACATGAAAAAAATAAATTAGAAAGACATTTATATTTTCCATGTCATTCCTAAATACCAAACGTAGGGTACACTAAATTATTAATGGATTTCATGCTAAGGGAGACTTGGTGAGTTTCTTGGTCTCAGGCCTGATGAGAATCACTTTACCCTCATACACCCACCTTCCAATGTATAGACTTTAGCATTGAGTCGAGCACATGTCTCTGACTAATTGAAGATGTACTTTTGGTATCATCGAATGTTATGAGTTTGGTAATTCCTACACTTCTTTTAACAAATGGTAAAGATATTGAAAAATAATTAAGCAAATGGCTTACATGATCTTGCACTTTATGAAGAAGCTACAAAGGTGAAGAAGTCCTTCCATAATATATCAGTAAAAATATTTAAAGTATAGTTGACCAATCTATGACTAACTTTATTTATAGTACTTCTAATAAAACTAAAGGAACAATAATTGAAAGATTTTGCAATATCCAGAATATCTGTCAAGATAGCACCACATCTTTACCATTAATCCTCACTATGAATTGTGTAGAGTAATTATAAAATTTGAATCTGACTGAACTTCAATACCAAAATGTTTATCCCTTGAACCTGTAATAAAGCAAATCTAATAATTTTAGTTTCTACATTCAGAATATTAAGCAGAGCAATTATAGAGGATGAATCAGACTGAACTTCAATATCAAAATGTTTATCCTTTTGAGCTTGTAAAAAAGCAAAGCTAATAATTTTACTTCCCATAATCAAAATACTGCAAACACAAAACCTTGTTGTCGTCCATGCTCATTTTAATGTTCCAAAAGAATCTATAGCAACCACACCAATCCCAACCTTGTTCTTTTGTTTATAAATTGATGCATCAATATTGAACTTAATAACGCCATGAGTATGATAGTTCTAATATTGATCATGTTCAACCTGAACTGGATTATCAACATCAATAGTAGACAAGAATTCCTGGTATTCTAACTGTTTAGAATGTGAAATAGAAGAATGTCAATTTTAGAATGCCAAATTTTTTTGAAAATTTTATTTTTAGATTTCCACAAATTTCAGAAAAAGAAGACAGTGAGTGCAATAAATTGATTCAAATCAAGTTAGAAAAACTTATCAATGCATCTCACCAATCTTGAAACAATGATAAAATTGATTCGTATTAGCCCAATGAACAAGAGAAAGTTTCTAGACTAATTGAGAAAATAGGCATGCAAAGAACAAATAAATCTCATCAACCTCCCCATACCTAGGATACAAAGTATCAGCTATTTGTCATCTAGAGAGCAAATTACCCCTGATAGCCAAAACCTTTGTCAAATATTTTCAAATGAACTATTTAACTTTATTTTTAACTAACAAATTCCAACACATATTTCCAAACTTTACATTACACTAAACATGAACTAGATTGAGGAGGACAATACACAATACCAGAATTATTATAACAGAAATTTTAGCAAGATATTTACAGACTTAATTGTATGTGACCCAGATTGAGATTAATGCCATTTTTTTGTCTTTTTTATTAGTAAAGGAAAAAAATTATTACAAAATGACATCTTCTTTGCTAAAGATAGTATTAACTAAATCCTTATTCCAGGAACTATTATCAAAAGACAAAAGCTCATATACAAATTGAAGATTACACCATGTTGGCTTACAAGTTTGGGGCCTGACAGTATAGGGAGTTTCAAGTAAGAATCATCCCAAATTTTAACATTTTTATCATTTCCCATAGTAATTCTAGTACCAATAAAAACTATCACCTTAACTAATGGAAGACTTTTCCAAAACCATGAATATGAGAACTTGACAAATGAAGCAAAAATATAAGAGCTGGGGAAGTATTTCAATGTTAGAACTCTATTGACTAGCAAATTAGGCGTAGTGAAAATTTTCCAATGCAATTTACCAAGCAAATCATAATTGAAAGAGTGAAAGTCCCTAAATCTGAGGCCACTCATAAATTTAACTTTGTTTAAATTATTCCAATTTACCAATGAAACTTAGCACTCTCAAAACTAGCCCTTTCCCACCAAAATTTAGTTTGCCACCAACCTTGACAAATATTTACACAAACCAGTAGGAAGTGTAAAACATGACACAACATAAATTGGTAATGCTTTCAACATATATTTAATAAGGACCTCTCTAGTAGTAAACTTTAAAAGTTTTTCCTTCCACTCTATGACTCTTCTAATGACCTTATCAAAGAAAAATTCTAGTTCATTTTTTTGCCAATGGACGTAGGTAACCCTAATTTCTTGTACTCTTGTCCTTAACACTCCCAAGGCTTGACAGATTTTGGCTTTCAAGAAATTAAGAATATTCTTACTAAAACAAAGAGTAGATTTATCCAAAATGATTTGGCATAGAATTATCTATATTCCATTCATACATAGACTGATGATTTAGAGAATATAGAACTCTACTAGTTTCTAATTCTAAGTCTTGTGGATATGGTCTATGAGTATATCTATCTAATGGAGGATATTTTTTCTCAAATTGTTTTGGATTTTCATACTTATTATATCATTTTTTCTTTTTTCTAGTCTAAGGCTGATATATCTAATTCTGGTTCAGAATAATATCCTATTTCTAATGGCTCATCTCCATCCTTTTGAAACATATTTATTATAATTTCTATGGATGTTTCCCCTAATTCTGTTTCTTCATCATTTTTGAATTCATTTTCTGATTGATTTACTTTAGTGATAGTATTGATTTGTAATGATTCCATTTTTTTTATCTAATTTTTCTATGATCTTATCAAGGTCACTTTTAAATGCCTTTGGAGGAATTGGAAGTGGAGAATGAATAATTGTGGGAGTTATTGGAGGATTCTAGATGGGTATAAGAAATTTGGTTGGATCTAGTAACACCTTTTGGGGATATGAAAATGATGTAGAAGTTATAGTAGAGGGAATTTTTCTCTGTATTTTCTATTGTATCTAAGCGATTTGATAAATGAATGGCAGTTTGGTCTATTTGTTTAGAAATGGATTGTAAATTTAAAACAATAAAATTTCCTTGTTGCGATAGTTTACTATTGTCATTAGATCTAGACAAAAATGGTGTTGCAATAGCAGAATTTCCTACTTTTATTTCTGAGCAAGGAGGATGTACAGCTTTATAAACAGTGTTTTTTCCATCGTTTAAAATATAATCTGTATATATTAATTCTATAACAGAAATATGTCTATATTATCTTCAATTAATTGAGGTCTATATTCAACATAAAGCCAATTAAAAAATTCCATATAACACATAGTATGTTTGATAAACTCATAATACAAATCTTGAATTTGTTTTTGTGGATTTTTAGAATAATATAAGAAAACCATTTTCTAAATTCTGAATATTTTTCTTGGTTAAAATCTTTTACTGCTTTTTTAGAAATTTCCTTTAATTGTTCATGTGAAAGAGTTTGATGAGAAATCATATTTATCTCATATGATGTAGTAGAAGGTGGATGTTGAACATTATATCCAAGACCTATTTCAGATCCTACATCAGGCTCAGATTGGGGTGTTTCGGAATAGATTCCATGCATAGTTTGATTTTTCTCATATACAACCATCAAGTTTTAAATTAATATTTGTTTTAAAAGAGGAATATCCATCTAATCTAGAGGTATGTGGATTAGGTTCAGAAATTGATGAAGTGGAATTTCTATGAAAATTTATGGCAATAGTACCGGTAGATGATTCTTCAATTTCTGTAACTATTTGTGGTTTAAGTTCCTTTGGGATAGAGGGACTGGTTAAACTTTCAAATATCCATTCTTTGGGTATATCCACTTGATTCCAATTTATGATTTGAGAAAGCTCTATATTTGACCGGGTTAAATTTGTTTCTATGAGAGGGGTATAGCGAAGTTGATTTGTCATAGTTCCTTTAATTGAAAATGATGCTAAGCCAGGACTTAATGTATTCATTAATTTGTAAAAAATTCTATATGTAATATTAATATTTTCAGATCCAGGTTTCATGTCATATCCTTTAGTATTAATATTTAATGTAAGAGTTTCTGATAAATTTTTATCTGTTAAAGAAATAGAAAAATTTGGAAAGCTACTCCAGAAATAAATTGGACCATTACATAATGAAGTTTCAACTAAACCAAGTAAAGAGTCTACAAACTTATTATGCCTAGCATCTCTTAGTGCTACACAAACAGAAGTATTCAGACCCTGTCTATTTAATGGTTGTAAAGCTATTTTTACTAAACCTATATGCATATATTTAAATTTTGTATCATTAATTTCTACTAAGTCTTTTGATCTTATCAGCTGTAAATATTCAAAATCATTGCCTATCGAGATAGTTTTTTCTACTGCTTTGACTTTGTATTTAGTATGGAGTCTGAACTTATTAGTAAAGTCTACCTTATAAACTTCAGATTTTTGTTTTTTAGGTAAACTCCAGTTTCGTAATGTTTGATCTAAATTATCAAATTCAATAATTTCTTTATTTTTTGTATAAGAAGAAATCCGACGAGATACAGTATTACTTTCAGCCATAAATATTAATGAAGTTCACGGAGGAGATAATTCTTAAACAATTAATCTTATCTAAACTTTATTTTCTTCGAAATGTTCAAGTTGTTTTCAGATATTGATCTTATTAAGCAATATGCTTTTAACATTAACATGTGTTATATGATTCTTCACGTATTGACTAATCATTAAACATTTCAAAATGTTTGAGAACATAAGTTGCTCGACTGTCAACTTTCACAGGGTCAGTACTGGACTTACGCCTTTAGCCATTTCATCTTTAAGGCAACGACTTCCAGTTATTACAACCCTTAGCGACTTGGGTGTCGACCCACAAAAGATGTTCTTAAATTTTAAATTGTTTAATAACGTCTTATTGTGATGATTCATACATATATCTTAATCTTAAAAGAACAAGTCTTATTGATCAGATCTAAAATAAACTTCAACTCATAAGATAATAATGTGAAGATAAAATTAATCCTTTAAGTATAATTTACTCTTCCATGGCTCTAATACCAACATATTAGCAAAGGCTATAAAGGAAAATTTAAAGATAAGATAAACTCAAACTTACTGATTTTATTGTAGATGACAGGACCAGAACTTGAAATAACAACTTACAAACTTGAGAATTTTTACAAGAGAGGAAAGAGAGAAAGGAGAACAATTCGATGCCCCCCTCTATTGGTTTGCTATGCTATTTATAAAATGATTCTAAATTCTCCTTCCTCTAAATGATAAGGTTCAGTGGACTTCTTGCGACGTCGCGGGCAGTGAACCGCTCACGTCTCCGCAATCCGAACACTTCACCGGATCATTCAATCTAAAGCCTGATCTAGGATCTTAAATAGGTCTTGGATATAATGTTCAACATCCACCTTCTACTACATCATATGAGATAAATATGATTTCTCATCAAACTCTTTCACATGAACAATTAAAGGAAATTTCTAAAAAAGCAGTAAAAGATTTTAACCAAGAAAAATATTCAGAATTTAGAAAATGGTTTTTCTTATATTATTCTAAAAATCAACAAAAACAAATTCAAGATTTGTATTATGAGTTTATCAAACATACTATGTGTTATATGGAATTTTTTAATTGGCACTTTTTATGTTGAATATAGACCTCAATTAATTGAAGATAATATAGACATATTTCTGTTATAGAATTAATATATACAGATTATATTTTAAACGATGGAAAAAACACTGTTTATAAAGCTGTACATCCTCCTTGCTCAGAAATAAAAGTAGGAAATTCTGCTATTGCAACACCATTTTTGTCTAATGACAATAGTAAACTATCGCAACAAGGAAATTTTATTGTTTTAAATTTACAATCCATTTCTAAACAAATAGACCAAACTGCCATTCATTTATCAAATCGCTTAGATACAATAGAAAACACAGTAGAAAAAATTCCCTCTACTATAACTTCTACATCATTTTCATATCCCCAAAAGGTCCTACCAGATCCAACCAAATTTCTTATACCCATCTAGAATCCTCCAATAACTCCCACAATTATTCATTCTCCACTTCCAATTCCTCCAAAGGCATTTAAAAGTGACCTTGATAAGATCATAGAAAAATTAGATAAAAAAAATGGAATCGAATTACAAATCAATACTATCACTAAAGTAAATCAATCAGAAAATGAATTCAAAAATGATGAAGAAACAGAATTAGGGGAAACATCCTTAGGAAGTATAATAAATATGTTTCAAAACGATGGAGATGAGCCATTAGAAATAGGATATTATTCTGAACCAGAATTAGATATATCATCCTTAAAAAAGAAAAAAATATATAATAAGTATGAAAATCCAAAACAATTTGAGAACCATTAATCCTCACTAAATTGTGTAGAGTAATTATAAAATTGGAATATGACTGAACTTCAATATCAAAATGTTTATCCCTTGAACCTGTAATAGAGCAAATCTAATAATTTCAGTTTCTACAATCAAAATATTTAGCAGAGCAAATATAGAGGATGAATCAGACTGAACTTCATTATCAAAATGTTTATCCTTTTGAGCCTGTAACAAAGCAAAGCTAATAATTTTAGCTTCCATAATCAAAATATTTCAAACACAAAACCTGGTTGTCATCCATGCTCCCTTTTAATGTTCCAAAAGAATCTATAGCAACCACACCAATCCCAACCTTGTTCTCTCGTTTATAAATTGATGCATCAATACTGAACTTAATAACGCCATGAGTATGATAGTTATAATATTGATCATGTTCAACCTGAACTGGATTATCAACATAAATAGTAGACAAGAATTCCTGGTATTCTAACTATTTATAATGTGAAATAGAACAATGTCAATTTTAGAATGCCAAATTTTTTTGAAAAGTTTATTTTTAGATTTCCACGAATTTCAAAAAAAGAGACAGTGAGTGCAATAAATTGATTCAAATCAAGTTAGAAAAACTTATCAATGCATCTCACCAATCTTGAAACAACGATAAAATTGATTCGTATTAGCCCAATGAACAAGAGAAAGTTTCTAGACTAATTGAGAAAATAGGTATGCAAAGAACAAATAAATCTCCTCAGTCTCCCCATACCTAGGATACAAAGTATCAGCAATTTGTAATCTAGAGAGCAAATTACTTGCACCCCTGATAGCCAAAACCTTTTTCAAATATTTTCAAATGAACTATTTAACTTTATTTTTAACTAACAAATCCAACACATATTTCCAAACTTTACATTACACTAAACATGAACTAGATTGAGGAGGACAATACACAATACCAGAATTATTACAACAGAAATTTTAGCAAGATATTTACAGACTTAATTGTATGTGGCCCAGATTGAGATTAATGCCATTTTTTTGTCTTTTTTATTAGTAATGGACAAAGGTAATTACAAAATGACATCTTCTTTGCTAAAGATAGTATTAACTAAATCCTTATTCCAGGAACTATTATCAAAAGACAAAAGCTCATATACAAATTGAAGATTACACCATGTTGGCTTACAAGTTTGGGGCCTGAAAGTATAGGGAGTTTCAAGTCAAGAATCATCCCAAAATTTAACATTTTTATTATTACCCATAGTAATTCTAGTACCAATAAAAACTATCACCTTAACTAATGGAAGACTTTTCCAAAACCATGAATATGAGAACTTGACAAATGAAGCAAAAATATAAGAGCTGGGGAAGTATTTCAATGTTAGAACTCTATTGACTAGCAAATTAGGCGTAGTGAAAATTTTCCAATGCAATTTACCAAGCAGATCATAATTGAAAGAGTGAAAGTCCCTAAATCTGAGGCCACTCATAAATTTAACTTTGTTTAAATTATTCCAATTTACCAATGAAACTTAGCACGCTCAAAACTAGCCCTTTCCCACCAAAAGTTTGCCACCAACCTTGACAAATATTTTCACAAACCAGTAGGAAGTCTAAAACATGACACAACATAAATTGGTAATGCTTTCAACATATATTTAATAAGGACCTCTCTAGTAGTAAACTTTAAAAGTTTCTTCTTCCACTCAATGACTCTTCTAATGACCTTATCCACAGCGAAAGAAAAATTCTAGTTCATTTTTTTGCCAATAGACATAGGTAACTCTGGGGACATGAACAGAAGAGAAGCTGGGGGGAAAATACAAAGAAAGAAGAAAATAAATTTTGGGGAAAGAGTCTTGGGGAAATAAAAAGATTTTAATGAGAGATTTCGATAATATAACTACAATCTTTACTCTCTTCAAAATTCTATATTTATAGATAATGAATACAATAGCAGTTAGAAAGTTAACTCAAACTAACTAATAACTAACTATACTAACTCCAAAAGTTATTTTAACTTTCTTCAGTCCCTATTCAGCTCACATGTTAAATAACAGCCCAATCAATTAGCCCCTATTAGATCAGATCATAACAATTGCCTCCCTTTAAACAATCCTAGTTCCTAAGATTGAAATTAGGTAATAAGGATGGAGGAAAATGTGGGCTAGGTTTACAAAGATCCCCTTGACAAATAGGGTCTGAACTACCAGCATCAAATTCATATGATTGTCACTGGTTGACCCTACAGTCACAAGAACTTGAGAAAATCTTGTTTTCAGAAGCCTCAGTAGCAATATTTTGCAACAAAAGCATCATACCCGTGGAAAATACTTTATTATATGCTTGAATTTTTGTTGTCTGACTTTGTTGGCTCCAAAGCAACCTAAGAATGGGGGATAAATTAGGTTTCTTAAAAATTATATAGAAAAATAATCACCAATAAAACCTTTTAAACTATCAAATGAATAAATAGATAAAAAGACAATAAAGCTTATGAAATATAAAAAGGTAAAGAGAGAAATTAAACAAGTAACACTTCCAAGCTACCAAGCTTGAAGTGTTAATCCACTAGAATGCTTCACAAAATTGGTGAGTCAATAATCTTCTAATGTACACAAAGTAGGACAATCCTTGCTCACACTAATTCACTTTAGTTGAGCCAAGGATTTCACTCTTAACCTCACTTTAGTACAAGATTATCACTCCACTCAATATTTTGAATTGCACTCTAAGCTACACACTAATACAATATAGCACTATAGCCAATTTGCACTCAAATTGCTCTTTTCTAAGGCTTGTATTCAATGTACTAGATGCCCCTTACAAAACAATAGACAATACTTAATTGGCTGCAGGTATTTATAGGAGCAATAAATTCTGGTTGTAACTACTTCCCAACGACTCAATAATAAATGCACAAAAACTAGTCGTTAAGGGTTTTGGACGTTCGAGATAAAGATGGTGCATCCGACACAACGTCCGATCTCAGTATAGTTGTGTGAAGCATGTCATTCGGACGGCCGTGCATGCGTCCATTTCATTGTCCGGACTGGGTTTCGGACGGTCCTGTATGTCAGAAGCAAGCTTTGTTCGGACAGTTGTGCGTCCGTTGAGGAGCTTAAAATTCTTGATTCTTATCAATCGAACGGATATGTCTGATGGGTATTTCCTCGAACGCGCCTGTCCGTCCTTTGAGGTGCATGAAGAAGTTTGCTTTCTGCCTGTCTATTCAGACGATCCTATTCATCCGAGAAAAGTAGCATAGTTCGGATGGCGTACTGTGTCCGAAGGACCTGTTTGATGGCGTACTGCCCCTTTTTGATGATGACAAACAGTCATTGAATAACCAAACATATCCACTATAAGAATCATCATGTATATCAAAAATCAACAGATATGATTAATAGCACAACCAACAATTTTGCATATTCCTACTCCCCCTTTTGACATCATCAAAATAAGCTCCCCTTGAGAAAGTGCACTAAAATAACCAACTATAACAATATCAAATTAGACCATTACATGATAATAACATCAGCAACATCTATTTCAATTCCAAAACCAAAATAAAAGTAATACATAATAGTAATAGCGAAATACAGATTAATGATTCAAGGAGGAACAGAGAATCTAAGTCGAGTCATTTTTCTCCTTAGAGCGTTTTTCGATCTTGCAATTTTTGGTAGGTGCATCATCGCCAGTAGCTTCATTATCATCATCACTTGCGTCGCGTCGTTGCATGATAAAATAAAATGTAGCATCAATGTCCTCGGCGTCGCCCTCATCAACATCAGTAGCACCTTGATCATCAATGTCCTTATCGTCGCCCTCACGATTATCCTCCTCTTCAGCATTGTCATTGTCATCACTTTCAGTATAAGAAGAGTCAAGGGTGTGCTGCGATTGAATATTTGCCAATTGAACTTGAGCTAAAGCAGACATGCCCAAACTGAGTGCCTCTTGTAGGATCATCTGACGAGTTTCAAGACGCTTTAACTTGCGATTAGTGCGATGTTGAAAGGAGCTCACTTGAGTGCTCAAGGAACTGAGAAGGCAGCAAATGTGTGAAAGGGAAGGTTCGGAGGAAGAAGGGTGAGGATCATGGACTGGTGGAGGTGTTTGAGATGGAGGGGAATGGGGAAGTGGCAGACCAGAGGTAGAGGCTTGAGTTTTTGATCGTTCAATATCATAAGCATCTTTAATTAACCATTGATCATTAAAAAAACGTAAGCCCTTTCGCTCAATGTAAGGTCTGTTGAAGTAGGGAGGGAATTGTTTTTTGCCGGTGAAAGGTACTTCAAGATAATCAAAAACTTTTGTGAGAAATTTGCCGGAGGGAATGTTTCGGCAGGTATCGGCTAGAAATAGTTCCCACAAGGAACGGAAAAGGTACCCAAAATTGAGAGGAATCCCTTTGAAAACGCAGTAAAATAAGTAAAGCTGCATTTTTTCAGGCTCGGTGCGATGCCCGTCAGTTGGTAACAATAAATTTGTGACAAGAGTGTATAAAATGTTCATTTCAGGAGTGAACAAAGTAGTCTTGGCTTCCGAGGCCTATTTGAAATTGCTATTAAAAATTGCTTTGACCTCGTTAATATCAAATCTAGTGCCCAGAGTGGCCCATTTATCCAAAGAACAAAAATAAGAAAATTCATTCAGGGATGAGACTTCACATTCAAAAATAGTATTTATGATGTTGGAAGAAATTTTAAGATTTGTGTTGTTCACATGAGAAACTAGTGTGCGAATAGTGGGGCCTTTTATAAGGTTGGCTGTGAATTGGAGTACCATGTCATGATAAACAGGTAAGTCAATGTGAACTAGGTGACCCCAAATTTGTTTTTCAATACAAGATTTGACAATTGGAAGATTAAATTCATCAAAAAGACCTTGGGAACTAAACAGGTCTTTGAACAATGTTAGATTTTCTAAGGAGAGATGTATACCGTTCAGATGCCTTGGCATCTATGAATTTTGGTAGGGGTGGATTTGTTGAAGCTTGAGGATTAGCTGATGATTCCCCTTGCACTGGAGCTTTCCCTTTTGATTACGTCCACGAGTTGCTGTTAAAGAGCCTTCACGAGATCGAACCATTGTGAATTGAAAGTATATATAAAAGAAAAAAAATGTGATTTTTTGGAAGTTGGTGGAGATTTGAAGAAATTTGATGGTAGATTGGTGAAATGGAGGGCAATAAGGGTAATGAACAATTTGGGAATAAAGATTCCTCAACCAATTTGGCAAGAGAAGGAAGAAACAGTAAGAATTTTGAGGGGGAAGACTTTTCGCCAGATAAGGGTTCGGGGATTTGGGTGGGTCCGAAATGGGGAAAGTGAACAGTTTCAAGCGAGCAGAGTGATCGTTCGGAAGTCCGAACGATTTGTATGCGTTCGATCGTGCGTCCAAAAGCTCTTATACACGATGAATGGACGGACAAAACTCAAAGCTAGTGCGTCCGATATTTTCTCGGACGATGAGGAGCATTGATAGGATTCCAGTGGGAAAATGAAGAAAGTGAGGAAAATTTGGACGATCATAAGCGTCCGAGGCAGAGAGGAGGTTTTCGGACGTGAGAGTGTCCGACAGTGGGTGTTGCTGGGATGAGCATGTGCGGACGAACTAAGAGTTTATGCCGATGTGAACTTTAAAATCCTCAAATGATTTCTGAGAGATTCAAAATGATCTAAAGCCAAGGGTTTAGTAAAAATGTTAGCCAATTGATCTAATGTAGACACAAATTCAACACATATTTCTTTTTGCGAACAAGATCTCTAATAAAATGGTGCTTAACATCAATGTGTTTGGTTCTAGAATGCATTACAGGATTTTTTGTAATATTAATTGCACTAATGTTGCCACACCTTATAGGCACACAATCAAAAACAACGCCAAAATCTTTTAAAGTATGTTTCATCCATAGAAGAATTAATCGTTGGGCACTACAATTTCCAGCAGCAATGTATTCGGCTTCAGCAGTAGAAAGAGAAATAGAATTTTATTTTTTGCTAAACCAAGACACAAGGCAATTACCTAGGAGATGACACATACCACTAGTACTTTTTCTATCAATTTTACACCCAGGAAAGTCAGTATCAGAATAACTAATTAAATCAAGGATAGAGGATTTTGGGTACCACAGACCAAAATCCATTGTGCCCTTTAAGTATCTAAAAATCGTTTTTACGGCCATTAAGTGTGATTCTTTAGGACAAGATTGAAATCTAGCACATAAACAAACAGCAAACATAATTTCTGGTCTACTAGCCATTAAATAAAGTAGGCTTCCAATCATACCTCTATAGTGTTTTTCATCAATACTATTACCTTCTTCACCTTTATCAAGTTTGGTTGAGGTACACATAGGTGTACCAAATTGTTTGCAATCTTCCATTCCGAATCGTTTGAGTAGCTCCTTTGTGTACTTGATTTGTGTAATACATGAACGTCCCTTTCTTTGTTTGGTGAACTTGAAGTCCAAGGAAAAATTGTAACTCTCCCATCATACTCATTTCAAACTCCTTTTGCATTAAGTGTGAGAAATTCTTGCACAAGCTTTCATTAGTTGCCCCAAAAATAATATCATCAACGTAAATTTGAACAATTAATAAACCATTGGAATTTGTTTTGGTAAAGACAGTGGTGTCAACGACACCTCTTCTAAATCCATTTTCAATCAAAAATCTACTTAGTCTTTCATACCAAGCTCTAGGAGCTTGTTTCAAACCATATAAGGCTTTAGAGAGTTTGAAAACATGATTTGGAAAATTTTTATTTTCAAAACCGAGAGGTTGTTCAACGAAAACTTCTTGATCAATAAAACCATTTAAAAAGGCACTTTTGATATCCATTTGAAATCATTAAAACATGCATATGCCAGAAACATGCGAATGGATTCTAATCTAGCAACGGGTGCAAAAGTTTCATCAAAGTCAATACCTTCTTCTCTGATGAGCATAACCCTTTGCAACAAGTCTAGCTTTGTTCCTTTTGATTTCACCTTTATCATTTAATTTGTTTCTAAAATCCCATTTTGTTCCAATTACAGGATGAATTGATGGTCTTCAGCTAATGTCCATACGTTATTTTTCTCAAATTGACTAAGTTCATCTTGCATGGCGATGACCCAAGATTCATCATTTAATGCATCATCTATATGTTTAGGTTCAATGTGAGAAAGTAATGCACAATTACTGTTCAAAGGTTTATGATATCGAGTTTTTACCCCATTAGACAGATCACTTATGATCAAATTTTGAGGGTGACTAGAGACAAATCTCCATGCTTTTGGAAGATCTTTTGGAATATCCTCGTTCTTTTCTTCTTCTTTATCATCATTGCTTGATGTGATCTCTTGATGATCCTCATGGATAGTGAGCTTCTTAAGCTCCTTTTGAATACCTGCATCTTCATCTTCACATATATTCTTTGAGATAACATCATTAGCTTCATTATGATAAATGTAACATGTACAACTTTTTCAATCAAGAGCATTTTTCTATTCTATACTCGGTACGCTTTCTTGTCACTAGAATAACCTAGAAAAATTCCTTCATCCGATTTTTTGTCAAATTTACCAAGATTTTCTTTCTTTTTTTAAAATAAAACATTTACAACCAAAAACTTTAAAATAGCTCACAACGGGTTTTTGACAAAACAAGAGTTCATAAGGAGTTTTGTTCAAAATAGATCTCAACAAAACTCGACTGATGACATAACAAGCCGTGTTAATGGCTTCGGCCCAAAAATATTGTGGTAAATTACATTCACTAATCATAGTTCTAGCGGTTTCTTGAAGTGTTCTATTTTTCCTTGCAACAACACTATTTCGTTGAGGAACTCTAACAACCAAAAATTCATGTGAAATACCGTTGTGATCACAAAATTCGGGAAAGCCTCCAAATTTAAATTCGGCACCATTGTCACTTCTTAATCGAGTGATCTTCAAATTCAACAAATTTTGAACGTTTTATAAAACAGTTTTACAAATTTTTCAAAAGCTTCATTTTTGTGAACAAGAAATAATACCTAAGTATACCTAGAATAGTCATCCACAATCACAAAAGCATATTTACTACCACCAAGACTAGCATGTTGAGTTGGTCCAAACAAGTCTGAGTGCAATAATTCTAAAGGTTTAGAAGTAGACACACAATTCTTTGGTTTAAAGGAAACTTTAACTTGTTTACCAAATTGGCATGCATCATAAATTTTATTTCTCAAAAACTTTAGTTTTGGCAAATCTCTTACCAATTCCTTCTTAGAAAGTATTTCAATTAAATCCATATTAAAATTGTTGAACCCCAGTTATGTTAACAATGTTTTGATGATGACCAAATCGCACTACTGGTTTGAAAACAAGAGTGCAGAAAAATAGGGAGGTTTAGAACCAAATGATCATCCGAACAAAACAACCAGAAGACTCAACGGACACAAATGACTGATCGAAAGACAGAGCTTCGAACGATGGTACCTAATGATCATCATCTGACACAGAGAACCTGAAGCAGCCTCAGAAGAAGAATAGCGTCCGATCATATTTCCATAAGACATTGGTTCGATCGGACACAGGTTCAGACTCATCCTCGGACGTCCGAAGGAATACCCTCAGAGAACGGATGCAGCGTCGAATGCAGAGGTTAGCAGCGGCCGTCCGAAAGGTCCAACGGCTAGTTCGTTCGGACGCACACCCATTGCATCGACCGTCTGAAAGGTCCAACGGCTAGTTTTCCAGTAAACAGAAAATAGCCGTTGGAAAGTTGTTGGAAGCAGATTTTGGGCAACTATAAATACCCCTAAGCCTGAATTAAATCAGAAGAGACTTCTACATTGATTACAAGTAATTCTTGAGCAATTTAGGAGAAGTAGTGAGTACAAGTGCTGTAATAGTGTAGGTAGTTTTGTGAAAAGAGCTTAGAAGTGCAAAAGTTCTTCAAGTGTAAAAGTGGAGAGATAACAATTGTAGCAAAGGGAGGTTGTGAGTGTAAAATCCTCTTGACTCAACTAAAGGAAATTAGTGTGAGCAAGAGTGATCCTCACTTGTGTACAAGAGGTAATTGTCTCACCTACTTTGAAGAGACTTTTAGTGGCTGAACTTCAAGTTGATAACTTGGTAGTTGCCTTGAGATATGCTCTTTGTGAATGTTGTCCAAGCTTGAGAAGCTTGGGAGTTTGGTTTGCATTTCTTAATCTTAAATTTTTTATTGGTTCTTTGTGATTCAATTGTTGAATCTCTACTTGTGATTATTTGTGCTTAAGTGTTCATTTGTTGCATAAAGTTTGAATTTCCATTAAGCACATTATAAGGATTGTTTTTAGACACAACCTAATTCACCCACCCCCCCTCATAGGTTGCTTTTGGGCCAACAAAAATGACAAAGTCTTCTATGCCAAAGCCAAGGATCATCTACGGAAGTGGTAAGACATTTTACATTGCTATTACTAATTTTGTCAAGGTGAATCACATAGACATCATTGTGCCTAGCACCCTTAAATAAAATAACATGATTTTTATCAAGAATTAGACATTCATGTTTGGTAAATAACACAGAGATTTTTATCACATAGTTGACTTACACTTAATGGATTGTAATTCAAATTGTCAACAAGAAGCACATTTTTAATCAAGGTCTCACCATTTTTACCTATATCACCAATGCCGATTGATTTTGCTTTCATGTTATCCCCAAATGTTACTTTTCCACTATTTTTGGATTTGAGGTTTGTGAAGATAGATGCATCACTGATCATATGTCTTGAGCACCCACTATCTATGAACCATTTTGCATCCTTGGTGATATTCATTTTCTACACAAGAAATCAATTGATAACTTTTGGTACCCACATTTTCTTGGGTCCATAAGAGTTAATAAAATGACTACAAATCCATATGGAATTCATACCAAGTTTTTCATTTCTCTTGACAAAGCAATTATTTTTCACATGACCATGTTGTTGACAATAATTGCAAATAACATTTTTATTTCCATATAAGGTTGATGATTTTGATTTTACAAAGCATAAACCATTGCTTCTAAATGACATTCTAATTGTTGATCAATACATTTCTATTCCTTTTCAAATTAACAATATTTTCCTTTTTTCTATGCAAAAGAATATTCAAATCATCCAATCTTTTCTTCAAGGAGGCTTGATCTTCTTTGATCCTTGTTTTCACATGCAGTTTTTTCTTCAAATCACTGTTTTCTTGTGATAACCTATTGCTTTCATTCACAAACTTTGAGTTAGCATTTAATATAGCATTTGATTTCTTAACTAACTCCTTATTTCTAGTATATGACTCCTTCAAGCTATCATGTAATTTTAAAATGAAAGCTTCAAGATCATTGTCATCATTTTCGTCATTAGAATCATAATTAGAAGTTACCTCATCATCACCAATGGCCATAAATGCCATTTGTACCGTCTCCATTTCTTCTTCAACTTCTCCTTCGGAATTGCAATCATCCCATGTGATTTGGAACTTATTGAAGCGGGGCTTTCTTCCTTCCTTTTTCTTCTTAGAAGGACATTCATTTGCAAAGTGACCGGGTTGACCGTATTCGAAGCACTTTTCATTTTGCTTTTTTATTTCTAGCTTGGTCTTTCCTTTGAAGTTATTTGAGTTGATTGCTCCACCTCTTCTCATTCTCCGTTTGTTGATGTAGTGTTTGAGAAATCCTTTGGTGATGAGTGCAAGATCTTCATCTTCTAGGTTGATGGAAGCATTTTCATCTTCTTCTTGAGAAGTCTTTAATGCAATGCTTCTTTTTGGTCTTGCTTCTTCATCGTCCACCACTTTAGCCTTTAGCTTCAATTCATAGGATGTAAGAGAGTTCATTAGGGATTCAATAGGCATGGAATTTAAATTCTTAGCCTCCTCGATAGCGATTGTTTTGGCCTCCCATTCTTTGGATAGAGCATTCAAGATTTTTCTATTCTTTTCGCCCAAAGAATACTCCTTACCCAAGGTTTCAAGATCCTTAATGATGTCATTGAACCGCAATGACTAAAATACATTTTGTCAATATTTTCATGTGGTTCCATCTTGAAGGACTCATACTTGGCAACAAGTAAGGATTTCTTTTACTCTCGAACATCATCGCTGCCTTTATGGATTTCCTTCAATTTCTCCCAAATTTCTTTAGCGGAAATGCATCCCTTGACACGAGTTGATTCGTTAGCATCCAAGGCAATGTATAGCACATTCACAGCTTTCGCATTTAAAGTCAAGTTTGTCTTGTCTTTTGCAGTAAGCTCATCCCTTGTCTTTTCTCTTCTTCTATTTGTATGATCATCAATGATGGTAGCTTCAAAGGGACCTTCATTTACAACATACCATAGTCAATATCAATATATTGCAAAAATATTTTTATTATATCTCTCCAACTAATAAAATTTGCCCCATTAAACATAGGAGGCCTAGTGATGGATTGACCCTCAAAAAATAGAGCATTGTTGGTTGCCATAATATATCTTTTCTCAAAAGAAATTTAAGCAATAGAATGAGAAAAAGACCAAGCTTTGATACCAATTGTTGGCCCCAAAGCAACCTAAGAGGGGGGTGAATTAGGTTTCTTAAAAATTATATAGCAAAATAATCACCAATAAAATCTTTTAAACTATCAAATGGATAAATAGATATAAAGACAATAAAGCTTATGAAATATAAAATGGTAAAGAGAGAAATTAAACAAGTAACACTTCCAAGCTACCAAGCTTGAAGTGTTAATCCACTAGAATGTTTCACAAAATTGGTGAGTCAATAATATTCTAATGTACACAAAGTAGGACAATCCTTGCTCACACTAATTCACTTTAGTTGAGCCAAGGATTTCACTCTTAACCTCACTTTAGTACAAGATTATCACTCCACTCAATATTTTGAATTGCACTCTAAGCTACACACTAATACAATATAGCACTATAGCCAATTTGCACTCAAATTGCTCCTTTCTAAGGCTTGTATTCAATGTACTCGATGCCCCTTACAAAATAATAGAGCAGGTATTTATAGGATCTAATAAATTCTGGTTGTAACTGCTTCCCAATGGTTCAATAATAAATGCACAAAAACTAGCCGTTAAGGGTTTTGGACAAGCGAGATAATGATGGTGCGTCTGACACAGCGTCCGATCTCAGTATAGTTGTGCGAAGGATGTCATTTGGACGGCCGTGCATGCGTCCGTTTCATCGTCCGGACTGGGTTTCGGATGGTCCTGTACGTCCGAAGCAAGCTTTATTCGGACAGTGGTTTGCGTCCTTTGAGGATCTTAGGATTCTTGATTCTTATCAATCAGACGGAAATATATGTTCGAGGGGTATTTCCTCGGACGCGCCTGTGCGTCCGTTACAGGTACATCAAGAAGTTTGCTTTCTGGCTGTCCGTTCGGACGGTCCTGTTCGTCCGAGAAAAGTAGCATAGTTCGGACAGTGTACTGCGTCCGAAGGACCTGTTTCAAGATGGAAAGATACATCTGCACAGCTTGTTTTCAGAGTTTAGTGCTTATGTCATCATCAAAATAAGGTTTGGAAAACATTACTTGATCAAACTTATGATTTCCTCTTAGTTGACCTTAAACAACTTAAAAGTTCTCTATCTTTAGAAATAGTCTATTTGGTCAATACCACCTTCCACTCCTTTAAGTTTGAGAATGCATATAGAAGTAATTGTGTCCATTTGGCCCTCAAATAGATGCATACACAATCCAATAGTCCATTGCCTTCCTAAACTATCATACCTTCCAGTCAACCCGATCATCATGCAAGGATGGCTTCTCTTTTCTTTTTACAACCACAATTTTACTGTCTCAATTTCTTGAATCTTCTCAACTAAGATGCCATTGGCAAGAAGAAATTCTTTAAGGAACATGGTAACCAGTTCTTTATTGATGAGAAAATCAAAACTTTCTATTTTCCAATCAATATTTCCTTCAAAAATAGCTAGACTTTGGATTGAGATGTTGAAGACTCCAAGCAAAAATTGATTGCAATTTTGACCCTCCTCGGCAACATGAACTTCAACTACAATTATAATAGAAATATTATGTAGTGCCTTTAGGATGCCTAAGCTTAAAAGAAAGTTCTTGTTTGATCTTTTCTACTTGTTTCATTCTAGTCAACTCTTTCACCATTTCTATGAGTTTAGTGACACATTTTTACTTCCGTCTATGATGAGCTTTATCCTTCGAAGATGTTATTCCACTTTTCCTCTTTCTGATGCAACATGGACTAGCTAATTAAATAACAACAACTACAATGATGGTGATCACATCTAAAGCTCTTGAAACAAGAACAATCTTCGTGGGAACGATACCCACTCATCCTATACTACTACCAACTCCATAGATTGCAGATGTGAGGTAGAGTGTAGTGATTTTGTGATGTTTATTATTACTTGTTTGTTTTAACTTGACCTCTCTCTAAGGGCATGACAAGTTTTTGCTGCCATTGCCTGGGTTTGTCCTTGGTATTTGACAATATTGAGTGCTTTACAGGTCTTTTAGATCAAGCACTTTAATTTATTTAACTTTTTATTTATTCATTTATGAATTGGTTGTTTGTCTTATTGAATTGTCTTGCCACTTGAATTAACTAATTGATTTGGCTTTTGTAGTGCATGGTAAGAAGAGATAAAGGGTCATTTATTTGCTTCGATGAAGAAAGAGAAAAAGAGTTAAGGGAAATCCAAAAGCATAAAAGAGTGCAACAAAAGCTAGAAAGAATTGAGATTGCGAATGCAAATCAAAATCAAAGGACTTTGAACATGGGGAATGATGAAGAAGAAATTGAAGGGAATCACAGAATGGGTGATTATGGAAATGGGAATGGCATGAATGTGAATGGAAGACCGTTGAGAGAACATGCCATACCAAGATTTGATGGGGCAAATTCTAGCATTGCACGATGCCTCCGCCGATGGTTCCATCTTTTACAAGACATCGGAAGAAGGTCAAGAATTGCTCAATAGGATGGCCTACAATCATTATTGTCATGGACCAATGACTCCACCGGTGGCTCAACACCAAGCCAATCAAGCTAATGCACATAATACAACAAGGAGTGTTGAATTTGAATATGCAAGATGCTCTTTTGGCACAACAAAGTATGTTCATGAATGTGATGAACAATGTTGCAAAAGTGTTGGAGAACTTAGGGAAACCTAGTATAGTGAATGCAATGTCTTCTTCTCCAACCCAGCCACCCATGATGTGTGATTTTTGTGGAGGTGGTCAAGCAAATAGACAATATGAAATGCTTTATGGATCCAATGAGCAACTCAACTATGTGTCTAATAAATCATCTTTCCAAAGAACCCATCCAGAGTTTATGGGAACACATATAATCCCTCTTGGAGGAATCATCCCAACTTTTCATGGAGCAATACCAACAATCAATCCAATCCTCCTTATCAACCAAATCCTCCACCTCAAAATTTTCAACACAATCAAGCTTCAAGTTCCTTATCTAGACCTTGTCAACCACCACATCAAAGAAATTTCCAAACCAATTCATATCAATCTTTTCCTACCTCTCCATTTCAAAACCAACAACCAATACTCTCCCTTCTAATATCGAAATTCTTCCTAGCCTATGTATAATGACCAATTTTCTCCAAGAGAAAATGTATGTAAAGATGGTTGGAAAATAGAAGCGGAGTATATGAGAAGAGAGTTGGAAAGGGAAAACGAAGAACATAGGAGAAGTTTTGAGAATTTGAAAGCATCGACAAGAAATTTGGAAATTCAATTAGGGCAATTGGCAAGCTTGAATAATGAAAAATCTATTGGGGTACTTCCGAGTGATTCTATTCCAAATCCAAAGGAACAATGCCATGCCATAACCCTAAGGAGTGGAAAAGAGTTTGTGGAACCTAATGAGAAGAAAAAAGTGGAGGAATGAAGTAAGGAACAAAAATTTAAGGTAATTGAGAATGAAAAGGAAGTTGTTGGTAATAAAGACAAGATGGAACAAAAGGATGAAATTAAGGTATCCAAGAAGAAGCATGTGGAAGAACATTCGAAGATGGATTCTTCGATTAAAGTGCCATTCTCTCAAAGACTGCAAATTAACAATTGATCCAAGAAAGGAAGAAAAAGAGAAGCAATTCAACCACTTCTTGGATATGTTCAAAAGGATTAATGTCAATATTCTTTAATTGATGTCCTCACCAAGATGCCTAACTATGCTCGTTTCATGAAAGATCTTTTGCCAAGGAAGCGAAAGTGGGATGATGATGAGAAAGTATGCCTTGATGTCAAGTGTAATGCCATTGTTCAAAGGAGGCTACCCTCTAAACTCAAAAAGCTAGGTAGTATTATAATACCGGTGAATATTGGAGGAAAAACGTTGCATCGATCACTTTGTGATTTGGGGGCAAGCATAAATATTATGCCAAAGGCCATCTATGACAAATTAAGGATCAAAAATGTCAAGCCAACTAATATCACACTCCAATTGGCAAATTTATCTGAGAGGAAACCATATAGCTTGTTGGAGGATGTGCTTGTTCAAATTGAAAATTTGGTATTTCCCGTTGATTTCTTGGTGCTAGATATGGGTGAAGAGAGTGAGATCATGTCATCGATTCTAGGGAGGCCATTCTTGTCAACCACCTATGCATTAATTGATGTGAACAAAGAGAAGTTGGTTTTACAAGTTGAAAATGAATCGATTGAATTTGATGTTTCTGAATATAATGATAATATTCCTATTGTTGAAGAGAAATGTGCTAATCAATCTCTTAATTCTCTCATTGCTAGGTCAAATGGGGAACAAAATGAAGTTAACCAAGGTAATTTACTCAAGCAAGTGTTGGAAATAAAAGAAGATCCGAGAAATGAATTAAAGGAAAAACCACCCGATAAGGGATGTGATTTTCTAAGGATCAGCAAAATAGTGATGTCAAGAAGTTGAAAAGTCACAAGAAGAAAACAAAATAGTTTAACAAACAATTGGAGATGCTAATTGGGGTGCTAGCGATGGCCAAGGCTTGGAAGAAAAGACTTGTGCATGGGAGAGTCGAGAATCAAGCTTTACTTATAAAGAAAAAGGGCATCATACTTTTCCTGTGGGACCAAAAGGGTGTAAAAGGATGGTCAACCATCCTTAAAAGCTCGGAATGAATACCCATGCCATAGTCCAGCTAGTGACTTTAAAAGAGCACATCTTGGGAGGCAACCTAAGTTTTTAATTTAGTTGTTATTGTTTTCTTGTGGTGCGATTTTTACTTAGTTTGAATTAGCTAAAAATTTTAGTCTAAAAATATATGAATTGAATAAATTGTGCTAAAGAATGAGAGAAATTGTCATCTTAACTTGTTAATTTTGTGTTTGTAGGTTGTGCATGGAATTGGAGAAAAGTGATGAAGAGTGGAGAAATTTTAGCTAAGTGTTGAAAATACACTTTGCAGAAGTTCAACTCGAAATCGAGATCTGAAATTCAAAACCGCGATTTGAAACTCAAACTTCTAAAGGGTATTTTGGTCATTTGGGCCAAATCACGATCTCAAAATCTTGATCGCGACATCAAACTCAAACTTCTGCAAAGGCAAAAATTTCATCCTACTTGAGATAGAGATCTGGAAATCAGCTTAAAATCACGATCTCAAAATCCAGGTCGCGATCTGGATATCAGGCCAGATCGTGATTTGGAAAACCCAAATCGCGATTTTGACCAGGCAGAATAAAAATTTTATGCGATTCTTCTTCTTCTTTTCTCATTTTTTGCAACCTTTTCTTCTTCCTAGCGAGAAACCTCTTCCCTAAACCCTCAAATTTTTCCATTCTCTTCCATTAAAAATCATTCCAAACATCATAAACCACCACTAACATATTCCCACATCATCCTTGGAGCATCAAAGAGAGGATATCTTGGAGTCTACTTGGAGAATATTGAACATCAAGGAGGGGTTTGCACATAAATTTGTGGAAAATTTTTAGTCAACAATCGGGTAATATCCTTCCTTAATTTCGTGGTTGCAATTATTCCAATTGTTCAAGACAATTTTCAGGTTTTTGAATTAGTTTATTGTGGAATTATTGATAACAATTGGGTGATTCTTGGGTAAAATTTTGGTGTGAATTTCTTGATCAATATTACATGTGTTATTGAATTCATTAATTCTCCGCATTGTTGGACTGTGGATTGAATTGATTGAATTATCATTAAGAAAATTGTGAACTTTTGTTGAGAATTTGGTGGATTTTTTTTCTTGGCTATGAATTTGGAATTCTGTAGTGCTTATTTGAATAATTGGTTGATAATTACTGTGAAAAATGACAAGGGGTGTATAGGGGAGTACTGAGAAGAGAGCAAGAGTTAGGGGTCGAGGATCGGGAACAAGAAAAAGAAAAGTCGATGAGGGGACAAGTAGAGAATGGAGTATAGACCAACCTATTGGGGATTGTGAACACATAGAACCCCAATTCTCCAGTGATAGAGCGTAGCAACTGTACAAAAATAATGAGAAGCTTGAGGTGATTAGGGAGAGAAATTTTGACATATCTATGCATTGGGGGCCTATGAAGATGCTAGGAAGGCAATAGAAGAACAAATTAGGTCAATGCATTGGGAAGGGTTCAATACATCAATTGACTCCGGGGCTTCCATCTTTTGCTTATTCAGTTAGTGAATGAATTTCATTGCAATTTGTGTGAGTTGGAGGATAGAAATGTGAGAGTGCGGGGGGTATTGGTTGATTTTAGTTTAGAAGCGATTAATGCTTATTTTAACATACTCCCTATATCTTCCAATCGATATTTGTCATTTTTGAATGATAAGGAGAAAGATATGAATATGATTAAAAATGCCATTTGTGATGTTAATGTTGATTGGATTCAGAGCACTACATGTAATACTGAGTTGAGATTTACTCGTCATGGCCTCTCACTGGTGGCGAAATTATGGTTTTATTTCATTAACTGATGAATATGGGGATCAAATTCTTTAAGTTACATTCAGAGGGATAAAGTGCTCTTGGTGTATGCTTCCTTGACAGGGATACCAGTAAATACTGGTAGACTTATTAGAGGGGGGTTTTTGGATAGTGGAAGGTCCGAGCAACCTATTTTTTATGCACCCAGTTTAATTCACCATTTGTGCATATTGGCAGGTTGTCCCATTGATCACATATTGCGGAGCCTATGACATATCCTTGAGGCAGGATTAATCAGGAATATGTCTATCAAATGGTGTGAGAATATGAGAAGCTTCATCAAGAAGAAAACCCTATTTCGCCACCACCACCACCGCCTCAAAGTGCATCTTATATTCCTGTACCCCTTGGATATGTAATGAATTCCCCAGTGAATGAAGAAGAAAGAGATAGTTGCAAGGGTACTAGACTTATAGTCAGCCGGTAATGCACAATAATCTAACAGTGGTAGGAGAAACCCTCAAGACTACCACACTTGGTACATGGGTTCGTCTGTCATCATCTCTAGTTTGGCATTTTGGTCCATCTCGTGGACAATATTGTACACCACCTACAGCTTCGATACATCAACAGGAAGCACACCAAGCAGGTAAGACCGGAGGAGCTCAAGATGATGATAGCTCAGCTCATTGATGCCAAGGATGGTCGAGAGGAGATGGAACAAAAAAATTGATGCAAATAGCTGGAATGGACTTTGATGATCTTCAAGAAGAACCCTAGCATTTGAAGAAATCTGATGAAGATGAATAATTTCTTTTATTTTTCATTATTTAGCACCTTTGTTTTTAATTACTCTTATCTTTAGTATTTTATTTTGGGATGTTTTAGTTTTTGAGTAGATTGGCTAATGGCCTTAAACTAACGCCAAGTAGATATCCTTTTAGTGCTTCATGAATTAAATCATTTTGAGAATTGCTTTGTTGAATACTTGGTGTGGTTTTTGATCATTTTTATTGACTAATAATAGTAGAGTGGCTAAGGCCTTAAGCTGATGCTATGTTTGCAATTATTGATGACTTGATTTGGATATTGATTTTTATGGAGCTTTATTGATGAGATACATGGCTTAGTTAAGTATCCTTAGTACTTTCACTTAGTATTAATTGCTAGATTAAAATTTTGTCATAGTTTATGTAGTTCTTGTTTAATTATTGCGATGTCTTTATATTAGGATTTTGGGTGAGTGGAAGAATGATTTATTCATCAATTTGATTAATAAAAGCGACAAGTTTATAGGTGTTTATTTCTCACGTTGGGAATGGTTATTTTGTGTGTATTGATGTGACTTGATGTCTAGTAGATGGAAAAGTGATCAAATGAGTACTCGATGATAATGTGTTTTGATGTACAATAATATTATATGATTGAAGTATTTGATTGGGTCATTTCATGAACTTAAGTGTGAGTGAATAGTCTTTTGCAATATAAATATTTCAAAAACTTAGGTATTACTATTTTTTCAAAAAGAAATACTAAAATTTTGAAAAAAATTATTCGAAATATTTTTTTTGATCAAATCACTTATATTATTTTGTAAGTCGATTTATCTTTTGGAAAAACTGGATTAAATGAAATAGAAGGAATTTTGGGACATTTTGTGTGTTTGCATAGGGAATGTTCTTCTAATTTGTGAATAATTGGCATTTGAGATTAATTTTAAGTACATTTCACTCCTTTTCCTTGGTTTAGGGCTGTTTTTAAAAAAAAAATTGCTACTAGTTTGACTAATAAGGCAAGTACAAGATTTCGACATGTATCTATGTTGTTTCTCCGAAATAAGCCATTAGAGTATTAATAAGGCGAGTACAGGATTCCAACTTGTACCCATATTATTTCTCCAAATTAAGCCATTAGGAATTGCGTTTTTGTATACCAATAAATTAAGGAATAAATTTTGTAATACTTATCATTGATCTCGTATTACATATTCCTTATTAGAGGTCTTTTCCCAAATTGTGTGACAATTGCATTTAAGTGGATTCCTAAATGAACTTCTATTTTATGCAACTTAGTCGGGATAACTGACTCACTCCATAATATTTGTGATTTGAGAAGAAATGATGTTTTAAATGAATAGAACTAAAACGTTTGGTAATTCTTTTTGAGAATAGTAATTCTTGGTGATTTCAAATCTTGTATAGCAAATGAACGTGTGCTTGTTTATAGAAAATTTGCAAAATTCGATTGAGACAGTTTAAATACTTCACTTATCATAAAGTATTGAAATTTGTTTCGTGAGAGATTTCTCAATGATTCTGAGTACATCCACAACTCATCAAGTGTTATGTGAATTGGTGTTTTTGTGTTTAAGTGATAGTAGGTTCTTTTTAATTTTTGTTTTGTTCGAGACAAGCAAAACGCTAAGTTTGGGGGTATGATAACTCTAGTAAACTAGTTAAAATTAGTTGAAGATTTTAGTTAATTCTTTATTAGGTGTTTATATTTTTGTTATTGTTAAATGTGATAAGTTTTAGAATTTTAGTTAAATTAATTACTTAATTGGTTTAATATTATGCAGGTTTAAATTAGAGGTTAGAAGTTGGAATGAACGAAGTGCAAGGACCAAAATGCAATTACAGAGGAATTGAAGAAATACTGGAAAGAGAGTCCAGATCGTGATCTGGATTATTCCAAATCACTATCTGGACACGAAAAAGTGTCAATGTAATTTGAGCTCCATGTCACGATCTCATTTATTCCAAACTGCGACATGGACTCACTTCTAGCACATGAAGTAGTAATGGCAATTCTATAATAGTCTAGCAGCCTGATTTTGCCTTCTGTAATACACCACTATTTAAGCTACTTTAAAGATGTAATCGAGAAGTAAGTAGGTAATAGAGAAAAGTAATGTAGTTAGTAATTTTAGTTAGTTTAGGGTAGAATAGAGTAATACAAGTTTTAAATTCCTTGCAAATTTAAATTTTGATTACGTAGTCGTAGTGCATTAATCATTAGCTTCAAGTAGATATAAGTTTCACTTGTTTTCTAGTTTAAATTAGAGAAAATCTCTTTGCTTTCATTTCAATCTTTCATATAGAAATTAGGGTTTTGTTGATTTAGTGCTTTCTAGTTAAGGATTTTCAATTCCTTGCATTAATTTCTAGTTCATTCTTATTGGGATTCCTTTATTATTGTCGAAAATCCAAAAATATTTAGATTTCAAGTTTAGCTCTTTACAAATTCTAGTTTAGAAATGGTAGTTTCTAGCTTTATAACCTCTTTTATAGTCTTTTCTTTTAGTTGTGTTAATTACTTGCTCTTTAATTCTAGTCCTATTTTAGTTAATTTAGAGTAGAATTAAGTGCTTTTATTTGCTTACTTTTATTATAATAGATTAAGTAGTTTCTCAATTTCATAGTTGCTTAGTTCCATTTACTTGCTTTAGTAGATAATTTAGTTTAATTTAATTTCAGTTGGTTAAGTTTAATTATGGTTTTAATTAGTGTAGTTTTATCTCTTACTATTTGAATTTGCTTAACTATACAAAGATTCGTAAATTTCGGTACTTGCTTGCCAAACAATCTTTGTGGAAACGATACCCACTCATCATATACTACTACCAACTCTGTATACTTGCAGAAGTTAGGTAGAGTGTAGTGATTTTGTGAGGTTTATTATTATTTGTTTGTTTTAATTTGATCTCTACCTAAAGGCCAGGCAACAATTCACAAAAACCAAAAATTTACCAGAATGGAAAAGGTTATATACAACATTAGTCCTATCAACAACAGTTATTTCAATCAATATCCAGAACTGTTGAAAAAACTAAGGGGCCATTCCAACAAAGAGATTTATTTGGGGACATAAAAAATACAGACTTTTAAACTTCAATCATAGAAATTGATTTAGTGAGAAGTTCATTAATATTTGGATTTATTGATTTTGAAATACCATTAAAACTTGATTATAATAAGAGGGGTTAGAACTAGTAAATAAAGTTGAATGTAATTTGATATCTCCTTAATAACAATAGGGAAATCCTCACACTTAGTTCTACAACGTTTTTCAAATTCACTGAAGCATTATTTTCCTTTTCTATGTTGTTAATGCATGTGAAGACCTTATATTTTTATCTCCTTAATTTAACCACTCTCACCATAATAAGACAATCGTAATTCCTTCATCAGTCCTATATAATATTGCACAGATAAATCTGAACTCTACTTTAAATGTTGAATTTCAATTTTCAAACACCGAGTCCTAGTCCTGGAATTGAAATTAGACTTCCATGTCCACTCTAAAGAACCAATCTGCTAAGCCTGCGTTAAGTAAAAGTCTTAATCTTATGATTTAGCTTAATAAATGAGACCCCTAAATATTGGACTTCCAAGCTTCTACTACAATCTCTTTAACCTCATCACACTAAATCCATCTTTGATCAAATATAAATCTCTTTTTAAACTTCATTGCAATAGATTAATATCAAGCAATAACATAATATGATCTAAAGATTCAGTAGATTAATACATTAATTGAGCAGAATCAGAAGTTGTTCTCCAAGAACTAGACACCAAATCTCTATCTAGTCTTTCTTGCACAAACTCCTTACCCTCCCAGAAATTAGCCCGTGCAAAAGCCTGACCTGCAAAACCAACTATGCAGCAACTGTATCATCAAGACCACACTTCCATTTATGCAGCTTTAGGTATTGGTTATCAAAGAACCAAGCCTGTGAGCCATAATCTTATCAATATCTCCTTTATAAGAAAAGAAAAAGTGATAAATGCTTACTCCTAATTCCACAATATTGAAACTCAAAGGCTAATTCTAGGTATCATAAATTTGTAGAGTATTCTTACGACCATTGAATCTGCAACCTTATAACCAAATAGTTTATGCAAAAAAAAAAAAAGCAAAAAAACCTTAATTGGCATTCCTCAATTTTAACTACCATATTAGAATAATACAAGAAAATCTCAAAGTATTCATTAGGAGTTAATATAAATTTTTTCATTCTATCTAACAGATCTTTTTCTATTAAAGATGAAAATAGTAAAAAATAAAAAATGAAAAGCACAAGACAAAATGAAATTTGGAATGAAAAATATTTTTGATTCTCTTTCACATTTTTTTATTTTATTTTTTTAAATCAAAATAGAAAAGGAAAGAAGGATAGAAGGATGAATAAAGACAAAGAGTTAACTTACACAATAGTAATGGAAGGATAATCAAAGAACCTATTAAACTTTAAGGGAAGAGAGACTAAGACCCATTGCCTCAATGAGAGAGAGAAAAGCTCCAACATCGGAGGAAAAAAGTTTGTACTAAAAAGAGAGGAGATTTTGGTAATTCCTTGCACTAGCATTCGAGTTTCTGTGGCATGTGAACTACATTAAATCAACCAAAAGAAAAAAGAAAATTGATGTAATTCACATCCCACAAAAACTCGAATGCTAATATAGGAATTATCAAAATCTCATCTCTTTTTAATAAGAAAAGTGAAACATTTGAAGACAATTAACTACTAAAGCAACTACTACAATTAGCAGCTTTTATAGAATAGATCTCCTATGTACATTTAAAAAATTAGGAATTAGATAACAAACCCATGCTAAACCATATTGATTCAAATGTCGATGAATTTCATAAACATTTAGGATACAGAGAAACATCTTATATTATAATTTATTTTACAATAAGTGGATAAGTAAAGTTACCTAGTGGTAAATATTAGAAAATTTTAAATTACGGCACTTCGATCTTAATTTTGCTTCATTTTAGTTATTAAAACTTGACTACATTTGAGTATTTTGGTAAAAGGATTGAAATCCATCAATTTCTTAAAGGAAACTCTTTATTCCAAACAAAACTAATGAATTTAATTCACCTAAATTAAGATGTGTGAAAAGAAGGACTACAAATAATCGTTAATTTGGGTGAATTTAAAATTTATTAATTTTATCTCTAAAATTTCTTCCAATAAATCATAGGAATTATCACAAGTCTATTGACTGAAAAGCATATTAGAAATGATAGGATCTTGAGACTATAATTGTAAATCAATAATAGAGGAATTTAGGGCAGACATTACACTGATGAGTGAACCAGACAATCCTTAATAATCCAAATCTCTCGAGTACTTGATCAAGCAACATGTTTTAATCTTCCCAATTTTAACTTCCTAAAATGTTTGTAATTATTGATGTGTAAATGAAAAATGGTAGGTTGGAGTAGACAGAGGGACCAAGAGTCCTATTTATAGGGAGTCGTTAGAGATACCTTCCCATCATGGAGTCATCAAGCTTGCCGATAATATCATATTAGCGTTATATTCATAGCATATGTGTCTTATCTTTGTCTATTATATGATATTATTATCTTGAATCTCATAATTATCAGAATACCTTTATAGAGTAAATTGTCTTTATTCAATGTGAGATATTTTATTAATTAGTATTTAGAATATTTATGTGGTTAGAAAATCTACCAATCAAAATATTCTAGCATTCTCCCGTTTAGAAAAATGACCGCATAAAATTGATTAAGGATTCAAAGAGTGATCACAACAATATTTGAACTATATTTATCCTACTGTTGGTCCCAAAGGGCAACCTAAGAGGGGGGTGAATTAGGTTGTATTTAAAACAAACCTTTTTATGTGCTTAATAGGAAATGCAAATTTTATGCACCAAATAAAAACTTAAGCACAAATGAATACAATAGATATTCAACAATTTAAGCTTAAAGAACAAATAAGAATATTGAGATTAAGAGAACCAAACCAAACTCCCAAGCTTCTCAAGCTTGGAGCTTACAACCACAAAGAGCTTCTTACAAGGAAACTACCAAGTTCACAACTTGAAGTTTAGCCACTAATAAGTCTCTTCAAAGTAGGTGAGACAATAACCTCTTGTACACAAATGAGGATCACTCTTGCTCACACTAATTTCCTTTAGTTGAGGCAAGAGTTTTACACTCACAACCTCCTTTTGTTACAATTGTTATCTCTCCACTCTTACACTTGAAGAACTCTTACACTTCTAAGCTCTTTTCACAAAACTACCTACACTATTACAACACTTGTACTCACTATTTCTCCAAATAGCTCAAGCATTACTTGTAATCAATGTAGAAGTCCCTCTTTATTTAACGCAGGCTTAGGGGTATTTATAGTTGCCCAAAATTTGCTTCCAACAACTTTCCAACGGCTATTTTCTGTTTACTGAAAAACTAGCCGTTGGACCTTTCGAACGGCCGATGCAGCAAGTGTGCGTCCGAACGAACTAGCCGTTGGACCCTTCGGACAGCCGCTGCTAAACCTTGCGTCCATTCTCTGAGGACATTCTTTCGGACGTCCGAGGATGTGTCCGAACATGCGTCCGATCGAAGCAAAGTCTTCTGGAAATATGATCGAACGCTGTTCTTCGTCCGAGACTTGCTTCAAATTCTTTGTGTCAGACGATTACCATCATCCGAGGCTCTGTCTTTCGGACAGTCATTTGTGTCCATGGAGTCTTCTGGTTGTTTAGTTCGGATGATCATTTACGTCCAAACCTACCTATTTTTCTGCAGACTTGTTTTCAAACCATTAGTGCGATTTGGTCATCATCAAAACATGATTATCATAACTGGGGTTCAACACCTACGAAGTCACCATAATGGATCATTGCGGTTGTATGTCAATTTGAAAAACATATTCCCTTTCATGTATCACAATCCCCGCAAATTTAATGTATACAAACTTAATGAGGAAGAAATAGATAATGACGCCTCGTTGGTTGGCAGGAAAGTAAAGTTAATAGGAATATGATTACTTGGATTGTGATTCTATAGAAAAATATTCCTTTATTATGTTTGGATACCTCAAGAATATTGACAGGATAATTGTTATATGAATTCATATTCCAATGTTTGGTTCAAAGTAAAATATAAGGAATGTATTTGAGATTTTCACTAAATTAACTAGAATATCTTTACAAACATAATATTTGGGAAAAAGGTTTATTAAATTATTTTGCATTGTAATACTAGAAAATTTTAGATTAAAAATAAATAAAAAATTTTTTTTTTTTTGGGCTTACGTTATAAAAAATTATTAACATGCCACATTAAAATACCAGTAAGTAATAAATTTTTATACATCTACTTTTTTTTCCAAACCAAAAAACATCATGCCAAGACTCACATCATTTGCCCGACATTTTCTATGACCAAACAAATGGTCATGTTATCATATTAATTTATATGCAAAAAGTAAAGGAATAAAAATATTAAATAAAGTCAAGTAAAAACTCAATCCCATTCTTAATGAGTTTAAACATTGAAACTAATTATACTGTATCAGTTGAGCAATTTTATTACAAACCAAATAATAAAAATATTATAATGAATTCACTTATTTTCATACAACTAAGTTGTGCACAGTTGGTTCAATAGAAGTGATTGGTACACCATCTAACTCAATAGACGCTTCTTCATCTTCTGATTCTTCATTCGAATTAGCTTCCGCTAGATCAACAAACATATCATTTTTTATATGATTGTGGAGAAGACAACATGTATTACAATGCATATTAGAAATTTCTTGATTAATTAGCTGCATTTGGTATCCAAACGCAAAAAAGCAAACACAATTCGAAAGATAAAATTGGACCCAATTGTCAAATGATTAAATCTGATACAACATTTTAATGGGCATATATATTCCTTTTGAATACATCTAATCGTCTTATGAAGGAAAATCTTGAAGAATAGTAATGTAAAACAATTTTCAGCACTATATATCTTACAGTGGATAAAACCAAAGACTCTAGCTTTAAATATTGAGGTATAGTTTCATGTATTATTGCACTAGATAAGACACATAACAAGATACAAAATATATTAATTGAGAAAAAATTTAGATAATCAATAGTGTTTTGACTTTTTAATTACCACGGTTAAAAAAGACAGTATTTTCTCAAGAGTCATTTTACAATTTTGATAGAGTATAGCTCAAGTACCAATAAACTACTAAAAAATTAAAAAGAAAAAAACCAATAAATATCATAATAATAAAATTTCATAATACTAGTTGAGATCCAACAAATTAAGACAACATATTGAACACAAAACCACAAGTATATAATCTATTTGTAACCTAAAATTCGAAAAGTCATTTTGTGATCAAAGCCGATGGATGATGAGTTGAGAAAAGGGAAGTGTTGAATAACAGGTGAAGAAAGAGATTAAGATGTTTTTGATAAAAAGACAGTAGACAGAATTTTGGAGGACAGAGGAGAAGTTACGATGTTTTAGTGCAACTTGGATTAAAATCCTTAGGAAAGTAAAAAAGAATATCAACATGGAATAGGGATTTAGAATCTTAATAATCTACAACAACTTTGTTGTTTTAAGGAACTTTTACTTTCCCTAACTTGCCAAAAAAATGAACCAAACAAGAAAATTTAATTTTTGAGAAAAATAATACTTTCCTATACAAGAATTCTAGCCAACCGAATGAGGCCAAAGTTTTGTCTATTAATGATCCGACTGTTGAACCCCAGTTATGTTAATCATGTTTTGATGATGACCAAATCGGACTAATGGTTTGAAAACAAGTGTGCAGAAAAACAGGTAGGTTCGGACGCAAATGATCGTTCGAACAAAACAACCAGCAGACTCCACTGACGTAAATGACTGTACGAAAGACAGAGCATCGTCCGGCACAAAGAATTTGAAGCAGTCTCGAACGAAGAACAGCGTCCAATCATATTTTCAGAAGACTTTGCTTCGATCAGACGCATCCTCGGACGTCAGAACGAATACCCTCAGAGAACGGACGCAGCGCCGGACGCAGAAGTTAGCAACGGCCGTCCGAAAGGTCCAATGGCTAGTTTTCCAGTAAATAGAAAATAGCATTTGGAAAGTTATTGAAAGCAGACAGGGACTTCTGCCTTTTGGGCAACTATAAATACCCCTAAGCCTGAATTAAAGAAGAAGAGACTTCTACATTGATTACAAGTAATTCTTGAGCTATTTGAGAGAAATAGTGAATACAAGTGTTGTAATAGTGTAGGTAGTTTTGTGAAAAGAGCTTAGTAGTGTAAGAGTTCTTCAAGTGTAAGAGTGGAGAGATAACAATTGTAACAAAGGGAGGTTGTGAGTGTAAAACTCTTGCCTCAACTAAAGGAAATTAGTGTGAGCAAGAGTGATCCTCATTTGTGTACAAGAGGTTATTGTCTCACCTACTTTGAAGAGACTTTTAGTGGCTAAACTTCAAGTTAAGAACTTGGTAGTTGCCTTGTAAGAAGCTCTTTGTGGTTGTAAGCTCCAAGCTTGAGACGGTTGGAAGTTTCATTTGATACTCTTAATTTCAATCTTTTTATTAGTTCTTTGTTATTCAATTGTTGAATCTTTACTTATGTTTATTTGTGCTTAAGTGTTCATTTCTTGCACTATAGAAATGACAATCCAGATAAATTTTCATTTCCTATTAAGCACATCAAAAGGTTAACCTAATTCACCCCCCTCTTAAGTTGCTTTGTGGGCCAACACCGACCATGTCACACACACACATAATATTATACATACAATTCTTTAGAACACAATGAGATGGAAATTCTATAGTTATGTCGAACGAACCATTCCACTGTTTTTAAGAGTTTGTACGGTATAAGTTTCTGAAACACATAGTAGTGTACTTACAATTCTTTGATATTCAACCGGAAAATATGTATGTGTGTACACACACACACATATATATACATACATACATATATGTGTGTGCGTATATGTGTGTATGTATATATATATATCTGTGTGTGTGTATATATACACACAGTATATATATGTGTGTGTGTATATATACACACACTGTGTGCATACACACATAGACACATCACACACACACACACATATTTAATTAGGTTCGATTTTCTACAAGTATGTTCATGTTATATGCACCCATAACACATGCTGAATATTTGTGTTCAATTAGAATTAGTATATCTTATTCAAAATGAATTGCTTGTGAATGCTAAGAGTCAAAGGTGTCATCGTTTGTCACTTTCAATGTGACAGTTTGTTGTCACTATATTTTCATGATATCACAATTGCTTTTCCAAGTTTATTGCAGAATTGATTTTCCAACTTTAGCTAATGCAAGTTTATGTATTCGATGTAAGTAATTATGTGTTAGTTAAGGACAATTTAGTGAATTTTGCTTAAATTAATTGATGAAAAGTAGTATTTGATCTTATGGTCTTTATGTATTTGTTTTGTTCATACGGTTGAGTATTTTGGTTGTTGATTAATTTTAAAAATTTGATAAAATGGTCGAAATATAAGGGAGACTCTACTAAATTTTTTATAAATATTTGAACGTTATTAAATAAGTTTATGTTAAGATTTAATTAAGGTATAGATTAAATAATTTTATAATTTATTAGCTTTAGTTGACACTTTTAGTATTAATTTTATTCTTAATGCTTTAGTAAACATTATGTTTATTAAACATTTTTTAGTAGATATTTTTACTATTTTTTAAGAGTTTAGTACATACAAAGATATTACTAATATTGTACTACTATTTTTAAAACCACTAGTAATAATTTACAACATTTGTCAATTATAGTACTATTTTTTTAAGGGAATAACATTGATGTTATACTTTTTGTATTATTTTTTAGTAATATAATTTTAAAGGCACTAGTTTTATACTACTTTATAACTATTTTCCTTATGTAGTTTGATTTTTATGAGGTTTTAGTACTATTTTATAGTTTATTTACATTAATCTTAGTGGTATTATTAGTGTACTGTAATTTAAACAACTAATGCATCCTCTGGTACCTACTAGGCAAACATGGACTAAGATGCTATGGTGCATCAACGCATGAAAGAGTTCTATCTCAAGGAAGAAACCATGCATACCATAACCTAGAGGTTAGATGGACTCATCGAGCTATTTAATGCTTTTCAAGAGGATTTCTTATCAGATTGCCAAATTACGAGGTCAAAATTAGTCTATTTATTCGGTTGGTGTAATGGATTCCTAGATTTAGATTTTTTGTTTTTATATTGTATGTACTAAAACCAGTAAAAATCAAGCTACCTAAGAGAAAATTGATATAAGGTTGTCTCTTAAACAAACCTTTTGATGTGCTTAATAAGAAATGCAAACTTTATGCACCAAATAAAGATTTAAGCACAAATGAATACAATAGATATTCAACAATTTAAGCTTAAAGAACAAATAAGAAGATTGAGATTAAGAGTATCAAACCAAACTCCCAAACTTCTCAAGCTTGGAGCTTACAACCACAAAGAACTTCTTACAAGGCAGCTACCAAGTTCTCAACTTGAAGCTTAGCCACTAAAAGTCTCTTCAAAGTAGGTGAGACAATAACCTCTTGTACACAAATGAGGATCACTCTTGCTCACACTAATTTCCTTTAGTTGAGCCAAGAGTTTTACACTCACAACCTCTCTTTGTTACAATTGTTATCTCTCCATTCTTACACTTGAAGAACTCTTACACTTCTAAACTCTTTTCACAAAACTACCTACACTATTACACTTGTACCCACTTTTTCTTCCAAATAGCTCAAGAATTACTTGTAATCAATGTAGAAGTCCATTACTATTTAATTCAGGCTTAGGGGTATTTATAGTTGCCAAAAATCTACTTCCAACAACTTTCCAACGGCTATTTTCTGTTTACTGGAAAACTAGCTGTTGGACCTTTCGGACGGCCGATGCAGTGGGTGTGCGTCCAAACGAACTAGCCGTTGGACATTTCAGACAGCCGCTACTAACCTCTTCGTCCGACGCTACGTCCGTTCTCTGAGGGTATTCATTCGGACGTCCGAGGATGCATCTGAACCTGCGTCCGATCGAAGCAATGTCTTCTGGAAATATGATCGGACACTGTTCTTCATCCGAGACTGCTTCAGATTCTTTGTATCGGATGATTACCATTGTCCAAAGCTCTATCTTTTGGACAGTCATTTGATCCATCCGTGGAGTCTTCTGGTTGTTTTGTTCGGATAATCATTTGCGTTTGAGCCTCCCTATTTTTCTGCACACTTGTTTTCAAACTGTTAGTGTGATTTGGTCACATCAAAACATGATTATCATTACTAGGGTTCATATACACTATGAACAATCTTTTGTATATTACAATTGCATTTAATTTGTTGTGTATTTTAATTTTCAATTTCATTTCTTTCATTTGTTGCTAAAATAAATAATAAAAAAATTCATCGCTAAATTCATTGTTAAACGTATTTTTTTAAAAAATCAAATGCCAAATTCATCACTAAAATCGTCGCTCACTTTTTATTCATAAAAAAATCATTACATTTTTGTCATCGCAAATTCATTGTAATGTTGTGTTGCTAAATTCAAAGCAAATATTATGGCAAACTATGTTACACATTTCGTCACTATTGTCGTCGCTAAATTAGCAATGATTTCCTTTCTTTGTCGCTAAGTGATTTGTCATGGCCTGATGTCCCATATAAATTTTGTCACTAAATCCGTCGATCAGACAGTTAGCGACGAAAAATGCACTAATTTTCGTCGCTAAATCTAATGCTAAAGGCATACTTTTTTATAGTATACACACATATAAATATACACATGCATGTGTATGTGTGTGTGTATATATATGTATATATCTCTATGTGTGTATGTATCTCTCGCTATGTGTGTGTATATATACACATGCATAGAAATAGATACATACATACATAAATACATACATATACAGAGACATCTATATATATATTTATATATATACATATACATATATATATATATATAATTCTACAGTTCTGTTCTTTAAGAGTTTGTACTATATAAATTTTTAAAACATATGATATTGTACTTATAAATCTTTAAAGTACAACGGGATGGTGTATATATATATACACGAATGCACACATGTATATTAACATGATCATATTTATAATGGATAGTTATATTTTGGTCCAATTGGATATATGGATTTGATTTGTAAGAAGCATAAATAACTTTAAATGAATAGACTTGAAATAAGTGAATCTGAAATAACTTAGAAGTCAAGTGAATTAAAATCCATTCATTATAATCATTAAAATTTCACATTTACTTGTTAGTAGATTTTAATTTTCAACTAAACCTTAACATGTTTGGATAGTGAATATGGGATTTGGATTTCAAATCGCTCAATCCAAAACAAAGTCTTAGATTCTATGAGAACTTATTGTATAAACAATAAAAATTAAATGTGTATGTAATAAGTGTATTACATTTCTCAGATTGTGATTTACTGTGACTCTAGTAAACTAGAGTTATTTCACTCTAAATCATGATATTTTGTTAGTTTAAATTTTGAATTTTGGTTAATTAATTGTGGATTGTAGTCAATTTCCTTATTATGTGTTTAGATTTTAGTTATTGTTAAATATGATATGCTTTGGTTAGAATTTTAGTTAAACTAATTACTTAATTGATTTAATATTATGCAGCTCTAAATTAGAGGTTAGAAGTTAGAATGAACCAAGTACAATGACCAAAAGTCAATTGTAGAAGAATTGAAGAATTGCTGGAAAAAGGGTCCATGTAGCGATATCACTTATTCCAAATCACGACATAGACACAGAAATAGGCTAGTATAATTTTTAGTGCATGTCGCGATCTCAGTAGGTCCAAATCACAACATGGACTCGCTTCTAGCAATAGTCTTGTAATTTTCCAGCAGCCAATTCCTAATTTTAGGTTGTGTAATACTCAACTATTTAAGGTATACTAGATGTGTGATAGTACACAATGTTTAGGGTGCAATTAGTAGTTTAGGGTAGATTAGAATAGAATAACAGGACTTGACTCTCAAGTTTCATTTCCTTAATACAAAATCATCTTTAATTCTCCTTTGGATCTAAGAATTTTAATTTCGTGCAAGTTTAGATTTGATTACATATTAGTAGTGGGTTAATTTTTAGCTTTAAGTATATATAATTTTTACTTGCTTTCTAGTCTAATTTCCTATAAATCTCTTTTGCTTTTATTTCAAGTCTTCTTAGAGTAATTAGGGTTCTTGTTAATTTAGTACTTTTTAATTCAAGATTTCAATCCCTTGTTTTTAATTCTAGCTAACTTTCAATGGGCTTTCAAAATTCAATACAAAGATCCAAAAATATTTAGTTTAGAACTTAGTTTTCCCTCAAGAATCAATAGTTTCAATTGGTAGAAATGGTTGTTACACTGTTCTTATGCTCTCCAATTGCTTTCCTAAGCTAAATTAAAACTTTTTGCTTCCAATTTTAGTATAAAGTTAGTTCCTTTACTTTAATGAATTAAGGTCAGTTTTATTTGCTTCATGTAACTACTTTCCGTAGAATAGATTAGTTAGTAGATTAATTTAGTAGATAACTGTCATTATTGCTTTCTTTATGAGGAAAGTTAATTTAATTATTGGACTTGAATTTACAATTTCATTGAGATTTTGAGTAGTTTAGATCTTTAATCCGCTATTCGGACTGCTTAACTACAGAAGACTCGGATGTAAAACTTGGTACTTGTCTACCACAATCCTCGTGGGAATGATCCTGCTCATTCTATAGTACTATCTAGTATCGTATACTTGCGGGCCCGAGGGTAGAAGTAAAGAATTTGTGAGGTTTTATTTCTTGACATATTTGGATTGTTTTTATTCTACCCATAGATCAAGTTTTTGGCGCCATTGTCTGGAATTGTCCTTGGTATTTCGCAATACTGAGTGCTTTATGGGTCGTGTTGATTAAGCTATTTAGTTAATTTAGTTGTTAAATTTTTGTTTATTTGTTTATGTTGGTCGTTCTTCTTATTGAATTATCGTGGCACTTGAATTAATTACTTTTTTTGGTTTTTTACAGTGGATGGTAAGAAGAGACAAAGGGCCGTTGATTTGGTTGGACAAATAAAGTGAAAAATAGTTGAGGGAAATCCGCAAGCATAAAAAATGAAACAAGAGCAAGAGAGAATTGAATGGTGAATGATAATCAAAATCAAAGAAATTTGAACAACGGGAATGGCAAAGAAGAAGTTGCCGGAAACCATGGAATGGGTGGTTATGAAAATGGAAATGGCATGAATATGAATGGTAGACTGTTGAGAGAATATGTCGTACCTTGTTTAGATGGGAAATTTTCTAACATTGCAAGAATATATATAAACAATTTTGAGATTATGCTCGCTTTGATACAAATGCTACAAGCTCACTCAATGTTTGGGGGTGGTCCTAATGAAGATCCGTACACACATCTAATGAACTTTGAAGAGGTTCTAGACACATTTAAATTCAATAGTGTACACCCAGATTGTGTGAGAATGAGAGTATTCCCTTTTTCTCTAAGGGATAGGGAAAAGTCTTGGCTTTAATCTCATGCCCAAGGGATATTTAACACGTGGAACCAACTTGCACAAGAATTTTTGACAAAATATTTCCCACCTTTAAGAACAGCCAAATTGCATAATGAAATTACCTCCTCTAAGAAAGATGCTAGCAAAAGCTTAGGAAAAGTTATAGAATTGGGAGGGGTTAAGGATTTGCTAAGGAAGTTCCCTCATCATGCGATTCCGTTATGCCTTCAAATTCAAACCTTCTACAATGGATTAACAAAAGAGACGAAATTCATAGTATATGCCTCCGCCGAAAGTTCCATATCCTACAACACACAGGAGGAAGGTCAAGAATTGCTCAATAGGATGGCCAATAACCATTATTATCACGGACCAATGACTCCACCGGTAGCCCAATACCAAGCCAATCAAGCTAATGCATGAAATGGAGTATTGAACTTGAATATGCAAGATGATCTTTTGGCACAACAAAGTATGTTTGTAAATGTGATGAACAATATTGTAAAAGTGGTGGAAAACTTAGGGAAATCAAGTAGTGTGAATGCAATGTCTGCTTCTCCAACTCAACCAACCATAGTGTGTGACTTTTGTGAGGATGGACATGCAAATGGGCAATGTGAAATGCCCTATAGGTCCAATGAGCAACTTAACTATGTGTCTAATTAATCATCTCTTTTTCCAAGGAATCCATCCAAAGTTTATGGGAACACATATAACCCCACTTGAAGGAATCATCCCAACTTTTTATGGAGCAATACCAATAATCAATCCAACGCCCCTGTTAACCAAATCCCCCACCATAAAACTTCCACAACCAAACTTCAAGTTCCTCATCTAGACCCTATCAACCTCACATCAAAGAAATTTTCAAACCAACTCATATCAATCTTCTCCTAACCTTCTATTTCAAAATTAGTAACCACGACCTCCCTTCCAACATGCAAATTCTTCTCAACCTATGTATAATGATCAATTTGCTCCAAGAGAAAATGTATGTGAAGATGGCTGGAGAAGAGAAGAGGAGTAATTGAGAAGGGAGTTGGAAAGAGAAAGAAGGGATAAGGAAGAACATAGGAGAAACTTTGAGAATTTGAAAGCCTCAACGAGAAATTTGGAAATTTAATTGGGACAATTGGCTAGGCAACAACATGAGAGATCCATGGGGACTTTACCTAGATTGATACCGATCCAAATCCAAAAGAGCAATGCCACGCTATATCTTTAAGGAGCGAAAGGGAGTTGGTTGTGCCAACGGAAAAGAAAAAGATTGACAAAGAAGTAGAGAAGTATAAATCCAAGGTAAGTGAAGAGAAGAGTGAAGTTGAAAAGGGTGATGAAAAGAAAGAAAAAAGGAGGAAATCAAGGAGTCAAAGAAGAAACAAATAGAGGAGCCTTTGAACTTAGATCCTTCGGTGAAGATCCCATTCCCTCAATGGATCATTGATCTAAGAACGGAGGAGAGAGAGAGAGAGAGAGAGAGAGAGATTTTCACAAATTCCTTGATATGTTTAAAAAGGTTAATGTGAATATTCCCTTGTTTGATGTTCTTATTAAGATGCCTAATTATACATAGTTTAAGAAAGATCTATTGGCAAGAAAGCAAAAGTGGGATGATGACGAGAAAGTATGCCTTGATGCCAAGTGTAGTGCCATTGTTCAAAGGAGGATACTCCTAAACTCAAAGATCCCGATAGTTTCCCAATACCGATGAATATTAGAGGAGAAACGTTGCATCAATCACTTTTGTGATTTGGGGGCAAGCATAATTATTATGTCGAAGGCCACATATGACAAGTCAGGGATCAACAATGTTAGACCAACTAATATCACACCCCAATTGGCAGATTTATCAGAGAGAAAACCATATGACTTGTTGGAGGATGTGCTTGTTCAAGTTGAAAAGTTGGCATTTCCTGTTGATTTCTTGATGTTAGATACAGGTGAAGATAGTGAGAATCCATTGATTCTAGGGAGGCCATTCTTGTCAACCGCTCATGCATTAATTGATGTGAACAAATGGAAGTTGGTTTTACAAGTTGAAAATGAATCAATTGAATTTGATGTGCTTGAATATTATGATAATATTCCCATTTTAAAAGGAAAATGTGCTAGTCATTCTCTTAATTCTTTCTTTTTTAGGCCAAACAAATAGTAAAACGAAGTTAACCAAGACAATTCACTCAAGCGACTTAATCACAAAGCGTTGTAAATAAAAGAAAATCCAAGAGATGCATTGAAAGAAAAACCACCTGATAAAGTGTGTGATATGACGGAGGATCAAGAAATTAGTGCAAATGGTGGGAAATTTTGTGATGGTATAAAGTTGAAAAGTCGCAAAAAGAAAAGAAAATGATTTGAGAAACAATTAGAGATGCTAATTGGTGCACTAGCGATGGCTAAGGTTTGGAAGAAAGGACTTGTGCATGAGAGAAATGAAAATCAAGCTTTACTCATAAAGAATAAGAGCATCAAGCTTTTTCCATGGATACCAAAAAGAAAGAATGGCCGACCATCCTCAAGTGCTTAGAATAAACACCCATGCCATAGTCAAACTAGTGACGATAAAAGAGCGCTTCTTGGGAAGTAACCCAAGTTTTTAATTTAGTTGGTTTTTTGTTTTCTTTTTTTTTTTTTTGGTGTGAATTTTAATTAATTTATATGTAAAAGTGATTTGGTTTTAATTAGGTACAATTTTTAGTTAAAAAAATGTGTGCTCTTGAGTTGAATAAATTGTGCTAAAGAATGAGTGAGAATTGTCATCTAAACTTGTTAATTTTGTGTTTGTAAGTTGTGCATGGACTTGAAGAAATGTGGTGAAGAGCAAGAAAATTTTGACTACGTGTCAAAAATACACATTATCGAAATTCATGGCCAAATCACGATCTGGAAATCCAAATCGCGACACCAACCTCAAACTTCTGCAAAGGCAAAATTTCACCCAAAGCCAAATTGCGATTTGGAAACCCAAATCGCAACATCGAGATCAGGCCAAATCGCGATATAAAAAAATCCAAGTCGTGATTTCGATACAAACAGAAGTGCAATTTTAAAAGACCTCTTCTTCTCCTTTTCTCATATCTTCAACTTCTCCTCTCTTAACTTTGAAAACCCCTCTCCTAACCGTTCAAATTCTTCCATGAAAAACCTTTTCAACATCATAATTCACCACCACAATAATTCTACATCATCCTTGAAGCATCAAAGTGGGAATTACTTTGGAATTTGCTTGGAAAAGTTGAACATTAAGAAGGGATTTGCACTCAAATGCTTGGGGAATTTTTGGCAACAATCGGGTAACATCTTTCTTAAATTTCGTGGTTGAAATTTTTTCAGTTGTTGAAGACAATTTTTGGGTATATTTGAATTAGTTGTATTTTGAAATTGTTGATAATAATTGGGTGATTTTGGAACAAAAATTTGGTGCGAATTTTTTTTTTTTCTGGCAAGATTGTGGTATTGAATCCATTAATTCTTTGAATCAATTTGGACTGCAAGTTGGATTCCAATTTGAATTATCATTGAGAAATTGTGAACTTTTGTTGATAAATTGGAGAATTTTTTTTTCCTTAGTTGTGAATTTGGAAACTTTCTGTGCTTATTTGTTAAATTGATTGATAATTGCTGTGAAAAATAATAAGAGGTGTATATGGGAGTGTTGAGAGGAGGGCAAGAGCTAAGGGTAGAGAAATGGGTTCAAGAAAAAGAAAAGCCGGTAAAGGTACACTAGAGTCAAGAAAGAGAAGTAAGTCAGCCTAGTGAGGGAGGTGGGCAAATAGAACCTCAATTTTTCAGTGATAGAGCCAATCAATTGTATAAAAATAATGAGAAATATGAGGTGATCAAGGAGAGGAATTTTCATTTATCCATGTAATGGGAGGCAAATGAAGAGGTTAGGAAGATAATAGAGGATCAGATTAGGGCAAGGCATTGGGAGGGGTTTAATGCTCCAGTTGACCTCGGGAGTACTCAATTGGTGAAAGAATTTCATTGCAATATGTGTAATCTTGAGGACAAAAAAGTGAGAGTTCGAGGGGTATTGGTTGATTTCAACTCAGAAGTGATTACTGGTTATTTTAACATACTTCCTGTATCTTTTGATCAATATTTGGCACATTTAAATGACAAGAAGAAGGATATGAATGTAATTAAAGATGCTATTTGTGATGTCAAAGTGAATTGGATTCGGAGCACTACAAATGATACTAAATTAAAATTTGCTCATCGTAGACTCTCACTTATGGTGGCAAAACTGTGGTTTTATTTCATTAGCTATCGAATTTGGTTAAGGGCCTTAAGCTGATGTCATGTTTGCATTTGTTGATAACTTGATTTGGATATTGATTTTTATAGAATTTTTTTGATTAGATACATGACTTAGTTAAGTACCCTTAGTACTTTCACTTGATATTATTGCTAGATTAAAATTTTATCATAGTTTATTTAGTTCTTTTAATTTTTGTTATGTTTTTTTGTTGGAATTTTGGGTGAGTGGAAGGATGAATTATTCATCAATTTGAATAAAATAGACAAGTTTAGCGGTGTTTAGTTCTTGTTTCAGGAATGGTGAATTTATGTGTATTGGTGTGACTTGATGACGAGTGGATGGAAAATTGGTCAATTGAGTACTCGATAATAATATTTGACTTACAATATTATATAATTGAAATATTTGATTGGGTCATTTTGTGGATTTAAGTATTAGTGAGTAGTTCTTTGACAACAAGAGATACTAAAATTTGTAATCAAAAAAAATCATTCGGAATATTTTTTTTAATCAAATCCCCCCATATTATTTTGTTAGCCAATTTATTGTTTGGAAAAAGGGGTTAAATGAAATAGAAGAAAATTGGAACATTTTGTATGCTTGCATAGGGAATATTCTTCTAATTTGTGAATAATTATTATTTGAAATTAAATTTAAGTACGTTTGACTCATTTTCCTTGGTTTAAGGCCATTCCAAAATATTATTATTATATTTTCTTCTAGCAATAAGGCGAGTACGGGATTTCGGCATATACCCATGTTGTTTATTCGAATTAAGCCATTAGAGGTAACGGTTTAGTATAACAATAAGTTGAGGAGGAAATATTTGTAATACTTATCATTGATCTCGTACTACTTGGTCCTTATTAGAGGTATATTTCTAAATTGTGTGATATTTGCATTTAAGTAGATTCCTAATAAACTTCTATTTTCACTTGACCTTGTCGGGATGATTGACTAACTTTATAATATTTGTGATTTAAGAAGTTATGAAATGATGTTTCAAATAGATAAAACTAAACATTTAGGACTTATTTTTTATAATAGTAATGCTTGGTGACTTGAAATCTGTAAATGAACGCGTGCTTTTAGAAAATTCAAAAATTTGGATTGATTTAGTTAAATACTTCACTTATCATATAGTATAAAATGTTCCTTGAGAGATTTCTTAGTTGTTCTAAATACATCCATAGCTCATCAAGTGTTTTATCAACATGGATGGTGTTTTGGTGTTTAATTGTTATTAAAAAAAATTTTAAACTTTTTGTTAGGGTTCTTTTTATTTTTATATTTTGCTCGGGACTAGCAAAACGCTAAGTTTGGGGATGTGATAACTCTAGTAAACTAGAGTTATTTTGCTCTAAATCATGGCATTTTGTTAGTTTGAATTCTGAATTTTAGTTAATTTCCTTATTATGTGTTTAGATTTTAGTTATTGTTAAATATGATATGCATTTATTAGAATTTTATTTAAATTGATTGTTTAATTGGTTTATATATTATACAGATCTAAATTAGAGGTAAGAAGATGGAATGAACTAAGTGCAAGGACCAAAAGACAATTGTAGAAAAATTAAAGAATTATTGGAAAAAGGGTCCATGTTGCGATCTCAATTATTTCAAATCACGACATGGACACGAAAATAGCCTAATGTAATTTTTAATCCATGTCGTGATCTCACTTGTTCCGAATCGCAACATGGACTCGCTTCTAGTAGTCTTGTAATTTCCAGCAGCCAATTCCTAATCTTAGCTTGTGTAATACTCAACTATTTAAGGTACTCTAAATGTGTGCTAGTACACATAGTTTAGAATGTAGTTAGTAGTTTAGGATAGATTATAATATAGTAGCAAGACTTGACTCTCAAGTTTCATTTCCTTAATACAAAATCCTCTTTAATTCTTCTTAGATCTAACTTTTAATTTCTTACAAGTTTAGATTTTTATTACATATTAGTAGTGGGTTAATCTTTAACTTTAAGTAGATATAATTTTTAACTTGCTTTATAGTTTAATTTTCTATAAATCTCTTTGCTTTTATTTCAAGTCTTCTTAGAGTAATTAGGGTTCTTGTTAATTTAATACTTTTTAATTCAAGATTTCAATCCTTTGTTTTTAATTTTAGTTAATTTTTAGCGGCCTTTCATAATTCAATACAAAAATCCAAAAATATGTGGTTTAGAATTTAGTTTTCCCTTAAGAATCAACAGTTTCAATTGGTAGAAATAGTTCTTACTTTGTTCTTATGCTCTTTAATTATTTTTCTTAGCTAAATTAGAATTTTTTGCTTCCAATTTTAGTATAAAGTTATTCCTTTATTTTAGTGAATTAAGGTTAGTTTTATTTGCTACACGTAATTGCTTTTCATAGAATAGATTAGTTAGTAGATTAATTTAGTAGATAATTGTCATTATTAATTGCTTTATTAGGAAAATTAATTTAATTATTGGACTTGAATATGCAATTTCATTGAGATTTTGAGTAGTTTAGATCTTTAATCCACCGCTATTTGGACCGCTTAACTTCACAAAAACTTGTAAAACTTGGTACTTGCCTAACACAATTCTCATGGAAACAATCACGCTCATTCTATACTACTATCTAGCCCTGTACATTTACGAGCACGAATTTAGAAATTAAGAATTAGTGTAATGTTTTTACTTGACATATTTAAATTATTTTTATTCTGCCTACGGATCATTTACATACAAGATCAATTAATGTGATTGGATTGAAGCAGACAATGTAATAAATTTGAACGCGAAAATCTTTGAGAGTCGAGACTATTTTTGAACCTTCCTTTTTGTATTTGACATTACATATTGGCCTTAGTGGCTTTATGAGATCCAATTTCTAATATGACTTGAGGGTGGAATATTTATGAGATCTAATTTCCAATAAGCTTTGTGGTATGAATAAAAATTTTATGGAATAAATAATATTAGTTTGTGTAAGTAATATTTCATAAAAATTAGAGTTAATTGTAATATGCACTCCTAACTCATCACTATTTCGAATTTAGTCCCTTAAACTATCAATTTTAGCACTTTAGTATCTTATAATACCAATTTGTGGTACTTTGTTCAAATCATTTAAAAATGTATGAATTTTGATATTTTTTTAATAAAATACTTTAACACCAATTTATGAACTTGAGCATTTTAATAATCAAATATAAATTACAACAGTTAGTGTCTTTTCACCCAAAAATAGTTGAAAAAAATTACTAATTTTTAATTGATTGAGTATTGTGTCAAAAATTGATATATAAGGTGCTATAGTACTAAAATTGATAGTTTAAAGAATAAAATACAAATTAATTATAGTTTAGGAGTATATATTGCAATTAATTCACTAAGTCCATTCGAGAAGTTTACATATTTTCCAACGTGAGAAGCAATTTTTCACGGAAAGTCTTCCTCATGTAGTATGATCTATGAAGGAAACAAGCATAAAACAAATTAGAGAATAAGTAATTTGAAACGAAAACAAAGTTACCTTTACTTTATCAAAGGAAATCTGATAACGTTAACTTTGGACATAAAAGATTCCTGTAAACGACCTTTTTCAGCTTAATATTCCACCAATTGACCAAAAATGAAGAACAAACGACAACTGATTAAACTTGAAAAACTATTATTTCCACTATTTGAATATTGCAAAAAAAGTCTTCGTTCGTTAATTATCATTTGAAGTAGAAGTCCAATCCAAATATTAGATATTTTTAGAATGTCAAATTGTGATTCACTGATATACTTTTATAACATAATGCACCATTTTCATCAAGTGATGTTTGAAATTTATACTTTGTACATCTTGAATTTTCAACCATACTATAATATGTGCATAATTTTAACATTATATAAACTTGTAAAGGGATTTAAATTCATCAATTTTAACTATAAAAATGTCTCTAATAAATTACTCAAATTTTAAATTTTCCACCAATTCCCATCATTCATATTCAAACCTCCAATAATTTCTTATAGGGAAGCATTCAAAGTTGGCTAGTCCGTAACTTTCCCACTATTAATAATTGGAAGTCCCCCTAATTATTAAACAAATTAATTTGAATATTTGGAAAAAAAAAAACTACCAAGTCAATAAAGTCGGTCTTAAAAGTTTTGCTAAAATAAAAATTGGTATACCACTTGTTTGGAGAAAATTACCAAAATAGTCCTTAAACCTTTTTACTAAAATTTTAATGGTCCCTCAACTTTAATTTTAGCCAATTATGTCCTTCAACTATTATTTTGCACCCAATTTGGTCCCTAAAGGGCTGAGCCACCAAAAATTTGCATTTTCCCCACCTTTGACCAGTCTAACCAAGGGTATTTTTGAGAATATGTATTAGAGCCACCACCACCACCTCCACTTGAAAGGACATCCTCCTCTATCAACCCCACCACATAAAATCAAAATTGCTTCCCACTTCCCTTTGAAATCTCATAATAATTAATTTTGCCTTAGAATCTCAATTTCTGAAAGGAAAAAAAAAAAAAAAAACAGAACACATACGATCATTTTGAATCACACATATATCTATTACTCCAACCATTATTCTCAAATAATCCCCAACAAAAGTTCAAAAAAAAAAAAAAATTGGGGAAAGACGATCAAAGATACGAATCTTCATTGGTTGGATTTATTTTATTGAGACAATTTTTGTTTCTCTGAAATTGGATATATTTTGTTGTGGTGTAGAAATATCCTAGTACTATTTTCGGAGTTGCATTCCGGAGCAGGGAATATGGTTGATTATATTGAAATGAGGATTTTTTGGCCTTATTTCCAGAGAGTCAATCAAACAACAATTTTGTGAAGTTGCTTAAAGTGCCAGTGGTTCAAGAAAAAAATTTATTCAAAGTTTCACAATATTCTTGTGGTCATATGCCAAATTTCGCAACATGCACAACCCACTCCACATCGATCCCTGAACCTTCCTGCTACTATCTGCCTTTGCTCCATTGCCTCCTCTCCCTTCCCTCCTCCTCTCCCTCCCATGAAGGTCGAAATTCGACTTCTTTCCCCAAATCCTCAACTCCTATCCCATCTTGCCTATCTACCCCGCCATCCTATACTCACTGCCTCCCTCTCATCCTCCTTCTCCCACACTCGCACCTCCCTCCCCCGATAGAGTTTAATGCAAAGTGATTTAAAAGGAGAGTGAGGAGCAATTTTGCTGTGATGTGATGACAATTGGAGGAGTCAGTCTGGTCAAAGACGGAAAAATTTTAATTTTTGTTGGCTTAGCCCTTTAGGGATCAAATTGGCTAAAAAAAAAAATAGTTGAAGGATGTAATTGACTAAAATTAAAGTTAAAAAACTACTAGAGTTTTAATAAAAAAAATTAAAGACTATTTTGGTGATTTTTCCACTTGTTTGCTTACATTAAATAAATGACACTTGCTTATCTATGATTGAATAAATATTAAATAAAAAATATATATTTTATTAATTTAATTGACATCACAAGTATGTCACCAAAGTGCCATAGGAAACCAAAGGCCTCCAACTCCCAAGTGCATTGTTGTCCTCCAAATCTCCCCTGCTGTGTCAATTGACTAGTATATAGACTATATATAGAAGAAACTGCAAAGCTCAACTACCTCACTTCCATTCCATCATTTGCACTAGTTTCTCTTGCTTTCTCCGCCCAGGTATCTCTTTTATGAATCCATCGTAATGCTTCATTTTGATTTCCTGTCTCTCTTTCTTTGATTTCCTGTCTCTCTTTTCTTCCCAGTAATTTTCTTTGTAAATTTTTTTCCCGACAGATCAGGGATTTAATTTCTGCTCTTTTTTGTTTAAAAGAATTGTTGCTTAGATCCAATTTTAGCTTAAACCTTTTCCATCGTTGGATCTGTTTACATCATCAGCAAGCTGCTTGCCTTGTGGTTATCAGTAATAATGAGTAACAAATTTTGGTTGAATTTCTGATGAACAGGATATATTTGCATAGATATTTATCCTATAACATGGCTCCAGTTGCAGCAGAGAATTCAATAAAGCCTAAAGGTATTATATTATACATAAATAGATATGATCTTGATGTTTCACTGTCTAACTGAGATTTTTATTAAAATGAACTCTTTTTTTTTTTTTTTTCGCTGTATCTGACGTTAGAAATGGGAACTTTCTCAAATTCTATGAAATCATTTTGATTTAGAGAAGGAATGACACGTAGAAAGTAGGAATTAAAATAAAAAAAATTGGTTAATTTTGTTACTTGGAATTTTCTCTCTTGAGAAAACAAGAATCTATACCCCGAAAACTACAAGATTGCGGTAATCAACTCATGCCAGAGTGAGCTAAAATTTTTGTATTTGTTTTTAAAAAAATTTTAAAATAGAGCTAGACATCATACTTAAAAGAAAACCAGCATTTTATTTTTGTTAATTTTGGAATGAGATGACTTATTGCTTTATAAATCCTCATCTCATTTGGTGTAAAATTTTGTTTTTGTTATGGTGAAAGGTTATTTCTTTGTTTTCTATGGTTGCTTGTTAACAAACTTTCATCTTACTCTTTCAAAGATATTTGCATTGTGGGTGATTGCCCGTACACCAATGGGTGGTTTTCTTGGCACACTTTCATCAATACCAGCAACCAAGCTTGGATCTATAGCTATTGAGGGTAAGATCGTAGCTATTTTGTGCTGTTTCGGCTTAACAACAAATTTTTGGCTTTAGTAACTTATTGATTCTCTCTATTTCGTGCAAAATTTAGGCGCCCTTAAAAGGGCTAATGTTGATCCAGCACTTGTGCAAGAAGTTTACTTTGGAAATGTGCTCAGTGCAAACTTAGGTCAGGCTCCTGCCAGGCAAGCAGCATTAGGTGCAGGAATACCCAATACAGTGGTTTGTACAACCATTAACAAAGTTTGTGCATCAGGAATGAAAGGTGTAAAAGCATCACATAAATAGTTGCAAATATTCTGGATAAGTTCATTTGTCTTGATGATGAAGAAGTCATTGTTTACATGTAACATGGTTTTTGGCATTTTGGCCATTGCAGCAACTATGCTAGCAGCACAGAGTATTCAGTTGGGTATTCTGAAATGATGTTGTTGTAGCCGGTGGTATGGAAAGCATGTCCAATGTCCCCAAGTATCTGGGAGAAGCAAGGTCAGTGTTTATCATAAGCTATACATTTCAACCATTTCGAGTTGAACTTGGTTTTCCTCCTTTGGATGTTTATGACACTGTCATAATGAGTGCACAAAACATGGCCAGGGTGTCAATGGGTCGGGTTGTCAGGTTATCTTGTCGTATTAGGGGTGACTCAATTTTTATTGTGTTGTGTCATGTGGGGCCCGTTTCTTATTGTATTGTGTTTGTGTCTGACCTGTTCGGGTTCGTGGCGTGTTTGTGTCTAACCCGTTTAATATTGACAAAGAGTATTAGCCTATTGACAAATTACATGGCTTGCGATCCATTTGAGTTAAAATCTCAAATTTTAATTAATTAATAATTTAAATAATTATTAATACTAACCTTGTTATCATAGTAATTTAAAACACATAATTAAAATTATTGAAATTTTTTGGATAATATTCAAAATTTTTTAATTTAATTATTATGTTTCATTTAATAATCTAATATTAAATCTATTATTCACAATCTAAGTATACTATATTAAATTATAATAACTGTCTCTTATTCACACAAAATCTATTCATATAGTGACTTAATTGAATATCGTGTCAACCCATAGGTTAACCCTACCCAACCCGTTTAATTTCGTATCATAAACAGGTTTACTCAATAATGACCCGAAAAATTTTAGGTCGTATCATACCCTGTTAATTTCGTGTCGTGTTATCGGGTTGTGTCAGAAATTCCCAGCTCTTAACATGGTCAATGAGTTTAACTGACAAATCCAATTGTTTCTATTAGTCTAGTTATTTGAATAACAGCGCTTTATTCTGAGACCAGAAATCTGAAATTTCACAACATGGTTGATGTTTAAAATTTACTGGGTTTGTTCTTTGGTACTGAGAACAAAACTCTCTCTCTCTCTCTTTCAGTCATGACATTTTAATAAGTCCACATACAAAAATTAAAAATAAAAGAAAGTAATGGGATTTTGTCTGATCTTATTATGTCACACTTTGTAGTGTCCTCAAGGGAAGAAGTATTTTAATCTCAAATGCTGTTGTGTCTATTTAATGCGATGCTTTCTAATTTTTTTTCCTTTCTTTCTTTGTGGGCAAGACTGACAAAAACTTCGTGGGTAACTTGTAAGAAAGATTTAGACCATCTAGGAATTAATGAGGAAATGGTTCATGACGGTGTGCAACAACAGTGTAGCAGGATTCATGTAGTCGATCCCACAGCGTGAATAAGGCTTAGTTTGTTTGTTTGTTTGGGTCTTTAAGGTGGGGGGGTTGAGGTGCTTTGGTGTGATCTATTTTCTTTTTTGAGTGGGTGCCTATGTAATTATATTCTTATGTTGACTATCCTCCATTTGTTTATGCTATATACCTCTGGATCATAGGGGTGTCTGTTGGTTGTTTGTCATGCAGTTGATATGGTGAGAAAACTGTTGGAGCATTGAAATGATTTGTGTATGTTAACACTAAGTATATATTCTGCATTAATGCAACAAAAGATGCGCCTCTCTTGAGCAGGATTCTTTCCTGCTTTTATTAACTTCTTAAAAAGATAAATCTGGGGCTCAATGAACTTCCTTGAGCAGCATTGTCTATAGCGTGCTGCTTAGACTAGCTGTTCAGTTTCCTTCTTCATTTTTAATGCTTTTCTTTTGAATGATATCGGGCTTTTTCCTCTCTTCTCTCTCTAAATGACATGTAATCTTGATAATTAGTCCTGCATTTCTGATTTGTTTCTTGAACAGTAGTTTGTACCTTGCAAAATAGTCAGTTTATGAGCTGATTTGCATGATATCAGAACATTTTTCTGATTCTTGACCTATTTCCAGGAAGGGATCTCGACTTGGACATGACACAGTTGTTGATGGAATGATGAAAGATGGACTATGGGATGTATACAATGACTGTGGCATGGGAGTTTGTGCTGAACTGTGTGCTGAAAATCACAGTATAACAAGAGAGGAGCAGGTTTGGTTATTTTTATTCACTATATGCATAGACATTAGTTTACATGTTCAATTAACTTATAGGTACATAATAACATATTGGAGAGATGGTGCAGAAGAACTGGGATATGTTTACCTCTATTATCAACTATTGTTGTTTATTGTCACCAGCAAAAGGGAAAAAAAAGGAAATCACACAAATATCCTTGGTGGCATTTTTTTTGGTTCTCTTCCATTTTCTTATCCATCCTACACGAATCAAGAAGCCTTTTAGATAGGTCTGTATCTTATACCTCCAATATTTTAAGGATAATTATGCAATTCGAAGTTTTGAGCGTGGCATTGCTGCTCAAGCTGGTGGTGCTTTCTCGTGGGAGATTGTGCCAGTAAGACAACTTGAACTTGGACTATTTGCATTTTCTCAGATATACCTTGTTGCAAAACAGGTTAACAGCCATAATCTGGTAACATGCAGGTCGAAGTGTCAGGCGGAAGAGGCAAACCTTCAACTATTATTGATAAAGATGAAGGTCTAGGCATGTAAAGGTCAGTATATATGATCCAGTATCTCAAGTATTGCATAGGGTTTACAGATATGACATCCGCTGTTTATGTTCATGTTCTCTCGTGGAGTTTCTTTGTATTCATGTACACACCTCCACATGCATACACAATATAACTAATTTTCCTTACCCGCGTCATTGCTTTAGGCTACTAATCCTTCACTTGCTGCTCTCTCTTGCCAGTTTGATGCTTCAAAGTTGAAAAAGCTCCGTCCAAGTTTCAAGGAAACTGGAGGTACCGTTACTGCTGGCAATGCTTCTAGCATAAGGTTTGTTGGCTTTTATAAAGTTATCCTTGTTACTGATCCAAGACTTTGTCGGTTGGTAATTGGCATACCTTCATCTGTTAAAAGTATTTATGGTCCTCTCTAATGCTAAAAGTGGTAAGCTCCCACAACACTGGCTCAAATTTTAGTGGATTCACCACAAAAATAGTAGTGTATACTGAGATAAATCAGAAAATTAGGTTTCTTGGTTTCACAATATACAGAATCAGATATTAAGATAAAAAACCTGGGCTTCCCTAGAGATGATTTTTGAAAATATTGTTGATTATGTTTTGTTTCTTGACGATGGTACAAGGACCTTGAAAATTCTTTTAAGTTTTTAAGAACCTTATTTTTCTGTTTCAGTGATGGTGCAGCTGCTTTAGTCTTAGTCAGTGGAAAGAAGGCTATTGAGCTTGGGCTACAAGTGATTGCAAAGATCACAGGATATGCTGACGCCGCCCAGGTACGTCAACATTTCATTTATATGCCGGAACCTATACTGTCATAAGGAGATGAATTAATATCTAGTTGGGATAAATTTGCTATTTTGGATTTATTAAGGGTATTTAGATCACTGTGAGCATGTTTCTCTCATTTATTTATCATATCTTTGGAGGATTGATTGATAATAGCAGCTCTTCTCTCTCTCTCTCTCTCTCTCTCATTGTCTTCAGTCTTGTTTATTTAATGTGCTTCAACGAGATGTTTTTGATCAAATGGATTGCACTTCTCTGCAGGCACCAGAGCTATTTACAACTGCACCCGCACTAGCAATCCCAAAAGCTATTTCAAATGCTAGGCTAGAGGCTTCTAAGATTGATTGCTATGAAATCAATGAAGCCTTTGCGGTATGCGTAGTACTTTCTTTTCAAGTAGTGAGCATCTAATTTGTCAATTATGCCAATCACAATCTCATATGCACATGCAGGTTGTGGCTCTTGCAAATCAAAAGCTTCTTGGGCTTAATCCTGTAAGTCTTTTGCTCTCTGGTCTGGTATGTCTGCAATGACTTTTGTTACTTGTCGGTTTTTCCAGTTCAAAGCATTTTCCTTATGTTTCATGTACCTTATTTGTCAAAGGATTGGCACACGTTTTTTCACACCTTACAGATCAACATATGTGTTTATTTCTTCTTTCTTTAATTTGTTTTTTGCTTTTATTTTCCTTGTTTTGCTTCATCTTTGCAGTGTACTCTGAAAGATATTTGTGGAAACTTGGATTTTTAGACAAAAGTCTCTTGATTCGACTTTTTAGAATGTAGAAATGAACTGTAATTTGGGTTTCCTTAATGTGAGATCATGCTTTAATTAATTTCTTTGTTTTTTTTTTTTTGTTGGGTTATCTATCAATCCTTGTTATTGAATATCTTTGGGGCCTTGGGGTTGTTTTAATTGAATTCTTCTCTGAGTTGGATTAGTCAAAAATTTCAGAGAACAATTAAGCAACATGGATCCGTTGCTTAGTTTTGTTATTTTCTTCCATCTACCTTGATTATCAAGTGCAACTGGTACAAAGAATTGTCCATTTGCTGCTATTTATCTTGCTTCCTTATTTTTCCACAGGAAAAAGTCAATGTACATGGTGGAGCGGTGTCATTGGGGCATCCTTTGGGATGCAGTGGGGCCCGTATATTGGTCACACTTTTGGGGGTATGTAAATCATTCGATTGATTTGTTAATTTCTCTTACTTGAATAGATTCCGCCTGGAGTGTCTCAAAGAGCTTCCATAAGATAAAGATTACATATAGAGAAGTTGAGAACTGAAGTCATTCTCAGCCCTCATGGTTTGTGCGGAAGTGGTTGTTCCATATGATAAACTAAGGGGAGGCAGTTCGAAGATTGAAAGCTGAAAGAGACAATTTCCTTTTTCCATTAACTCATTCCACTTCTCATGGTTGCAGGTTTTGAGGCAGAAAAATGGCAAATATGGAGTTGGTGGTGTTTGCAATGGAGGAGGAGGTGCTTCAGCCCTCGTTTTAGAGCTTGTGTAATTCTTCCATGTAATTGGTGAGTCTAAGATGAATTGTGCTCAATGGGAATAATATCAATGCTTATAACTATTTCAAGGGTTAGAATATTCAAATTTTTATCCATTTCCATTTGTCTTGTTGTAAATCAGATGGAAAGATTTGTTATCAAGCATAAATGTGCTAAAGGTTATGCCATCTTCTGTAAATTTGCAAATGCATCGACATAAGGAAATGTCTTTGTGTGGGACATTGAAAGAACGGTTCTAAACAGTCGCTCGCACAATATAGAATATTAAATTATTTTGGTTTTGTTGTAAAAATTCTATTGCAGGCTCGTGTGTATGGCGCATGGACCTTTCAAATTAGTAGACGTTGTGTATCACAATCAGTAGCAGATATCGACCCTGATTTTCTGTCTCCTTCCCAACTCTCCACCAATAATACAATTTATTTAGATTTGGAGAAGAATATATCACCTTTCTTCATCGTTGTTAAATTATTACATCCGCTTTTACAATTCATGAGTTTATTACGGTTTTCGTTGCTTTGTCTTTTCCGAGATGTATATGCTGGAAAGGATGATAAGTATGGCTAGTCTTGGTCTAGTGTTGTTTTGTTAAATCCTCGTCTTCTTTATTTACTTCTTGGTGGGGATACCGTTGCAAGTTCTGATGTATACATACACACACGTGTGTGTGTATATATATATATATGCTGAGCAAAAACGAAATTGTACAAGGGAGGATAACCATACTCAATCCTTAATGGAAAGGACTCTCTTGATACATAAGTACCATCTTTTATCAATATGTGAGCAATCCACAATGGAAGAACTCTTTACATACTACATCCTTTATCAATTTGCTAGCAAAAGAAGCTAACTTGGTGCTTAAACTTTTACAATTCCTATTGACTAGATTGAAAGACCATTTCTGAAACAAATTTCTTGATGCTTGAAGATCTTGCATCCGAGTTCGTGCATATTCTGCTCTCTTCCAACTGTCTGAGTGGAGGCTTGTTTCCCATACTGATGATGATCCTGCTCCAGCCTTGCTTCAAAGCTTCGATCATAGCAAATCTCAAAGGCTTCAGCAACATTCAAAATATTGGTTGCTTTTGAAATGTCCACCAGCCCCAGATGCTCGTCATGATCCTATTTTCCCAGTTCCTAACCACGATACCTGTGCCATTCTCCGTCAACTGACTATTTTTGAAGCTCTCCATCTTGATTTCTTCAGGTTGTGCTTGAATGCATATTCTTTCCTTTTTCCTTAGTAATGTTTCAAGATCCATGCTCTTCCCCTCACCATCTTTTTGAACCCAATTACATTCATTCGATTCAGAGACGACATTTTCTATTATACAAACACAGACACTTCCAGAATTCTGAAACTGTGTAATGTTTCTGACCTTCCAAATTTTCCAAAGTTTATTAACTGTTAATGCAATATGACACCTACCCTCAGTTCTAGATTTTTCTTTCGAAGTTGATTCTACCATTCCTAAAAGTGTTTCTGTACTCTGCAAGCCCATCCCATCTCACAGGAGCTAATTTCCAAACTTGTCCTTTTGCATAAAAAAGAGAATAAGCTCAACAGACTTTTAAGTGTTACAATTGTTTTTCTCCTTCCTAAATTTTTTGTGCATTAAGCTGTTGGTTGAAGAATCATACACTTCCACACAAAGTGCTTAATGTTGTGTTTAATTTTTTATCCCCAAAGTTTCTCCCGAATAGTTTACAGTTGACTATTCGATGTTTCTGCATTTTTTCCCTCGGTTGTCTTTGTTGTTAATAGACCTTGATATTAATCATTTGAAGGATGATATTACTACGGTAAGTAGATATTTAAAAATTTAAACACAGCAAAAACAATCAAATAAATAATCTGAACCCCTCATCCATAGATTGATCTACGAAACTTTATTGTTAGAATCTGACCCATAGGGTGAAGATGAGATATTTACCTCAAAATTTGAATTTTTATATAAACAGACGAAGTCTTGAGTTGAAGAAGAAGAACGTCAAATGTATGACCTCTTTAGCAGTCCACATGAGTACTTGTACTTGATCAACTAACTCTTTCTCTCGGATAGTTGTTAATATCCCGTGCTAGTGAATCTCTCAAACTAATTTTTGGGTTATAGCTATCGCTCTTATAACCTAGGGAGTTTAAGTGAGTATTTATAGATCACTTAAAGCAAATTAGGGTTTAGTAGAACCCAGTTTAATACGGTTGCATCGAAAATCTTAATTTTTCTCCTTGGGTTAATTCTATATTTTAGGGTTATTAATAAACAACCATGGAGTGAATTTCTAAAATTAATTAAATCAGCCTACATAAGTTATTTATTTCTCACGTAATCATATTTTAATCCTAGTTTCTACTTGGCTTAAATACGATAACTTAATATATAAGTTTAATACTTCATATATAAACCATTTTTGCATGTATTATTAAATTTCAAATTATTTTAAATCAATCCTTATATTGTCCCATCTCTAAAATTGGTCTAAACCACTTTTAAGGCGTAATTAGTGTCTCCTATGCATCACCATACAAAACTATACATACTGTGACACTATTGCATTTTTGTCTGCTAGTTTGAAGTTAATTGATCATCATGCCTTTGTGTGTGTAACTGGTAACTCTAGTAAATTAGAGTTATTTTACTTTAAAACACGGCATTTTGTTCAGTTTAAATTCTGAATTTGGTTGTCAATTGAATATTTTAGTTAATTTTTATTATTATGTGTTTACCTTTCAACAATTATTAAATATGATGAGTTTTTATTCGAATTTTAGTCAAAGTTAATAGTATCTTAATTAGCTTAATTTTTTTATTATGCGTTTATATTTTAACAATTATTTGTTTGTTTAGTAGCTTAATTAGTTTAATTTATGCAGGCTATAAATTGGAGGTTGGAAGCTAGAATGAACAAAGTGCGAGGGCCAAAGTGCAAATGAAGAAGAATTGCAGACTTGCTGGAAAAAAGGGTCCATGTCGCGACATCATTTGTTCCATATCGCCACATGGAGGCGGAAATCGGTAAATACAGTTAAGAGTCCAGGTCGTGACATCAACTTTTCCATGTCGCAACTTGGAGGAACGTTTCAACATATTTGTAATGGTATTTTTATAATATTTTGGCAACCAACTCCCTATTTTGACTTGTGTAATACTCTAACTAGTTAAGATACATTTAGTGTGTGCTAGTACACACATTAGGTAGAGTAGGTAGTAAATTTGCACATAGTAGTGGTATAGATTAGGATCTTCAACTCTCTAAGTGTAATTTAAAATGTTCTTTTTCATGACTTTAATTTGATCTAGTCTTTAATTCCTTACAAGTTTAGATTTTGATTACATAGGTTTAGTGGGTTAATCCTTAGTTTCAAGTAGATATATTTTTTACTTGCTTTCTAGTTTAAATTTTTAGATTGGAGACAATTTCTATTTCAAGTTTTCTTAGAGTAATTAGGGTTTTTATTAATTTAGTGCTTTCTAATTCAACATTTCAATTCCTTGCATTAATTTCTAGTTAATTTTTAGTGGGCTATCTTCGTTATTATCAAAAATCTAAAAATATTTAGATTTCAAGTACATTTTTTTTACAAATTCTAGACTAAAAATGGCATTTTCTTGCTTTACAAGCTTTCTTAGTGTTCTATTTAGTTAGGTTAATTATTAGCTCTTTACTTTTAATAGTAGTTTAGTCTAATTAGAGTAGAATTTATTGCTCTTATTTACTTGCTTTCACTTGAATAGATTAATTTGTTTCTTAATTTCGTAGCTACTTAATTTTATTTACTTCCTTTAGTAAAGAACATATGGATATAGTTTAATTTCTAGTTTAAATTTTTGGAAATCTCTTTACTTCCATTTCAAGTTTTCTTAGAGTAATTAGGGTTCTTGTTGATTTAGTACTTTCTAATTCAACTTTTCTATTTATTGCATTAATTTCTAGTTAATTTTTAGTGGGCTATCTTTGTTATTATCAAAAATCCAAAAATATTTAGATTTCAGTATATTTTTTTTTACAAATTCTAGACTACAAATGGCATCTTCTTGCTTTACAAACTTTCTTAGTGTTCTCTTTTGTTAGGTTAATTATTTGCTCTTCACTTTTAATCATAGTCTAGTCCAATTAGAGTAGAATTGAGTGCTCTTATTTACTTGCTTTCATTAGAATAGGTTAATTGGTTTCTTAATTTCGTATTTACTTAATTTTATTTACTTTCTTTAGTATAGATATAGTTTAATTTTGATTTTAATTTATTTAATTGCATTACGGGTTTGATTAGATTAGGATATTTCTTCTTAATTTGATTTATCGCCTAACTATACAAAGGTCCATAGTATAATTACTTGCCAACAATCTCCGTGGGAACGATATCCAGGTATCCTATGCTACTACCAACTCCGTATACTTACGGAAGTGAGATAGAGTGCAGTGATTTTGTGAGGTTTTATTATTACTTATTTGTTTGATTTGACCTCTAGGCTTGACAGTGACCAACTAGGCTTATGACCATAATGGCATCGGAATGATTATCAAATAAATTAATAATGACTAAGTAGGTCAAGGTTTTTGTCCATTATATCAAACTGACATCAAAACCCTAAAACTATCTTTTACAGTTATTAACTCTTAGTTTCCAAATTACCCTCGAAATCCACGAGTGACGTCTAGAAACATATAGTGGCTAAAGTAGGATAGGAATGTGATGAATTCATCATAAACCTTTATATCATGATTACCATGTGATAAAATCTCTCAATTTTTGTATCCGATCTAGATCATGGCCATGGTTTCCGGTGTCAAGCCGATCCGTGATCTTTTATATGACTTGTATGTATTCATGAAAATGAAGTGTAGCTTAGATCATGGGTTCAATATGTATTTTAGCACATATACTAATTAGGAAACTCTTACCTTTATATGTTAACTACTTTGGTCAAGGATTTCCTTGCTAAGATTTACCATTATCGTACTATTTACAACCTCTTTAATTTTCACTTAAGAGTAATGGATTCTTACGTGATATGCAACCTCTATATGTTTGTACTACATGATGCCAATTAGTATTTTATTTACCCTAAATGAGTACAATATTATACACCATGAACATCATATATTCAAGAATGAGGTGCTCGTAACACTATAAGTCAAAGGACCAATTCACACAATTACGACAATCACGACATTATTGGATCATTGAAAGTAAGTGAAAATCCCATGTGATCCACTATGAGTTATGGTCTAATTCAATGCATTGTTTTACTAATCATCTATATTGTCAATCCTCATAACTCATGTGAAATAATATGAGACTCTCTTCGATCATTCTCACTTGTGAACAACTCATTTCACATTGAGAGAAAATCATGATAATAGATTTTAAGGGTAGTTGTGCCCAATTGAGTACCCTTCACTAGGAAGTATAAATATTTGTAATTGATGTAATTAAAGATTTTGTGTCTCGTATTCACAATCTTTATGAATAAATCTTTAACATCATCCAATTGACTTATTCAAAATAAGTCTATTCCTAAAAATACACGAATAAAATATAAATTCTCCATTAATTAAAATATGAGATACGTTTAAATATAAAAATATTTTATTACACTTATAAGGAACCGATTGGGTTTACAGCACTACCCTAACAATCACTTTTGTACTAAAGCCAATTGCTTTGGTATTTTATACCCATTTTCTCAAGATATTGATCAAGCTGTAGTAGTGTCAGTGACTTGATAAATGGATCTATCACACTGTCAAGCATCCCAATTTTCTGTACTATGATGTCTTCTTTTCCAACAATTTCTCTGATACGGTTGATGATATTGTCTCTCAATATATTTGGATTTCTTGTGAGTTCTTGGTTCCTTAGCCTGTGCAATGGCTCCATTATTGTCACAATATAAAGGTATTGGATCATTAATGGTAGGAACAATTCCAAATTCAATGATGAACTTTTTTATTCAAACGGTCTCCTTTGCAGCATTAGATGCAGTAATGTATTCGGCTCAATGGTTGAGTCCGCAGTCGTATTTTGTTTGGAACTCTTCCAATTGACTGTTCCACGATTAAGAACACAAACAAAGCCCGATATTGATTTTCTATCATTCATGTCAAATTGAAAATCTGAATTCGTATGCCTATATATTTTTAGCTCTCCATTTCCATAAACGAAAAAAAGATCCTCAGCTAATTTGAAGTACTCAAGGATGTTCTTGATAGCAATCCAGTGTTCTTCTCCTGGATTAGACTGATATCTGCTAGTAATACTTACAGCATGAGGAATATCAGGTCTTGTACATAGCATGACATATATTGTACTAAGACACCTTCAATGGATGCATAAGGTATCTTAGCCATTTGATCGCTTTCTTAAGGCGATTTTGGGCTTATCTCATTAGAAAGGCGAATTTCATGTCTAAAAAGTAACAAACCACTTTTGGAATTCTCCATGCTGAACCTCTTCAACACGGTGTCTATATATAGACTTTAGAAAAGACTTGTTATCCTTTCAACTCTATCTCCATAGATTTGAATTACAAGGATACAGGTTACTTCTCCTAATCTTTCATGTAAAAAGTCTTTGATAACCATACTTCGACCGAAGTTAACATTCCAATATCATTACCTATCAATAGTATGTCATCAACATATAGAACTAGGAAGGTGATTGCATTCCCACTAGTCTTCTTGTTGACACATGATTCATCCTAATTTTTAATGAATTCAAATCCTTTAACCACTTCATCAAAATAGACATTACAACTTCCGAATGCTTGCTTAAGACCATAAATAGATCTCTTAAACTTGCATACCTTATTGGTTTCAGATAGCAATGGATTCAAAACATTTTAGCAATTCCATTTATATATCAATTTGAATATATCTATTCAGAAATTTGGTCTCGACATCCGTTTGCCAGACCTTATAATCACGGTATGCTTCTATAGCCAATAAAATCTTGAAGGATTTGAGCATGGCTACAGGCAAAAAGTTTTCCTGATAGTCTATACTATGGACTTGACGATACCCTTTACATATAACCCTGGCTTTATAGGTCTCTACCTTATCGTCAGCACCAATTTTTCTCTTGAAGACCCATTTGTTCCCAATTGCAATTATTCCTTTGGGTAGGTCTATGGATCCCAGATTTGGTTGGTATGTAATGAATCCATTTTAGATTTCATTACTTCTAGCCATTTGCCAGAATTGATGTTAAACATCGTCTCTTCGTATTTAGTAGAATCATCTTTAAGATCACTATCTCCTAGAGCAAATAATTCTTGTGCTCTTTCTATAATTACGCAATATCTCTCTAGTGGATGATATATCCTACATTTGGGTTTACGGGGAATTGGTGCCACAACTGGAGCTGGTACTTCTTCTAAATTTTCTTCCACTGTGTCCATGTTGATTTGTTGAGAAGAAGTTTCCTCCAGTTTTTATAGTCCTTCTGGAGTCCATTTATTTAATGAACTCTTCTTCAAGACAGAGGACATTCTGGCTGATAACGGCCCTTTATTCATTCAAAACCTAAAACTAATATCCTAAACTAACTTTGGGATATCCAGCAAATCGACACTTAACGAACTTCATTTTTAATTTTTCTATCCTAAACTTTCTAATAAAATCTTCCTAAACTTTCTAATAAAATCTATACAACCAAGATTTTAATGTGAGTTGATGCTCTACTTTAGCCTCAAATTCTTTGAACTTTTTAAAAGTTTCAGACATGTACTTCATTAAGTGTATGTAAGCATATCTAGAGTAATCATCTATGAAGTTTACAGAGTAACTATAACCACCACGCACTATTATATTGAGTAGTCCATATACATCTGTGCCATCTCATATGAATGTATGAGGCCTAAAAGATCATTGGCGCTATTGTTTTGTCCAACAAAAAGTGATTTGGTCATTTTGTTGAGGATGCAAGACTCGCAAGGTGATAATGGTTCAAAACTAGAAGAGCTTAATAGTCCTCATTTTACCATCTTATCTAGTCTAGATTCCCTAATATGACCTAATCTTAAGTACCATAAATTCTTAGGGTTAATAGTTTCTCTAGTTCTTTTCTTAGAGTTGTCATTCATAATGACACTTTGGTTAAGCTAATCAACTTTCAAATTTAGATAATAAAGATCATGAAATAATGAACTAGTACCAATTAATTTATTTCCAGAATAAATATGGCAAAAATTATTCTTGAAAGAAAATTCATAATGGTAAATAATAATGTTTCTTAAAACTGAAGGTGCTAAAATAATGTTCTTTAAAATCAAAATGTGAGATGGAGGAAGAATGATCCTCATAGTTCCTTCATTTACATTAACAATATTTGCCCCATTATGGACTGGAGGATCTAAAATTTTCTCCCTTTTGGCGAGCCTCCTACTTCTAATCAGAGCTTGGTTTCAATAATTGATGAATTATGCATACCTTTATTCACCTTTCCCTTCAAGGTCTTTATGTATTCTACACAATTCCTCTTCTAGTGGCCTTCCTTATTGCAGTGGAAACACTTTCCCTTGTTTGCCATTACTCCCTTATTTTTCTTGTCCTTCCTGGAGTCACTTCTACTAGGCTTAGTATCATGAGTCTTTCTTTTCTTGGGCTTAAAAATTTTAGTCTTCAAAGTTTTAGCAATGAGAGCAATCTCCTTTCCATTCCGCTTCATCTCCTTTTGACCAAGGGTTAGCATCTTCAAAAGTTTTGATAATGTATGTTCTTACTTAGTTATATGATAATTCATTATGAATTGAGAAAAGGAGCTAGGGAGAGACTGAAGGATAAAATCTTATTGAAGATTAGCTTCCATAAAGAAACTAAGGCTTTCTAGATGCTCTATTAGCCCAATCATCTTTAGGAGGATGTGCTTATCAACATACGAACCTTCAGTCATCCTGTAACAGAACAGTTCTCTTGATATCTCATAAATGACAGACCTACTTTTCTTACCATACAACTATTGCAAGTGTAACAAAATTGCATGAGCACTTGGCATCTTTTCGTGCTGTCTCTACAGTTCATCAGACATAGAGGCTACTATGTAACAATTAACCCTGTTGTCATCATCTTACCATTTTTTTAAGGTGTTCACTTCCTGTTGGGTTGCACCCTTGGGAAAAGGGCTATTGGAAATGATTGATCCAAGATATAAGAAATTTTCTACAAGTTGAGAACAATTCTCAAATTACAGAGCTAATTATAATTATTGCCAGCAAGGCAATGAATGTCAAGGATACAAAAAATGGAGCTTGAAGTGCTATTAGACATCTGCTGAAAATATAAATGAGATTATTGGTTTGTTTAACTTATCCCTCTATTTGATTTTGGTTTCTAAATCAATTAGTACCATTCACTATGTTTTTCTAATTGGTAATCACACTTCTGAATAAAAAATGGAAATGCACATTGGAAGCATTTCTAGTGAAAAAATCAATGGCTTATTAAAGTTAATAAACCTCAAATAATTGTTTTTTTATTTGTTAAGTTTTAATGTGAGAGTTACTCTCACTCAATGTATCAATTAATTTAGCTGCTAGTGAATTGAAACCCCACATAATAGTTTCTTGGCTCATTTCATTAGTTAGGTCTGGACCTACCATTGAAAATGTGAATGAAATTGAATCTAATTACCCTCACATAATATTTTCTTAGATAATTATATGTCCTCAATATATTGACATTTCATGCCTTACGAGCTTTATGGGCCTGTCGATGTGGAAAGCTATGTTAGAACTTTTCTAATGTTACATCCCAATATTTTAATGTTTGAAAGATTTAGGTTATTAGTTTGATTTCTCTTTGGACGTGCAACCATTTTAATCATCTCATAACTAAAACTATACACATATCATATATGCATATAAAAAAATAAATGCTGCTCCTGTAATTAATGGGTCACAAGGGATCCAACTTGAGCCACTAAGTTGAATCGAGTGAAGGGTAGTAACCACTTACAAAAGCTCAAAAAAATTGGGCTATTACTTCCATTAAAGCCTTGAACTCTTCTAGCCTCCACATTGGGTTTGAAGTCCACTCCAACACCTTGGATTCATTATGGTTTATTCCCACTCCTTAATCTTGTAATTTTACAAGAAAATATTCTAAGGGATACAAAACTAGGGGAATTATAGCACCAAATGGGCTAAAAGGCTTGCAAACCCATTATAAATTTTAGAACCCATAAAAAATTAAACCAAACCATAGAACAACATTAAGTGGCCTCCTATGGCCCATTATACATCATTAGCAAGAATCAAAACATAACAATTATGTAAACATGCAATGATTCAGTTGGAAGCTACTTTAGGCCCAAAATTTAAATTTTGGATTAAATCTAATTTAATTAATTAAATAAATATCACTGGTCCACTAACATGCTTAAAACACCTTTTTTTAATCATGTAATTTGAGAATTACAGAAAATAAAGTAAAAAAATAATTTTTTGTTAAAAACAGTTAAAGCCCGAAACATGTAAATTTCGGGCTGCCTAGCAATCCATTGAGGTTCATTCCAGCAACCATACAAACCCTAGAAGGGTTGTAATAGGTTGCCAAAGAAGCCTAATGATGAGAAGGTCTCGGTACATCCTAGGATTGAAACCCTAGGTGCAATTTTCCTTTTTTTTTTAAAAAAAAAAATTTCTGGTTATTCACAACATCTCAATAACATCAAGAAAGTGATGAACAGATTTTATGTACCAAAACCAGAAATTTAGTCCAACCAAAAATTGCATTAAAATAGTCTAACAATTAGTTTCGTAGTCATGGCTCTAATATAGTTAAAGGATGAGGTTACTATGGTAAGAAGACATTCAAAAGTTTAAACTCAGCAGAAACAATCAAATAAACAATCTCAACCCCTCATCCATGGATCGATCTGCAAAACTTTGTTGTTAGGATGATCATTAGTATGAGCCATAGGGTCAGGATGAGATCTTTACCTCAAAATTCGAATTTTTGCAGTAAACTAAGTCCCAGGTTGAAAAAGAAGAACTCCAAACATGTGATGTCTCTAGCAGTCCACATGAGCATTTGATCAACCATCTTCTCCTCCCAAATTTTTTTCAATATCCCGTGCTAGCGAAGATCCCAAACAAATAAACTTGCAAGCGAAAGAATTCACTTTTTGCCAAGAACCCTAATCCTAGAAGCACTAAGAAAAGGGAGAGGGGGGAAGGAGTGGCTAAGGGAAGGAGGAGAATGAATTTTCTCCCTAAATTTTAGGTTATAACTACTGCTCTTATGACCTAGAAAGCTTAAGTGAGTATTGACCACTTAATGCAAATTAGGGTTTAGTAGAACCTGGTTTAATACGGTTGAACTGAATACCCTATTTTTTCTCCCTAGGTTAATTCTATGCCTTTGGGTTGTTAAAAAATAATCATGGACTTTCTAAAATTAATTAAATCAGCCCACATAAGTTAGTATTTATTCCCCACACAATCAAATTGTAAGCCCAAGTCTCTACTCGGCTTAAATACGATAACTAAACACATAAGTTCAATAATTCATATGTAAAATATTTTTGTATATATTATTAAATTTCAAATTCTTTTAAATCAACCCTCATAATGTCCCATCTCTAAAATTGACCTAAGCCACTTTCAAGGCTTAATTAGTGTATCCCACGTATCATCATACAATACGATACACATTGTGCAACTCTTGCACTTTCGTTTGTTAGTTTAAAATTAATTGGTCATCTGGCCATTGTGTGTGCGACCAACTAGGTTCATGATCCTAATGACATCGGGATGATTATCAAATAAATTGATGACGACCAATGAGGTCAAGGATTTTGTCCATTACCACATAAATGATATCAAAACCCTAAAAATATCTTTTGGAGATATTAACTCTTAAATCCCAAATTGCCCCCCAGTCCATGAGTGACGTCTAGCAACATATCATGGCTAACAATAGGATATACCAATTAATGAGGGGAATTCATCATAAACCTTTATATTATGATTATCATGTGGTAAAATCCTTCTGTTTTGGTATTGAATCTAGATCATGGCCATGGTTTCCTTATCAAGCCGATTTGCGATCTTTTATATGACTTGTATGTATCTTAGCACGTATACTTAATGACGAATATTTTTCTTTTATACATCAACTATCTTGGCCAAGGATTTCCTTGCTAAGATTCAACATTAATCATATCTTTGAAACCATCTTTATTTTTCACTAAAAAGTAATGGATTCTAACGTGATTTGCAACGTCTCCATGTTTCAACTGCATGATGCCAATTAGTGTTTTATTATATCCTAAAAGAGTAAAATATTATACACCATGAACATCATATATTTAATAATGAGATGTTCATATCACTATAAGTTAAACACAATCATGACATTATTGAATCATTGACAAGTAAGTGAAAATCCTATGTGATCCAATATGAGTTATGGTCTAGTTCAGTGTATTTTTTTTAGCAATTTTCTATCGTGTCAATCATCAAAGCTCATGTGAAATGGTATGACATTAGATCATCCTCACTTGTGAGCAATTCATGTCACATTGAGAGAAAGTCACGATACTAGCTTCTAAGGGTAGTCGTGCCTAATTGAGTACCCTCTACTAGGAACTGTATATGTCGCACCCCCCACGACCCGCGGTCTGGCCGGCACCTTTGGGACCGGCACCGTCTCCATGTGGTGCTTGTGAAATAGGTGATTAAATGCAAAAATCCTATTTACTATTTACAAATATAAATTACCTACTTACTATTACAAATTTAAATGAATCACCTATTTACTATTATATAACGGGGCTTTAAATGCGACTATGAATTGTACAAAAATAATCTAAGCTAGGGAACACAGGATTGGAGTGGCCACCCTGTGTGTTGGTGCGCCTGGACACAAAAATATATGAAAATTTAAAGAGAAAATAAACCCTAGTCTAGATACACTCCTGGTCCACGTAATTCAAAAATTAATTTTATAAAAAAAAAACATGAGCTCGGAAATCCTGTTGTAAAATGGGAAGGTTTGGGGTAGATTTGAATTTCCCTCGGCACCCACTTTACCCGGCGTTGGACCGGTTGCATGATTTTATCGCGTTTCCCTTTTTAATTTTAGTATTCATTATTACCGACTTTGTAGCGTACGTGTGCTTGAGATAGTTTAAAAGTAATAAAATATGTACATATTAATGAGGAAATGAAAATAAATGGTAAATAATAACATTGACTGGTAAATTTAGCCAATAAAATTTAAAGTCCAACGCCGGGTAGCTTGTAGTGCCGAGGGAAATTCAAATCTACCCCAAACCTTGTCATTGCAAGCCTGTCTCTTCTAGCCCAATTTTATATTATTGATACAGTTATTAAGTCCATGGACTAAATTGAGTTTGATTCAAACTTTAATGTCTAGTCGTGCAACTAAACAAAATTTGAGGACAGAAGAGTAGATTCACATCATGTAACAAGTAAGAAAAAAGCATAAATATTATATCGAGACCAACAAACATAAAAAATAAAGCACAAATCATCACAAAAGAAACTAATCGAAAAATATGTGCAAAATCAGAGCCTATTTACAATTTAATACTCATAAGGGCAAAACGGTAATTTCACAATCAAAGGGTAATTAAACATATCAAAATGTCAAACAAAAATCAAATTAAAGCTTGGTGGTTATTGTCATTAAAAATGTAACTTAGAAGAAATTTGAAAAGAAAATTGACTAATATTAAAGAAAATTTCTTAAGGGCCTAAATGTAATTTAGAAAATTATTTGAGGGCTAAAATGCAAAAATCTGAAATCTGGAAGGTTAAAACGCAAATAAAATTTTTTCTGAACTCTTTTTTTTAGGAATTGCCACGTCATCGCTGACGTGGATAACATGGCGCCACGTCATCGATGATGTGGCAGCCCTATGGACCCAAGGGGGAAAAACTAAAAACCTAAGGAAAATGGGGCAAGGAGATTCGAACCCAAGCCCCCATGGGCTTTGGTTGCACAGTTTGTTTTTATTTATACACTTGAAAATTTCTCTACATTCCCCTAACTTCTTTCCCATCTTCCCCAACGATAAACAAGCATTCAAAATTCTTCCAACTCTATAACCACCCCAAAAAGTGAAACCTTCAAACCTTAACCCAAAAACTCTAAGAAAATAGCCATAAAATTCTAATATTTACATAGATCATGAGGATAAAACAATTAATTAACATAAACAACTACATAAACATAAATCAAAGGGTGAAAATGGGCATATGAACCAAACACAAACTTGCATAAAACATCCATAAAATTTTCGTGTAAACCTTTAGAGACACTCCAAAAATATTCTAAAGCCAATAAAAACATTAAATTTAAACATTATGAACTATAAAATTAAATTCGAAAATTAAGTCATAAATAATGTAAAAATAGTAAGATAAGCATTTTGTCACCAAAACAATCGATTCAAAAGCCCATTTAACTCAGCTCAACCTCAGGAATGTGGTGGAATTGGTTATCATAACATGGCTTGGAGTGCGTTTGAGCCGAATTTGCTTTCGGCACCTCCAACCATCCGGTTGATAAACCGGCCTTCTTACACCACGTTTTTTACCCACCATATGAACGATTTTTCTTGAGCTTTACAAAGAGAAGTTGTAGTCCCAGGTACCCTCTACAACTTTTATTCTTTGAGTTTAGTCCAATTCCTCTTTGATCGCTTGGAATCTTGGCTCAAAGTTGGCTGTCTGGAAAATTTTCCAGACTTAAAAATTTCTCTCTTTTTTTCTGCAGATTTTCTTGGCCACCAGCCTTCTTCTACCATGTTTTTGACCCTCCAAATGAATGATTTTGCTTGAGATTTACAAAGAGAAGTTGTAGTCCCAGGTACGCTCTACAACTTTTCTTCTTTGAGTTTGTCTAATTCCTTTTCAATCGTTTGGAATTTTGGCTCAAAGTTGGCTGTTTGGAAGATTTTTAAACTTCGAAAAATTTTTCTTTCTTTTCTTCCTACAGAAATTTTCGTCCTACTTTTTTTTAGGCTGAGTTTTTTGCTCTTTAAAGAGGTGGATTGAGTGTAAAAATGGTCAAAGACCATTCCTTGTCATGTTGGAAGTATGGAGCATCTGATATTTGGTAAAAATGGGTGAAAAAATGCAGAGAAAAACGTGGACAAAACAGTCTCTGTCATTTTTACACATCTAGATACTGTTCACGAACTGATTTTTTTTTAATAAATTTAATTTTTTTTAATTTTTTAATTAATTAATTAATTAAAAAATTTTTTTTTTTTTTGAAAAATCTAAAAACTTAATAATATTAAAACTCATTCTTAGTATTTCAAATGCATAAAACACATAATAATTAAACACCATAAGACAAATTAAGAGGGAATTAAAGGATAAATTAAGAGGAAATCAAAGAGCAGGTTAAAAAGAAATTAAAAGGGAAATTAAAAAGAAAATTGAGAGTCAAATTAAGAGGAAAATAGGGGAGAACTTAAGGGACAAAAATAGGTGTCTATAGTATATATTTATGAATGATGTAATTCCAATGATTTAGTGCCTCATATTAACAACCTTTATGAATAAATTTTTAACATCACCCAGTGGACTCATTCAAAATAAGTCTATTACTAGAAGTACATGAATGAAACATAAATTCGCCATTGTCAAAAATATGAGATACATTTATATATAAAGATTTTCTATTATACTCACGATGACTCGATTGGAGTTTGGAGCACTACCCTAACATCATCCTATTTAGAGCTTGAACATTCATAGATTGAACTATATAAGTTCTAGAAGCTAAATGTTTCTAGTACCATACTCTTAAGATATCTAATGTTAATAGGGATGTAAAGGATTTGGCTGACATCTTCTTTACAAAAAACTTGTTGAATAAGATCTTTATTCCATCTATAATTGCACATCAGCTAGTTCATTGTGGCAACAGGATAGTTGTTTGGTTTTGTAGTTTTTGCTTACCATCATTCCTATCAATAATCCATTTGTCTTCCCATAGAGAATAATTTTTTGCATCCCCTATTCTCTTTTCCTTAGGTATGATTCTAGCATATTTCTGGCCTTTATAACACTTATCCAAATCCAAGAAACATTAAGGAAAGCCTTAGCTAAAAAATATACTTGTTCCCTTAGGGTATTTTGGCTTAATAACTTTATTCACCAAATATTTTGGTTGTGTGATAATTCTCTACTGCAGTTTTACTAATGTAGCTAGGTTGAAGTTAAGTAAATATTTTAAAACCCAATCACCCTTTCTTTTCCTTGGTCAGTTTTTGCAGCCAAGCCTTCCAACATATTCTATGTTCTCTTTCACTATCCCCTCCCCCTCCTTCTTCCCAAAAAAAGAAGACATTATAATGATAAGATCTTTGCACAACTTGAAGGATAGCTTGAAGCAGGACATAGTATCGATAGGCATGGACATAACCCCTATTTTAGTAACACATCTTTACCAATCATACTCAGAAATTTATATTTCCACACTTTGAGTCTGTCAGCCAATCTTATTTTAATAGTGTGAAAAACCCAATTTTTGATGAGTTTCTGGACACCACTACAGATTACCCCAAATATTTACTTTGATTGGCAATATTAATTCCACCCAAAACACCACGCATCTCCCTCCTAATATTTTTACTTGTATTTTTACAAAAAAGAGCTGAAAATTTTCAAGATTTATCAACTGACCATATACCATAGCATTGATAACTCTAGAAAACTAGAGTTATATGTACCATACACTTGAAGGTTTGGCTACTAGTTTCGAACATTTTTAGTGTTTTCGTGTGTGTTTTTGTCTATTTTGCATTCATGTGTTAGAATGTGGTAATATGTGTTTATTAAGTGTTTTAGTACTTAATTAGGTCTTAATAAGCATATTTTATTTGGTTATTGTGTATAGAGTTGTGTCGTATCTTTGACTTAACTTCGTTGGGAGTTAAGTTTTCGTTCGCCTTTGTTTGTCATTCATATTTTGGGCTATTTTGTGAGAATTTTATTTATATATTTAGGTATTATTTTAAGTGTTTATTATATATAAAAATATGCTTCTCCTATGTGTTAGGGTCGCATGAAAAAAAAGGGGCATCAATCGAAAGTTGGACAAAGATTTTTGAAGCAAAATTGTGAAGTGCTGCATTTTAGAAGTTTCAGTCCAGATCACGATCTGGAGACGGCTGGAGCAAAAACGACTTTGTTCGGGACTGATTTTTGCTGCACTATTACCCAACGACCCTAGAACTATTTATATCCCTTTTAAGCATCATTTGAGGCACAAATTACCCATTAGAAAGCTAGTAGAAGTAGGCTAATTAGAGAGTAATTTTCTTCCTTTTTCCTCCTCATTTGGGGAGGGTTTTCTTAGATTAGAGTAGATTAGGACTTTTCTTTCTTGTAGATTTCAAATCCAAGCTAAAGATTGAAGTTTTTTAGTTGTAAGTGCTTTGTTTATGTTAAAACTCCTTTAGTCAAGCTCTAATTTCATGTTCCTTTATTTGTTTTCTTAGAGTAATTGTTAGATTAGTTTATGGGATTTCTTTAAAAATGCTTTTTTTAGGTGATAATTTGTAGTTTAGATTGGTTAATTAGGATAGATTAGTTTATGGGCTTTTCATGTAATTGCTTTCTTTACTTGCTTTCCTAGTTTAATTAGTAGATTAGTTAATGGGTTCTCCTTAATTGTGCTTTCTTAATGTTAATTTGTAGTTTAGGCTAGTTAATTGTTTTCTAAAAGTTCTTTCTTTTTCACATACTTTCATAGAATAGTTTATGGGATTTCATTAATTATAATTTCTTAGTGGTAATTAGTAGTCTAGATTAGTTAATTACTTCTTTAAGTTATTTTTTCCTTTTAATTGCTTTCTAAAAAATGACTTCTTTTTACATGCTTTCATTTTACTTGCTTTCTTAAACATGCTTTCTCAGTGTTAGTTTTTAATTTAATGCAATAGATAGTCATTAAATTACTTTCTTAGTTCTTTAGTTCTAGTTTTAGTTAAATATCTTCTCTTAATCACTCGTTTCAACTTGTAATCTAACCAAATAACCGGTAATTATCGAAGAACCAATCATTGTGGGTACGATCCCTACTTTCCTTTGTTACTAGTTGACAACCGTATACTTGCAGGATACCACCTAGTTAGTAGTACGATTTAGGTATTCTATAAATTTACAACTAGGTGTGTAAGGCATCAAGTTTTTGGCGCCGTTGCCGGAGATTGGTTTTCGATAATATTGATATAATTTGGTTGGAAGACTAGATTGAAGTCTTTTGTTTTCTTGTATAGTTGTTTCACCCATTCGAGAAACCAAAAAGATTTTTATTTTGTAGTTGTGTTCTTATTTTCAAAAATCCAAAAAGATTTTCTTTGTGATGGATGGTTTAGACTAACTAGTAGTCTAAACTTTCATAATTTTCTTATTTGTGTTGTTTTAGATCATTTTCTTGTTTTTATTTGAGTTTTTGATTGTTCAAGAACATGCAAGGACCTAATTGGAATGATTCATACCAAGGAGATTACCATTTTTATGGTAATGGAGTTATGCCTAATGAGAATGATTCTTGAACAACATACTTATGGTTGATCTCCTTTCCCCTTAGATTATCAAGTGGGATGGTCTAGCCATCAATAAGCTTATGAGAGCCACCAAATTTATCAAATGGGATGGTTTAGCCGTCCATATCCTTATGAGAGCTACCAAGAAAATTCCTACTCATTCCCTCCATCACAAGAGCCTTCATATGATCAAATGGAGTCACATTTGTTTCACCAAACAACTCAAGAAAGTGAAGACATAAGAAGGATGGGCAAGTGGATGCAAATTCAAGAATTTCAAGAAGAAATAGCCCAACTTCTAGATGACCTCAATTTCGAGAAATTATGGCCAAAGAACGAGAAAAACTTGCTCAACTTCAAAAAAGAAGAAGATAGACTCCGTGAAGACCAAGCCACATCCTACAAATCGGTTACAAGACCAACTTGCCGAGATTCAAGGAATAGCAAATGCTGAAGAACAATGTATTCCAACACCTCTACCAATGGATGAAGAACCGGTTCACGAAGAACAAATTAAAAATGCGGTTCTTGCAAGAAACCGGTTCTCAAGAGCCTCATGAAGTTGAAGTTACAACAATCGAGACACTCAATGATTATGTAGAGGAATCACCAACTTTTCCTTTGCATGAGTGTGCGTTTGTCCCGGTTACAGTAAAAGAGGTTCTATTTGAGGTGTTCGTGGAGAAAGATCCTGTTCTAGGAGAAGTGGAAGAAGAACGATACATTTTAGAGGGGATTAGGGAGGCACAACTTACATATGCCGAAGTTCATTTCCTTGGAGATTTCGGAGGAGCACAACAATGGTACAAATTCACCAAGGATTACAATATTCTTGGGAAGCCTCATTGGTGTTGAGGGAATAGTTCTTTCTTTTTTCTTTATTATGCTTTCTTTACTTTACTTGCTTTAGTTTAAATACCTTGTTGGTAATAAAGGCTTGTAGCCTTGTGCTTAATTTAGTTGTGTTGTGTTTTTGGCAAATGATTTATTGGAATCTCTTGGTCAAAAATGGTTGTTAATGAGAATGGTGAATGACAATATATGACTTGTCAAAACTATTTGTGAATGATGTACATGATTTATTGGTCGAACTTGGACTTGGTTTTATCTTTTGATTATGTATATTCTAGTTGTTGATACACTTCATGTGCTAAATAGTTGAGCTTATTTTGCCCAAATCATATGAATGCTTGATTTGGATTAAGAGTAGTCTTTGTGATTGAATGTCTTTTTGAAGCCGATTATGTGTGAAACTAAGTTTGGGGGAATGAGTTGGGCATTTAGATAACTTTTTATTTGTGTTAAACCGATTATGTGCTTTTCTTTTTCTTTAAATTGTTTGAACCCCGTGAAGCCCCAAGGACCCTTCCTTAGTATAATCATAATTGGTTGTTGAAGAAAAACCAATTTTTAACTCATTTTAATTGAAAATTGCATTTCATGATTTACTTGACATTTGCTCATTGCTTAGCCTTGATAAATGTTGTGCTCAATGTTGGTGAAGTCCATAATTAAAGGGTATAACTCTTGTTGAAAGGAGAAGCCATTAGTTATGTTCAATTTGAGCTTACTTGATTGCATTCATATTCACTTCATTAATATGTTGTTCATCTTTTATTTCTGCTTTTTGATGGTCCAAGTGTGATTCAAAATCATTGCCTAGTCTTTTGTTTTTTTGCTTTCTAGTAGTGTTATTATGCATTTGTTCAATTTTGGGTGAGCGATAGGATGAGTTGTACTCATCACTTGAATAAAATGACAAGTTTGGGGGTGTTATTTACTTGTGTTGGAATGGTTTCTTTTTATGAATGTAAATATTTGTGAGGTGAATTTTGGATGAAAAATTGATTGATTACGGTACTTGATGATGACAATTGACTTGCAATATTATATCATTGAATTATTTAAACTTGGCATTCTGCGAATTTTGGTGTGTTTAGTTCTTTTGCGACAAAAGAATTTCAAAAGCCATGTATTACTATGTTGAAAAAGTGACTCATTCACATTTTTATAGTAGTTCATTTGAAATATTGTGTTTTACCAAATCAATAACAACATGTATTACTTTGGTGGTCAATTCATCTTTTGGAAAAAAAATTGGTTTAAATGGAATAGAAGTGATTTAGGTCATTTTATGTGTTTGCATATGGAGTTTTCTTCTGACTTGTGATCGATTGGTTTGAATATAATCTTGGGTACGTTTTAGTATTTTTCCTTGGTTTAGGGCAACGTAAAAAAAAATAGCTTTGCCTTTTAGGAATATGGCGAGTACGGGATTTCGACATGTACCCATGTTGTTTCTTCGAATTAAGCCATTAGGAATTACGTTTTAGTATACCAACAAGTTGAGAAGGAATGTTTGTAATACTCATCATTGATATCATACTACTCACTCCTTGAAAGACAAATATTACCAATTGTGTGACATATGCATATTAGGTAGACTCCTAATGATCTTCTATTTCCATGTAGCCTTGCCAAGATGGTTGACAAACGTTGTAATCCTTTTGATTTGAGAAAAACTATGTTTTAGATGAATGGAACTTCTTTTTCAAAAACCTTTTAATTGATGATGGTTAATACTTGGTTTTTTTAAACCTTTTGTTGGCATTTGAACTTGTTTCCTTTAGAAAAATTGAAAAACTTCGAATGACTGGTTAAAATAGTTCAATTGTCATATGGTATTTGAGGTCCCTTGAGGGATCTCCTAATTATTCAAAGTACATCCATTATTCACCTTTTGTGTTGTCATCTTGGTGGTGTCTAATGTGTTGTGTCTTGTGTCGTATGTTTTGCGTTGTTCTTTTCTGTTGGACTTTTTTCTTATCTTTTATTTTTGCTCAGGATGAGCAAAACCTTAAGTTTGGGTGTATTATAACTCTAGTTCTAGAGTTATATGTACCCTAAACTTGAAGGTTTGGCTACTAGTTTCGAGCATTTTTAGTGTTTTCGTTTGTGTTTTTGTCTATTTTGCATTTATGTGTTAAAATGTGGTAATATGTGTTTATTAAGTGTTTTAGTACTTATTTAGGTCTTAATAAGCATATTTTATTTGGTTCTTGTGTATAGAGTAATGTGTTGTTGTGTCATGTCTTTGACTTAACTTCGTTGGGAGTTAAGTTTTCGTTCGTCTTTGTTTGTCATTCATTTTTGGGCTATTTTGTGAGAATTTTATTTATATACTTAGGTATTGTTTTAAGTTTAGTTTAGATAATAATATTCTCCTATGTGTTAGGGTCTCAAGAAAAAAAATGGCGCATCAATCTGACGTCGGATGGAGATTTTTGAAGCAAAATTGTGAAGTATTGCATTTTAGAAGTTTCAGTCCAGATCGTTATCTCAAATTCCAGATCGCGATCTGGAGACAGCTGGAGCAAAAATGACTTTTTTTGTGGCTGATTTTTGCTGCACTATTACCCAACGACCCTAGCACTATTTATATCCCTTTTAAGCATCATTTGAGGCATAGAAGACCCATTAGAAAGCTAGTAGAAGTAGGCTAGATTAGAGAGTAATTTTCTTCCTTTTTCCTCCCCATTTGGGGAGGATTTTCTTAGATTAGAGTAGATTAGGACTTCTCTTTTTTGTGTAGATTTCAAATCCAAGCTAAAGATTGAACCTTTTTAGTTGTAAGTGCTTTGTTTATGTTAAAATTCCTTTGGTCAAGCTGTAATTTCATGTTCCTTTAGTTAATTAGTTTAATTTCTTTAATCTAATTGTTTCCTTTATTTGTTTTTTTAGAGTAATTGTTAGATTAGTTTATGGGATTTCTTTAAAAATCCTTTTTTTAGTGATAATTTGTAGCTTAGATTGGTTAATTAGGTTAGATTAGTTTATGGGCTTTTCATGTAATTGCTTTCTTTACTTTCTTTCTTAGTTTAATTGGTAGATTAGTTAATGAGTTTTCCTTAATTGCGCTTTCTTAATGTTAATTTGTAGTTTAGACTGATTAATTGCCTTCTAAAAGTGCTTTCTTTTTACATGCTTTCATAGAATAGTTTATGGGTTTTCATTAATTATTCTTTCTTAGTGGTAATTAGTAGTCTAGATTAGTTAATTACTTTTTAAAATTATTTTCCCTTTTAATTGTAAACTTTCTAAAAAATGACTTTTTTTTACATGCTTTCATTTGACTTGCTTTCTTAAGCATGCTATCTTAGTGTTAGTCTTTACTTTAATGCAATAGATAGTCTTTAAATTGTTTTCTTAGTTCTTTAGTTCTAGTTTTAGTTAAATCTCTTCTCTTAATCAATCGCTTTAACTTCTAATTTAACCAAAGAATTGATAATTATCGACTAATCCTTGTGGGTACGTGATGCCTCTTTAACACATCTAGTTATAAGATGGAAATTAAGAGAAATTTCTATTAGAAAAAGTAATTTGTAATTCAAGCTATCCTAATCTATCTAAAACTAACTAAAACTATCTACTTCTACAACTATCTACTCTTTCTCTCTCTAAAAACTCTCCACTTACTAATTCTACTTAGCTTAAATAGTGCAGCATTACACAAGGCAAAATTAGGGGTTTTCTGGCTGGAAGTTTACAAAATTGCCCCTACAACTTAACATTCAGCGAGTTGAGATCACGGTCTGGAAGGAGACATTTGAGACCACGATCTCAACTCTAAAATAGTAAAACTAATTCTTGAGCCGAGATCGCGGTCTGGAATAGTCGAGACCAATGATCTTGACTCTCCTTCCAGCAATCTTCATTTCATCCATTTTGCAATTTGGTTCCTTAAGCTTTGTTCCTTCCAGCTTCTAACCTTTAATTTTTAACCTGCATAATATTAACACCATTGAGCACCTAATTAAACTAAAAATTTAACATAAAATTATCATAATTAATTCAAGAACGAAAATACAAATACATATGAAAGAAATTAACTAAAATCTTCAATTACTTATCTAATTTCGGAATTTAAACTATCAAAATGCTTATAATTTAGAGGAATATAACTCTACTTTACTAGAGTTATCAGTACGATCCCTGTTTCCCTTTGCTACTAGTTGACAACCGTATACTTGCGGGATGCCACCTAGTTAGTAGTTGGATTTAGGTGTTTCATAAATTTATAACTAGGTGTGTAAGGCATCAAGCATATTTAGAATGAGGCTAATTTGTTCAACGTTTTCTTTCTTTGAAGATGTGAGCATCATTTGCAAAGAAGAGGTGAGAAATAGTAGTCTTCTCCTGACTAATCTTAGTCCCAGTCATTAGCTTCCTTAGAGTTCCCATATGTATCATATTAGAGAGCCTTTTTCCACACAACAAAAATGCATATAGAGACAAGGGATCACCTTGTGTAATACCTCTACCATCCTTCAAATAACCAACCTTATGCCCATCAAAATTAAAAGAAAAGGACATGGTAGACAAACAATTAAGAATCCACCTATTCCAAGTATCACAGAAGCCTAACTTGCTTGTGAACGCTACCAAAAACATCAAGCTTAAGAGCCATAAACATGTTATTCCCTTTCCTATAGTTCTTGAAGTAGTACACTCATGAACTAAAATGATGTTTTAAAAAAATTTGCCTATCTAGAACAAAAGTAGGTTACAACTAATGTAAGAATGAAAAAAAAGGTTTAAGCCTATTCACCAAGAGGTTTAGAGATTGCCATGTAGAATACATATAGAGGCGGATAGATCTAAAGTGAGGAGGTTAACTATAGACACACTTTTAGAAATAAGAGTAATAACCGTTTCATTAAAAGATTTCAAAATATGACTAGAATGAAAGAAGCTGTGGATAGCTTTAGCTACATTTTCTTTGATGATGTCCCGAAACGTGTGAAAGAAAATTAAAGATATTCCATCAGGTCCAGGGGCCTTTTAGGATGCATTAAAAAACAAACTATTTTAATCTCATTTTCTTCAAAAGTTCTAGTTAGTTGGGAGTTTATGTAATCGTTGAATTTTTTACAAATTCCATCTATCACTACCTCAAACTCATATGGATTAGATAATTTGAGCAATGGATCATAATAGTATGAAATTTCCTGAGCCATCTCATGTTCATCACTACACCATTCTTTATCTTCTTTCTATAAAATATGCAATTCCTCTTCCTTTTCCCTTTGTTAGAAGCATGAAAGCAGTTTGTATTTCTATCAGCCTTTCTTAGCCATCCAGTCCTTGCCTTTTGAGACCAAAGTATCTTTTCATCCTTATAGGCTTTGTTGAGTTTCAGTTTCAGAGCTGTTGGTTTTGCTATCTTTCCCTCTAGTATATTGTTGTTCACCTAGTGGGATCTACTCCTTCAGTTCTTCAATCTTTTATTAGCATTACCATTGATATAACTATTCCATTTAAGTAAAGCAATCCTACATGCTTTAATCTCGGAGGCCACTTTGAATTGCCTAGAAACCAACCACTTCTGTCTGTCAAGACTGTTGAACAACGGTCTTAATCTCCTAGTGACTAAGCCATCTCCTATCAAATGTCAATCTCTTTTTCTTTTTTTTTTCAACCATGATTACAATCAATTAACAACGTACAATGGTTAGAAGCATTATTTTGGGATATGGATACACTTTGCCTTAGCAAATTTTTGGAACCAAATTGTATTACATAAATTCCTATATAGTCTTTCTGTAGCCTTAGTACAATCATCCCACACACTTGCCAATCCAAGTCTATGGCCTTTCCTCAAACCCAATATCTACCAATTTATTTTCTTGAATATAACCATTAAAAATCTTTGAAAGTCTAGTCATTTCTTACTCCCCCACCTCACTTTTCTTAATCAGGGCAAATCTTATTAAAATCTCCAACAATCATCCAGCTGTTTCCCAATGGTTTTCCTCCTATTCTACTTTTTCCTTATCAAAAAATTGGTTATAGCATAGATTCAAATACACCACCAAAAGCTTTGATATTTGGGATTTCCAATCTTTATTTGAATTGTAAATGTTGTGGGCATTACTTCACACACATTGACATTATTATTCGGATAATAACCATACTCCCAACTCTAACCCATAGAATCAATGACAAAATATTTCTCAAACTTTAATTTTTATAAACTTTTTCCATATTTTTTCATATTTTTTTTTTTGTTTCTAGAAGTATGACTGTTTTAGCGGAGTGGAGGTAAATTACCTCCTTCAATTGGGAAAGAGTTAAGGTGCTCTAAGAGACGATCGATGGCACTTGAAAATTCCACACTAAAATCTTCACTAAGCATGGGGTCCAAATATGGTTGGATCCCTCCATCACTTTAGATACATAGAACTATCCCCTTGTTTTTTTTTATTTTCAAACTTCCTACGTATATTGATGACATGTTTCTCATGACTTGGTACTTCATCAATCCCTCTAACCTTTATCTTTCCTAGCTCTTCCAACATTGCACTGTTGATGTTGATCTTATATAAGAGTGCTCTAATAGAATTAGGCCATCTTCTAAACTTCTTCCTTTTGATATCAAACACTCTGTCTTTTATTGTTACCAACTTTTGGGCATTTATCGACATACTCGTGCAATTCTTTTTTGTGTCTAGAATTATGTTCCCTTATGTTTTGAGGATTCACTCTTGCATCTTGCATTTGTATCATGTTGTTGTTGATCTTCCTTTCCTCACTAAATCCTCTGTGTCTTCCCATAGTGCAATAGTAACTATTTCTTTAATCTCTAGGCTCAAAGGATAAATCTTCCTTTGTTACCCCTTTTCTTTATAAGTTATCCTGCCTCACTTGAATCACATAAATAACTTCCTTTCCTTCTTGCCTTCTCCCTAGCTTAGTCATTTTTTTAAGAACTCAATTACGTTTCTTATTCCTAACAAACCAGCTGAAGTTTTTCCTCCTCTCCATTTGATTCCTTTGCTTATATGACCTGTCTTTGGTTTCTAATTACAACTTGACTATTACCTAGTCTGTTGAAAGGGACTTGCTTTTTTTTTTTTGTAGTGATGTTCTACATCTAGTTTCATTGAGCTAGTGATAACTTTAGAAAAATAGACTTATATGTACCTTACATTTCCTAGTTTTGGTACTAGCTTCAAGCATTTTTAGTCTTTAAGTATGTGGCTTTGTCTATTTTTACTCTTATGTGTATATGTTAGTATGTGTTTATTTAGTGTTTTAGTACTTTTTTAGGTATTAATTACCTTATTTTACTATGTTCTTAAGTTTAGAGTTTGCGTCTCGATTTTCATAAGACTAACCTAATTTCTCCACAATTTAGGGTTTTTATTCATCTTTGGTTTTTAGTTTTTTTTTTGTGAGTGTTTTTAGGTGTTTTGGTGTTATTTTAAGTGTTTTATTATAGTTATTAATGTGTATTTATATGTAGGGTTTTTTCCTGCCTTGGGTTCTAAGTACATGGTTGTTTGTTTTTTGTTTTTTTTTTATTTTATTCATTTTGCATGTTGTTTTAGGTTTGTTTTGATATGTTTGAGTAGTCCTGTAAGTTAATTATTATGTCAATATATATCTTTTGTAGGTCTATATTCTTGGGTCACGTGAGAAAAAAACATTGCATCACTTGGACGTTAGATGAAGATTTTTGGCGTGAAACAATGAAGTAGTGCAGAATCAATGCCCATACCGCATTATTATAATTGTAGGCTTAATTTTCATGTTGAGGTTTGAGATTTTTAAGGGGCAAAATGTCTAAAGCCAAATAAAGGTTGAAAGTTCCCCAACCCAAGCACGATAAATAGCATACTGGGAATAGGTCTCTTTTTCTTATATTTAGTGGTGAGTTAGGAGGTTTGGTTTTTAGAATTTTCTCCTCCCCACTTGGGGAGGAACTTTTAGCTTAGGTTTTCATTTTCATGTCTTCCAATAGTGCAGTTTAGTTTTCTTGTTGAAGTAACAAGCTTGAACCTAGAAGGGAGAGGTTTGATATCAAACTACTTTAGATAGCATTTAATTTCATGTCTCTATAGTTGAATTGGTTGAATTTCTTTTTTTACTAACTTTCTCAGTCTAATGTGTAGATTAGTTTATGGACTTTCTTTAATCGTGCTTTATTAGTGATAATTTCAAGTTTTGCTTTCTTAAATGCTCTCTCTTTACTTGTTTTCTTCAAATGCTTTCTTAAAATGCTTTCTTTTAGTTTCTTTCCTAATTATGCACTAATTAACCTGAAGTTAAGATAAGATGATGACAATTTCCAATAGGTGTTGATTGATTGGTGGGTTGAATGGTGAAATTGGTGAAAAATTGGATAGTAATACAATTTGTTAAGGACTTCATAAAGGGTTTGAGGCTTGATCAACTATTTAATCAACTTCGTAATTTGTGGTAAAATACAGAAGTTAAATCCTGAATTTATACCATACAACAATTAGATTAGGTTATATAGTAGTTAGGCCAAGATATTATCTACCGAGTTGTTGTAAACTCCTAGGGTTTCATTCATGTTCTATATTCAATTTCTGAGCCAAGGATTGATTCACTATAGAGAGTAATATCTAATTGAACCCATTGAACCGCTTGACCTAATCAATTGACCAAAACCCAAAAATTGGCTAATTGAATCCTAACCCATTTTAAATTCAGTTTCTTAAATCTTTTGTAGTTGGTTTTATTCAAATTATCTTTAGTCAAATCCTTCAAATAGAAATTCAACCAAATAATTGATAATTACTAACCAATCCTTGTGGTTTCAATCCCTACTTCCACTTGCTACTATTTGACCCCATGAACTTGCGGTGTGCAATATAGTTAGGAGTAGGATTGTTGGACATCTTTGGTGTGTTACAATGTTGAGCAAGATGCGATATGCATCAATTTTTTTTGGCACCGTTGTTGGGGATTGATTTTTGGTAACATCGATATAATTTGTTTGGAATACTATTTTGAAGTTCTTTGTTTCCTTGTATAGTTGTCTTAGCTACTTGAAAACCCAAAAAGATTTTCATGTTTTAGTAGTGCTTCTTGTTTGAGGAATCTCAAAAGACTTTTGCTGCACGATTTATACACACGTGTATGTATCATTACAAGTAATAAAGTAATAATAAGAGTTCGTTCTCACAAGGACTTTGTCTTCATTAACTCTACTAAGTACTAAAATTATAGCAACCTAACTCTGTTCAAAAGAATAAATAGTTAAAGGGTTTTAATAAAACTAACAACATGAATGTGAATAAACTAGACAATTAAAGATTAAGTCAATTAATGGGAAGTCCTAAAGTTCAATTATCACTTGTGAATCAAATTGAATATCTTGTTTCTCTTCTCTCTTGATTGTGATTTCTGATTACTAATATAGGATTTCTTGTAATCACATGTTTCTATCGATCTTATTGCAAATCTGCAATCCCCGATCAGTCTACTATATGTCTATATGCATTAAAGCCTTGATTAGTTCATATTAATTAATCATAACCTGATTTCCTAAGGTGAACAGGTACATGTTTGTCCTTACCCACGAAATGGTTCAATCAATCATAGAAAGTTCTGAACAAAGGCTATTTGAACCCGTCCTAGCCCTAAGTTTTCTGTAACAATTCCAATTAGGGTTTATACTTCAATCCAGAGGGTGGCCAATCATCTAGAGGCATTAAGGACAATTCAAATAATAATCCTACCAATTACACATCAAAAAGAAATAAACAAATTTCAATATCCAAACTTCATGACAAATTTCAATTGAAACTTGAGATAACTAAATTAATTAAAAATAGAACTACACAAATAATCAAAAAAGAGTTTACAATCATCTCCATAGCTAAGAACGAGAAGAATAAGATAGGTTTTGTAAGAAGAACTAAAATTCTTGTTAGAAATATTGATCTTCAATCATGCTCTTTATATTTGACCTAGATGGATCGACAGCTCCTATCAATGTAAAACTATCCTAATACTCTCTATGTTATGCTAAAAATACCCTAGAACACTTAATTATAGAGTGTCCTAGGGTTTTACAAAGTTTTAGGTCGAAATAAGTCCTGGAGAGTCCTAAACTTGCAAAACAAGTGAAAACCTCATTTCAGGTCGATGTTGGGTGCTCTACCCAAGCTCTAGGTGCCTTTGTACCCAGGAAACAGTCCCTGGGTGCCCTCAAAGGCTCCGGGCACCCCTTCGCCCTTGTCTCTGCTAGGTGTGCCCCAATTTCATTCCAGTTTGCTCCGGTTTTGTTTGTTTGAACCTTGATTAATCTCAAACATGTAAAAACACATTAAAACAAATAAATAGGTGTAATAAAACATTAAAAACACAAAAGCTAAATATTTTAGACTAAAACCTTGAAAATAACCAAAATACCCCTACTTACTAAACACAACCCTTGAAAATTGATTAAAACTCAATCTAGAATGCATGTAAATAATTTTCTTTAGAAAGTTAACAATTTATATTGTGATGGATGAATTAGACTAGCTAGTAGTCTATGTTGTCCTATTTTTCTTGTTTCTATTGTTTTAGTTCTTTTTATTTGTTTTAGTGTCTTTTTATCAAGAACATGCAGGGAATGCTTTGGGATAACTCACACTGAAGAAATTATCATCTTTATGGTAATGGAGGTATGACCAACGAGCACGCTTCTTGTAGTTATTCTCCCTTCTCCTTGGACTATTAAATATAACGGTACACCTATCCATATTCCTATGAGAGAAAAATCTTTATTCATTTCTTGCTCTTTAATAGCCTTTATACGAACAAATGAAGCCCTAGTTCCTTCACCAACTAACCCAAGAATTTGATGAGACAAGATTGATAAAGATGTTAATGATACGTCAAGAAGATCAGGCCAAATCGAAGAAGACCAAGGCTAAATGTTTTTGAGTATGAAGCTAAATTCTTGGAAAACCAAGACAATTCCATCAAATGTTACAATTCCCACTTGCCATGCTCGTAAGAATGACTAGTAGTGAAGAGCAATAGACTCCAACACTCACAACAAATAAAGAGGCAATAGACACTTAGACGATCAATGTGAAAATTTCAATTCATTGAACATGTGCCACAAGTAGGAATCATAAGAATGCTCCAATCTCATGACCATCATACCTAAGGAAGTGCCATATGAAGCTTGTTGATAAAGAACCGGTGCAAGAAGAAGACAAGGAAGAACACAATTTAGAAGAAACTGGATATTAAAAACCTCTTCAACTTGAAATCTCAACGACTGGCTCACTCAACACTTGTTTGGAAACACCTCCAACTTATCATCCTTTGAGTGAGTGTGAGTTTGTCTTAATAGCCTCAAAAGAAGTATCATATAGAGTGTTTATGGAAAAAGATACGGCTTAAGGAGTGGAAGAGGAAGGATATAGTACATTCTAGAAGGTATTGAGAAGATGCCAACTACTAATTCCAAAGTTCAAGAAGTTCTTGGTCACTTGGGATGTGCTAAGCAATGTAGGAAGTTTACCAAGGACTCTCACATTTTTGGCAAGCCTCCTTGGTGTTGTTAAGGGAGTATTTCTTTCTTCTTTTTTTTTTTTAATTTACATGCTTTACTTTAAGAACTCGGTAGTTAATAAAGGCTTGCAGCCTTATTATTGTTTAGTTATTTTGTGATGTTTTGTGATTGATATATATATGCATATATATATGTATGTATGTATGTGTATATATATTATATATATGTATGTATGTATGTATGTATGTATGTATGTATGTATGTATGTATGTATGTATATTCTTTGTTGGAAGAGTTTGGACTTGGTTTTTACCATTTGGTTATGAAATTCTAGTTGATGATACACTTTATGTGCTAAGTATTTGAACTTATTTTGAGTAATTCATGTGAATGTTCGACATGGATTAGGAGTAGTCCATCTCTTTGTTGTTGAATGTCTCCATGAAGCCAATTTTGTGTGAAACCATGTTTGGAGGATGAGTTTGGCACTTAGGTAATCCTTGTGTTTCTTAAAATTTCATTACTCTTACGTATATTTTTCTTTTTCTTAATTTTGTGAGGCTCGTGAAGCCCGAAGACCCCTTTCTTACTGTAGCCAATAATGGTTGAAGAAAAGATAATGCAACTTATAGGGCTTGTGTTTGAAAATGAAATTTTCATTTATATATTGAACCTGTGATTGCTGTTTACTTGGTTATTGTATTGTGTTAAGCTTAATATTTATGAAATCCATGGTTGAGGTGGAACTATTGTCATAACATCAACTTGCCCTAATCTCACATTAACTTGCTTAATATTGTTCAAAATATATATGAGCTTTTGGTTGTCCTAGTGTAGGTGAGAGTCATTTCTTAGTCTAATATTTTGCTTAGCTTTGTTTTTTTATGCTTTTCAGTTGTATTTTTATATCTTGTGATATAGGTTGGAGCGGTAAGATGAGTTTATAACTCATCATTGAATAAATTAACATAAATGGTGGTGTGTTTTTGAGTCTTTTTTGTTTTTGGGATTGATGATGCTTTGTGAATAAATGTTCTAGTAGTTGGATAGAAAAAGGTCATTTTGGTGATCAAGGATGATATGGACTTAATCGTAGCATATAGCTTGTAGGATTGAGTTGGTCATTCTGATTTTGAGTCAAAAAATGAATTAGTTCTTGCTGCGAGTGCTTGTTTCAAAAATTAACTATTCCAAATTTCAAAAAGAGAGTAGTGTGCTAATTGTTTTTAAAAAAGTTTATTTGGAATATCTTTTGTTCAATTCTCAAAAAAGTCAATTGTTGTCAAGTTATTCTTTTGAAAAAGTGCTCTAAGTGGTTGAAATGAGTTAGGCCATTTGTATGTTTTTGTATTTTGGAAGTAGTAAATCTATTTCATAGGTGATTAATGCCATTCCTATTCCTAGGCTTAGGCTACATGCTATTCAAAAGAAAAGAAAACAAAAAGAGGAAAGAATGAAGATAAAAAGGCATATATTTGCTTTAGGAACAAGGCTAGTAGTGGAATCAGTATCACAAATATAGTGCCTTTAAAGAGGCCATTAGAATAGTTCAATAAGGCAAGTAGAGGCAATTACTTTAAAATAAGCCAATAGGTACTAGTATTGCCTACAAGTTGAGAGTGTTACGTGATGTACTATCCATTATCAATGTCAAATTAATTGCTTCTAACTAGATTAATGCTTCCTCGTGTGATGTGCATTTTCGCAAGTCTTAAAGATCCTTCCATTTCCAAGTGGTTTATTTGAAAATGCTTGGTTGACTTTTGGTCTTTTTGAGTAGAGTAAAGTATATTATGCATAAACTTGGTTCCTTCTGTGAAAACCTTTTTGATCAAGGAAAATAGTTGGTATTTTTGGCTTTTATTGGCAATTGAACTTGTGTGTTCTTTTTTTTTTGACAACACGATTCATGAGAATCACCATTTTGAGAAACTTATTACACAGATTTAGATGTTATTTGTGATTTTTTAGATGTTGACAAATGATCCAAAGTATGTCCAGATCCATTACTTGTAGTTTTGTGAACTTGGCAGTATCAAGTGTTTAATGTATTGTGCTTAGTGTCTCGTGTTTTGTTTCTTATTGTGTTAGTCATTTTTGTTGTTCTTTATCTTTATCTTTTTCTTAACTTTAGTTTGCTCTGGTCGAGCAAAAACTTAAATTTGGGGGTGTGATAACTCTATGTTAACTCTTTGAAAGAGAGATTTCAAGCATTTTAGCTTGAATTTTATTCAGTTTCTGAGATGCTTGTTCAATAACTAGGGGTAATTTGGTAATTTTAGTTTTTAAGTGTCTAATATTATTTTATGTGTTTTTAATATATAAATACACTTATTATGTGTTTTTATAGTATTTTTATAGGTTTGGGATCAATTGGTTGCCAAACAAGACAGAAACGGAGCAAAACGAAGCAAAATGTCAGTGCTGGAGAGTAAGTCCTAGGCCCATAGGTGCACCTGGGAGCATTAAGTCGTGCCCAAGAACTGTACCCTAGGCATGAGTGCACTTGGGGACATTAAGTCACACCTGGGATGTGGGCCAAAAATGGAAAAATACTAGTTTTGAGATTTTACGGCTTCGTAAGGGCCTTGTTGACCTCCAAACATGTGAAACCCTAACTAAGGCTAGAAATAAGTGTGTTGGGGGTGTTATTAATGTATTAGAAACAAGGACAAAAAATATTGTAGAGTAGAATAACATAGTTTAGGGTTAGACTAGCTGCCAGGAGAAAATTATTAGAAAGTGTGAAGAACACCGTTCTAAGAGGAGAATCTATACGGAGGAGACGCAAGGATCGAGACTAAGCATAGTTTTCCTTCCTTATTCTCTTCTTTATTGTTTTAACTCTTTCAATGGATATAATTAAATCTGATGATGTATTTTACTCCATGACTATGCACTATACCTGTAACTAGGATTTGTTATGTATTTTACTCCATGACTATGCAATATAGCTACATAAATAACCAGTAACTAGGATTTATTTGGATTTTACCATGATGATTCACTAATGTAATTTATTTGTTCATTTTAATTTCACATGAATGCTTTTTTATTGGAATTAATCTTAAAGCCTTTAGATAATTGGCCACTATCTAGAGTGATCTGTTGCCTTATTTTGAATCGACAGAGGATACTTAGGGTTTGGACAGGTTCAAATAGCCTTTGTTTGGAACAATCACCTGTAGATTGAAGTATTTCGTTGGTATAGATAGAAATATACTTGCTCATCTTAGGTAGTGATAACTCTAGTAAACTAGAGTTATTTTCCTCTAAATTATAGCATTTTGATAGTTTAAATTCTGAAATTAGATAAGTAATTGAATATTTTAGTTAATTTCTTTCATATGTATTTGTATTTTCGTTTTTGAAGTAATTATGATAATTTTGTGTTAAATTTTTAGTTTAATTAAGTGCTTAATGGTGTTAATATTATGCAGGTTAAAAATTAAAGGTTAGAAGTTGGAAAGGAACAAAGCTCAAGGGACCAAATTGCAAAATGGAGGAAATGAAGATTGCTGGAAGGAGAGTCGAGATCGCGGTCTCGACTGTTCTAGACCGCGATCTTGACTCGGGAATTAGTGTTACTATTTTAGAGTTGAGATCACGGTCTCAAAACTTCCTGACCGCGATCTCGATTCGCTAAATGCTAAGTTGTAAGGGCAATTTTGTAAACTTCCAGCCCAAAAACTCTGATTTTTGCCTTGTATAACGCTACACTATTTAAGCTAAGTAGAATTAGTTTTTGAGTAAGTAGAAAGTAGAGTAAGAGTAGATAGTTTAGAGTAGAGAGTTTTAGATAATTCTAGATAGATTAGGATAGCATAAACTACAAGTTACCTTTTCTAAATAGAAATTTCTCTTTATCTTCATCTTAGATCTTCTTTAAATTTATTGTCAAGTTTACATTTTTATTAGATAATCATAGTGGGTTTTTCGTAAGCTTCAAGTAGATATAATTTTTAATAGTTGCTTTCTTATCTCATTTAGTAAAAATTTCTTTGCTTTCAAATTAGGGTTTATAGTAAAATTAGGGTTCTTATCAATTTCTTGCTTTCTATTTAAGAATTTTTAATTTCTAGTCAATTCTTAGTGGGTTTCTTTAATTCTAATAGAAAAATCCAAAAACATTTAATTTCCTAGTTTATCTTTATCAAATTTTCACTTTGAGAAATGAATGCTTTTAGTATTCAAATTTTCTTTCTTCTTTAGTCGTTTTAATTGATTGACTCACTTGTTCTAAGTTTTAGTCTTAATTAGATTAAATTAGGTTAGAATTTAAATTGTAGTTATCATTAGAATAGTCTTATCATCTACCAATTGATTTAGCTTAACTACACACATACCTTTAAACCTTGGTAATTGCATCCAACAATCCTTGTGGGAACGATCCCTACTTCCCTAGCTACTAGTTGACAACCGTATACTTGCGGGATGCCATCTAGTTAGTTGTAGGATTTTGGTGTTTAATCGAGATTTGAATTATAACTAGATGTGTTAAAATGAAGGCATTAGGTAGTCAACCATTAATTGTAGTTTTAATCAACATAGTAACATAGTGGATTGGTCAAGGTTAGTAAATTTGTAATGAGTTTGAAAGGAACTTGCAATTATCACTGAAACCTAGATTGTGAAATTAAAGGAATGATAATTAACTTAATTAATAGGATTGGTGAATAAAAATAAATACTAGGTTTAATATATATTGATTATTCATCTATTTGATTAGTTTTCATTCTTATGGCACTATTTTGTTGTTTAGATAATGTTTTATATGTGCCACTTTGGTAATTCCCAATTGTGTTAAGTGTAGTCCTCTATGGGAACGATTTTCACTGTGTTACTTGTTCAATCCATATACTTGTGGATGCAAATTTGTGCATTACACCACCTTTACCTCATGTTTTTAGACCATGGACACTTTAGAAAACTAGAGTTATATGTACCCTAAATTCGTTGGTTTCGGTACTAGTTCTAAGCGTTTTTAGTGTTTAAGTGTATGTTTTTGTCTATTTTTACTTTCATGTTTTTAGTGTTTAAGTATATGTTAGTATGTGTTTATTTTATGTTTTAGTGTTTATTTAGGTGTTAATTATCTTACGGGTTAAATACAGAAAACCATTTTAAGGTTTGGGCTATGTTGCAACAAACCCTCTAATGTTATTTTTTTTTTCTCATTTTGCCCTTTTATTAGTACACATTAATAATTTGACTCTTAAAAAAAAAAAAAAAAAGATAATTTAAGAAAGTATAAAATTAATCCTTTAAAATTTATGGTATTTGTTGTTCAGTAGAATATTGATTGAGCTTTTTGAAAAGAATGAACAAGTAGTAAAAACCTTAATTATCCTAATCAACTCCCACACACTAGCAAGTATATGAGGTGAGTTTGTATATAGGATGAGTAAGGATCATTCCCACAAGGATTATTGGAACAATTGTTAGGTTCACAAGCCCATTTACTAGTTAGATGAAATAATCAGGGGTCTTTTTTAAATAAACTTAAACTAAAATTAATCACGAGGAATTAAAATAAAGACAAGAATGTAAAATTCTAACCCTACGGAAAGAAGTTGGATATAATTGACTAAAATCCTAATTTAATTTACCCTATTTACGAGAATTTAATCAAGAGAAAGAATTTAAATTAGTCTACCCTAAAAAAGCGATCAAAAGTGATGAAATAAAACCCTAACTACTAAACTACGGAAGCAATTAAGAATTTAAAGGCAATAAAACAAGAATGATAACTAAAGAACAAGAATGCAATAAGAACAAAACTTAAATTGCATAAAAATAAATTGAACTCAATAATTGTAGCAAAAACAAATGTTGATTATCGTCTTAAATCCTTGAAAAAAGAACAAAATCCTAGCTTGAACACTAGAGAAAATCTATCATACGCAAAAACAAATGTTGATTATCGTCTTAAATCCTTGACAAAAGAACAAAATCCTAGCTTGAACACTAGAGAAAATCTATCATACGGCTAAATTATCGCTCTAATTATCAAAAACCTAAGAAACTAATGATGGTTGATGATTATGATGATTTCCTCCCTTTTCTGGGTGTATCTATAGATGTTTTTAGGGGTTTAGGACTCCGGGATGATAAGTACATGATTTCCTATGCAAACGGGCCTACAGAAGGACTTTTCTAGCAAAATAAGCAAACTTATAAGACCTATCCGTCGATCGGCTCCTAGGCGCTACACTTTTGTCACACCTGGGCGTGCTTGGCAGAACCACAAAATGGAGTTTCTAGTCTGGGCATCCATGTGCCGCAATTCTATCGCTGCTTGGGCACAATAGGCAGCGCCAACTTCATTTTCCTCATTGATTTTGACCATGATGCACGCCGAAGTTGGTAAAACTCAAAACATGAAAGTTGTAGCCCTATGTATTCTTTCGAAAACATCTTGAATCATACCTATTAGAGCTTGGACAAGAAAGTTATGCTCAATCTGCCAAACTGTGTCAGAATCGCTCCTTGCCAATGCAATCGTAAATTCCAATTTTTCAATTTTCCTCCGCATTTGTGATCTTTTTTTACTCTTTCTTCACTAAAACCCTAAAAAACTCAAAATAAACCATTTTAGCTCATAATTTCAATTCTTTCTTGTACATCACTAAAAATGAGGTAAACGATATATAAAATATACGACATTTATGAGTTTATCATTTGTCATTATAGCCTCTAGCTCAAATTTTGTGTCAATTAACCCACTTTAGTCACTAATCAATATAAAAATATTGTCAAAATAACTAAAAACATAAAGATGTCCACCTACAGTAGTGATTTTTTTTAATATTTGTGTTGTGAAAACAATTTTAAATACAAAAATTCCCTAATACTATCACTACTTTGGTATTTTCATCATATTCTATTTCATGTACACACAAATCTCATTTTGAAAAGAAAGAAAATGATACCAAAATATATGTTGAATTTAATTTAAATATACAATATTCATAATCATATATTAAAGTTCCAATCTTCTATTTTCATTTATTTTATTAAAAATGATTTTCTTCACTATTTTTCTTCCATTGTTAATATAATTCAACTGTCACCTAAATATGTATGATGTATCTCCACACATAAATTAAAACTCAAATTTATATAACCTAGATGAAATATCTTTAATAATTCATCAAAAATTTTAAAATTAATTATTTTTGCGTGCTGTTTGTGTTTGACGGAAGCATTATTTGAGAAATATAATATTAATTAATTTTTAGCATACTTATACTTTTAACAATAATGACAATACTACTGCATTTTATTGTTAGTTTAAAACATTAAATGATATATAAGTTGCGTGAGGGACTAAAGTGAAATCTCGCTTAAATCTTAAGGGGATCTATTGCAACTAATCTTTAGTGGTAAATTTGTTTTTTTTTTTAAAAAAAAATTAATGGTGGAGTTACATTTGACCATTAGTCAAAGGGGTAATGTGACAAAAAAATAATGTTAGGAGATTTACAGCAAAACTACCCAAACTTTAAGGGGTTTCCAATATATTTAACACTTATCTTATTTTGCTATATTCTCGTGTTTAGAGTTTGAGTCTTGCTTTTAACCTAATTCTGCTAGAAACAAGGCTTTTATTCGTCTTTGTTTGTCTTTGGTCTTTATTTTTTTTATGAGTATTTTGTTTACGTATTTTGGTGTTATTTTAATTGTTTAACTATAGTTATTAATGTGTGTTTATGTGTAAGGTTTTTGCCCGTATTTTGTATTAAGTACATGCTTGTGGTTTTTATTTTTTTATTTTTTGCAGTTTGAGTCTTTTTTTTAGGTTTGTTTTAATGTTTTTTGTAGTTATGGTTATTGTAAGTTAATTTTTATGTTAATCTATTACTTTTGCAGGCCTATGTTCTAGGGTCAAGCGAAAAAAGATGAAGCATCAATCGGATATCATACGAAGATTTTTGGGGCGAAACAATGAAGTGGTATAGGTTCAATGTCCATGCCAAGGTACTATAATTGTAGGCTAAATTTTCATACCGTGGTCTAAGTTTTATACTTTTGAGAGGCTATACGGTCCAATCAAGCCAAAATGTGGTTGAAACTTCTCGCTATTCCTAGCACTATAAATAGCATACTTAGGCATCTTTTTCTCATAGTTTGTAGTGAGTTAGTAGGTGTTGGTCTCTTAGTTGTTCTATTTATATTCAAAATACTTTTTTTGCTTTTAACTTCATGTCTCTTTAGTTTAATGAGTTTAATTGCTTCTCTTTAATTGCTTTTTTTCTTAGTTAATGTGTAGATTAGTTTGTGAGCTTTTTTTAAGTGTAATTTCTTAGTAGTGATTTCTAGTTTAATTTAGTTAATTGCTTTCTTAAAATGCTTTTTCTTTACTTTATTTGTTTAATGCTTTTTTTTTTTAGTTTATTGCCTTTAATAGTGCATTAATTTTCCTTGGGTATTTTCAATGGGTATTGGTTGATTAGTGGGTTGAATGGCGTTGAGAACTTCATAGAGGGTTTGAAGGCTTGATAAACTCTTTAATCCACTTGGTAATTTGGGGTACTAAATACGGATGTCGAATCCTAAATTTAGACCATACAAAATTAAATAAGGTTAAATAGTAGTCGGGACAATATATTATCTACTTAGTTGGTTGAAAACTCCTAGGGTTCATGCATACTTTAGATTCAATTGCGAGCCTAGGAATTGATTTACCATAGATAGTAACATTACCGCTTGATCTAATCAATTGTCCAAAACCAATGAATTGGCTAATCTAACCCTAACCTATTTTAAATTTGCTTTTTAAGTCTTTTGTAGTTTGTTTTAGTCAAATTCTCTTTAATCATATCCTTCAAATAGTAAAACAACTAAATAATCAATAATCACAAGGGTTCGACTGTACTATTTTGCCTTGTATACTTGCGGTACACTATCGAGTTAATAGTAGGATTTTGGTATGTTATAAATTTAGAGCTAAATGTGATACACATTTGCCAGTTACTATAATGAGGTTCCTTGTGTTTCCATTTCATCTGTGTACCCATAGTTGTAGCAGAAATCAGGAGCTAAAGGTAAATTTGAACAGATTTCAACCTGTATCGTTGATATTAATTTTTTTAGGTAACATCTAATTTGAATAGCATAGTTCTTTATTTCAATGAAATTAACAACCTTAACATCATTATCACAATATTGTTTCTTCTCTTTCCATTATTAGATAAAGAAAATCTACTCATTACCTCTGCCAACTCATCAGCCATATTAACTGGGAAGAAATCAAGAAAAGAAGTAATAAAGAGCAATAAATGATTTCTAAATATTAGGAATGACATATTTAATGCTCCAACTCTATTGTCCACGAACTCAACATAATTCCAGGTAATAGATTAAGAATGTTGGTTAAGTTTGTTAAAAATTTATAGAACCATTTTGCTAAAATTGTGAAGATCTAGTGAAACAATTCACATAATTTGGGAGAAGGGGGGAACATAACTTTTTGTACTTTCAAAAGTTTTAAAAGCTATACTTGAGGAGGGAAAAGCTCTCACCTAGAGAGATAAACTCTCATTTAGAGAGAGTGATATGAGTCTAGATAGGCTAAGAATGTTCCAAGTTGAGGAGATGAAAACTGGAGCAAGCTTAGACTCAAGTTCACCAAGATTGGAGCATATTTGTGGTGTTATGATCATGTTGGATTGGACTATCCTCAATTTATTAATACATAAATCTATTTCTTCAAAGTGAAGAACAAGTGGCCAGATAAAGTCCAAATCCAGGAAGTTTCTAGCACAAGAATTGAAGAGCTCCAAGAAGGGTTCGAAAAACCCTACTTTAACCAAGTCACCTATTCGGCCATCCATTCACAATTAAATTAGGATTTTGTTTATGCATTTGTGTCTAGGAATTTTATTTTATTTGGTTAATTCATTTGGGCCAAAAAAACCAGTTCACATTAATTTAGTTTAGCCAGTTTTAAGTCTTGTGTACCAATCGTAAACTAGTTAGGATTTGGCAAGTTATTATCCTAGTGTTGTAAGAGTTATGTGTAGGGTTTGGGGCTGATTTTCACACTACTTCTACCCCCTACAGTCGAAAATAGTCATTCAACATTCAATTAAAAAAATATTGTGAGTTAATTCTCCAACTTGTCTTCCAAAGACTTGTGGTATTTTGCAAGATTGATTCTTGTGATTGCCAACCAGAATGCTATTGGTTGTAGTCTCATCATAGACAATGGATTGATATCTCGTATAGTTGAGAATAGACACCTTTAATTCTTGATTTCTTAATCAAAGGGTTTAAATCTGTCAAGTCAAAATTGTTTAGGCGATTTTGGTTTTTGCGTTCAGTCTTGGCTCTCGTCAGTTTAACTGCGAGGTTCGTGTCAAGTGGTATCAGGAGCTTTGGTTCCTAAACTTGTTTGTTTTCTTGTGTTCATACCTTCATTAATTCATTTATTTCTGTTCTTGTTCAGTTTAAATAAAAAAATTCAGTAACTGTTTGTGTTCTTGTTCTTGATTCTTGTCTTTGTTCATGAAAATTTGCAGCCGTATTCTTCCTATCTTGTATTGATTATTGCTATGATTATTGCCAATATCCAATTGTTCATAATTGTTCTTGTTGATATACAAAAAAAACAAAAAGTTTCAAAACCTTAACTGTTATAGGGTTGGTTGCTTGTGTTTTCTCTTGTGCTACAATTCGATGTTTTGGTGGGTTCTTCTCGTAATTTTTTCTTTGAGTTTGGCACTGGAATTTGAGTATATTCTATTACTAAAAAAAACCAGCCGAGAAACAAATCCCTAACTGATTAGGGTTTTCAAATTATTCATTGTTCATTGTTTTTTTTTTTTTATGCTGGAAATTCGTGCCATAGCTTATAAAAAAAATTGAACTATTCATTGGCATTATTCATGGTCACTGTTCACATAGCATAAAAAAATTGTGAAATTCTGAAAATTCCTCTAGTCTCCTCGGATTAATTCTTTCTAGTCTAAAACCCTACACTATTTGTTTTGATCATCTTATTGTTTAGCTTTGTAAAGTGCTTTGTGTGCATTCTTTGTCAAATCTATCTGCTATTACTTTGTTATTTCTTTGCTTCCTTAGTCTATAACTACTAATTGTGTTCTAATGTGTTAGTAATTATTTGTGTAATTCTTGTTGTGTACTCTTAAGTTCGCTAAAGAGAATGAAGAGAATTTATACGAGAGGAAAAAAGCAAGAATAGTGAGTTCATTATAGGGTAAAAGCCTTGAATTTGTGTGAAACACAAGTGAAATTGTGTGACGTCTTCAAATTTGAGCGTAAACACTCAGGGAGAGCTATGAGGTCCTTCTTTAGTTTTACTAACACTAGTTCTTGAAATTCCTTGTGTTTTTGTGTATTTTGTAGATTTGAAATGTCAATTGAGAGTTCAAGGCTTAATGCCTTGGAATCTCATGTCGCAGAAATGGCCATATCTCTTGAGAGTATTCAACGCTTTCTTGAGAAATTAACTAAGGGACGGGATCTTTAACATGAGCCAATTCAATCCACTGTCTGAACTGAGCCTCTTGCTCACAAATTCATGAAACCTTGTTGAGGTACATATCATAATGAAGATTGTAATTACTATGAATCAGACGAAAAGTTGTATGATGTAGGTACTAGAATAGGGAATCTGTAGAACAACCGAAAATGTGGTAAGATTGTAACGACATTGGTAACATTAAATTGACTCTCCCTACATTTCAAGGTAATCTGGATCCTAATGTCTATCTTGAAAAGGAAATGAAGGTAGAGGTTATTTTTGATAGTCATAACTACTTTGAAAGAAAGAAAGAAAGCACAGTTAGATATAGCTGCATTTAGTAATTATGCTCTAAAGTGGTGGGATCAATTTAAAATCAGTAGCATTAGGTGTGGAGAGCCACCAATTAATGATTCGACATCCTTAAAAGCTGCATTAAGTAAAAGATTAGAACCTTCTACATATTATCGTGATTTGTTTAAATCATTGTGAACTTTAAGGCAAGGTATGATAAATCCATAGAAGAGTATCATAAAGAGCTTCAAAGGTGTCTAATGAAACTATTGTAGTTAAGGATCATGAAGCCACCATGGCTCAATTCTTATGTGGACTTAATAGGGAAATTGCCAACATTGAAGAATTGCATCATTACATTAAATTGCAAGATATGGTAGAAAAGGCATAAAAGTAAAAAAACAACTTAGAAATGGAGGTAAATCTAGAGTTGAGTCTAGTTCTAATTACCGTAAGAATTAGGGTTTGGGGTTGATTTTCACATTACTTATACCCCCTACAGCCAAAAATACTCATTCAACATTCAATTAAAAAATATATTAGTTAATTCTATATCTTGTCTTCCGAAGACTTGTGGCATTTTGCAATATTGATTCTTGTGATTATCAATTAGAATACTATTGGATCTAGTCTCGTTATAGACAACCGATCGATATCTCATGCAATCGAGAACAAATACCTTAAATTCTTGATTTCTTGATCAAAGGGTTTAAATCCGTCACAGGTAGAATTGTTTAGGCAAGCTTCGTTTCCATGTTCAATCTTGGGTCTCGTAAGTTTTACTGCGGGATTCGTATCAGAAAGTTTGATTTAACTATCAATTAGGCTATTTTTTACAGCACTTGTGTTGTGCAGTTTCCCTTTTTTTTTTTTTTTTTAATTTATGGGTTTGGTAGAAGTAGGGATGACCAAGGTTATGGTTTTGGAACCGAAGCCACCGGAACTGAAAGTGTCAAATCCGATTCTAGGAACTGGAACTGGAACTGTGTAACAAAGTTTGGTTCCGGTTCTTCATTTTTTGGAACCGGAATCGAAAACTGTTAAATTAAAAAAATAAAGATTTCAAATTAAAATGATCATTGGTATGACTATGGCCTGCCATCCACTAGCAACACACCAACGGTCACACGACCGTTGGAAGCTCTTAGAAGTTGAGTCTTCTGAGCTGGCCGCGGCATAAAAAATTATAGCTTGGAATCTCATGTTCGGGCCACGAATGGCTATGAACAATAGTAACAGTAGATTTGCACCGAACTTCGCTCAATCATCACTTGATCACCGCACTGCTTCTCGTTCAAACCATACCTCAAACATACACTTATAAAGTTGGTTAAATAACATAAGTAGTAACATAGAATATCCAAAGTATTGAAAACATTAAAACACACACAAAATAGCACAAAAAAACCCTAAATAAGGACAAACACACGCTTACAACAAAAAATGGACAAAGCCCGAAAATCAAGCAAACTAGGTAAGGTCCTAGCAAAATGCTAATGTTTTAGATGGTAAAATAGCCATATTTATAGATTTATTTGAATCTTTTCCGGTGTGTCTATGGAAAGAATGTTAATACACAAATTTCTAAATATGTCAATGAATATAAAAAATTGGTGTTCCCTTTTAAACATAAATTGAACAGTAGGGTAAGGAAGTTTGACACCTAGAGAAAATTCATTTGATTTCTCTTTCTTACCTTCCTCTTCCTATGTATGGTGTATTGGGACACAAAATCAAACTACTCAGGCACCATCCTAGGCTTGGGTTTTGCTCATCTCTATATTTTTTTCAACACTTAGTTGCTCTTTTTGCTAATATTACTACTCTACCAACTTTCTAGTCCTCAAAAAATTGCATTCACATGCTTGATGGATTGTTTACTTTGCTTCTTGGGCAATCCTCCTTTACCTTGCTTTGCCAGTTGCTTCGGTAGCTGACCAACTTGTCCTTCTCAGTTTCTAATCGAAGCTCTCGTCTCAATTTTGAAGATCTCGTTTGAGTTCCTTGTCTTATTCACGAACTTGATCATAATGCCACCCAAGTTAGATGTTTTCTTTGCCTGTGGTACCGAAGATGGCAGAGGTTGATACTGCATAGCTGGGTCTTACTGTCCTTGATTCCCCATGAATAGTTAAGATGGTCTCTCCATTCCAAATTGTAAGTGTTGGAGTATGGATTCCTGTTATAAGCATTAGTAACCTAGTTAGCATTCTCAAAAGAAGATTGAATCATGTTATGCTTTACACTCATTTTCAGTGATTTGATTTGGGTGATTTCCACCATTGAAATCACAGGTGATTGAAGACCTAATAGTCAGACTATCAATCTTCTTATATATAGCATGTAATTGTGAAACAAAATCCATAGATTGTTCAATGTTGTAAACTCCAATAGCACTCCTCAGTTTTTCTCTTTTAATAGACCATTAGGAAGCATTCATTACAATATCTTCCAACAGCTCATATGCCTCTTCGGGTGATTTCCTCATTATTGTCCACCAGCTATAGAATCTATGAAATTTTTATTAGATTGGGTTACTCTATTATAAAAGGTCTCAACTTGTACCTATAGGGGGAACTTATGGTTTGAGACATTCCTAAGAAAATCTTTGAATCATTCCCACACTTCATAAGTGGCTCTACATTATTCTGCATGAAAGAGTTAATTTAATTATGTGATCTATCAGTTTTATAGGGTGGAAAATACTTACCTAAAAAATCTTCCACCATTATGTCCCATGTTTTGATTTACCTTGGTTGTAGATACAACCTGTCTAGTCAATCAAATCTTCGCTTTATCCCACATTGAGAACAGGAATAGTCTCAAGCGAATAGCACCTTCCAACACTCAGCTGTAATAGAATGTATCATAGATTTCCAAGAAACTAGAAAAGTGAGAATTTTGATCCTCAAGAGGTGGCCCGCTAAGAAAGCATATGATCATGGTATTGTAATTTTAATGGGTTTAATCTCGAATATGTTTGACTGCACTATAGTTCTCATGATATAACATGCGACTCAAGTCATAAAGGGTGAAGCAAATTCTCTCATCATTTTTAAATTCCCCTTTCTCCACTTCTAATCTACAGCCCTCTTCAGCCATCACTTTTGTACGTGCAGTAATTCTAATCCAACTAATCGATCTCCTAATTTCTAGATTGAAAAATTTAGTATCCTCCTTTTGCTCCTGGTCATAACCCAGAATAAGTGTAGATAATCGAAGCACTCCACAATGAACAAAACAAATGCTCATATTAACAAGAAAAAATTGGAAAAAGACAAAAGGTGAATTAGAAATAGTTCTCGACAGCGGCACCAAAAACTTGATGCGTGATAATCCTAGCGAGTGTATTATCGACAAGTAATAAGGTGATATATGAGTAAGAGTATTGTTCTCACAAAAACTGCATAAGCAATCACAAATAAATTCCAATTAAATTTTGGACGTTAACTACGAGAAACAAATTAAAACATTGTTTACCTAAACAAAAATTAATCTCAGTGCTTCAATTTAGATCAAAACGAGTAAATTAATATTGTGAACTTAAAAGGAATCAATTAAACAGCACTTAAGTCGCAATTTAAGAGTTAAAGTAATCAGGTAAATAACTGTGTTTAAAACCAATAAAAGTAATCACTAGGGAATTAAGTTCGTCTAACTATCATAACCATGAAATCATCTAATCATATCAATTTAATCATACAAACAAGATATTATTAATTATTCTCCCGAATTAGTTAACGTACCAACACTGCCTATTCATGAGTATTCTTTCGAACAATCACATTTAGTTAAACTAGTGATGGTATTCTTTACAATTGATTATACAAACAAAGATCAATTCAGAGACACAACAAATTAAATTACCTAAATATTTTTGTAGAAAAATAATAGAATGAATCCTTTATCATATATACAAAATTATTAAATACGATAATGCACACTCTTGTGGAGGAAAATATCAAATCTTTAATCCTAATTAAGTTATGGCATGTTTTTATGCTACATAAATCCCTAAATGACATAAAAACTCCATAAATAAAGAAATACTTGACAAAGTTGCTTGATTAAATATCTTGAATAAATAAATAATGAAGGCTATTAAAACAAAGCTGACAGAGAAAATTGATGCCAAGGCCTCTTCTCGGATGTAGACCAACGACCACATACACGTTTTAAATGATCTTCCAGAGTTATGGACCAAAAAGCTTGAAAGGTATGCACATTAACCAGAAGAAAGGTAAACATTAACTAATCTAAACCTAACAAATGACTTCAATGTAAACTAGTCTAGATTACTAAGAGCGTGATAGAACACAAAGGAACGTGTTTATTTTGCTCCCAATGTGTTATATTCATAAATACAAAGTACCCCGAATAGTTATGGTCAGTTCCTGATCTTAGGAGTTCTAAACGGACGCAATATAAGCCAAAAATGGTCAAAATTGTGAAGTCACTGACTTAGTAAATGTCCAAAATGTGACGGCACTTCAAATTGTAGTTAGCTGAAACACAACAGCATTTGAATATTAGATTCTCAGTCATAGATGAATATTTTTATGCTCTACTCCTTTGCAAAGTTTAACACCATGGCGCCTGACTACCAAAATATGTTTTTGATTTTCTTACTGGATTGTGTTTTCATTGCACATCATAGCACCAAACCATCTACCAAGCTTCAAAACACATAAACAAGCAATAAATGCTACCAAAACTCAACTAAACACTGCAACACAAAAAGTATGGAGAACATGCACAAACCCTTGAAAATAATCAAACTCTAGCAAAAATCTAAACCAAAATTTGTACTCTGAGTTTTAAGATTATTTTATTGAGTTATCGCCAGGGATGTCTGTGGCGAAGTTTTCTTAGCATTTTCACATTTGATTATGCACCAGCAATTATGGATGTCCTAGTTAAGAAGAGGATCCAATTTCACAAATGGTTTACAAAGTGAGATTAAGGATTAAAGAGACAGGGATTCTTAGCTTTGACGGGTTGTTTGAGTCAGCTTGTATGGTAGAGTCAGATATGAGGTGTTTCGTCTTTATTGATAAGGTATAGGTGTTAGGTAGTGCGCCATCAAGCAGAACAGGTATTAGGCCTATGATGCCATTTAGGCCATATAATTGTGAAGTCACTGACTTAGTAAATGTCCAAAATGTGACGGCACTTCAAATTGTAGTTAGCTGAAACACAACAGCATTTGAATATTAGATTCTCAGTCATAGATGAATATTTTTATGCTCGACTCCTTTGCAAAGGTTAACACCATGGCGCCTGACTACCAAAATATGTTTTTGATTTTCTTCTTACTGGATTGTGTTTTCATTGCACATCATAGCACCAAACCATCTACCAAGCTTCAAAACACATAAACAAGCAATAAATGCTACCAAAACTCAACTAAACACTGCAACACAAAAAGTATGGAGAACATGCACAAACCCTTGAAAATAATCAAACTCTAGCAAAAATCTAAACCAAAATGAGTTTAAGATTATTTTATTGAGTTATCGCCAGGGATGTCTGTGGCGAAGTTTTCTTAGCATTTTCACATTTGATTATGCACCAGCAATTATGGATGTCCTAGTTAAGAAGATGATCCAATTTCACAAATGGTTTGCAAATTGAGATTAAGGATTAAAGAGACAGGGATTCTTAGCTTTGACGGGTTGTTTGAGTCAGCTTGTATGGTAGAGTCAGATATGAGGTGTTTCGTCTTTATTGATAAGGTATAGGTGTTAGGTAGTGCGCCATCAATCAGAACAGGTATTAGGCCTATGATGCCATTTAGGCCATATCAAGATTAAGGGCATCTATATACCAGGTGTCTTTTTCATACTATCAGGAAGAAGAAGAGACGAACACCACCATGTGCTGTTGTTGTTAGCCAAGTTTTCAAAGAGTGCAGGTTCTGTCATCGCCCCTACCCAAGTAATTGCCAATTGAAGATTGGTACCTATTTTAGGTATGGGAAGCTTGACCACAAGTTGAAGGATTGTCTTATTGCACCATACCTCCTGCACCAATAGAGGAGGAAAAAGAGAACTCTAGGATTACTATGCGCAATCCAAATGCCCGAGTATATGAACTCACTCAGTAGGAGATGAATGAGGTTGATGGCGTGGTGACAGGTACCATTTTGATCATTTTGGGGCATGCTTGCATGCTATTTGGTTTTGGTGCTACATGTTATTTTGTAGGTAGAAGTTTGATAAGAATCTATTCATGAAACATGATTGGTTAGGTAAACCATATCAATGGGTACTCTAGGAAATGGGATCATTGAGTTTAAATGGCATATAAGAATTGCATGCTAATCTTTGGATTAGTGGAAATTTGGTACTGATTTCATTTAGATCAGTGATGCGTGTTTTCTAAGTGTTCTAAATTTGTAATTCACACTCCAAGTAATAACTCCTATTAACGCACTTAAACTACAATCCGCACACCCTCAAGTAAACGAGAAAGATATGTAGTTAGCGGTAAGGAGGTCATTCCCACGAGAATTGCAACAACAAGTACTAGGATTTGAGGGACAATTGTACTATCTAAGTGGCCAATTCATGTGTATTCTAAAGTAGGGAAATAAAAGAAGCAAATAAAAAAGGCAAGTAATTGACTAATTTATCAACAACAAATTAAGAAGGATTGGGCTATTGACATGTTCCTTCTACTTGGTGGATTCTTCTAGTTGACGAGCAATCAACGGGTACAAATGTGGATTCCCTTTGAAAAGTGAACCAATCATTTGGCCTCGCTCATGGTTGTAGTCTAATCTACCATATGAAGTTCTAGGAATCAATTAGAACTCTACATCTCCATTAGCCCAACTATTAAACTCCCAACTAAGTAGTAAATTAGACTACAAAATTAACACTTAACGATCGTTTGCCATGTTAAACTCACTAAAATGGCTCAAGGAAGGGTACTTTCCCTCTCACCAAGCTAACTAACCAATTACTACTACTCAAGAATCCACTACTATTCAAGTCCATCCACTTTGTTTTACGCACACATGGGTAGGATTCTCACAGCCCTACCCCAAGCCATTAGAGATTTAGCAGTTCATGCTTAAAAAAAGAATGACAAGGAAATAAAAAAGCAAGACATATGTAAAACTACACAAAGAGCTAAGAACAACATGAATATAACTCTACTAGTTAATCTACCAACATAGATGAACAAGCATGAACATAGAGAATTATTAACCCAAAGAAAGCTAATAAAAAGGCCTATAACAATTTCTATGAACTTTAAACATGCACAAATTAAATCGAGTAATTTTTGAGAATTAAAATGCTGAAATTTGAAAAGATAAGATCTCATCCCAGAAGTATACTTGGCTAAAAATAGAAAGTCTATCCTAACTAACAAGAACCCTATCTAAACTATATAAACTAGGCACACCTGTACCATGTGTCTTTGGGTGTACATTTTAGGAATCTTTTACAAAATCCATAGCCTTTCCAAAATTGGCCAATATTTCCTTTGTCTGGGATCCCTTTTGACTCCTAGTCCTGAATTTGATGTAGGCAAATTCAGGACTATAGTCCAAGCCCTGGTCAAATTAGGAAATTCGGCTTTCGGGCCACGATGTGAAAATCATGCATTGCAATTCGGCAACACGGTCCCAAATACTTGAAGCCATGGACTTTGTCTTCAATTCTTTTTATTTGCTACTTGGTCTTGAATTATTGATTCTCTTAGCTACTGCCCAATTTTAAAGTCACCCTACAATGAAATACCAAATCCTAATAAGTATCATTATAATTGTACAGTCAACTTAAAAAATACTGTAAAAGGCTTAATTTTACTGAAATATCACTAATAAGACACCATTATGCATAAAATTAGAAAAAAAAAACATACAAGGATATACTTAAATCGGGAACAGCACTATTAAAAATCTATGGTTTTTGAGCAAAAATAACTCTATTTTCTAGAGTTATCATACTCCAAACTTAGCACTTAAATAGTACTGAGAAAAACAAGAAAGAGACAAACTAAAAATAAGCTAGCAACAAATACCAACAATAAAACATAACAATAATTGACAAATTTGATGTAATTTGGGTAAACTGGTATCCTTTCAAAGGCCTCAAATAGCATATGATACTAGAAGTATTCCAAGTAGTCATTCCAACTATTTATTTTTGTCAATCATCAAGAAAAGTCTCAAAATACTAGCCACTGTCCTCAACGAAAAAGTTTTTTGAAATTAGCCCAATTTTTGCAAAACATGGTTTTCTTCCACTCACAAGAATCACAAGTCATTCAAGCAAACTTTAATAAACACTTTGGAAATAGAAGGATCGTTATGACTTTTACCTATAATAAGATTCAGCAAACGACACACTAAGAAGCATTTGTCTAGTTAGGAGTTTTTGGTTCGACATTGATCATGGATAGTACATAGCATCTTTTGTGTATGAACAAAAGATGTTCCAAATAAATCATTTTTTAAAGTCAATGATGTACACGCCTTTCGATATTGGCAATAAGTAACTTCCAAACTTTTTGTTAACAAAAGAATTAGCGTAACGTGCCTTTTAAAACATGGAATGAAAATATGAAATACCACATATTATATGCTATTGAAAGTCAAATTATCATCATTTAGTAACCTTATGACCCTTTTTGCATCCAACTATCAATCAAAGTTATTCGCATAACACAAAACCTTTTCCACAAACAAAACAATACAAGGCATACCACCAAACTTTTCACGTCTCAATGTCACAACATAGAATAATTGATGTTGCGACATTGATCTAAAAATTAATCTTGTATTTCTTCCTTGATGTCGCGACGTCAAGTTTCTTCTAGCTCAGGTCTTCAATCCTTACTCTTTACATTTTGCCCCTTTGAATCTTGTAATCTTGAACTTTCACCCCTTAATTCCATCCCGGAAAACACTTATCTCAATAAGTAATGAACTGTACTAAAATTAAGCAAAAACCCATGCTAATGTCTTAATATTTACAAGTAATGCAAATGCAAATACCTAATACAAATACTTAAACTAAAACACTTTATTAAACACCAAAAATAGGGACTAAACTATCAAAAACCTTTAGTTTAGAAGTAAAATAACTCTAGTTAACTGGAGTTATCACTATACTCGAATTTGCAGCATCAAATGTTGGCTCTATGATAACTCTAGCAAACTAGAGTTATTTTAGTTATTTAGACAAGCCTTTTGTAAGTATTTCTGGATTTTTTTAATAGTTTTATGTGGTTTTGTTAGTTTTATAGAATTTAGTAAATTGTATTTACATTTGTGTAAATATCATTATTTTAGTGTTAGTTAATTTTATCACTAATTAGGTTTTCGAATATTTTACGGTCTCGAGGATAAAGGATATGGAGCACAAAGGACGAAGGGCAAAAGTGAAAATTCATACTACTCGGAAAGAGTTCCATATCACAATATTGACATTGAAGTTGGGATTTAAAATGGAGTTGTCCATATCACAAAATGGACATGGATTCAATAGTTGTAATTTCCAAATATTGTAATTCTAAATCTGTACTTAGTCCTTAAGTACTAGACTTGTACAATAAGAGAACTGAGTAAAAATTAGATAGGAAACACATAGTAGTAGTATAGTGGGTATTTTTAAGATAGATTAGTGTGAGCTTAAACTCCAAGTTTCAAGTTTAAATACAATGTTCTCCTTCAAATTTCTTTTGTTCTTGTTTTTAATTTGTTGCAAGTTTTAATTTTGAGTAGATAGCTTTAGTGGGTTAACCATTAGTTTCTGTAGATATAATTTTTATTTGGTTTCTAATTAAATTTTGTGAAAACCTAGTTACTTTCATTCCAAGCTTTCTTAGGGTTCTTTATAATGTTAGTGATTTCTGGTAATCTTCATTTCCTTGTTTTAATTCTTAGTAGTTTCTATTGGGTTTTCTTTCATTATACAAAAAATCCAAAAAAAAATTATATATTTATTTTAAATTTGTTTTCTTTACAAATTTCATTTGATTCAATTTAGAAGAAAAAATGAAAATTGCCTTGTTTTAATGCTTTCTTATTGCTTTCACTAGTCCATTAGGATCACTTGCTCTATAATTCTTGTTTTGTTTCAATCAATTTAGTTGATTTAGAAGTAATTTACTTGCTTTCCTTAGACTAGATTAATTAGTCTTATATTTAGCTGTTCACTTGCTTATTTGGAGTAGAAATTACTTGTTTATTCCTTGTCCTTATTAGTTTAATTTAGATCCTTAATTTAATTTGTATGAGTGTTGCATTACGAATTTGGTTAGAGCAACTTTTCTCATCCTTTTTAGTTAGCCTAACTACACAAGGACCCCTGAATCTTGGTACTTGCTAGCAAGCAATCCTGAAGGGAAGCAGCGATACCCGTTCTTCCTATACTATTATACATCCCATATACTTGTAAGCTTGAGGATAGAGCTTGAGGGATTTGCGTGGATTTATTTTTATGACTTGTTTCTTGCATTAATTGATTTGCATCAAAATACGAACAAGTTTTTTGCACCGTCGTCGGGGATTGTCCTTGGTAATTTTGCAATATTGAGCGCTCTTAAGGGTCATGTAAATTAGGCATTTTATTTTAGTAACTAATCATAGTTCTTAATAGCTTTGACTCGTTTATTTTGTTGGTTCTTGTTTTGAATTGAAAAGGCTCTTTTGACTAATTGGTTGAGTTTGTTGTTGTAGTGCATGGTTGGAGGACACAAAGAGCCATTGATTTGCCTTGACAACGAAAGAGAGAGGGAATTGAAGGGAATTCAAAAAGAGAGAAGAGTACAATAAGAGCTTGAACGACTTCAAATAGTTAATAGTCAACAAAACCCTAGGATGATGAATGAGAATAATGGTGATGATGAACAAGACTCAAAAGTAATAGCGAACAATGGAATGGGAGCAAATTTTCATGGTAATAAGATGAATGGAAATCGGCATCCTTTAAGAGATGGTGCATTGCCGAATTTTGATGGGACAAACTCGAGTATAGCAAGGATGCCCGTGCATGCTAATAACTTTGAAAATAAACCTGATCTCATCCAAATGTTGCAAGCTCATACGATGTTCGGTGGAAGTACTCATGAAGATCTTTACACACATTTGATGAACTTTAAAGTCGTGTAAGATACTTTCAAAGTTAATGGAGTTCATCTGAATTGTGTGCGCATGAGAGTTTTTTCGTTCTCATTAAGGGATAGAGCTACGGCTTGGCTACAATAACATGCTCAAGGAACTTTTACCATTTGGACCCAATTGGCACAAGAGTTTCTAGCAAAGAATTTTCCTCCTTCAAGGACCACTAAACTCCACAACGAGACAAACTTATTCAACCAAAAAGTTGGCCAGAATCTAAGTGAGGAATGGGATAGATTTATAAAAAAGAATTTTTAAGAAAGTGCCTCACCATGATATCCCTCTTTGGTTGCAAATCCAAATATTTTATAATGGCTGAAGCCAAGAGACAAAATCGATTGTTGTTGCTTGCGCTAGGTCTTTTAAAATATTGGAAGAAACCCAAGCTTTCCTTAATAGGATGGCGTTGAACTATTATTACCATGAACTTGTTGCTCAACTAGTGGCTCAACAAGTACAACAAGCCAATGTTCCACAAGGTCGTGTTCTGAATTTGAATCCCAATATGCTTTGCTTACTCAACAAGGATTGTTGGTAAATGTTATGAACAATTTGACAAGAGCTTAGGAGAATTTGGGAAGAGGTAACACCATTAATAATGCCTTGACTACTTCATCTCAAATACCTCTTGTTTGTGATTTTTGTGTTGGTAGACATTTGAATGGCCAATGTGAATTCAGCTTCTTGTTGGCCAAATGAACAAGTGAATTATGTTTCTAATCAACCATCATCTTCAATAATCCTCCGGTAATGTTTTTGGGAATACTTTTAACCTTTTTTGGAGGAATCACCCAAACTTCCCTTGCAGCAGTCAAACTAATGAAAAAAATCCTCCCTACCAACCCAACCCTCCTCCATAAAATTTCACAAATCAAGCCTCAACTTCTTCTTCTAGACCTTATCAACCACCTCACCAAAGAAATTTTCAAGCCAATTCTTTTCAATCCCATACACAATCCTACTTACTTTAGCAATCCAAGATCTCAATTTCTACAGCATAACCATCCTCTACAACTAAATTAGAACAAAAATTTTCATGAAGGTGGTGAAGATTTCCAAATGCAATATGATAATTTGAGAAGGAAAAATGAGAGTCAAAGAAGAGAAATTGAAAATCAAAGGCGAGAATTGGAGAATCAAAGGCAAGAAATAGGGTATCAAAGGCCTGGAAAATGAACATTGATGGAGGGAGTATAAGAATTTAAGAACCATGACATAGGAATTTGGAGGTTCAATTGGGACATTTGGCAGGGCAACAAAATGACTGCCTTTATAGAGCTTTACCAAGTGACACAATTCCCAACCCAGAAGACTCAAATCAAAATGGGATAAGGGAGCAATGTAATGCCATATTTTTGAGGAGTGAAAAAGTGTTGGTTGAGCAAAACGAAAAGCATGAGGTTTATAGAAAAAATGAGAAACAAAAATTTAAGGTGGTTGAGGAGAAAAGTGAAATGAATTGTGAAGATGGAAAGAAAAGAAAAGAGGATGAAATCATGGTATAAAAGAAGAAAAAGTGTAAGGATAGGTGTAGTGAAGAATCATGGAATTCATATTCTTCAGTTAAAGTGCCTTTTCCTCAAAGACTAATTGATCCAAGAAAGGAGATGAAAGAAAAACATTTCAATCAATTCATTAAAATGTTTAAAAAGGTTCATGTTAATGTTCCTTTGGTTGATGTTCTCACTAGAATGCCCAATTATGCTTGATTTATGAAAGATCTTTTACTAGAATGCAAAAATGAGAAGATGATGAAAAAGTAGACACTTGCCTCGATGCCAAATGTAGTGCCGTCGTCCAACGGAGATTACCCCCTAAACTCAAACATCCTTGTAGTTTCTCCATACTGGTGCATATAGGAGGTCGATCATTGCATTGTTCACTTTGTGACTTGGGGGCGAGCATTAATGGTGTTCCAAAAGCTATTTACAGCAAGTTGGGAATTACCAATGCAAAACCTGTTGGCCCCAAAAGCAACCTAAGAGGGGGGGTGAATTAGGTTGTATTTAAAAACAAACCTTTTTATGTGCTTAATAGAAATTCAAACTTTATGCACCAAATGAAAACTTAAGCACAAATGAATACAATAGATATTCAACAATTTAAGCTTAAAGAACAAATAAGAATATTGAGATTAAGATAATCAAACCAAACTCCTAAGCTTCTCAAGCTTGGAGCTTTCAACTATAAAGAGCTTCTTACAAGGCAACTACCAAGTTCACAACTTGAAGTTCAACCACTAAAAGTCTCTTCAAAGTAGGTGAGACAATAACGCGTCGAACGGAAAACTAGCCGTTGGACCTTTCGGACGGCCGATGCAGCAAGAGTGCGTCCGAACAAACTAGCCGTTGGACCGTTCGGACGGCCGCTGCTAAACCTTGCGTCCGACACTGCGTCCGTTCTCTGAGGGTATTCGTTCGGACGTCCGAGGATGCGTCAAAGTCTGCGTCCGATCGAAGCAAAGTCTACTCGGGAATATGATCGGACGCTGTTCTTCATCCGAGGCTTGCTTCAAATTCTTTGTGTCGGACGATTACCATCGTCCGAAGCTCTTGTGGTTGTTTTTGTTCGGACGAGCATTTGCGTCCGAACCTACCTGTTTTTCTGCACACTTGTTATCAAACCATTAGTATGATTTGTTCATCATCAAAACACGATTAACATAACTGGAGTTCAACAAAACCAACCAAAATTGACTCTAATTAGTAGATTTTTTTAGAGCAATTTGTATGGCCTGTTGGAAGACGTGCTATTCAAGTAGACAAATTTGTTTTTCCGGTTGATTTTTTGGTGTTAGATACTGGGAAAGAAAGTGAAATTTCGTTGATAGAGAGGAGACCTTTCTTGTCCACCGCGCATGCTTTGCTTGATGTGAACAAAGGGAAATTGGTTTTTCAAGTTGATAATCTATTAGTTGAATTTGATGTATTTGAGTATAATGATAATGTTTCCATTTTTCAAGAAAGTTGTGCTAACTATATTAGCTTCCTCTGGTTCATTTGTTGATAGGTTTGAAAAGGAGATATCCAAAGTAGAGAAAAGCAATTCACTCAAAAAGGTGGATGAAGCAAAGAAAGATTCAAAGATTGACTTAAAAGAAAAATCACTTCATGATTGAAATGAGGTGAAAATGAACCAAGAAGTTGTTTCACAAGAGTGGAAGAATAATGGTAAGAAAAAGCTAAAACTAGGCAAAAAGAAGAAAGAATAGAATGATAAGCAAATTGGAGTGATAATTAGTGTACTAGCTTTGGCGAATGCTTAGAAAAAGGGTCATGTTCAAGTAAGAGCTAGGAATAAAGCGTTATTGGTTGAGAAGAATGGGGTCAAGCTTTTCCCGTGAAAACGAAAAGTCAAGGGATGGCTAACCATCCTTAACTGCCTTGTTTGATCAAATCATTCCATAATCAAGCTACTGACTATAAAAGAGTGTTTCTTGGGAGGCAACCCAAGCTTTAAATTTCATATTATGCTTTATTTTTGTCATATATTTCTTGTTTAATTTTGATTTAGTATGTTTTGGTTTGCTTTAGGCCGGAATTTTGTTTGAAAGTGTGGTTTCGATTTCAATAATTTGTGCTAAGAAATGGATTGAAATTATGTTCTAATTACTTGTGTTTTGTGTGATTGTAGGTGTGAAAATGCTTGAAGTGAATTGGAAGAAGTTTATGCAAAAATTTGCTTGAGTATAAAATTTTGCTTTCACAGAAGTTCGTTCCATATTGCAATATGGATCTGCTATCACGATATGAAACAAACTTCGGGACTCAGGATGTTTTGTTTGAGTGTCAATTTGACACCATATCTAGTATCGCGATATGGGGTGCGTTGACTGGATTTTGACCAGGACGATATCATGATACCGTTTCTAAGTACATTTTTGATATCGCGATATTGACCCTAATTCTAGAAACATTAAAAATGCTTCTTTGACATTTTTCAACCAAACTTTTCACTCCAAAACCCTAACCCCTATCCTTTCGCTCCATTTCTCACCTCTTCTCTCAATCCACCCTAAACCACCCTTGAACCACCAAATTCAACCACAATCCACCCTCATAAACATTAATTAACAAGTTGTGTTTTGTCTGAAAGAGGAATCAAAAGTTTTCAAGGTAGTCAAGGATGCAAATTTTCCACATCTTTGAGGGCTTCAAAGTGGTCAATTTCATATACGGTTAATATCTTTTCTTAGTGCTTGAGCCCGTAAGTGTGACGATTTGAACTAGATTTTCGGGATAATAACTTGATTTTGCTGAATTATTTTGGACGAGTTTCTTCCTTGGTTTTGTAGGTTATTGTGGTAAATTGAAGAATTTCATTTGGACTATGATTATTGATTAAACTTGGTTGATTTTCTTTGAGATTTTGTATTTTGTGTTGAAATTTGCTAAAATTTGTTGTTGACTTGTGGTACTTTCTTTTGATTGGGTTGTGGGTTGTTGAAAATTGTTTACAAATTCCTTGTTTGTGGTGGTTTTCGTTTGGAAAAATGATGAGTTCTTCTGTAAGGAGTTTATGGTTGTTGGTCCCAAAGCAACCTAAGAGGGGGGGTGAATTAGGTTTCTAAAAGAACTTTTAGAAAGATTAAACTTATTAAGATTTTTCAACTAACAATTAATATTTTGAAGATAAAATCAATGAAACTGTGAAGAAAGAAAGAGAGGAAATTAAACAACCAATACTCCCAAGCTAACAAGGTTGAAGTATTAATCCACTAGAATGCTTCACACACTTGGTGAGCCAATAATCTTCACACAGTAGGGAAATTCTTGCTCACACTAAAACTCTTTCAGTTGAGCCATGAATTTTATTCACAACCTCACCTTTGTACAAGATTATCATTCCACTCAAAATTGAATTGCACTCTAAGCTGCACACTAATACAATATAGCACTATAGCCAATTTGTACTAAAATTGCTCTTTTCTAAGGCTTGTATTCAATGTATTAGATGATTTTTACAAAATAATAGAGCAAGTATTTATAGGAGCAATAAATGGTGGTTGTAACTGTACTTCCAAACGGCTAAATAATAAATGTACAAAAACTAGCCGTTGAGGTTTCGGACGTCCGAGATAAGTATGATGTGTCCGACATAGCGTCCGATCTCAATGCAGTTGGTGAAGGATATCGTTCGGACGGCCTTGTATGCATCCGTTTCATCGTCCAGACTGAGCTTCGGATGGTCATGTATATCGGAAAGAAGTTTTCTCGAACAGTTGTGTTCGTCCGTGGTGGAGCATAAGAAGCTTGCTTTCTGCCTAACTGTTTAGACGGTGAAATGCGTCCGAGTGAATATGTATCGGACACTCCTGTTCGTCCGAGAGAACTGACACAGTTCGGACGGTGTACTGCGTCCGTACAACCTGTTTACATCAGAAAAAGTAATAGACCTGCAAAGCTTGTTTTTAGAGTTTAGTGCTTATGTCATCATTAAAATAAGGTTTGGAAAACATCAATCTCCCCATTTTTTGTGATGACAAACTGGCATAGAATAATCAACATGTAAAATCAACTGATATCGATAAGGAGTGACACCACAACCTATAATTTTGCTATTTTTTTAATTCCTACCCTATTCCCCCTTTGGACATCATCAAACAAAGCTCCCCCTGAGAAAGTGCACTCAAATATCCAACATGAACATCATCAAAGTTAAGCCAGTATCATTACCAATATCAAAATAATTTAAGTCATAATCAAGTCAAAATAATTCATAAAACCAAAATGGGAGAAATTCTAACAACAAACTAATATCCATAGTAATGTGAAAACCAAAATACATATGAATTAACAGAGAATCTAAGTCGAGTCATTTTTCTCCTGAGAGCGTTTTTCGATCTTGCAGCGTTTGGAAGGGGCGTCATCATCAGTAGCCTCACAATCTTCATCTCCGTCATCGTGTCATTGCATGATAAAATTGAATGTGTCATCAATATCCTCATTGTCGCCCTTATTATCAGTAGCACCTTGATTATCAATGTCCTCGTCGTTACCCTCACGAGCATCCTCTTCTTCGGCATTGTCATCACTTTCTTGAAATCCTGGTAGAGGAGTCGAGTGGATATTGTGATTGAATATTGGCAAATTGAACCTGAGCTGAAGCAGACATGCCTAAGCTGAGTGCTTCTTGGAGAATCATCTGACGAGTTTCAAGTCACTTTAATTTGCGATTAGTGCGACTTTGAAAGGAGCTCACCTGAGTGCTCAAGGAATTGAGAAGGCCACAGATTTGTGAAAGTGAAGGTTCGGAGGAAGAAGGACACGGAAGTTGGGATTTAAAATGTAGTTGTCCATATCACGATATTGATATGATTTTAGTAGTCGTAATTTTCAAACTTAGTAATCCTAAAGGTTTACTTAGTTCTTAAGTACTAGACTTGTGCTAGAAGGGAAGTAAGTAGTAATTAGATAGAAAACACACAGTAGTAGTGTAGTTGGGTGGTATTTTAGGATAGAATAGTGTAGCTTAAGACTCAAGCTTTCTCTTTAATACAAAAGTTCTCTTTGATTTTTCTTATTGTTCTTATCTTCAATTTGTTGCAAGTAAGAAATTTTAATTTTGATTAGATATTTTTAGTGGATTAATCATTAGCATCTAGTAGATATAATTTTTACTTGTTAAACATAGAATTTGCTTCTTAAAAACCTTTTTGACAATGATTAATGCATAGTAATTTGAAGTTTTGTGTAGCAATTGAACTTATGATTTTTGGGAAAGTAGAAAACTTGGGGTGACTAGTTGAAATGGTTCAATTGTCATATGGTATTTGAGGTCCCTTGAGAAATTTCCTTATTGTTCATACGTACATCCATTGTTCATCTTTTGTGTGTCAACTTTGGTGGTGAGTTAGGTTATTTAGTAAAGTCCTTTTTTATTTCATGTTTTGCTCGGGACTAGCAAAACATTAAGTTTGGAGGTGAGATAAGTCTAGTAAACTAGAGTTGTTTTACTTATTTAGGCTAGCCTTTTGTTAGTATTTTCAAGATTTTTATATAGTTTTATGTGATTTTGTTTAGTTTTACTGTAATTAGTAAATTACATTTGCATATGTGTCAAGTTTAGTCAATATCATCATTTAAGTGTTAATTATAGTTTAATTTATCACTAATTAGAATTTTGAATATTTTACAAGCCTAGGATAAATGATATGGAGCATAAAGGAATGAAGTGTTCACGAAAAGAAAGGCAAAAGTGCAAATTCATGTAGCTGGAAAAGAGTTCCATATCACGATATGGAATCAAATATCGTGATATAGACACAGAAATTGGGATATAAAATGTAGTTGTCGCTATTGCCATATTGATATCCATATCGCAAAATGGATACAAATTAAGGAGTTGTAATTGGCAAATTTCGTAATCCCAAAGCTCTACTTAGTCATTAAGTACTAGACATGTGCTAGAAGGGAAAGTAAGTGGGAATTAGATAGAAAACACATAGTAGTAGTGTAGTGGGTATTTTAGGATAGAATAGTGTAGCTTAAGACTCAAACTTTCTCTTTAATACAAAACTTCTCGTTGATTTTTCCTTTAGATATTTCTTTTAACTTCTCGCTAGTTTTATATTTTGATTACATAGTTTTAGTGGGTTAATCTTAAGCTTCTAATAGTGATATGTGTTTTAGAGACAGTCTTAGTTTAACTGAGAGCTTTCTAACTAGTTACTTTCATTCCAACCTTTATTAGGGTTCTTGATAATTTAGTGATTTCTTACATAAAATTTCATTTCCTTGTTTTAGATTCAAGTAATTTTGTTAGTTGGCTTTCTTTAATTATATAAAAAATCTAAAAATAAGTAATTTAAATTAGTTTCCTTTGCCAATTTCACTAGATTTAATTTAGTAGAAAAAAATGGAAATCGCTTTGTTTTCGTGCTTTCATATTGCTTTCATTAGTCAATATAGGATTACTTGCTCTTTAATTCATGTTTTAGTCAATTTAGTTTATTTAGATGTATTTTACATGCTTGCCTTAGACTAGATTAATTAGTCTTATAATTAGTTGTTCACTAGCTTAATTAGAGTAGAAATTACTGGCTTGTTTTCTTATCTTTATTAGTTTAATTTTGTTCCATTTAATTTAGTTTGTTTGGGTGTCAAATTATGGCTTTGATTAGAATAATTCTCTTCATCCATTTTGGTTAACCAAGCTATACAAGGTCACCTAAATCTTGGTACTTGCTAACAAGCAATCCTTGAGGGAACGATACCCGCTCATCTTATGCTATTAACTACCTTGTATACTTGCAGGTGTGAGGATAGAGCTTAAAGGATTTGTGTGAATTTATTTTTATGACTTGTTTTTGTATTGAATGATCTCTATCAATAGCATGAATAGTGACATTGATAGGTATCGTGTGTGATTTATATACATGCGAAGTATGAGTGGATTTTAAACCAAGGAAATGATTTAGGCAAGTTCTTTGGACTATTTGATCCAAAAAGACCACCTAATTTGTTGGTCCCAAAGCAACCTAAGAGGAGGGGGTTGAATTAGATTTCTAAAAATACTTTTAAAAAGATTAAACTTATTAAGATTTTTCAACTAACAATTAATATAATGAAGATAGAATCAATGAAGATTACATCACTGTGAAGAAAGAAAGACAGGAAATTAAACAACCAATACTCCGAAGCTAACAAGCTTGAAGTATTAATCCACTAGAATGCTTCACACACTTGGTGAGCCAATAATATTTACAAAGTAGAGAAATTCTTGCTCACACTAAAACTCTTTTAGTTGAGCCAAGAATTTCACTCACAACCTCACTTTTGTTTAAGATTATCACTCCACTCAAAATTGAATTGCACTCTAAGCTGCACACAAATACAATATAGCACTATAGCCAATTTGTACTAAAATTGCTATTTTCTAAGGCTTGTATTCAATGTATTAGATGATTTTTACAGAATAATAGAGCAGGTATTTATAGGAGAAATAAATGGTGGTTGTAACTACTTACAAATGGCTAAATAATAAATGCACAAAAACTAGCCGTTGCGGTTTCCGACATCCGAGATAAGTATGATGCGTTCGACATAGCGTTCGATCTCAGTGTAGTTGGTGAAGGATATCGTTCAGACGGCCATGAACGTTCACATGCGTCCGTTTCATCGTCCGGACTGAGCTTCGAACGGTCGTGAACGTCCAAAGGAAGCTTTGTTCGGACAGTTGTATGCGTCCGTAGAGGAGCATAAGAAACTTGCTTTCTGCCTGTCTGTTTGGACGGTGAAATGCGTCCGAGTGAATATGTATCGGACACTCCTATTCGTCCGAGAGAACTGACACAATTTGGACGGTGTACTGCGTCCGAACAACCTGTTTCCCGCAGAAAAGGTAACAGACTTGGAAAGCTTGTTTTTAGAGTTTAGTGCTTATGTGATCATCAAAATAAGGTTTGGTAAACATCAATTTCCCCATTTTTGATGATGACAAATAGTCATAGAATAATCAACTTGTAAATTCAACAGATATGAGTGTTACCACAACCAATATTTTTGCAATTTTTTTATTCCTACCCTACTCCCTCTTTTGACATCATCAAACAAAGCTCCCCCTGAGAAAGTGCACTCAAATATCCAACATGAACATCATCAAAGTTAAACCGAGTATCATCATTAATATTAACACCAATATCACCAACATCAAAATTAAGATCAAGTTAAAATAATTCATAAAACCGAAATGAGAGCAATTCCAACAACAAAGTAATATCCAAAGTAATGTGAAAACCAAAATACATATGAATTAACAGAGAATCTAAGTCGAGTCATTTTTCTTCTTAGAGCATTTTTCGATCTTGTGGCGTTTGGAAGGAGTGTCATCATCAGTAGCCTCACTATCTTTATCTCCGTCATTGCGTCGTTGTATCATAAAATTGAATGTGTCGTCAACGTCCTCGTCGTCTCCCTCATCATCAGCAGCATCTTGATTATCAATGTCCTCGTCGTTACCCTCACGAGCATCCTCTTCTTCGGCATTGTCATCACTTTCGGTAGAGGAGTCGAGTGGATATTGTGATTGAATATTGGCGAATTGAGCCTGAGCTGAAGCAGACATGCGTAAGTTGAGTGCTTCTTGGAGAATCATCTGACGAGTTTCAAGTCGCTTTAATTTACGATACGATTAGTACGACATTGAAAGGAGCTCACCTGAGTGCTCAAAGAATTGAGAAGGCCACAAATTTGTGAAAGTGAAGGTTCGAAGGAAGAAGGATGAGGATCATGGACGGGTGGAGGTGTTTGAGGAGGAGAAGAATGGGAAAGTGCCAAACCAGAGGTAGAGGCTTGGGATTTTGATCATTCAATATCAAAGGGTGCTTTATTTAACCATTGATCATTCAAATAACGGATATATTTTCGTTCAATGTAGGATTTGTTGAAATAGGGAGGAAATTGTTTGTTTCTGCTGAAAGGTACTTCAAGAAAATCAAATACTTTGGTGGGAAATTTTTTCCGAAAGGAATGTTTCAGCGGGTATCAGTAAGAAAGAGTTCCCACATGGAGCAAAAAAGATACCCAAAGTCAAGAGGAATGCCTTTGAAAACACAGTAAAACAGGTAAAGCTGCATTTTTTTGGGCTCGGTGCAATGCCCATCTGTTGGTAACAGTAAATTTGTGACAAGAGTAGTGTATAGAATGTTCATTTCCAGAGTGAGCAATGTAGTCTTGGCTTCCGAGGCCTGTTTGAAATTGATGTTAAAAATTGCTCTGACCTTGTCAATATTAAATCGAGTATCAAGAACGGGACATTTATCTAAAGAAAAGAAATAGGAAAATTCATTCGGGTTTGAGACTTCACATTCAAAAATAGTATTAATGATGTTGGAGGAAATTTCAAGATTTGTGCTGTTCACACGAGACACTAATGTGCGAACACTGGGTCATTTTCTAAAATTGGCAGTGAATTGGAGCACCATGTCATGATAAACGGGTAAGTCAGTGTGAACTAAGTGACCCCAATTTTGTTTTTCAAAACACAATTTGACAATGGGAAGACTAAATTCATCGAAAACAATTTGAGACATAGGTCTTTGAACGATTATAGATTTACGAAGAAGAGATGTATACCGTTCAGATGGCTTGGCATCGATGAAATTCGGTAGGGGTGGATTTGTTGAAGCTTGAGGATTAGCAGATGATTCCCCTCGCACTGCAGCTTTTCCTTTTGATTTACGTCCACGAGTTGCTGTTGAAGAGCCTCCACGGGATCTAACCATTGTAAATGGAAGGTATAAAAAAGAATTTGATTTTTTGGAAAGTTGGTTGAAATTTGATGAAATTGGATGGTAGATAGATGAAATTAAGTGCAATAAAGGTGATGAACACTTTGAGAATTACGATTCCATAAACAATTTGTCGAGAGAAGGAAGAAGTTGGAGAAATTTTGATGAGAAAAATTTTACCAGAGAAGGGTTCGGGGCTTAGGGTGAGTTTGAAAGTGGGAAAATGGACGGTTTTAATCGAGCAGAGGCACCGTTTGGACGTCCGAACAATTTGTGTACGTCCGATTATGCATCCGAAAGCTAATGAACAAACGGTCGAAATGAAGAGCTAGTGCGTCCGATATTCTTTTGAACGATGGGAAGCTTCCGGTAGAATTCCAGTGGGAAAGTGAAGCAATTGAGGAATATTCGGTACGATCATGAGCGTCCGAGGCAGAGAGCAGGTTTTCGGATGAGTAAGAGCGCTCGAGAGAGGGTGTTGTTCGGACCAACATGTGTGTCCGAACAAAGAGTTTATGCCGATGTGAACTTTGAAATCCCCAAATGATTTCGAAGAGATTCAAAACGATCTAAAGCTAAGGGTTTAGTAAAAATGTCAGCCAGTTGATGCAAAGTAGATGCAAATTCAACAAAAATTTCCTTTTGGCAAACAAGATCTCTAATAAAATGGTGTTTAACATCAATGTGTTTTGTTCTAGAGTGCATTACTGGATTTTTTCTGAGATTAATTGCACTAGTGTTGTCACACGTAATAGGCACACAATCTAAAACAACGCCAAAATCTTTTAAAGTATGTTTCATCCACAGAAGTTGGGCACAACAATTTCCAGCACAATGTATTCGGCTTCAGCCGTAGAAAGAGAAATAGAATTTTATTTTTTGCTAAACCAAGATACAAGACAATTACCCAGGAGATGACAACATACCACTAGTTCTTTTTCTATCAATCTTACACCCAGCAAAGTCAGCATCAGAATAACTAATTAAATCAAAAGTAGAGGATTTTGGGTACCACAAACCAAAATCCATTGTGCCCTTTAAGTATCTAAAAATCCTTTTTACAGCTATTAAGTGCGATTCTTTTGGACAAGATTGAAATCTAACGCATAAACAAACAGCAAACATAATATCTGGTCTGCTAGCCGTTAAATAAAGTAGGCTTCCGATAATACCTCTATAGTGTTTTTCATCAACACTATTACCTTCTTCATCTTTATCAAGTTTGGTTGAGGTGCACATAGGTGTACCAACTTGTTTGCAATCTTCCATTCTGAATCGTTTGAGTAGATCCTTTGTGCACTTGATTTGTGTAATAAACGTCCCTTCCTTGGTTTGGTCAACTTGTAGTCCAAGGAAAATTTTTAACTCTCCCATCATACTCATTTCAAACTCTTTTTGCATCAAGTGTGAGAAATCCTTGCACTAAGAAGCTTTCATTAGTTTCTCCAAAAATAATATCATCAACGTAAATCTGAACAATTAACAAATCATTGGAATTTGTTTTGGTAAAAAGAGTGGTGTCAAAGACACCTCTTTTAAATCCATTTTCAATCAAGAAACCACTTAGTCTTTCTCACCAAGCTCTTGGAACTTGTTTCAAACCATATAAAGATTTAGAGAGTTTGAAAACATGATTTGGAAAACTTTTATTTTCAAAACCCGGAGGTTGTTCAACGAAAACTTCTTGATCAATAAAACCATTGAAAAAGGCACTTTTGACATCCATTTGAAATAATTTGAAATTATTAAAACATGCATATGCGAGAAGCATGCGGATGGATTCTAATCTAGCAACGGGTGCAAAGGTTTCATCAAAGTCAATACCATCTTCTTGAGCATAACCTTTTGCAACAAGTCAAGCTTTGTTCCTTATGATTTCACCTTTATCATTTAATTTGTTTCTAAAGACCCATTTTGTTCCAATTCAGAATACAGGATGAGATGATGGTCTTTCAACTAAGGTCCATATGTTATTTTTCTCAAATAGACTAAGTTCATCTTGCATGGCAATGACCCAAGATTCATCATTTAAAGCAACATCTACAAGTTTAGGTTCAATATGAGAAAATAATGCACAATTACCATTCAAAGGTTTATGAGAATGAGTAGTTACCCCATCAGATAGATCACCTATGATCAAATGTTGAGGGTGACTAGAGACAAATCTCCAAGCTTTTGGAAGATCTTTTGGAATATTCTCGTTCTTTTCTTCTTCATCATCTACCTGATGACTGTTGACATCATTGCTTGATGTGATCTCTTGATGATCTTCATGGATAGTGAGCTTCTCAAGCTCCTTTTGAATACCTATATCTTCATCTTCACATATATTCTTTGAGATAATATCATTAGCTTCATCAAATGTAACATGTAAAACTTCGTCAATCAAAAGCGTTCTTCTATTGTATACTCGGTATGCTTTCTTATCACTAGGTAATATCCTAAAAAAATTTCTTCATCCGATTTTTTGTCAAATTTACTAAGATTTTCTTTGATTTTTAAAACAAAACATTTGCAACCAAAAACTTTAAAATAGCTCACAATGGGTTTTTTACAAAATAGGAGTTCATAAGGAGTTATGTTTAAAATGTATCTCAACAAAACTCGATTCATGACATAACAAGCCGTGTTAACGGCTTCGGCCCAAAAATATTGTGGTAAATCGCATTCACTAATCATAGTTCTAGCGGTTTTTTGAAGAGTTCTATTTTTCCTTTCAACAACACCATTTTGTTGAGGGACTCTAACAACCGAAAATTCATGTGAAATACCGTTTGATCACAAAATTCGGGAAAGCCTCCAAATTTAAATTCGGCACCATTGTCACTTCTTAAACAAATGATCTTTAAATTCAATTGAATTTTGGTAAACAATTTTATAAATTTTTCAAAAGCTTCATTTTTGTGAGCAAGGAATAATACCCAAGTATACCTAGAATTGTCCATGATCCACAATAACAGAGGCATATTTACAACCACCAAGACTAGCATGTTGATTTGGTCCAAACAAGTCTGAGTGCAACAATTCTAAAAGTTTATAAGTGGACACATAATTCTTTGGTTTAAAAGAAACTTTAACTTGTTTACCAAAGTGGCATGCATCACAAATTTTATTTCTCAAAAACTTTAGTTTTGGCAAACCTCTTACCAATTCCTTCTTAGCATGTTTTACAATTAAATTCATATTAAAATGACAAAGTCTTCTATTCCAAAGCCAAGGATCGTCTATGGAAGCGGTAAGACAATTTACACTGCTATTAATAATTTTGTCAAGATGAATCAAATAAACATCATTGTGCCTAGAACCCTTAAATAAAACAACATGATTTTTATCAAGAATGAGACATTCATGCTTGGTAAATAACACATACAAATTTTTATCACAAAGTTAACTTACACTCAATAGAATGTAATTCAAATTATCAAAAAGAAGCACATTCTTTTTCAAATGTTTCACCATTTTTACCCACATCACCAATGCCGATTGATTTTGCTTTATTGTTATCCCCAAATGTCACTTTTCCACTGTTTTTGAATTTGAGGTTTGTGAAGAGAGAAGTATCACCCGTCATGTGCCTTGAGCATCCATTATCTATGAAACACTTAGCATTGTTGGTGATATTAAGCACCTTCACAATAGATCAATTGATAACTTTTGGTATCCATATTTTCTTGGGTCCATTAGAGTTAGTGAAATTGCTATTATTCCATACGGCTTCCATTCTGAGTTTCTGATTTTTCTTGACACAACACATATTCTTGACATGTCCATGTTGTTGGGAATACGTACAAATAATATTTTTATTTCCATATAAAGAGGATTTTGATTTTACAAAACATAAGTCATCCCATCTAAACCTGACAAAATTTTTGTTCATCAATACATTTCTATTTCTTTTCAAATCAACAACATTTTCTCTTTTTGTAGTCAAGAGAACATTCAAATCATCGCCAATATTTTCTTCAAGGAGGCTTGTTCTTCCTTGACCATTGATTTCACATGCATTCTTTTCTTCAAGTCACTATTTTCTTGTGATAACCTATTATTTTCATGCACAAGTTTAGAGTCAGCATTCAATAAAGCATTTGATTTCTTTACTAACTCCTTATTTCTAGCATATGATTCCTTTAAGCTATCATGCAATTTTAAAATGAAAGCTTCAAGATCATTTTCGTCATTGGAGTCATAGTTAGAATTTACCTCATCATCTCCAATAGCTATAAAGGCCATTTGTGCTGACTCCATTTCTTCTTCAACTTCTCCTTCAGAGTTGCAATCATCCCATGTGATTTGAAAATGGTTGAAGCGGGTCTTTCTTCCTTCCTTCTTTTTCTTTGAAGGACACTCATTTGCAAAGTGTCCGAGTTGACCGCATTCAAAGCACTTTTCATTTTGCTTCTTCATTTCTAGCTTAGTCTTCCCTTTGAAATTATTTGAATTGATAGCTCCACCTCAGCCTTATCATTCTTCGTTTGTTGATGTAATGTTTAAGAAATCCTTTGGTGATGAGTGCAAGATCTCTTTCATCAAGATCTTCGTCTTCTAGATTGATGGAGCCATTTTTCATCCTATTCTTGAGAGGTTTTTAATGCAATGCTCCTTTTTGGTTTTGTTTCTTCATCATCCACCACTTTGGCCTTCCACTTCAATTCATAAGAAGTAATAGAGTTGATTAGTGATTCAATAGGCATAGAATTTACATTCTTGGCTTCCTCTATAGCGATTGTTTTGGCCTCCCATTCTTTGGATAGAGCATTCAAAATTTTTCTATTCTTTGCACCCAAAGAATACTCCTTACCCAAGGCTTCAAGATCCTTAATGATGTCATTGAACCTACAATACATTTTGTCAATATTTTCATGTTGTTCCATCTTGAAGGACTCATACTTGGCAATAAGTAAGGATTTCTATTACTGTCGAACATCGTCGCTACCTTCATGGATCTCCTTCAATTTCATCCCAAATTTTTTAGCAGAAATGCATCCCTTGACACGAGTTGATTCATTAGCATCCAAGGCATTATATAGCACATTCATGGCTTTTGCATTTAAAGTCAAGTTAGCCTTGTCTTCTGGAGTGAGCTCATCCCTTGTTTTTTCGCTTCTTCTATTTGTGTGATCATCAATGATAGTAGCTTCAAAGGGACCTTCATTTACAACATACCACAAGTCAATATCCATAGATTGCAAAAATATTTTCATTCTATCTCTCCAACTAATAAAATTTGCTCCATTGAATATAGGGGGCCTAGTAATGGATTGACCCTCAAAAAATAGAGCATTGTTGGTTGCCATAATAGTTCTTTTCTCAAAAGCAATTTAAGCAATAAAATGAGACCAAGCTCTGATACCAATTGCTGGTCTCAAAGCAACATAAGAGGGGGATGAATTAGGTTTCTAAAAAAACTTTTAGAAAGATTAAACTTATTAACATTTTTCAACTAACAATTAATATATTGAAGATCCTAAGAATCAATGAAACTATGAAGAAAGAAAGAGAGGAAATTAAACAACCAATACTCCCAAGCTAACAAGCTTGAAGTATTAATCCACTAGAATGCTTCACACACTTGGTGAGCCAATAATCTTTACAAAGTAGGGAAATTCTTGCTCACACTAAAACTCTTTTAGTTGAGCCAATAATTTTACTTACAACCTCACTTTTGTACAAGATTATCACTCCACTCAAAATTGAATTGCACTCTAAGCTGCACACTAATACAATATAGCACTATAGCCAATTTGTACTAAAATTGCTCTTTTCTAAGGCTTGTATCCAATGTATTAGATGATTGTTATAGAATAATAGAGCATGTATTTATAGGAGCAATAAATGGTGGTTGTAACTACTTCCAAACGGCTAAATAATAAATGCACAAAAACTAGCCGTTGTGGTTTCGGGCGTCCAAGATAAGTATGATGCGTCCGACATAGCGTCCGATCTCAGTGCAGTTGTGAAGGTTATCATCATCGGACTGAGATTCGGACTGTCTTGTACATCCGAAGAAAGCTTTGTTCGGACAGTTGTGTTCGTCCGTAGAGGAGCATAAGAAACTTACTCTCTGCCTGACTGTTCAGACGGTGAAATGTGTCTGAGTGAATATGTATCGGACACTCCTATTTGTCCGAGATAACTGACACAGTTCGGCAGTATACTGTGTCCGAAAAAAACCTATTTACAGCAGAAAAGGTAACAGACCTACAAAGCTTGTTTTAAGAGTTTAGTGCTTATGTCATCATCAAAATAAGTTTTGGGAAACATCAATGGTAGTGATAGAAGAGGTAATAGAGGAAAAGAGAAAGATGAATCATCTAAGAAAATGAATGTTGATAAGGGCCCAAGTGAGGAAATGTTTGAATTAAGTGATGATTTGATCTTTGCCAGTGGTAAGGCCACGGCAATCTTTGAAGGTTATCAAAAGTATGATGTGATAAACGAGAGGTCTTTTGAATTAGGGAGAACTAGAAAATGTTAGACAAGCCACCAATGCTTGGATGGACAATTAACTTCAAGAAATTGGGATCATTTCAAGTAGAGTGTTAAACCTGGTTACAGTAATATGGCTAAAGAATTTCACTATAATTTGTATTATTTGGTTGATAACAAATGTTGTGTGAATAGGGTGTTGGTTGACTTCTCTTCTGAAAGAATTTATGCTTTCTATAATATACCTGAGATGGCACATAATGAATATCTTAGCATCTTGAGGAGAAGGAAAGACATGGATGCCATTAAGAATGTTTTGAGTGAACTACATGTGAATTGCATTGTGAATGCACCCGACAGTGATTTCTTGAGATTGCCACGTATTGGAATGAAGTTGTTGTCTAAACTATGGTTCTATTTTGTATGTTGTAAGAGTTGGGGTACGACTACTCTTAATGTGGTCCCTAAGGACAAGGTGTTTCTTGTTTATGCTATTATGTAGGGCATGCCTTTGAACTTTGGAAGATTAATTCAGCAAGGGCTAATTGGAAATGGGATCTGTAACCAATTATACACCCTAGTTTTTATAGCCAAAGTTAATTTCTCATTTGTGTATTGAATCAAGTTTCCATGTTGTTCCAAGTGAGCCAAAGACACATGAGAAAGGCAGGATAAACACGAAATACTTTTTAAAGATAACAAGGAATCCGGTAGGCATCAAGAGAACCCTAATGCCACCAACTCCACCTATGTTCTTACAGCCCAGAAATATTTTAATGCATCCCAAAATGATGAATAGAGGAATGAATTATGCGGGTATTGGACATATGGTTAGATGCTTCTTCATCACAACATGGCACTCACGGTGCAACATTCAAATCTAGCTGTCATGGGCTCATGGATCTGACCATCTCTTCCATTTGCTTGGCAATATGGAGTACCCCGCGAGCAGCACTTTTACATACCACCAATAGGGACCACTCAAGGAGAGTAAGGACAAGCAAGTGGAGTGGGCCATATGGAGGAAGCTGGTGTAGCTCAGGATGATGATTTTGAGGAGAGCTAGCATCATGGACTGATTCCAAGGAGGTGAGCCAAGGGGAGTTGAAGACCATAATGGCATCAATGATGAAGCTTGAGAGCCGGATATTGAGAATCATCAGTTATCTTCTTTCTTTATGATTAGACTTTGACAGACATTTCTTTATTTTAGTTTCTTAGTATTTTTAGTATTCTTTTACTTTATTCTTTTGCTACTTTTGGCTATTTTGATACTTTTGATATTTTGAATATTAGTGGCTAAAAGCCTTAAGTTGATGCCAAGTAGCTTATTTATGAAAATGTGGATTGATCAGGATGAACTTTGATCAATGAATGCTTGGTATTTGGTTTATGGTTGCTCTTTGTACTTTATTTGAATTGGTTTTGGTAGTTTGCTTAGGGCCTTAAGCTAATGCCAAGTAGAATATTCGTTGGTGTTTTGATATGATTGATTATTTTGAACTTAGATGATTGCTTGGTTTGGCTTAATGTGCTTTTAGTAGCTATTTTGTTTAGATTATTGCGATTAGAATTAACTTTTGTTGTAGCCTATTATGTTTGAAAATTCTTCTTTTGACAGTTCGTATGAGCATTAGGCGAGTGGAGGGATGAGTTTTTACTCATCAATAGAATAAAAGTATCAAGTTTGGAGGTGTTCGGTACTTGTGTTAGGAATGGTCATTTTATATGTGTATGTTTATGTTTGATGGCACTTCAATAGAAATTGATCAATTTGTTAATCTTTGATGATACTTGACTTGCAATATCAAATGATTGAATTATTTAAATGGGATGCTACTTGAATGTGAGTGTGACTCAAAAAGTTCAAAAATTTAGTATTACCATTTTCAAAAAGTAGGACTAAGATTTTTGGTTGAATTCATTTGACATATTATTTTTTATCAAATCATGAGTATTAATTTGTTGGTCAATTTGTCTTTTGGAAAAATTGCTTTAAATGGAATAGAAGGAATTTAGGACATTTTGTGTGTTTGTATGGGGAATGTTATTCCATTTTGTGAATGATTGATATTAGATATTAATCTCACAAATACCTAGGTATGTTTTATTCCTCTTCCTTTGTTTGGAGCTATTAAAAAAAGTGTTCTACTTTTAGGAATAAGGTAAATATAGAATTCCAGCATGTAGCCATGTTGTTTCTCCAAAGCCATGAGAGTAGTAATAAGGAGAGTACGAGATTCCAGCATGTACCAATGTTGTTTTTTCGAATTAAGCCATTAGGAATTACATCGTAGAATACCAACAAGTGGAGGAGAAAATGTTTATAATACCTATCATTGGTATCATATTACTCATTGCCTAATAGATTAATGTTCCTAATTGAGTGACGTGCATGTAGGAAGACTCCTAATGAACTTCTATTTCCATGTAACCTTGTCTGGATAGTTGAACAAATTTTTAACACTTTTGATTTTAGCAAAAATGATGTCTTGAATGAATAGAATTTTCTTTTTTAAAACCTTTTTGAAAATGATTAATGCTTAGTAATTTGAAGATTTATGTAGCAATTGAACTTTTGATTTTCGGGAAAGTGGAAATCTGACTTGGAGTGACTAGTTGTAATGGTTTAATTATCATATGGTATTTGAGATTGCTTGAGAGATTTCGCTATTGTTTATAAGTACGTCCATTTTTTATCTTTTGTTTGTCAACTTTGGTGGTGAGCTTTTTTATTTTGTAACGTTCTTTATTATTTCTTGTTTTGCTCAGGACTAGCAAAATACTAAATTTGAGGGTGTGATAACTCTAGTAAACAAGAATTATTTACTTATTTAAACTAGGCATTTGTTAGTATTTTCTGGGATTATTAGTTAGTTGTATGTGATTTTGTAAGTTTAATTGCATTTAGTAAATTGTATTTGCATTTGAGTAAATATCTTCATTTTAGTATTAATTATAGTTTAACTTATAACTAATTAGGTTTTTTTAATATTTTACAGGTCCATGATAATGGATATGGAGCATAAAGGATTGAAGTGTTCACAAGAAGAAGGGCAAAAGTGGAAATTCATGTTGCTGGAAAAGAGTTCCATATCACGATATGGCCACACGGAAGTTGGGATTTAAAATGTAGTTGTCCATATCACGATATCGATATCGATATCGATATCGTGATATGGACACAGATTCAGCAATTGTAATTTGCAAATATTGTAACCGTAAAGCTCTATTTGGTCCTCAAGTACTAGACCTGTACAATAAGAGAAGTAAGTAGGAATTAGATAGGAAACACATTGTAGTAGTGTCGTGGGTATTTTTAGGATAGATTAATGTTAGCTTAAACTCCAAGTTTATAGTTTAATATAAAGTTCTCTTTCAATTTTCTTTAGATCTTGTCATTAATTTCTTACAAGTTTTAATTTTGATTAGATAGTTTTAGAGGGTTAATCATTCATAGCTTTGTTAGGGTTCTTGATAATTTAGTTATTTCTAGCATAGAATCTTCGTTTCCTTGTTTTAATTCTTAGTAATTTCTATTGAACTTTCTTTTATTAAACTAAAAATCCAAAAAAAATATTTAGTTTAAACTATTTTTCTTTGCAAATTTCTATTAGATTCAATTTAGTAGAAAAAATTGGAATTGCCTTGTTTTCATGCTTTCTTACTGCTTTCATTAGTCAATATAGGATTACATGCTCTTTAATTCTTTTTTTGTTTTAGTCAATTTAGTTGATTTTGAAGTAATTTACTTGCTTTCCTTAGACTACATTAATTACTCTTATAATTAATTGTTCACTTACTTAGAGTAGAAATTACTTCCTTATTTTCCATGTCTATATTAGTTCAATTTAGTTCCTTAATTTAATTTGTTTGAGTGTTGAATTATTTGGTTAGAATAGTTTTTCTCAACCTTTTTAGTTATCCTAACTATAAAAGGACCCCTAAATCTCAGTAGTTGTCAGCAAGCAATCTTGAAGATACTGGCGGGCATGAGGATAGAGTTTAAGGGATTTATGTGGATTTACTTTTATGAATTGTTTCTTGTATTAATTGATCTGGATATATATATGAACACTCTATATTGCCATTCAAATCATGCCCCCTATTGCTGTTCAAATTCCATCCAACCATTGTCACCCATCCTTCTTTATTCTCGAAGTTCCTATGGTTTTCATTTTCTACCCTTCTATTGTTATTTTATTTCGCCATTGTGATTTGTTTTTGTTCTTGTTTTAGCCTTTTCTATTTCTAGATTCTTTTTAGTTTCTTTTCAAGCTTAGAATCAAGAGGTAGTAAGACCCCTTCCTCAAGAACTATACACTACAAGACAACAACCAAGAACAAGTCAATTATCAAAGGCAAGGTTCCAATTAAATAACTAAAACAAAGAAATGTCTATTTAACACTATCCCTGAGCACATAATATTTTGCCATTTATGACACTCCACGATAACAACACCAAAAACTTGTTATGCATTTTCTAATTGTTCTAAATTTCTAATTCACACTCCAAGCAATTATTCCTCTTAACACACTTAGACCACAATCCATACACCCACAAGTATAGGGGAAGATATGTAGTTAGTGATAAGGGGATGTTCCCATGAGGATTGGATCAGCATAAGTATTAGGATTTGACAGACAATCGTACTATTTAGGTGGCCAATTCTAAGTGTATGCTAAAGTAGGGAAATAAATCTTGTAAATAAACATGGCAAGTAATAAACTAATTTATCAACAATAAATTAAGGGGAATAGGGCTATGAACAAGTTCCTTCCACTAGGTGGATTCTTCAATAGATGATCAATTAGTGGGTTCAAATGAGGATTGCCTCCCAAAAGTGAACCAATCCCTTAGCTTGACTCGTGGTTCTAGTCTATCATACCTTTTGGCATTCAAGGAATGAACTGGAAAAGCCTATATCTTGCCCTGACTATTGACTCGTAAATTAGTCTAGGAAATTAACACTCAAAGTTTGTTTGTTGTGTTAAACCACTAAAATGGCTCAAGGAAGGATCCTTTCCTCACCAAGCCTACTAGTCATTTACAACTACTCAAGAATCCACCACTTTCAAGTCCATCCACTTTGAATTACCCACACATGGGTAGAATTCACATAGCCATACCTACCACAATCCCTTATAGATTTAGCTACTCATGCTTAATAAATGTATGAAAAGGAAATATAAAATCAAGATATAAGTAAAACTACAAGAAGAGATGAGAACAATACGATCATAACGCTACTAGTCATTCTAACAAAATAGATAAACAAGCATGAACATAAGAGAATTACACCAAAACAAAGCTAAAAGAAATGCCAATAATAATTTGTAAGAGAATTTTAAACTTGCATAAATTAAAGAGAGTAATTTTAGCTGATTAAAATGCTGTAATTTGAAAAGATAAGAACTAGAAGCATACTTGGCTACAAATAGCATGATTATCTTAGCTAAGAAGAACTATATCTAAAATATCTTAACTAGGCACACCTTTACTATGTTACTTTGGGTGTACATTTAGGTGTTTTGCAAAAATTGCAACCTTCCCAAAATTGGCCAATATTTCCTTTGTCTGGGATCCCCTTTCAGACCGCGGTCTCAATTTTAGCATAGGCAATTCGGTAGACATAGCTTGAGCCTTACTCGAACTAGGGAATTTGGCTTTTGAACTGTAGTGTGAAAAATCATGCCTTTTATTTCAACACCGTGATCCCAAATACTTGAAGCCTTAGACTTTGTCTTCAATTTTCTCTATATGCAGCTTGGTTCTTGATTTCTTGAATCTTTTAGCTACTGCATAATTGTCATTCACCCCACAATGTAACACCAAATCTCAATAAGTATGATTGTAATTCTAAAATCAACACAAAAATGCTATAAAAGGCTTAATATTACTCTACTGTCACTACTAATAATGCTAAGGATAAAATCAAATAAAACACAAAGGACAAAATATAATAAAACACACATAAAAAAACTTAAGTCGAGAACAACACTATCAAAACACAATGGTTTTTTAGGCACAACCGCGCCAACACATCCTCAACTGTTCCCATGGTTGATACAAAACGGCTTTGACAAGTTTTGTGAGTTTTGGACTTTCCAGGTGTAGTTTTGGCCTACAACTTTGATCTTGAAACCCTACCTAGCACTATAAATACAAGTTTTATGTTGTTTGTAACATAAAATAGACTACTTAGGTCATTTTTCGATTAGAAGAACATCAATTAATCGACAGGAGAAGGATCACCAAGACAGGAAACAATGAATGCATCTTCCAAGAGTTTTTCTTGTTTTCCTGTTTCCCAGTATTCGGGTAGTTAAGAATGGTTGTAAACCGTTATTTTGTTATTTATTTGACCATGGTTATGCACTAAATCAATTACTCAGGATTAATTTAGATTTTTCCATGAAGATTGAATAATAGATTTTATTATTCCTTTCATTTCTATTGGTTGTTTTGCTTATTCGAAATGATTGCAATGCATTTAGGTGATTCATAACCCTCTAGAGTGATTTGTAAAACTATTTGGAACCAAAAGAGGCAACTTAGGGTTAGGACGAATTCGAATAGCCTTTGTTTGGGTAATTCTCTCTTTGATTGAACCATTTTGTGAACATAGAAAGAAATATACCTTATTCATGTTAGGAAATCAGATTAGGAATAATTCTATATACACTAATTCTGGACCAAATTCACATAGAAATATAGTGAGCTGGTTAGGTTAATAGATTTACAAGGATTTCAAAAGAAAGCATGCAATAACATTAAACCCTAGATTAGTAGATATAATTTGGAATTGAAGAAATGATAAATTGAACCATTCAATTGTTTTGGTAAATGACAAATAAACCCTAGAACTTTCTATTACTTTAGTTCCAATTTATTTTCTTCTTTAATTTAGTTAGTTTGTTTTCCTTTTTGTACATTATTTTCCAATTTATTGGATCATTTAAATAAATTCGTGGGTGTGTCATTCTGGTACCTAATAATGTGTCAAGTGTAGTCCTCATGGGAGCAATCTCTGTACATTATTTTACTCATTCGATATATTAACTTGTGTACAAGAATCATGTCTAGAATGACCACATATAGTCTTTCCAGAGGAGTTTCATAGAATTCCACTGGTTTGTCAGATGGATCTGGGAATTTGAGATCAAACTCATGTCAAGACTGGAACTGATCTCCAAGGCTTCCAATAGAATGGCACTTGAAAAACCCAAGGAGCTAAAATTTTAATTAAAGACACTAGATTGGAAGTTTATCCATCCCAATGTATCTCCTTAGGATGCTTTAATGTTGGGATTTCTTTATCAAAATAACGTTAAGAGGATCCATGATTAAATCGAAGATGTTACTCAAAGCAAAACCTTGCGATCTGAATCTTTCCACGATCTGAACACCACGGTCACGATTTGGACACCACGGCAACCACGAACTATTCGTAGAACACGTATTAGAGTAGCTTTTCCGATTTTAGGGTGTTGCTTGCTAGAGCAGTGTTTGAAATATTTGGTAGGGTTTTCTTAGTGTTACTAATGAGTCGCATGTCAGACTCCAGATGTGTATAAGAGACAGCGTCTATATAACCGCTATATATCTGTCTCTTATAAGACATCTAGATGTGTATAAGAGTTCTTTGAATTTAGGTTAACCGCTCTGTGCGCATGATAGTAACCAGATATATTTCCTTATTATTATAATTACTATTTAACTGACAATCCAGAATCCAATGTAATTAGTAAATAATGATTGAATCTAGACACAAATTCTTATTCAACGAACTTAGTCAACAATTAACTTAACCCAATGCTTACTCTTAGTGTGTGACCCTTTAGGTTCATTTAACGTTGGCAATAAGTATAATTTCTAATTCCAATACTGTTGCCTTTAGTACATAAACCAACATTTAATGCTTTTTATTAAGAAGATGAATGGCAGTATGCTTCTGTATATAAACTATTAGGAGTTAAAAAAGAACACGATCAAGTAAATATATAGGCAACTTTTACATGACATCGATCATTTGTTTGACCAGTTGAAAGGTGATAGGGTATTTTCCATGATTGATACCAGATTAGGATATCATCAATTGATGATTAAAGTAGAAAATATTCCTAATATTGCCTTTCGGGTTTGGCCATTACAAATTTCTGGTCATGCTATTTGGTTTGACTACTTTCTAAATGTTTCTATGGCTTTATAAATGTGATGAACATGGTTTGTCAGCCACAACTTTGTAACTCATCGTGCTATCATTGACAACATCCTTATTTACTCTTCGAGTGAAGAGGAAAACAAGGAGTATCTTCATGTAGTTTTCCAAACTCTAAGGGAGAAGAAGTTGCTTGCAAAGTTTAGTAAATGTGAATTCTGAATGAAAAGTGTGGCATTTCTGGGTCATGTGATCTGAGAGGATAGAATAGTTGTGTAACCAATAGATTAAAGCAATTTTCGACTAGCCAAGACTATCGATTGTGGCTGGCATTTGGAATTTCTTAGGATTGGATGGATATTATCTAAAGTTTGAAAAAGGATTTTCTTTGCTGGCAGTTCTTTCCACCAAGTTGAGTTTTTAACTCTTAAATGCATGAGGTCAATCAAGTAATATTGTGGTGAGTTGAGTATCCTTCCCATGAGAAATGTGTGTTGAGTATAGAAATTTTGTCTTTACACTATTTGAAAATCAATTAGATTGGAAAATGTAAAATAAAGGAAAGTAAATTTACCAAAACAAAGAAAAGCATTACAATGATAAAAATAAAGAAAATAAAAGTACTAGGGCATTGACTTAGTTGATCCAATATAAATTCTAGTTTCTCATTAATCTAGGTTAGTTTCTGTGATTGAAGGTCAAATTCTCTAAACTTGCTAATACTCGTTATCACACAATATCAACTCTCGTTCACCTAAATCATATGTCTCATTTCTTGGCATAGATAACAAAAGATAAAAAGCATGATTTTGCTGCATCGACTTCATATAAAAAGACAAATTTTTATTACGTTGTCCCAAATTTATGATTCACTATTTCATCATATTTCAAATTTACCTAATCATTCAAGAATTGGCCAAAGACTTGCTAGCATGAAGACCACAATAAAATCAATCAAAAAGATCAACCAAAGACAAACTAGATCAAGATTCATATATTCACAACTAACTTGTAAAAACCCAAGTTTTCACACTAGGACATCATTGAAAGATGAAAGAACAATAAATCAAAATTAAGAGAGTTTAAGAATTCTTTTCCAATTGAAGAAGTGCAAGAAAATGGTCGAAGGTTGTAAATATTGATCCTCCTCTTGAATTTTTCTATAACTACTTCAAAATAGAAAATAGAATTAATCTAGCTTATATCCCCTAATAGGGTGCTAAAATAATGATTAATTTGGTTTTGTAGGCCCTTGCTTACAGGATTTAAGAAGTACAAAGCATTAGGGTGGGTCAAAATAGGCTTCAAAATGGACCAAATCAAGTTCAAAACGGACACCAAAATCTTAATCTCATCAAAATCCCATTGTTGTCAAATTAGCCTGAGCCAAGTGACATAGATTTTGAATCAAATGGTGCAAAGTTCATATGTACCCAAGGCTGAGAAGCTCAAAATTTGATTCAAGCAGCCATTACCACCACTTTCTTTCTCAACGCTTCATTCGTTACCTTACTTCATTTTTCCCTGTTTCATGCATATGTCGGATTTCATTCTACCCCATAGATTCAGAACTCCATTTAACTGAACAAAAAGTTGAAATATTAAAGTATATATGATAACAAAAAGTAACAAAATCTAAGACGAAAACCCTAGTTTTGCTTGGAATGTTCATCAAGTTAGAACAAAAATGAACAAATGTAACTCTATATGCTAGAGTTATTACAGCCTAAGCTTTTGCGGATCTCATTATCAATTTTATCGTCTAGTTACTAGTTCTTTGGAATAATTTTTTGCTTTTCCTCTCTCTAGATTTCCTCTCACTAAAACTATTTGCTTGCCCACGGCCAAGCTTGAAGCCCTACAGCCTACGGCTGGAGGGCAAACCCTTTTCTTTGCTAATGCACTCAAAGGCAACAAACAATCTACAATCCCCTCTTCCCATTGGATCAACCAGTCAAAAAACTCCAAACTTACAAAGTTGAGCCTATTATTTTCTTCACCAAGAAAGAAGTCCAAAAGCTAGCTAACACATTAAAGTTCACCTCGATAGGCCTTTTTCGACAAACGGCAAACCTAATGTGGAGATTGCGAGGAAAAGCTTCCACACTATTGTCTTCAAATGATCATTCATTAGTGGTTTCCTTGATCATAGGCATGTTCTCATTTGATTCACATTGGAGGAGGATTACCTAAGATGCTGGCTCAAGCACACTTGGCACATTAATGGTTTCTATATATGAGCCTTGACATTGAACCATTTTTTTACCACTGACATTGAGCCCTCGATTGTGCCAATTTGGATCACCCTAAAGGAATTCCAGTAGTGATCTTCAACAAACATTCGGTGTTCAGATTGGCTCAAGATATTGGAAAACCTCTGAAGTTAGACACAGCAACAGAAAATTGCACTTGGAATAACACAGCTAAGGCTTGTGTTGAAGTAGATATTTTAGTAACATTGCCATCCAGGTTATGATTAGCAGTAGGGGAAAGAGGCAAATGGCAAAACAATTTGGGATGAGGACTTTTTTCCTAGTACACCAATTGCAACACAATTGGTCACCAGTCAATTTTGTGATTGTCCTTTGTGGCTCCGAAGGAAACTAGATCAAACAATGAAACTAGTTAAATGGATTCAAATCAATAACTCTGAAGCAGGTCCATTAGGCGTATCAAAGGAAAAAGATCTAGTACTAGCTCAACAAAATTCTCATACACGACCAGCTCCACCGCCTGAAATCACATTTGTCCAAAACAAGCCTCCATCACCACTACCACCACTGCCACCAGTGGAGTAGGAAGAGGCTGTTACAACTCCCATAATGGAGGGTAAAATGTCTCCACAACATCTGGAGGTTCAAATTTTGAATTCTTCACCAGAAAGGAAAAGCTTGACTTGGTCAGCAAAGGTGCTAAAATCAAGCAACAATAATAACTCTACCCTAGATTTGGTTGGCTCATTCAATCCCACAAATCTAGCACATAATAGCCTGGACCGAGCTCCAATATAGGACATCACCAGCAAGGCTGACAATTTTCACTCACATGATAAAATCATGGAAGAGTTACCATGTTTTATAATAAATTTTCATTCGAAGAATAATCACTACAAAAAAATTGGTCTTTAGTCACCAGGCCAGGTTATCACAAAATGTGAAGAAGTCACCACTAAAATGCATTAGTGACGATGATTTAGCTCGTCACTATGTCTGGCTAACAGCTTGATGCTAAACCTCACAATGACGACAAACCAAAGTAGTCACTAAATGGGTGTTTTTAGTGACAACTACCATTCGTTACAAGATTGTGACGATTATACTTGGTCGCAAAAGGCCCTGAAAAATTGTCATTAAATATGGCATGTCATCACTAAATGTTATATTTTGTGATGACATTTTGTGATGATAGGAAGACGTCTCTAAGTATGTACTTGGTCAACGCATTTAGTGATGACATTTTGTGACGACTGGTGACGACGGTAGTGTTGGCCCAAAAAGCAACCTAAGAGAGGGGTGAATTAGGTTGTTTCAAAAACAAACCTTTTGATGTGCTTAATAAGAAATGCAAACTTTATGCACCAAATAAAGATTTAAGCACAAAGCATTTGGATACAATAGATATTCAACAATTTAAACTTAAAGAACAAATAAGAATATTAAGATTAAGAGAATCAAACCAAACTCCCAAGCTTCTTAAGCTTGGAGCTTACAACTACAAAGAGCTTCTTACAAGGCAACTACCAAGTTCTCAACTTGAAGTTTAGCCACTAAAAGTCTCTTTAAAGTAGATAAGACAATAACCTCTTGTACACAAATGAGGACACTCTTGCTCACACTAATTTCCTTTAGTTGAGCCAAGAGTTTTACACTCACAACCTCTCTTTGTTACAATTGTTATCTCTCCACTCTTACACTTGAAGAACTCTTACACTTCTATGCTTTTTTCACAAAACTACCTACACTATTACAACACTTGTACCCACTATTTCTCCCAAATAGCTCAAGAATTACTTGTAATCAATGTAGAAGTCTCTCTTCTTTAATTCAGGCTTAGGGGTATTTATAGTTGCCCAAAAACTGCTTCCAACAACTTTCCAACGGCTATTTTATTTTCTGTTTACTGGAAAACTAGCCGTTGGACCTTACGGACGGCCGCTGCAAACTTCTGCGTCCGATGCTGCGTCCGTTCTCTGAGAGTATTCGTTCGGACATCCGAGAATGCGTCCGAACATGCGTCTGATCAAAGCAAAGTCTTCTGGAAATATGATCAGACGCTGTTCTTTGTCCGAGACTGCTTCAATATTCTTTGTGTTGGACGATTACCATCGTCCGAAACTCTGTCTTTCGGATAGTCATTTACGTCCGTGACGTCTTCTGGTTGTTTTGTTCGGATGGTCATTTGCGTCCGAGCCTACCTATTTTTCTGCACAATTGTTTTCAAACCATTAGTTGATTTGGTCATCATCAAAACATGATTAAGAATACTGGGGTTCAACAATCTCCCCCTTTTTTATGGTGACAAATCAATTGGACAATTCAAAAAACAACCATAAAATATGAAGTACAACACAAGAGAATTTTTCCATTATTTCTCCCCTTTTGGCATTATCAAAACATAAGAAAATCATAATATAATTCAAGCTCCCCCTAAGTTTATTCTCCCCCTTGAAAGATAAATATAATGAGCACATGGAGAATGAGTCAAGTTATGCAAAAAAATTCTTCCCTTCAAGAATATGTGTTGCAAAAGAATGAGAGAATTCATGCAAAGAATTAGGATCAAAACAATTTTTGCTCATTCCTTACGAAAAAGCATCAAAACAATGAAGCATGTGTGATGCAATTTTTTTGCAAAAATAATCCATTTAAAAAAGAGAATGCTCCCCCTTTCTTTTGCAAGTAGTGACTTATTATAGACAAAAATTTGGGACACATATTTCCTAGCATTCTAAACAAATTCAAACACATAGAAGAGTAATATTCAAGAGCACATAGTTCAACTTGATAAATGAAAGCACACAAAATTTTAGATGTTACCCATGTCAATATCATCTTAGCTCATATGCCTTGAACACCCTTCATAGATAATCTATCTTGAATTCCTTGGTGCTCTCCAAGCATACCTACATGCAACAATCTTAGTTAACGAACAACTTTTGGTACCCAAACTTTCTTGGGTCCAATTGGATTAGTAACATGCTTAATCACCCAAATAGAATTTATTCCCAATTTTTCATTTCTTTTAACATAATAATTTTTCTTTATATGACCATGTTGATGACAATAATTACAAGTAATATTCTTATTGCCATAAAAAGAAGATTTAGATTTAACAAAGCACAAACTATTTTTTCTAAAGGTGATAAAATTTTTGTTGAAAAACATATTTCTAGTTCTTTTCTTTTCAAAAACATTTTCTTTCTTCTTTTTCAAAATATCATCAAGATCATCTAATCTCTTCTTCAAAGAAGCTTGTTCTTCCATGATCTTGGTTTTTTCAACAAATTTTTCTTTCAAAATATCAATTTCTTTTGTCAAGGAATTATTTTCATGCACAAGTTTTGAGTTGGTACTTTTTTTTTTTTAATCAATCGCCCAAAAGGTGGGCAGAACTTTTATTTATTTTAAGAGTTGTTACAATATCGAAGGATAGGGCAGCCCCTAGCATCTAGCCAAACCAGACCTTTAATAGAGCAAGGAATGGTGTTGTGCTAGATACTCAACATACATTGGGTTTGAAATACCCTCATTAGCTAATCTATCAGCAACTTGATTAGACTCTCTAAAAATATGTTTAAATGAAATCTGCTTTCCAACACAAAGGCCTTGTATGACACGGAGTTGGTCATCAATACTCCAAATTGGTGACGACGAACCATTCAATGTGTTGACAAGGATGAGTGAATCAATCTCAACCTCCAATGGGTGAACCCGCAACTGTTATTCTGAGCTTGAGCCCCTCTTCAAGTGCCATTACCTCTGCTTGCAAGCTGGTTTGCTGAAAGTAACCATTTGAAAATGCCCGTATGCAATGGCCCTTGTGATCCCTTATGACGCCACCACCTGCTGCCATTCTCGGATTACCTTTAGAGGCGCCATCCACATTTAGTTTGAAACATCCTGGAGGAGGGCATTCCCATTTGACCGCCAAGATTCTCTTGGGTTTTGTTTGTAAGAGTTGAAAGCAAATGTCCCGTGAGAGAAGCAATTCATCATCTGTGCAAGCTCTTGTCAAGGGGTGGATTGAGGTCTCTTATTCACTACATATGAGTTGATGTTGGCAATGATGCGTGCATACTGCTTGTTTTCCCTTCAAACACAGCCATGTTCCTAGCTTTCCATAAGAACCAACATAGTATACAAGGGAGGATTTTGTGGATTAGCCCAGTTGTGGAAGAGGGTGCTGCAGCCCACCACCATGAGCTAAGCTTGTCTAAGATGGTCGTTGAAGGTGCGATCATCACCTCTAGCCAAGTTTCGAAAAAGTTCCAAACTTGGCGTGAGATAACGCAGCCCACAAAAAGATGATCCAAGGACTCTCCATGACAACAATAGTAGCACTTGGAGGCTAAGGAAAAGCCGATTGTAATCAAATTATCATCTAGTGGCAGCCTCCTATTCAGCAATTTCCACATGAAAATGGAGATACTTCAGTTGGAGTCTCCCATCCCAAATCATTTGTCTAGAAAAAGTCCGCACCGTTGTGGCATATGTCGTTGAGAGTGAAAAGGAACCTGTAGATGTAGGGGTCCAAACAATCCGGTCTGGTTCATCGGTCATGAATATCGTTCTTTCATTGAGAATTGCGGCAATGGTTTGCAGCTCCTCCATGGAGTATCTCTCGTCCAAAGAGGAAATATTCCAACCATTAGAGCCCCAAACATGGGAAACCTTGAGCTGCCCATCATACACCTGTTCTACCTTGTGGGAAAGAGGTCCGTATTTAGTAGGATCTCGAACCAGAAGGAGCAATCAGCGTTTCGAATGAGGAATAACAGGATTCTTCTCTGCTTATCACGATCTGATGTGTATAAGAGACACATCTAGATGTGTATAAGAGACAGATATTAATGACTTAAGGAACAGGGCCAATAATTGATCAATATAACGAGACAGTCTCTTATAGCTGCCCTTCGAAACTTCCACCAACCAAATACGGACCTCTTTCCCACAAGGTAGAACACGTGTATGATCGGCAGCTCAAGGTTTCCCATGTTTGCAAACCTTACCCCATGCTATCCAAACAAACAATAAGCACCTCGTTTGAGCTGTCCCAGAAAAAGTTTGCAAATTGCCGCTCCAACTCTTTAATTACTGATCTTGGGGGAAGGAGAACCGATAATAGGTAGATGGGAATGCTTCTCAGAACATGCTTGATTAGAATTAACCGTCCTCCTGGAGAGAGGAACCTCGTTTGCCATCCATGAATCCTGAGAAGCTACCTTTTCAATTAATGGCTGGAAGATAGTGCGCCGTCCTTTGCCTTTGTGAATGGGACAACCCAAGTAATTAAATAGGAGGGAGTTGTGGGTGAAACCTGTCTTGGCTTGGATCATCCGAACGCGACCAGGTGCTGCCTTCTTTGATAGGTAAAAGAAGCTTTTGGACTTGTTAAAGAGCTGGCCGGAAGAGTTCTCAAACCGTGTATAAGAAGCTCCCCTTTGTGAAAATGACAATATCATCTGTGAAGGCCAAGTGGGAGGTAGTTGGGCATCATGTTGCGGGATGTGAGTTATACACATCTAAATTTTGTTCTCGTGACTTAGCTCTTTTAATCCCTCTAGAAAATGTCTCCAGCATTAATATGAATAAAAGGGGTGATAAGGGATCTCCTTGACGAACCCCTCTAGTGGATTTAAAGAATCCCTTGGGTGCTCCATTGATGAGTACAGAAAACCAACATTCCTCCAAAACGTTCTTGATGAGGAAGTCCAATGTTCAGCAAATCCAATCTTGTGTAGAATGGCATATAAGAAAGGCTAATATAACAGCCTATCAAACACCTTGGCGAGGTCGAGTTTGATGATCAAATTTCCGACTCTCATTCCGATCTATGAAATTGGTCATTTCTTGCACAAGAAGAATGTTATCGGCAATGTCCCTCCCTTTGACGTAGGCCACTTGTTCGGCTGAAATAATCTTCGCGTAGAATGAGGGAAAGTCGGTTGGCCAATATCTTGGTGCAGATTTTGTTAAAGAAAGTGCACAAGCTTATGGGCCGGAAGTCACTAAAAGAATTCGGATTGGCTGTTTTTGGGATAAGAGCAATAAGAGTACTAGTAAACATTCGTGGCAACTTAGCTCCATTAAGAAAATCTCTCACCGCAAGGAAAAGATCATGGTGAATAATGTCCCAGCAGGTAGTGAAGAAAACCCCATTATAGCCATCAATTTCGGCTGCTCCATTAGGATTAAGGTTGAAAACGGCCTCCCTCAGCTCCCCTTCTGACAATTCCTTTAATAAACCCCGGTTTTCCTCCTCGAAAACCGTGCATGGGAGGTACTCGGTGAAAGATGGGTCAATTCCAGCCGTGTTGTTAGAGGTCAAGAGCTCCTGAAAGAAGTTAACCCCTGCCCGTTCTATGAGCTGCAAATTTTCAGTCCATTCCCCATCAATTTTGATCTTGGAGATACGCAATCTTTGTCGTTTATCTACCCAACAGTGGAAGAATTTGACAACTTTCACCCTCTATCAGGCATTTCATCCCCGCTTTAGCTGTCAAAAAGCTTCCTCTTCTGCCAAGCACCTCATATGGATCGCCTGGGCATGAGCTAAGGCAATTCGGTTACTTTGGCTCTGGTGTGACAAAAGTGCTTCTTCCTTGATTTTGACCTCTTGTTAGGCTTCTTTAACCTTGTCAAAGACATTGCCAAATACCGTGTGACTCCAATTCCTGAGTTCGGCTTTTAGTCTTTTGAGTTTTGAAGCAAAAATGGAGATATAGGAGCCATTACATTGCAGCCGCCAATTGTTGCCTATGACCTGCAAGAAATCTTTGTGTTTAGTCCACATATTAAGAAATTTAAATGGCTTTGGTCTGAGGTATTCTCATTGGAGGCTTTGAGCACAAGTGGCGAGTGGTCCGAGCACGTCTTGAGAAGGTGTTCAACACTAACATATGCTGAGACAAAGAGTTAAAAATGGGCTGATCCACAAAATCCTCCCTAGTATAATCTTCCATACCAAATTTCCAAGTCTATTCCCACGCCAAGTGAATTTACAGCCTTGAAAAGGTAAGTCCACCAAGCCACATGCATGTAGGCAATCATTGAAGTCATTCATGGCATTAAGGTGCAATGTCACTTTTTCCTTTGTCATTGTACAGGGTGTAATTGGCTTCATTTCTCAGTTCTTTTTCAAATAAGGTTAGATAATCATCTTTTGTTCAAAGTTCCTCCCAAAGAGCTCTTCGTTCATTGTTGTGCATTTTGCATAAACAAAGGAGGCTTCCATGGCACTTTGCTGAGGAGAGGAAGGAATGGAAACATGGAGGAGCTAATCCGAGCTGAATGTGGGGATGAGACCTAGCTCTCGGTTCCAAAAAAGCCAAATTTTGCCATTTGAGTTGCACTCGCAGCTATCAAAACCTAGCTTATTAGAAAACATTAGGATTCTAGCTTTGTCAACCATTGGCTCCATTAGAGCAATGATTTTTATTTGATGTTGTTGAATGATTAACTTTAACCTACGAAGTGAGGGTTTATTAGCTATTCCCCGAATGTTCCAAACTAAAATGCGATCCATTAACACTTGGGTATCACAAGATATGAGGTATATAGTTTGCTTTGGCCAACTCAGTGCGCATTGGCCTTGGCATAGAGTAGGTTCTTTTGCGTCTTTTCTTTTGGATGAGGGCTTACCACTTGTGTGAGAGGTGGGGTGATCGGTGAAGACCCTTGTTGTTTGCATGGCTTGCATGGGGGAGTCATTGTCGAATTCTACCATGGTAATTCCTCCATTATTTTACCATGAGAGATGAGTGAATCATCCATGAAGGGATTGTTTGAAATTCGAATGTGTGTTGGCTGATTTTCAGCATCCCTTGATTGTTCAGCCAAGGATGTTGGTGATTCCACAAAATTCGAATTGGTCAAGTGCTGGATCCAAGGGGTTCCTTTGTCATTATACAAGGTGTATTTGGCATCATTTCTCAGTTCCTGTGATTTACATCTAGAGTGTGTATTAAGAGACTGTCTCTGGATCCATCTTGTGGAAAATTGGATTGGCCTTCTCCGATGGGATTCAATGCAATACCCACTTCTAAGTGGCAGTTTGAACCAAGAAACACATCAAACATGAGTGGTTGTTCTTCCAGCCTTGATTTTGAAAAAGAACTGAGAAATGAAGCCAAAACTTCCCCCGCATGTTGTCATTGCCATCATTTTGGGAAATTTCCGGCATTGGTATTGGAGCTACGTTGGTTGCAGCTGGTGGAGTATCCTTTTGGCGGTCCTTCAAGCTTATCACGGCATTCTCATGTGGAAAAGATGGGGCTGATTTGTAGCCCGAAGGTCCAGCCATGTGTTCCTTTACCGGAGTCCATCGTGTTCGGATGGGTTGCTTGGCTGAGTTCTTTATTTGTTCACCGTTACCTACATGTTGGTTAGGATGCCCCGCTTCACCTCTCCGGCATTCACCATTGGCATGGCCAATTTTCTTGCATTTCGTGCAATAAGATGGAGACTGCATCGTAGGTAATTTTTTGCCAAATGCCCTCATTACCGACCCCCAACCACACCCTAGAAGGAAGGTCAGATAGGAGGTCTACTTCCACACATACCTTAGCAACACTTGGCTTGGTGAAATTTGCAGTGGCTAAGTCGAGTTTAAGGGGTGTTCCAACCGCTTGAGCAAGGCTGAATACGGCGTGTTTGTTGAAGAAGACTGCTGGAAGTCCTTCAAAAGTAATCCATATAGGGGCTATGGACGGTTCTTCATCCGTGGTAAATAATGGGTGCCACTTAAGAACCCTCATGTAGTAGCCATTAACAAACCAGGTGTTTTTCAGCCATCATCGTAGGAAGTCCTTATACACATCTAGACCTCATCAAGACAGCCAATAATCAAGATATCCGATGGTGAACTGACCTTTGAATCCAATGGTGTGAAAACTTTTACGAAGAGTTTCCATGTTCGGCTTGCCTCTTGGAAAATTACCTATCCCATGTGTAACGAAATGGTGCAGCAAGGTGTTGAACTTCATCTTGGGAGAAGAAGATCGCTGGTTCCCCTTTGTGCTGTTGAAGAGCTTTCAAGGCGAGGTCTGGATTTGGTGCATGATGGCTTAGGATTTGTCCACCCGAAAGAGCTTGTGCAAATGTTTTTGGTTGCCCTTCAACCGATGGCTGAAGGGCAGCTGGTTCGGCCATGGCCGAGTGGCAAAAGGAGAAGAATAGGTGCTGTTTTTTAGTGAGATAGGTGCTGTGTTTTAGTGAGAGGAAGTCTAGAGAGAAGGAGGAGAGAATTTTTTGTTTACTACTAATAACTTTTTTGAGTTGGTACTTAATAAAGCATTAACTTTAATTTTTAACTCTTTGTCTCAGCATATGACTCTTTGAAATATTCATGCATTTTAAAAATAAATGATTCAACATCTTCATCATCTTTATCACATGAATCATCACAAGAATCACAACTAGAGGATACCTCATTATTGCCAAGTGCCATAAAAGCCATTTGAGCCTCCTCAGAACAGCATATTCTTCTTCAACCTCTCCATCCGAATTGCAATCATCCCAAGTGATTTGGAAGTTGTTGAAGTGAGGCTTCGTTGAGTCTTTTCTCCTTTTTGATGAAGCTTTAAATGCTATGCTTCTTTTTCCCTTTGCATCCTCATCTTGTACCTTGTATTTCAACTTCAATTCAAAGGAGGTTAGAGAATTGATCAATGAATCAATAGGCATAGAATTTAGATTTTTAGACTCTTCTATGGCAATGGATTTAGGTTCCCATTCCTTAGGTAAAGCATTCAAAATTTTTCTATTCTTTTCACCCAAGGAATATTCTTTACCCAAACCTTCCAAATCCTTTACTAGATCATTGAACCTACAATGCATCTTGTCAATGTTCTCATGAGGTTCCATTTTGAAGGATTCATATTTAGCCACAAGAAGTGACTTCTTTTGCTCTCTTATATCTTCACTTCCTTCATGGATTTCTTTCAATTTGTCCCATATCTCCTTGGCCTATATGCAACCGTTTTACTTTAGAAAACTCATCTGCATTCAAAGCATTATACAAAATATTAATGGCTTTAGCATTTAAAGATAAATTTATTTTATCTTGTGCATTTAACTCATATCTAGTCTTAGGCCTTAATCTATGAGTATTTTCATCAAGAATATTAGCTTCTAAAGGACCTTCACAAATAATATACCATAAATTTATATCAATAGATTGAACAAAAATTTTAATTATATCCCTCCAAAAAACAAAATTAATGCAATTAAACATGGGAGGTCTAGTGATAGAATGCCCCTCTAAAAACAAAGCATTATTGGTTGCCATAAAGATTTTTTATCAAAAACGGTTAAGCTCAATATATGAGACCAAGCTCTGATACCAATTGTTGGCCCAAAAAGCAACCTAAGAGGGGGTGATTAGGTTGTTTCTAAAACAAACCTTTTGATGTGCTTAATAAGAAATGCAAACTTTATGCACCAAATAAAGATTTAAGCACAAATGAATACAATAGATATTCAACAGGTCATTTAAGCTTAAAGAACAAATAAAGATATTGAGATTAAGAGAATCAAACCAAACTCCCAAGCTTCTTATGCTTGGAGCTTACAACTACAAAGAGCTTCTTACAAGGCAACTACCAAGTTCTCAACTTGAAATTTAGCCACTAAAAATTTCTTCAAAGTAGGTGAGACAACAACCTCTTGTACACAAATGAGGATCACTCTTGCTCACACTAATTTTCTTTAGTTGATCCAAGAGTTTTACACTCACAACCTTCCTTTGTTACAATTGTTATCTCTCTACTCTTAAACTAGCCGTTGGACCTTTCGGACGGTAGCTGTAAAATTCTGCGTCCGATGCTGCGTCCGTTCTCTGAGGGTATTCGTTCGGACATCCGAGGATGCGTCCGAACATGCATCCGAACGAAGCAAAGTCTTCTAGAAATGTGATCGGACGCTGTTCTTCGTCCGAGATTGCTTCAATATTCTTTGTGTCGGACGATTACAATCGTCCGAAGCTCTGTCTTTAGGATTAACAGTCTTTTACGTCCGTGGCATCTTCTGGTTGTTTTGTTCGGACGATCATTTGCGTCCGAACCTACCTATTTTTCTGCACACTTGTTTGCAAACCATTAGTGCGATTTGGTCATCATCAAAACATGATTAACAAAACTGGGGTTCAACAGGTAGAGTCACTAAATATGTGTTCGGTTAATGCAATTAGTGATGAAATTTGTGACAACAAGAGAGGATTGGCTAAATATGTGTTCGGTCAATACATTTAGTGATAGCATTTTGTGACGACGAATAGTAGTAACTAAATATGTGTTTGATCAACACATGTAGTGATGACCTTCACAATTTTTTTGTGAAAAGTTGAGTTGGTCATAAGGTTTTCAGACCTGTAAGCAACGAAGACATTTTTCCTTGAAAATTTGATTACTAACAATGATAAAACTAAAAAACACATTGACATTTTACTAAAATCCAATTATAAAACTAAACTTATAACCTGCAAAAGAGGATTTCATTGTCATAAGCTACATTCATTGTCCAACAACATAATGACACGAAAGAGTACCAAATAACTATAACAGTTAAGTTTTTATAAGTTTTAACACTTACTAGATTAAAATATCCATTTCTTTAAATATAACCAGCATAAATTCAGTAGTACATACAAGGCAAACAAGGCTTGCAACATCAAAAGCATGGGCAAGAAAAAAAGTCACACTTCTTCCCAAATAAACTTGCTTGCTTTTGAGATTCACTACAAGATGAATCAGAAGGGAAAAATAAATACATTAATTAGAAAATTTATTAGGTCGATTAAAGTATGAGAACTGGACTTATTAAACAAATACCAAATTCAATAAACTTTTTTTCGATGTTTTAGTAATGTAGACATCCATCGCAACAACTTATCTCATTTAATTTTCTATTAATGAATGATAGTCTAGCACCATAATATTCTCAGAATATACTCAATTATATGTAGCAATTATAGTTTCTCGTTTTGGTTAAAGATCATATATAATTGATGATAGCATTTGAGTATATTGTCCATCCACAATCCAAAAAATGTACAAGCTAAATGGATGATAACTTACATTTTTTTTTAGACTGCATCGCAACTAATAGACCAATTTTCTCAAGAAGTGAATCCATCTTCGCATCGGTAGCCATTTGTTGGTCTTCGAGCTCTTTGATTCTTGTTGAGCATTGACTTGCTAGACCAAAGCTGTAGCACATTCTTCAGCTTCTTTGTCTCTCTTCTTCAACTTCAGTGCGAAACATTTCAAAGGCAAGAAGGTGCCCCTTTGGTGCTGTCTGACCCCGCATATGTCTAGGTATGCACTTAAGCTTTTGCCAGGAAATTTCATTTGGTGTCAATCCTGTCGTAGACTGCAAACTTTCTAATTTTTCCTATAGTGAAAGAAATACTTTGGTATGAGTCTTAACATGTATGATGATAACAATTAATCACGTAATAATAACTGTAAGTACTCACCAGCATTTCATCAACCTTGTCATTAACCATCTTGCCCTTCTTCTTAGAGAAATGAGTCTATCCTGTAAGCATCAACACCAGAAACATCTTGGCCTTCAACCTTCCTCTGGAGCAATTTCAGTAAATATATGAAAGAAAATTTCATTTAAAATAAGTCAAACTGTGTATACCTATTCATCGATCATCCTTGCAATTGACTTTGTCCCAATAGTAGTTCGAGTTCGACATCCTGCACGGTTTTTCTGATTTCTTGCACATTGATCCTAAAAAATAGCTTTTAAAGGTCATATACAAGTAGACTTGTGTCATTACAAAGCAACATGGTCGTAACTTAAAACTAGTGAACTTTTTTTGTAGTAGAATCATTTAAAGATCTATTTATAGATGATGCTTTGATCAGGATGAAAAATCTCTTTCTTAATCTAAGTAACTTTACACAAATAGAAATCTTAGTCATACTTGATTCTACTGACTAGTTGAAATAGTTCAAAGTTTATGACTTTTAAGCACAAGGACTTGCTCTTACTACTACTCTATATAATATTAAGCTAACTTATTCTGAGAATCAAGCAGAATAATGTCATCTAAAATATAAAGACATGAGGAGAATAACTTGATTACCAAACACCTCCATTTGACTCGGTCGTAGAGCTAATGCTACAAGTTCAAAGACCAAAAATACAACTTATTGATTCCATCCCATTTTATTCGAGCAGTTTGCTCTTTGCTATAATCCACTTTAGCAAGCAAAGAATCTCAAAATTAAATACATAGTTCTACCAACATATTCAGCAAAATATCATCAAGATCCTTTCTTTATGAAAAACAAATGGACAAGCCAGTAGCAACCCATCTTGATGACATTCTAGATCTATTATTCACAAATATATGCTCTATCATTCAAAATTTTAAACTTCATGCTCATATCCTATAAAAGTATGTACTGGGAAGATCGATCTTCCCAGTTCAAAGAAAAATGCTCTCTCTCCACAGCTGTTAAATTAGGTGCCACTGCAAGAGGAAGGTAAAACACTTCCCAAACATTAAGGTATCAGGAAGAAATCGTGTACCGTGAATCGCACTAATTATTTGCAACCACATGCCAAAACCATTTTCAAGGAAAACAAGGCATTTCACTAAGCCACGCAAAATAAACCCTAACCCTAATGTTTAATGGTGAATATTTTAGTTTAGAACATCAAGGGTTAGGTAATAAACCAACTCTTCATAGATTAAAGTTAATTATCAAGCAACAAAAAATAATAATCATTGCGTGAATGGAGCCTATGGTATACAAAGGAAGGATTTCATATTTTGCCCAGAAATTAGGTTTTGTGAGCTTTCAAAAAAACCCTAATGGTAAAATTTGGCTACTTTTGAATGAAGAGTTAATATTGTGGAAATTCTCAATAAGGATCAACTATTGTGTGCTTCAGTTTTTTCTAGTTTATATCAAATAAAAGTAATGGTCCCCTTTGTGTATGCCAAGTGTACACGAGCTGAACGAGTGGAATTATGGGACGATTTGAGAAGCTTGACTAGAATTCACTCTCCTTGGATAATAGGAGGTGATTTCAATGTGATCTCTTCCACAGATGAATGCTACAAGGGTAATTCAACCCTAGACATGGTAGCCATAAAAGATTTCAATAATTGCCTCCAAGATTGTGGATTGATGGACCTTGATACACAAGCATGTAAATTCACATGGACGGGTTCTTGTGAAGGTAAACTGGAAAAGAAAAGGTTGGACAGGTTTGGTTGTAATCAACCCTTCCTCTCCACCTTTCATAAAATCAGTATGGAGTACTAGCTAAAAACCTCTTGTCTTCAGTCCCCCTTATTTCTCAAAATATCTAATCTCAAGTCAACAGGTCCAAAGCAATTCTGATTTTTTAACATGTGAATCAAGCCTCCAAATTTTCGGCAGGTGGTAGCCAATGGCTAGAGCTTCCATTGTGTAGGCACTCCCTTATGGAAACTAGCAGCTAAACTGAATATATTGAAAGCTAAGCTAAGGAACTGGAGTTTTACATTTATTGGTAACATTTTTCTCAAGCTTCAGGATACTAAAACGAATGTTAAACCTCAGGAAGAACTCTACCTCTATCAGTCTTCCCAAACTAATCAAATAGCAATGGCTCATGCTCAAGCATCATTCAACAAATGTTTACTCATGTTGATCGTCTGCCTCAATTAGTTTTCATGAAAGACAACCAAAGCTTTTTGGGTGACCTTTCTCTTCAGGAACTTAAAGAGGCTATTTTCTCTTGAATCCAGATGGAGCTACAAGTATTGATGGCTATAACGGTGTATTCTTTACCACTTGCTAGGATATCATATACAAAGACTTGTTTAATGTACTGAATGAATTCTTGAAGGGATCAAATTTGCCAGGTTGAATACCAATACACTATTACTTTGATTCCTAAGGCTGAAAACCCTTCCAACTTCAATGATTATAGACCCATTAGCCTTTGCACTTTCTTCAATAAAATTTGAATAAAATTTTGGCTAATAGACTATCTTCCTTGTTGCCAAAGTTTTTCTCAAAAGAATAGGTTACCTTTGTAAGAGGAAGAGAAATTAGTGACAACATTCTCCTATCTCAAGAATTGGTGGACTACATAGATAGGAAAACAAGATGAGGCAACGCGATCATCAAGCTTGATTTAACCAAAGCTTTTGACAGGTTATCATGGGCTTTTCTATATGGAGCAATAAGGAAATTTGGCATCTCAGAATCCTGGATCTCTTTGATGAAATGTATTCTGGAGGATTGTTGGTTTTCCATCTTAGATCATGGAGTCCCAAAAGGCTTCTTCAAATCAACAAAAGGAGTTAGACAAGGGGATCCCTTATCTCCAATGCTCTTTATCATCATGCTAGAATCATTTACTAGTATCATGAAATTTCAATTCCATGTTGGGAAGATAGCTGATTATGCCCTACCTAGAACTTGTCTAACAATTACACATCTTGTTTTTGTTGATGACATTGTGATTTTCACAAAGAGGGAAGGGAAATCATTAAAGAATCGCATGAGTTTCTTGGCTAGCTTTGAAACTTCATTAGGTCAACTTGTAAATGTTGCAAAAAGCTCATTGTCTCTATCACACCATCCTAAAGCTCTAATGTCAAATCACAATTGGTGAAAGCTAGAACTGGATTCAAGGGGACATATTTCCCCATGCTCTACTTGGGATGTCCAATACAAAAATCTAAGAAGAGAAAAATATTATTCTGGCCAATGATAGAAAAAGTGGCTTCAAGGATACATGGATGGCAATCTAAGTTGCTCTCACTAGGAGGGTGATTAATTCTTATTAAACTTGTGCTCAGCCATATTCCAATCTACCTATTGGAAGTGCTGCACACCCCAAAACTAGTCATAAAAGGTTGCTGGCTAATGTCTTTTGGAGAACTTCTGAGAATGAGAAAAAACATCACTAGATATCCAGGAAAATAATATGTCAGCCAATCAAGAAGAATAGTTTTGGGATTTCTTTCATTGCTGACATTGCAAGAGGTTTTAACATTAAACTCTGGTGGAAATTTAAGAAAGGAAACTCCCTGTGGTCTTCTTTCCTGAAAGGAAGATATATGAAACTTTGGCCCACCATTGGCAGGTTTATTCATCAAGAATCCTATGGAGATTCATCTTCATGGAAAAGATGCTAAAAGTTAGAGTTAATGCTAAACAACACTTTCATTTCTTGATCAGCAATGCATCTTCTTCCTTTTGTTATGACCCATGGCTTCATGATGGTCTATTGTTCCATAAGGTATACCAAGTCCTAGACCCTCATCTTAAAATAACTCAAGTTTGGACATCACAAGGGTGGAACCTCTCCACTTTATATGAACACTACCCTAGGGAAGACCTCATGAAAATCGAGCAGAAGCTACAAAGGACATGGATAAGGCTTAAAGCTAAAGAATATGTGTTTTATGGACTTCAAATCCACCTGGAACTTCTTCTATTTCTTTCACCTTCCTCCAAGGTAATTCTTTTGCTTCTTTCTCTAGAGAAATGATTTGGGACAATAGACTTCAGTCTAAGATCTTAATCCTCATGTGGAGATTATTAAACAGAAGATTGCCTCTAGATGATATCATTGTTAAATTTAACATCTCCCTGTAGCATCTAAATGTTGCTTCTGTGATCTTTAAGAAACTGTTGATCATCTTTTTGTTACATGTTGGTTGGCAAAACAAGTCTGGGACTACTTTTAATCATTTCTAGAAATGTGGTTTCCTTATACTTCTCAGTTGCAAACTAAGCTCAACTCATGGTGGTAGGCACAATCAATATCCTCAACTACGAGGGTTATACACAAGATAATTCCAAGTATTATTTGCTGGTTCATTTGGAAAGTAGGGAATAAAACCCTTTTTGATGGACTAGGAATAAAGTTTCACTTGGTTATCACTGATGTTTGAGCGTACCTGAAGGATATCTCTACTACACAGCCACTTCCAAGAACCTCAGTAACTGATAATTCACTCCTTAATAATAACCTCTGCAACCAGCTGCTTACCATTATATCAAGGAGAGCTATGGCAATTTCATGGACTCTTTCTCAGCAAGGATACTTAAAGTTTAATGTGGATGGAGTCTCGAAAGAAAATCCTAGAACAGTAGTTGGAAAACATGGTGAAGTCATTAGATATGGTAGTGGATAGCTCATCAAAGCCTTCAATAGTTTCTATGGCCATCAAACAAACCTTTATGCTGAATCCATGGCTTTGCTAGATAGATTGAGGCTTTGTGACAAACTAAATATTATAGCTTTGCAGCTGGAACTGGATTCCTTGGTTTTAGTTGATAGCTTAAACAATAAAAATGGACACACCTAGTGTATTGATCACCTAATACAGCACATCAAAAGCTTCTTCAAGGAAGGAATTGTACAATCTCTCATGTATTTAGGCAAGCAAATCAAATAGCTGATTGTTTAGCAAACGAGGGCATAAAACACTCAATTTATGTAGAATTCAATTAAACTTGGTTCCTAAACATGTAAAGAGGATGCTTAGATTGGATTCCATTAGTTATCCTTACTTAAGGCTATGTAAAACTTGATGTGCTTTCAATAAAATTTACTCCCCTCGGGGTTTGACCCAAAAAAAAATCAGCCTAAGCTTTCGCTACTCCTCTAAATAAAAAGACTTAAAAACAACCATATAAAATATTAAACACCCACATTAATTTTCTTTAAGGTATAAATGATTGTAATATTAATGGATAAATAAGGGATAAAGGGATCATTCATGTGTGTAAAGCAATTTGTGTACTGATCCTATCTCATTATGAAAATGTCAAAAATAGTAACTTAAAAAATATCACTAAGTCAATCATACTCATTAGGACAAGTGTTCCTTTATAATGCTTAATTAGGGACACAAAACCAAAGTATATTTTCATCACCTTCCCCCTACTTTAACTATTATAGACTAGCTTAAATCAAGGATTAGTTACAACTTTATAAACTTTTAGTGTTGGCTAATTAAACAAGGTAGAATAAATATGCATAAAACTGGCTTAAATCACCTTAGATGCGTTAATTAAAACCAAACCATGATCCCATAACCATTATTCCACAAACCACATTAGGTAACCTTGTATTCTCAAAGACAATTAGAAATCTTCTTTACTTCACACAACTTTATTTTTAAATTTTTTTCTCTATGTTTCATTTTTTTTTTCTTCTTTTCCACATTTTTTTCATTCTATTTTCTTTTTCACTAAGAAATGAAATAACACCAAACCTTTCTATCGAGTTAGGTATAAAAGAGAGAATAAGGATTGAAGTAGATGTAGACCTATTTCCACAACAAACAAAACATATCCCGCAGTTGACCAGAAAAAAATCTTGAATAATTAGATTTTCTTCTATTTCTCTCTAGAATCTACCTATCTTAGTTTTTATGCTTGTTGCCTACTATGGCAGCTTCAAATGCCCCTCAACCACTTGCTAATGCGACAAATGCTAGTGCTGATACAGAAAGGCTAACAAAATTATACATTTTCATATGTTCTTCAAGGTTTTTCGTCTCAATCAGTTGAACTCAATGAAGCTACCAGCAAGACTCACAATCAAGATCTTAAGTTAAAGCTGCTAAAACACTAAAAGGGAAGTGTGTAATTTTCTTTTTGGAATGGAGATTAACCCACCAAACTTGTAAAAGAATTAAGTTTTCATTGGTTGGTTAGTTTGGAAGAATAAGGCCTTTCATGAAGGTAATACACAAAAATTTCCGTACAATTGGTTTTAATGGGGAGTTTTATTTGGGATTGCGTGATCATAAACATGTGCATATTTGTTTTATCCTGAAAGAGGATTGTTTTAAGGTGTTGGATTAAGAACACCTAGATTATTAATGGCTTCAACATGAAGGTTATCATATGGACACCATGGTTTCAATCTAATATAGAGCCTTCAATTGTTCCAATTTGGATTTCATTGGAGAATCTACTAGTTTGTTTGTTTAAGAAGAACATTTTTTTCTTTAGCTCGGGTTATTGGTCGACCTTTGAAGATTGATATTGCTACAATGACCTTTAATTTTTCAAGTGTTGCAAAGGTATGCATGGAAATTGATCTTCTTTCTGAATTACCTTCATGAGTTTGGTTGGGTTTTGGTTCTTCTAGCAAATGGCAGAATATTTCCTATGAGGATATCCCTAGCTATTGTTCTATTTTTCACAACTCACAAGATTGTTCATTTGATCAAGGATTGTACTCTTAGTCTAGTTGATGCATCAAAAAACTACCACTGAAGCAAAATCATCAGTAGAAGAATTCTAAGAAAGTTTCAAAAACCATAAAAGGAAAAGTTGTAGCACAAAATAAGAATAGGGTTTGTTCTTAGAAGTGGATCCAAATTCAAAAACCCCAATAAATCCTACCAAATCAATCAGTTAGAGTTGAAGTAGCTACAGTGGTTGATGTTCCTGAATCCTCGAGTACCAAGGAGGATAATACTCAGTAGATTCAAAAGATTTTAAGCTCCTGGAATTAAGCAAATTCAAAACCAACCAAGTCAAGCTCAAGGTCTAGACAACATGGCAAGTAAAGAAGAGGATGTTTTGAATGACAATGAGAATTAGGAGGTGTTGGTTATAAACAAACCTAATTTGATACTTACGAAACTAAGGGTTCGATATTCCATTCAAGAACTCTGCTGCTGGAGTGGTTTAATATTGATGATCAAGACAATGTCTTAAGTCTTTAAGATATTCATGATAACTTTAGTAAACTAGAGTTATCTTACTTATTTAACCTAGCCTATTGTTAGTATTTTTGGATTTTGGGATAGATTTATGTGTTTTTGTTTATCTTTATTGCATTTAGTAGTTACATTTGCATTTGTGTAAATATTATCATATCATTGTTACTTTTAGTATAATATGTTACATATTAGGTTTATGGTATTTTTCAGGATTAAAATAAAGGGTATGGAGCATAAAGAATGAAAGATTCAAGGAGCAATAGAGCAAAATGAAGAAATCAAGTTTGCCAATGAAAGCTCTATATCACAATATACAAATCCTTATCACAATAAGTATGCATCTCCATATCGCCATATGCATGCGTAGACAGAATACTAAATTTTTGCCTCTTGTAATCTTTTGGTTGATTTTTGCTCCATTAACCCTAACCCTATAAATACACCGTTTAAGCCATCTATTTGGAGGCCAACTAGAGAGATAGCTAGGGTTAGGTGTAAAGCAAAAGTAGTCTTGTTTCTCCTTCATTTTCATTCCCATTTGGGGAGGATTTTCTTAGATTAGATGTAGTGTGGTGGTAATTTTCAATTCCTAGTTGTAGATTGAAGACTCCTAGTGTAAGTTCTCTTTATTTTAAGCTTTAACTTCATGTTATTCTAGTTAATTAGTTTAATTGCTTTCATATAATTGCTTCCTTTACATGATTTCTTAGTGTAATTGTTAGATTATTTCCTGGGTTTTCTTTTATTATTCTTTCTTTGTGGTAATTGGTAGTGTAGATTAGTTAATTTGGCTAGACTAGTTTATGGGTTTTTCATTTAATTACTTTCTTTACTTACTTTCTTAATTTACTTGGTAGGCGACCATGCCAATGGGAATTGTGAGATGCCATATGGATCTAATAAGCAAATCAATTATGTGGCTAATAAATCCACATTTCCAAGGAACCAATCCGGAGCTACTTATGGGAACACATACAATCCTTCTTGGAGGAATCACCCAAATTTCTCATGGACTAACACCGACAACCAATCCAATCCTCCTTACCAACCAAATCCCCCACCTCAAAATGCCCAACACACTCAAGCCTCTAGCTCTTCTTCTAGACCTTATCGACCGCCACATCAAAGAAATTTCCAACCCAACTCATATCAACCTTTCCCCAACCCTTCATTTCAAAACCAACAACAAAGACCTCCTTTCTGTTTCGCAAATTCTTCCCAACCTATGTATCATGATTAATATGCTCTTAGAGAGAATTTGGGTGAAAAAGGTTGGAAAAAAAAAGCCAAGTACTTGAGAAAATAGTTGGATAGGAAAAATGAGGAACACAAGAAGGATTATGAGAATTTGAAGGCTTCAACAAGGAATTTGGAGATTCAATTTGGGCAATTGGTAAGGTTGAATAATGACAAACCTATTGGGGCATTTCTGAGTGATACTATTTCAAACCCCAAGGAGCAGATGCAATGCCATAACCCTAAGGTGTGGAAAAGAATTGGTTGAATCTAAGAAGAAGAAAAAGGTGGAGGAAGGAAGCAAGGAACAAAAGTCCAAGGTAGTTGAGAATGAAAGGGAAGTGGTTGATGATGAAGCCAAGAAGGAACAAAAGAATGAGATCAAGGTATCCAAGAAGAAGCATGTGGAGGAACCTTCGAAGATAGATCCATCAATAAAAGTGTCATTCCCTCAACAACTCATTGATCCAAGAAAGGAGGAAAAAGACAAGCAATTCAATCATTTCTTGGATATGTTGAAAAAGATTAATGTCAATATTCCTTTGATTGATGTCCTCACTAAGATGCCCAACTATGCTCGTTTCATGAAGGATCATTTGGCAAGGAAGTGAAAGTGGGATGATGATTAGAAAGTATGTCTTGATGCCCAATGTAGTGCCATTGTTCAAAGGCGGTTGCCCCCTACACTTAAAGATCCCGGTAGTTTTATGATACCGGTGAATGTTGGAGACACACATGAAAAACGTGGCATCAATCACTTTGTGATTTGGGGGCAAGCATAAATATCATGCCAAAGGCCATCTATGACAAGTTAGGGATCAACAATGTCAAGCCAACTATTATCACACTCCAATTGGCGGATTTATCAATGCCATCTATGACAAGTTAAGGATCAACAATGTCAGGCCAACTAATATCACAGTCCAATTGGCGGATTTATCCGAGAGGAAACCATATGGCTTGTTGGAAGATGTGCTTGTACAAGTTGAAAAGTTGGTATTTTTCGTTGATTTCTTTGTGCTAGATACGGGTGAAGAGAGTGAGATTCCAATGATTTTAGGGAGACATTTCTTGTTAACCGCTCATGTATTAATTGATGTGAACAAAGGAAAGTTGATCTTACGAGTTGAAAATGAATCAATTGAATTTGATGTGTTTGAATATAATGACAATATTCCCATTGTTGAAGAGAAATGTGCTAATCAATCTCTTAATTCTATCCTTGTTAGGTCAAATGACTAGAGCAAAATGAAGTTAACCAAGGCAATTCGCTCAAGCAAGTGTTGGAAATAAAGGAAAATCTGAGAAATGAATTGAAGGAAAAACCACCTGATAAGGGATGTGTGTTGACGAAGGATGAAGAGAGTTTTGCAAAGAATAAGCAAAATGGTGATGTCAAGAAATCGAGAAGGCACAAAAAGAAAAGAAAATGGTTTGAGAAACAATTGGAGATGTTAATTGGGGCACTAGCGATGTCTACGGCTAGAAAGAAAGGACTTGTGCATGGAAAACCCAAAAATCAAGCTTTAATCACGAAGAAAAAAGGGAACAAACTTTTTTTGTGGAAACCAAAAGGAAAAGAAGGGTAAATCATCCTCAATTACCTGGAATGAAGTCCATGCCGTAGTCAAGCTAATGACTATAAAAGAGCACTTCTTGGGAGGCAACCCAAGTCCTTAATTTAGTTTTATTGCTTTCTTTAGGTGTGATTTTTAATTGGCTTGATTTTGAGTAAATTGTTTTGAATTAGGTTAGAATTTTTGTTAAAAAAAAAAAAAAGTTGAGTTTTTTAGTTGAATAAATGGTGCTAAAAAATGAGTGAAAATTGTCATCCTAACTTGTGAATTTTTTGTTTGTAGGTTATCCTTGCAAATGGAGAAAAGTGGTCAAGAGTGGAGCAATTTTGGCTAAGTGTGAAAAATTCACTTTGCAGAAGTTGAGCTCGAGATCGCGATCTCAAACTCAAACTTCTGGAGGGCAGAAAGGTCATTTGGTCAAGATCGCGATCTCAACTCCAAACTTCTACAAAGTCTATTTTTGCATCGAGTCGAGATTGCAATCTCAACTCCTTGATCAAATCTACGCGCTGTCTCTTACTCACATCGAGATTGTGATACCAAATTTGAGATCGCAATCTCGATATCAGGCTAGATCGCAATCTTGAAGGGTAGATTCGTTTTTTTTAAAAGCCACTTCTTCTTCTCTTTTCATAAACTTCTCTATTCTTCTTCTCTCAACCGAAAACCCTAACCCCAATCCCGTCAAAATTCCTCCCTCATCTTCACTAAAAATCACTTTAAACTCCACACCCATAACTAATATCATTCTATTTTTCTCTAGGAACATCAAAGCTAGCATTTTTTTGGAGGATTCTTGGAGAAATTTGGACTTCAAGGAGGGATTGATACACAAGCATTTTTGGGGAAATTTCAATCCGAAAAAATGGGTAATATCTTTCCTTGGGTTCTTAGTTTTAATTGATAATTTGTTAAGATAATTGTTGGATTGTGTGGATTAAATTGTGGAGAAATTAGTGGTACTCAATTGTTGAATTTCGGACAATAATTGGTGCGAATTTGTTTTAGGGGAATTGTGATATTGATTTGTCCAATTGTTTGAATTATTGACTTGACATTTGATTTTAATTGATTTGGAATTAAATTACTTGGAAAATTGTTGATTGTGATTTTGTAGTTGTGGTTTTTGATTGGGGGTTGAATTCTTAAATTGTTGATTGAATTTTGTTGATAAAAAATGACTAGAGGGGTTTATGGCAGTGCTGAAAAAAGAGTTAGAATGAGAGAAAGAGGAACCGGGTATAGGAAAGGAAGTCCGGAGAGGGTAGTAGTGGAGAAGGGGGTTCGGAATAGCCATTCGAGGGAGGTGAGCAAATTAAACCTTAGTTCTTGAGTGATAGGGCTCAACAATCGTACAAGAAGAGCGAGAAACATGAGATGATTAGAGAATGAAAGTTTGACCTATCTAGGCATTGGGGGATTTATGAAGATGCTAGACGAGCTATAGAGGGACAAATTAGGTCACGACATTGGGAGGGTTTCAATACTCAAGTTGACCCCGGTGCTACCCAACTAGTCAAGGAGTTTCATTGCAATTTATGTGAATTAGAGGATGGCAAGGTGAGCATACAGGGGGTTTTACTATATTTTAGTGCTGATGTGATCAATGCATATTTCAACATTACCCCCCGTACCTTCTAATCAATATTTGGAATTTTTGAATAATAAAGATAAAGATATGAATGCAATCAAAGATGCCAATTTGTGATAGAAGGGTTGATTGGATTAAGAGTACTTCGTCTGCCACTAAGTTGAAATTTGCTCGTCAAGGAGTCTCATTAGTGGCTAAACTATGGTTTTATTTTATCAGTAGCCGCGTTTGGGTGTCCAATGCTGTGAGCGTTATCCAAAGGGACAAAGTACTCTTAGTTTATGCCATCATGACTGGGGAACTGGTGAATATTGGTCACCTTATTAGATAGGGGTTTTTGGAGAGTGGAAGGTCTGGACGACCTATATTTTATGCCCCTAGTCTAATTCACCATCTTTGCACCATAGCTGGTTGCCCGATTAGTCAGTTGAAACCATTGACTCATCCAAAATGAAGGATTAATCGGGAATATGTCTATAGGATGGTGAGAGAATATGAAAAGCACCACCAGGAGGAGCACCCTACCTAGCCATAGCCATAGCCACAGCCACTATCACCTCCGGCATGGCACTTTGGTCCATCTCGTGGACAGTACTACACACCACCGGCAGCTACATCCAGCACATCATGAGGGATCTAGTTACGCAGGTGCGACCAGAGGGGATATGGATGATGATCAGGAAGAGGCCCGAACTAGTGACGTTGAGGAGGGTCAAGAAGAGATGGAATGAGGAGATGAAGCCACCATTTGCTTGAGCATGGATGAAGACCAACCCTGATCACTGGAATGATTTGATGAATGATGACAATTCTCGTTGTTTTTATTGATTGAACACCATAACTTTTGATTACTTTCGATTACTTTGGTTTTATTTTTTTTTTAGCCTTTGGAATTGAAGTATTTTAGTTTTCTTTTTTACGTAGTTTGGCTAATGGCCTTAAGCTGATGCCAAGTTGATATATATTTTGATGTTCACGTTTGAATCTCTTTGGGAATCTCATGATTGACACTTGGTGAAGTTTGATCATTGCTTGATAAAAGTAGAATGGCTAAGGGCCCTATGCTGATGCCATCTTTGCATTATTTGATGAGTTGAATTGAATGTTGATTTTGTTTGCAGCCTGAATAAATGGTGAGATGCATGGCACAGTTTATTAGTGTTTGCATTCCTAGCCAATTTTAGTTCTTAGTTTATAGTTATATCATGATTTGAGTAGTTTTTGTTATTTTTGGATATGTCTTTGTGTTTAATTTTGGGTGAGTGGAAGGATGATTTATTCATCAATTAGAATAAAAAAGTCAAGTTTGGGGGTGTCGATTTCTTTGTGTTGGGAATGGTTATTTTATACATATTATTGCCACTTGATGTTTAATGGATGGAAAAATTGATCAATTAGGTACTCAATGATGATAAATTTTGATGTTCAATGCTTTTTGATTGAAGTATATGATTGATTCATTTCAAGAATTTTTGTGTGAGTGAGTAGTTCATTTGCAACATAAAGAATTCATAAACTTGGAATTACTATTTTTCAAAAAGAATTGCTGAAATTTTAGGAAAATTTATTTGAAATGTTGTTTCAAATCAAATCACTTATGTTACTTGGTTGATGAACTATCTCTTGGAAAGAAATGAGTTAAATGAAGTAGAAGGAATTTTGGGACATTTTGTGTGTTTGCATAGGGAATATCTTCTAACTTGTGAATAATTGATATTCGAGATTAATTTTAGGTACATTTCACTCATTTTCCTTGGTTTAGGACCGAAAAAAAATTTAGGAATAAGGCGAGTACGGGATTCCGACATGTACCCATGTTGTTTCTCCGAAATAAGCCATTAGAGTACTAATAAGGCGAGTACAGGATTCCGACATGTACCCATGTTGTTGCTCCGAATTAAGGCATTAGGAATTGTGTTTTAATATACCAATAAGTTATGGTGTAAATGTTTGTAATACTTATCATTAATCTCATATTACTTATTCCTTGTTAGAGGTCTATTGCCGAAATGTGTGACATTTGCATTTAAGTTCATTCCTAATTGAATTTCTATTTTCATAATGCCTAGTCAAGATAGTTGACTACCTTTATAATATTTGTGATTTGAAAAGTAATGATGCTTTAAATGAAAAGAACAATTTGAATTTTAAAACATTTGGTAACTCTTTTTGAGAATGGTAATGCTTGGTGATGTGAAATCTTGTGTAGTGGATGAATGTGTGCTTCTATAAAGAACAAGTTTCAATTTTGGATTGATTCACTTAGATACTTCACATATCACATAGTATTGAACGTTTCTTGAGAGATTTCTTAAGTGTTCTAAGTACATCCATGATTCATCAAGTGTCATGTCAACTTTGGAGGTGTTTATATGTTTGAGTGTTAGTAGGTTTCTTTTAATTTTAATCTTTGTTTTGCCTGGGACTAGCAAAATGCTAAGTTTTGGGGTGTGATAGCTCTAGTAAACTAGAGTTATTTTTCTCTAAATTATAGCATTTTGGTAGTTTAAATCGCAAACTTTGGGTAATTAATTGAAGACTTTAGTTAATTTCTTTCATATGTGTTTGTACTTCCGTTATTGTTAAATTTGATAAGTTTTTATTAAAATTCTAGATTAATTGATTGCTTAATGATGATTAATATTATGCATCTAGGTAAAAATTAGAGGTTGGAAGCTGGAATGAACAAAGCTGAAGGGACCAAATTACAATAATGAAAGAAATGAAGAATGTTGAGAAAAGATTTGAGATTGCGATCTCAAACTCTCCATATCGCGATCTCGACTCTGAAAATTGTCTTAATGCATTAAAGTCGAGATCGCGATCTCAATTGTTCCATATCGTGATCCCGACTCGCTGAGGGTTAAGTTGAAAGGGCAATTTTGTAAACTTTCAGCCAACAACTCCTAATTTTTGCCTAGTGTAATGCTACACTATTTAAGCTACTTAAGAAATAGAAAGTGGGTAAGTAGAATTAGTAGTAGATAGTTAGTAGATTTTAGGATAGTTTAGGATATCTTGAACTCCAAATTTACTTCTGTAATAGAAATTTCTCTTTAATTGTATCTTAGATCTCCTTTTAATTTCTTGCCAAGTTCAAATTTTGATTAGATAATAGTAGTGGGTTAATCGCAAGTTTCGCGTAGATATAATTTTTATTCGATTATTACCTCTTTCTAGTCTAATTTAGTAAGAATTTCTTTACTTGCATTCTAGGGTTTCTTAGGTAAATTAGGGTTCTTGATAATTTCTTGCATTTCTAGTTAAGAATTCTCAATTTCTAGCATTAATCTCTAGTTAATTACTAGTGGGCTTTCTTTATTTATATAAAAAATCCAAAATACTTAGACTTCTAGTTTAACTCTTTTCAATTTCTAGTTTAGACATGATTGCTTTTAGTCTTCAAGGTTTCTTATTTGTAGTCCTTTTAATTGGGTAATTTGCTTGCTTTTAATTTTAGTTTTAATTTGGTTAATTTAGGTTAGAATTAAGTGCCTTCCTTTACTTGCTTTTTCTTGAGTAGAATAATTAGTTTCTTAATTCGTATTTGGTAATTTTCACTTACTTGCTTTTTAGTGAATCTAGCATAAAATGAAGTTTTTATCATTTTCATTTAATCATGGTTTTTACTAGAGTAGTTCCATCATCCATTGTTTGATTTCGCTTAACTACAAAGCTGACAACAAATATCTGTAAATCTTGGTAATTGCCTTCCAACAATTCTTATGAGACGATACCCACTCATTCTATATCACTATCAACTCCGTATACTTGCGGAAGGTAGGTAGAGTATAGTGAATTAGTGTGGTTAATTATTGCTTGTTTGTCCTTTCAAAGTTAAATTCTACCTAACGAAGTAGTCACTAAGGTTGTTCTTCTTTTTGCTGTGGGTCTATAGATGATGATGTGGGAGCCTTGCCCTTGCTGGGTCACGGATACGCCCCATATCTACAAAAATTTCTTGTTGGAATAACCATAATCCCACACTTATGCAATTCTGTAATTACATTTAGTAACCCATCCTATGCATGCATAATTAAATCACAAGATTAGTGGTCGTTCTAAGGAACACAATATCAATGGAGTTATTCCAAGGCCACCTAATCAAAATATGAACAATAACACTCTATAATTATGAAAGACACCTTTGGAAGAAAATTCATGAAATTATGCCAAGCGTTTTAACATATTCATTCATTGAGGCATTTTGGTAAACACTTGGTGTGCATAATCTAATAGCTGCATAATTTGAAAAAAAAAAATGATGATCCAAGTACATAGTAGCAACCACCATACACTACTATGGATATCCAAAATGCAATTCATAATCATGATCATGCCACAAAACTATGTATTGTATGTTTGAATTTAAATGCAAACACATAAACCCTTACAATTATAAAATAACAAAATTACAGGGTAAAATAGGTGAAAAATATCACAAACCATCCTTATAATCATATTATTCCATAATTGAAATAATTCCCCCATATAAAATTAATCCAAACATTTTATCGAACACATGGTATGCATAAAAATAATTCAAATTGTTGAACAAAATTTCACATAAAAAATTACCCCACACAACATAAAAACTCAAATTCATGCATAAGATATATAATTAAACAACTTAATATCAAATGAACATGAAAAATTGCACCTTTAATTGTATACAAGAAAAACCCATACCCAAAGGAACAAGTTTAAGAAAGTTCATACCTTTGATGATGTAGAAATGGTGTGGATGTGAAATTTGAATGTTATTGGATGATGAATTTAATTGGGAAGTGTGCAATTTGTAGGTACTAGAAGTTTGTAGGAAGAGGTTTGGGGAGAGATTTGAAAAATAGAAGAAAAAAAATTAACCCTTACCTTTGCTACCCGAAGGGTTAAATAACCCTTCTACCCAACGCGTTTGGGTGCTGCAATTTTGAAAGATTACGGGACCGCTGGCCAATAAGGTTATTCAACCTTTCTTGTTGTCTTGCCTAGGTGCTGCAACACAATTACCAGAATGGTCATTCGTCCAAGTGCTCTCTTTTTCTTTTTTTTTTTTTTAGAACAAAATTTGAAAACATTCCTCCTCTGACCCTAAGACGCACTTTTCTTCAACTTTTTCCCACAAATTAATATAATGCACATGTAAATGAAACTAAAGCAAGAAAAATGAAACAAAAATACAAGATCAAAAATCAGCTTCAAAAGGAACATGGGTTGCCTCCTATGTAGTGCCCTTGTTTATAGTCTTAACCTTGACTTTGGCTCATTTGATCAATGGTTGGCAAGATGGATGGTATCCCACCCCTAGTGAATATTCCCATGGTAGTAGCACTTCACCCTGAAATTGCCTTGACTTCCTCCAAGTTCAACCAAACCATACAGAAATATTTGCACTACTTCAAACGGGCCGCTCCATCCTGACTTCAATTTTCTAAAAAACAACTTGAGCCTCGAATCATATAATAAAACCATGTCCCCAGCTTTCAAATTCTTCTAAAAAATATATTTTTCATGCCACAACTTAGTCCTCTCCTGGTATAGTCGGTATTTTCATAGGTTTCTTTACAGAGCTCGTCTAATTCATTTAAATTGAGAAGCCTCTTCTCACCAGCCTCCTTCAAATAATAATTGGGTGTTTTGATCGCCTAATATACCTTGTTCTTAATTTCAACCGGAAGATGACAAGCTTTGCCATAAACCAATTATCGGTAAGGAGACATCACAACTAGGGTCTTGAAGGAGGTCCTATAGGCTCAAAGTGCATCATCTAGCTTCTTGGACCAATCCTTCCTTGACAAGTTTATGGCCCGATTTGAAACTTCTACTTGCCCAAAAGCTTGCGGGTGATAGGGTATGGAAATTTTGTGGGTGACTCCATATTTAGATAAGATGGACTCAAACAAGAAAATTTTAAAATTTGATCCTCCGTCACTTATAATATAGCCTGCAGAACACCGAATTGTGAGAAAATATTTTTCCTTACAAAGTTTGTCACCACTCTTGCATCGTTTGTTGGTAGTGTCGCAGTTTCAACCTACTTGGACACATAATCCACTGCCAAATGGATATATTTATTATTATACGATGATGAAAAAGGGCCCATGAAATTAATACCCCACACGTCAAAAATCACGCAAACTAGAATGTTTTGCAATGGCATTTTATCTTTCTGGACAAATTCCCTGCACCCCGACATTGGTCGCATTGCGGTCACAAAATGTCTTGCATCACGGAACAATGTTGGCCGTCCAGTTTGCAATGCCTTTGCAGCCGTCCATTGTGAGCCGTGATATCCCTTTACTGGTGAAGAATGGCAATGAAATAAGACACTTTGCACCTCACTCTCCGGAATGCACCGCCGGATTACTTGATCATTGCATCAACGATAGGGGTAAGGGTCATCCTAAATATAGTACTTCATTTTCGAAAGAAATTTCTTTCTTTGATTTAGATTCATGATGGACGGGAGGATCTTGGCAGCTAAGAAATTGACAATATCCACATACCAAGGTGCCCCGCCTTCTATTGTCATCAAATGTTCTTCTGGAAATGTCTTATTTATGGGCACTTCATCACCTTTTCTTTCTATAGGTCTTGAAGTCGTGAAAGGTGATCCATCATAGTATTCTCAGCTTCTTTCTTCCATCACAGTATTCTCAGTTTCTTTCTTGTCCACCACCTCCCAATCAAATTCCTGCAATAATAAAATCCAGGATTCTAGTAAGTCAAGGTTTAGCATCATTTTTGGTCAATAGATATTTAAGGGTTGAATGATCAGTATGAACTATCACCTTATTACCTATCAAATATGACCTAAACTTATCAAATACAAAAATCACTGCCAACAATTCCTTTTTTGTGGTGGATTAATTTATTTGTGTTTCATTAAGGATTCGGATGGCATAATACACAACATGCAAGACATTTTCTTTCTTTCGACACAATGCCACACCCACGGCACAGTCGCTTGGATCGCACATTATTCTAAAGGTAAATTCCAGTTTGGTGCGACTATCACCAGTGCAGTAATCAAAGCTTTTTTTAATTTATTAAACCAGACAAGAATTTATCATCAAAAACAAAAGACACATATTTTTGCAATAAAGCACATACAGGGCGAGAAATCAAAGCAAAATTTTTTATGAAACGCAGGCAAAAACCGGCATGACCAAGAAAACTCCTCACTCCCTTCACATTCATGAGGGGTGGTAATTTTTCAATGAACTTCTCTACTTTGCTTTTATCTACCTCTATGCCTTTAGATGAAATACGATGCCTAAAACAATTCATTCCTGAACCATAAAATGACACTTTTCCTAATTAAGTGCCAAGTTTGAAGACTCACATCTTTCTAACACACATGCAAGATTATTTAAAGAAGAATCAAAAGAGTCACCAAACACATTAAAATTATCCATAAATACTTCAATAAATTTCTCAATCATATCATGAAAGATAGCGACCATACATCTCTGAAAAATACTAGGAGCATTACGTAAACCAAAAGAGATGTGCCTATATGCAAATGTGCCATATGGACAAGTAAAAGTGGTTTTCTCTTGATCTTTAGGGGCTATTGAAATTGGAAAATACCCTGAATAATCGTTGAGAAAATAATAAAATTCATGTCCAGACAATCTTTCGAGCATTTGATCAATGAAGGGTAAAGGAAAATGGTCTTTCCTAGTGGCTTTATTAAGTTTTCTATAGTCGATACACATCTGCTAGAATAGTGGCCCCGTCACTATTCTAGAGAGAATTAGTTCATTCTTTTCATTTACGACCGCAGTCATCCCCTTTCTTTGGCACTACTTGCACTAGGCTAACCAACTCACTATCACTAATGGGATATATAATCCCAACATCTAGCAATTTTAAAACCTCCTACTTAACTATCTCTTTTATGGTTGGATTTAACCGCCTTTGAGGTTGTCTGCTAGGCATATAAGTGTGATTAAGGAGTATTTTATGCATGCAAACAGTGGGACTTATGCCTTTTATATGATCAATGCTCCATGCAATGGCTCCACGATGCTTCTTTAACACAAAGATTAATTTGCCCATACCAATTTCAGAAAGAAAAGCATTTACTATAACTACATAAGTATCATTTTCTCCTAAAAAAACATATTTAAGATGGGAAGACAATGGTTTGAGCTCAACCTTGGGGTGTTCATTGTCTGGATACCTCTCTTTACCTTTATTCCGAAGCTTGCTATCAAGCCCTTAGGTAGAGGTGAATTCAAATTAAAGCAAACAAGTAATAACAAACCTCACAAAATCACTATACTTTATCTCACTTCAGCAAGTATACGGAGTTGGTAGTAGTATAGGATGAGTGGCTATCGTTCCCACGAAGGTTGTTTGGCAAACAAGTACCAAGATTTACGAATCTTTGTATGGTTAAGCAAATTCAAATAGTAAGAGACGAAACTACACTAATTAAAACCATAGTTAAACTTAGGCAATTGAAATCTCAATTAAATTAAATTACCTACTTAAACAAGTAAATGGAACTAAGCAACTATGAAATTGAGAAACTACTTAATCTATTCTGATAAAAGCAAATAAATAAAAGCCCTTAATTCTACTCTAAATTAACTAAAATAGGACTAGAATTAAAGAGAAAGTAATTAACCCAACTAAAAAGACTATAAAAGAGGTTATAAAGTTAGAAACTACCATTTCTAAACTAGAATTTGTAAAGATCTAAACTTGAAATCTAAATATTTTTGGATTTTTGAACAATAATAAATAAAGCCGATTAAAAATTAATTAGAAATTAATTCATGGAATTAAAAATTCTTAACTACAAAGAACTAAAGCAACAAAAATCCTAATTTCTATATGAAAGCTTGAAATGAAAGCAAATAGATTTTTCACTAATTTAAACTAGAAAGCAAGTAAAAATTATATCTACTTGAAGCTAATGATTAACCAACTACAACTATGTAATCAAAATTTAAACTTGCAAGGAATTTAAAGCTAGATCTAAAGGATAATTAAAGAGAACTTGTATTCAAATATAACTTGAGAGTTAAGCTACTCTAAACTAACTAAAATTACTAGCTACACTACTTTTCTTTATTACCTGCTTACTTATCTATTTCATCTTTAAAATAGCTTAAATAGTGGAGTATTACACAAGGCAAAATCAGAATTTGGCTGCTAGAATATTATAGAATTGCCATTACTACTTGTGCTGGAAGCAAGTCCATGTCGTGATATGGAATAAATGAGATCGTAAAGATTCCGACATTGACATCAAATTACATTGACACATTTCTGTGTCCAGATCCTGATCTGGACTCTCCTTCCAGTATTTCTTCAGTTCCTCTATAATTGCATTTTGGTCCTTGAACTTCGTTCATTCCCGCTTCCAACCTCTAATTTAAACCTGCATACTATTAAACCAATTAGGTAATTAATTTAACTAAAATTTTTATCAAAACTGATCATATTTAACAATAACAAAAATATAAACACAAAATAAAGAAATGAACTAAAATCTTCAATTAGTTAACCAAAATTCAAAATTTAAACTATCAAAATGCCATAATTTAGAGTAAAATAACTCTAGTTTACTAGAGTTATCACACCCCTAAACTTAACGTTTTGCTAGTCCCGAGGAAAACAAAAATTAAAAAGAACCTACTAACACTTAAACACAAAAACACCACCAAAATTGACAAAACACATGATGAGTTGTGGATGTACTTAGAACAATTAAGAAATCTCAAAAGGAACTTCTAATACTTAATATATGATAAGTGAAGTATTTAAATGAGTTAATCCAAGTTTGCAAATTTTCTACAAACAAGCACACGTTCATTTGCTACAGAAGATTTCAAATCATCAAGAATTGCTATTCTCAAAGAATTACCAAACATTTTAGTTCTATCCATTTAAAGAATTATTTCTTCTCAAATCACAAATATTATGGAATGAGTCAATTATCCTGACTAAGTTGCATGAAAAAAGTTCATTTAGGTACTTAAAGGCAATTGTCACACAATTTGAAAATAGACCTCTAATAAGGAATAAGTAATACGAGATCAATGATAAGTATTACAAACTTTTACTCCTTAACTTATTGGTACACGAAAATGCAATTCCTAATGGCTTAATTCGGAGAAACAACATGGGTATATGTCAGAATCCCGTACTCGCCTTATTACTACTCTAATGGCTTAATTCGGAGAAACAACATGGGTACATATCGGAATCTCGTACTCGTCTTATTTCTAGCAGCAAATTTATTTTTTATAGCAATTGCATTTTTTTTAAAAATGGTCCTAAACTAAGGAAAAGGAGTGAAATGTACATAAAATTAGTCTCAAATACCAATTATTCACAAATTAGAAGAACATTCCCCATGCAAACACACAAATTGTCCAAAAATTCCTTCTATTTCATTTAATCCACTTTTTCCAAAAGATAAATCGACTTACAAAATAATCTAAGAGATTTGATCAAAAGCAATATTTCAAATAATTTTTTTCAAAATTTTAGTATTTCCTTTTGAAAAAATAGTAATACCTAAGTTTTTGAAATCTTTATGTTGCAAAAGACTACTGACTCACACTTAATCACTTCTGAACTAAAATCAACCAATACCTCAAGCACTCTAACTTTTTTGTTGTCCAACTCACACAAGTTGCAATGAAATTCTTCACTAACTGAGAAGCCCCGGAGTCAATTGAAATATTGAACCCTCCCAATGCCTTGACCTGATCTGTTCTTCTATTGCCTTCCTAGCATATTCATAGGTTCCCCAATGCACGTAGGCCTATGTATAACTCTTATAGATAGGTCAAAATTTCTCTCCCTAATCACCTCATGCTTCTCATTATTTTTGTACAGTTGCTGCACTCTATCACTGGAGAATTAGGGTTCTATATGTTCACCACCCCCAATAGGTTGGTCTATACCCCCTTCTCTACTTGTCCCCTCATGGCTTTTCTTTTTCTTGACCCTTTTCCTCTACCGCTGGCTGTTGCTATCCTCTCAGCACTCCCATATATAGCCCTCATCATTTTTCACAACAATTATCAATCAATTATTCAAATATGCACTAAAAATTTCCAAATTCACAGCCAAGAAAAATTTCACCAAATTCTCAACAAAAGTTCACAATTTTCTCAATGATAATTCAATCAATCCAATCCACAGTCCAACAATGTAGTGAATTAATGAATTCAATAACGCAATATTGTTCAAGAAATTCGCACCGAATTCTTGCCCCAAAATCACCCAATTGTTATCAACAATTTCATAGTAAACTAATTCAAAAACACCCAAAATTGTCTGCTCAACAATTGAACAATTGTAACCATGAAATTAAGGAAGAATATTACACGATTATTGACTAAAAATTTTCACAAATTTGTGTGCAAACCCCTCCTTGATGTTCAGTCTTCTCCAAGTAGACTCCAAGATATCCTCTCTTTGATTCTCCTAGGATGATGTAAGAGTATGTTAGTGGTGGTTTACAATGTTTGGAGTGATTTTTAATGGAAAAGAATGGAAAAATTTAAGGGATTAGGGAAGGGGTCTCTCACTTGGAAGAAGAAAAAGTTGAAAAAAATGAGAAAAGAAAAAGAAGAGGAATCGCTTAAATTTTCAATTTGCTTGGTCGAAATCGCAATTTGGAATGGCCTGATATTGAGATCGTGATCTAGATTTTCCAAATACGATTTGGCTGGTTTCGAGAACGCGATCTCGAGTGGATGAAATTTTTGCCTTTGCAGAAGTTTGAGTTTGATGTCGCGATCTGAATTTTGAGATTGCGATTTTTCCCAAATGACCAAAATACCTCTCCAGAAGTTTGAGTACCAAATTGCGATTTGGAATTCTAGATCGCGATTTAGGGCTGAACTTCTTCAAAGTGCATTTTCAACACTTAGCCAAAATTTCTCCATTCTTCATCACTTTTCTCCAATTTTATGCACAACCTACAAACACAAAATTAGTAAGTTGAGATGACAATTTCTTTCATTCTTTAGCACAATTTATTTAATTAAAAAAAAATTTATATTTTTAACTAAAATTATAACCTAATTCCTACCAAATTACTCAAAATCAAACTAATTAAAATCACACCAAAGGAAATAATAACAACTAAATTAAAGACTTGGATTGCTTCAGCGCTCTTTTAAAGTCACAAGCTTAATTATGGCATGAGTGTGCATTCCAAGCTCTTAAGGATGGTCGACCATCCTTTTCCTTTTGGTCTCCACGAAAAAAGTTTGATGCCCTTTTTCTTTATAAGTAAAACTTGATTCTCGGTTCTCCCATGCACAAGTCTTTTCTTCCAAGCCTTAGCCATCGCTAATGCCTCAATTAGCATCTCCAATTGTTTCTCAAACCATTTTCTTTTCTTTTCGCGACTTTTCAACTTTTTGACTTCACTATTTTGCAGATCCTTCTGTTGATCCTTCGTCAAATCACATCCCTTATCGGGGGGTTTTTCCTTCAATTCATTTCTTGAATCTTCTTTTATTTCCAACACTTATTTGAGTAAATTGCCTTGGTTAACCTCATTTTGCTCCTCATTATACCTATCAATGAAAGAATTAAGAGATTGATTAGCACATGTCTCTTCAACAATGGAATATTATCATTATATTCAAAAACATCAAATACAATTTATTCATTTTTAACTTGTAAAACCAACTTCCCATTGTTCACATCAATTAATGTATGGGCGGTTGACAAGAATGGCCTCCCTAGAATCAATGGAGTCTCACTCTCTTCACCCGTATCTAGCACCCAGAAATTAATGGGAAATACCAACTTTTCAACTTGAACAACCACATCCTCCAACAAGATTCGTAGAGGAGATAAAGCTTGCCGAAGCCATACGGATTCCTCTCGGATAAATCCGCCAATTAGAGTGTGATATTAGTTGGCTTGACATTGTTGATCCTTAATTTGTTATAGATGGCCTTTGGCATAATATTTATGCTTGCCCCCAAATCACAAAGTGATCGATGCAACATTTTTCCTCTAATATTCACCGGTATTTAAAACTACCGGGATCTTTGAGTTTAGGGGGTAGCCTCATTTGAACAATGGCACTACACTTGACATTAAGGCATACTTTTTCATCGTCATCCCACTTTCACTTCCTTGCCAAAAAATCTTTCATGAAACGAGCATAGTTAGGCATCTTGGTGAGGACATCAATTAAAGGAATGTTGACATTAATCCTTTCCAACATATCCAAGAAGTGGTTGAATTGCTTCTCTTTTTCCTCTTTTCTTGGATAAATGAGCCTTTGAGGGAATGGCACTTTTATCGACGAATCCATCTTTGAAGGTTCTTCCACATGCTTCTTCTTGGATACCTTGATTTCATCATTCATTTTGTTCCATCTTGTCTTCATTACCAACAATTTCCTTTTCATTCTCAATTACCTGAGATTTTTGTTCCTTGCTTCCTTCCTCTACATTTTTCTTCTCATTAGGTTCCACCAACTCTTTTCTACTCCATAGGGTTATGGCATGGCATTGCCCCTTTGAATTTGGAATAGTATCACTCAGAAGTGCCCCAATATATTTTTCATTATTCAACCTTGTCAATTGCCCTAGTTGAATTTCCAAATTTCTCGTCAATGATTTCAAATTCTCAAAACTTCTCTTACGTTCTTTCTTTTCCCTTTCCAACTCTCTTCTCAAATACTTCACTTTTCTTTTCTAACCTTCTTCACATACATTCTCTCTTAGAGCAAATTGGTCATTATACATAGGTTGGGAAGAATTTGCATATTGGAAGGGAGGTCTTGGTTGTTGGTTTTGAAATAGAGGGCTTGGAAAAGATTGATATAAATTGGTTTTGAAATTTATTTGATGTGGTGGTTGAGTTCAGACCCAATAGGGTCTAGATGAGGAACTTGAAGCTTGATTGTGTTGGAAATTTTGAGGTGGGGGATTTGGTTGATAAGGAGGATTGAATTGATTGTTAGTATTACTCAATGAAAAGTTGGGATGATTCCCCCAAGAGGGATTATATGTGTTCCCATAAACTCTGGATAGGTTCCTTGGAAATGATGATTGATTAGACACATAGTTGAGTTGTTCATTGGACCCATAAGGCATTTCACAGTGTCCATTTGCATGACCACCTCCACAAAAATCACACACCATGGGTGGTTGGGTTGGGGAAGAAAACATTGCATTCACACTACTAGGTTTCCCTAAGTTCTCCAACACTTTTGCAATATTGTTCATCACATTCATGAACATGCTATGTTGTGCAAAAAGAGCATCTTGTATATTCAAATTCAACACTCCACTATGTGTATTAGTTTGATTGGCTTGGTGTTGAGCTACTGGTGGAGTCACTGGTCCATGATAATAATGATTGTAGGCCAAAGATATTAAGCGATTCTTGACCTTCCTCTAGTGTCTTGTAAGAGATGGAACCATCGGCGGACCACATCCACTATTGATTTTGTCTCTTGTGTCAACCCATTGTAGAAGGTTTGAATTTGAAGCCATAATGGAATCGCATGATGAGGACATTTCCTTAGCAAATCCTTAAACCGCTCCCAAGCCTCTCCTAAGCTCTTACCAACATCTTGCTTAAAAGAGGTAATTTCATTCCTCAATTTGGCAGTACTTAGGTGGAAACATTTTTCCAAGAATTTTTGAGCAAGTTGATTCCAAGTGGTAAACATCCCTTGGGTATGAGATTGAAGCCAAGATTTTGCCCTATCCCTTAGAGAGAACGAAATACTCTCATTCTTGCACAATCTGGGTGAACACCATTGAATTTAAATGTGTCCAAAATTTTCTCAAAGTTCATTAGGTGTGTGGATGGATCTTCATTGGGACCACCTCGAAACATTGCATGAGCTTGTAGCATTTGTATCAAAGAACGTGTTTAATCTCAAAATTGTTTGCTTGCACGGGTATCCGTGCAATGCTAGAATTTGCCCCATCAAAGCTTGGTATGACATATTCTCTTAATGGCCTTCAATTCATATTCATGCCATTCCTATTTCCATAACCACCCATTCCATGATTGCCTTCAACTTCTTCTTCATCATTCCCTATGTTCAAATTCCTTTGATTTCGATTAGCATTCAACTTTTCAATTCTCTCTTGCTCTTGTTGTACTCTTCTAAACTTCCAGAGTTACCTTAACTCTTTTTCTCTTTCTTCGTCGATGCAAATAAACGGCCCTTTATCTCCTCCTACCATACATTACAAAAGCCAAATCAAGTAGTCAATTAAAGTGCCAAGACAAACAACCTACATAAATGAATAAATAAAAATTTAAATACTAAATTAAACTAAAGTGCTTAATCTACACGACCCGTAAAGCGCTCAACATTGCCAAATACCAAGGACAATCCCCGGCAACGGCGCCACAACTTGTACAAACCCTTAAGTAGAGGTCAAATTGAAGAAAAAAGTAATAATAAACCTCACAAAATCACTACAATCTACCTCACTTCCGCAAGTATATAGAGTTGGTAGTAGTATAGGATGAGTGGCTATCGTTCCCACGAAGATGGATCGGCAAGCAAGTATCGAGATCTACGAATCTTTGTATAGTTAAGAAAATTCAAATAGTAAGAGATGAAACTACAGGAATTAAAACCATAATTAAACTCAACCAATTGAAATCTAAATTAAACTAAATTATCTACTAAAGCAAGTAAATGGAACTAAGCAACTATGAAATTGAGAAACTACTTAATCTATTCCAATAAAAGCAAATAAGTAAAAGCACTTACTTCTACTCTAAATTAACTAAAATAGGACTAGAATTAAAGAATAAAAAATTAACCCAACCAAAAAGACTATAAAAGAGGTTATAAAGCCAAAAACTACCATTTCTAAACTAGAATTTGTAAAGAGCTAAACTTGAAATCTAAAGAACATTTTTGGATTTTCGACAATAATAATTAAATCCCACTCAAAATTAATTAGAAATTAATGCAAGGAATTAAAAATTCTTAAATAGAAAGCACTAAATCAACAAAAACCCTAATTTCTATATGAATGCTTGAAATGAAATGAAAGCAAAGAGATTTTTCACTAATTTAAACTAGAAAGCAAATAAAAATTATATCTACTTAAAGCTAATGATTAACCCACTACAACTAAGTAATCAAAATTTGAACTTGTAAGGAATTTAAAACTAGATCTAAGGTTAATTAAATAGAACTTGTATTCAAATATAACTTGAGAGTTAAGCTACTCTATTATACATTAAACTAACTAAACTTACTTACTAGACTACTTTTCTCTATTACCTATTTACTTCTCTATTACATCTTTAAAGTAGCTTAAATATGGAGTATTACATAAGGCAAAATCAGAATTTGGCTGCTAGAATATTACAAAATAGCCATTACTACTTGTGCTGGAAGTGAGTAACCATGTCGCAATCTAGAATAAATGAGATTGCGACATGGTGCTCAAATTACATTGACTCATTTCCGTGTCTCGATCACAAGATAGACTTTTCTTCCAGTATTTCTTCAATTCCTCTATAATTGTATTTTGGTCCTTGCACTTCATTCATTCCATCTTTCAACCTCTGATTTAAACCTTCATAATATTAACCAATTAAGTAATTAATTTAATTAAATTTTAATCAAAACTTATCCTATTTAACAATAACACAGATATAAACACATAATAAAAAAATTAACTAAGATCTTCAATTAATTAACCAAAGTTCAAGCTATCAAAATGCCATAATTAAGAGTAAAATAACTCTAGTTTACTAGAGTTATCACTTGATCTCCTCAATTACCTTTTCCATCTCATCATTCATCACGCTCTCTTTGTTTCTACCTTCCATTTCTTCTTCATGGATGTTGTTCATGTCTCCAGTCTCCTCTTTTAGAGATTCCCTACAAAAATCATTAACCAAGGAGATCATAAATGATATCTATATTCATAACATCATAATATTCAGCTGGAAATTTAAAGGAATAAAAAATATTAAATGAAACAATATCATCATTGACTCTAAATTGCAGGTTTCCAGCTTGGACATCAATTATGGCTCACCCGATGGCTAAGAAAGGTCTTGCTAATATGAGACGAGTCACCACGTAGGTCTTACTAATATGAGACGAGTCACCACGTAGGTCTTACTAATATGAGACGAGTCACCACGTCTTCTTTCTTTTCAAGCACGATGAAATTTATCGATAGAAATACTTTTTCAACTTTGACAATAAGATCTTCAACTACTCCTACTGGTTGCTTTACACTTCTATCAGCTAATTTTAGAATGACGTTAGTTGACTTCAATCCTCCTACATTCAACATCTTAAAGGTGGAATAAGGCATGAGGTTGATAGAAGCTCCCAAATCACAATGAGCTCGGTGGAATGCCACTCTTCCAATTTCACATGGAATTGAGAATGAGTTGTCATTTGGGTCCTTGAGCTTAGGGGAAAGATTCCTCTTAATGATGGCATTACACCCTTCGTTCAAGCATAAAATTTTGTTCCCCATTAACCTCCTCTTGCTAGAAATATCTTCTTCATAAACCTAGCATAACTAGGCATATTTTCTATTGCTTCAATAAAACAAAGGCTAAACTCAATTTTCTAAAAAATTTCCAAAAATTTGGGGAAAAGTAACACTACCTGCTTACCTGTAGGTGCCGAATGATCCTCGGACATACTTTGTTGGCCAAGAGCTTTAAATGGTTGCTCATTGTCATCCTTGCTCTTCGATATGTCTTCTTTTCCCTCTGCACCATTCTCCACCTTGTTTGACTCATCGTCCTCCACTTTCTCTGCTCCAGTGTTTTTCCACTCTTCAATGTGACCGCTTGAACATGTTCTCTCCCTTGATTATTATCTCGTGGGTTAGGAATTGTGTCACGTGGTAATGTTTCTGCTGGTCGATCGTTGTTTTTACGAGCTATCTGTCCCAATTACATCTCAAGATTTCTTGTGATAGCTTGTAGATTCTCATACTCCCTTTGCAACCTCTCAAAATCCCTTCTAAAATTATCATCATTAGATGCCTCATGATTCACATGTGTGAGAAAATTTGGATTTTGAAATGGCGATCTTGGTTGTGAAGGTTGGTATGAGTTGTTTTGATAAAGTGAAAAATTTTGGAGATTCCTTTGATGTGGTGGTAAGTATGGTCAAGATGATGATGGTTGATTAGACAAATTTGTTGAGCTGCATTTGACTGAAATGACGGATTTTGAACATTTGCTTTATTTGACTAGGAAAAGTTAGAGTGGTTTTGCCAAGACATAATTTGTGGGCTGATTTCATGAGGTGGGATTGTGATTAGAAATAAATTGAATCTGCTCACCTTGCAGCACTGATGTTTCAAAACATCTATTGTGGTGATTTCCTCTGCAGAAATCACAATTCAAGATCCCTTGGTTTGTCGGACCTATGGAGTTCACCGAGCGGTCTTCCCATATTCTCTATAGCCTTTGTCAAGTTTGTAATGGCACTCATCATCATGTTCTGCTACACATCTAGAAATAATCATAGCTAGGCATACCTCCATGTTGGACATTGCCTTGATTCACTTGTGGTTGTTGTTGTCCAACTGAAGGAGTTATTTCTACATTATAGTAATGAGTAGATGCCATTCTTTCCAACAATTCTTGTACTTCTTTTAGAGTCTTTTGGGAAAAAAGCCTCCCACACTTGCATCAACTATAAGTCTCCTCTCCGAAAATAGTCCATTATGGAAGTTTGGGCGTGCAGCCATAATGGTATAGCATGGTGCGGACACTTCCTCAACAGTTCCTTGAAGTGATCCCACGCTTCACCTAACCTCTCACCAGTTATTTGTCTAAATGATGTAATCTCGTTTCAGAATTTAACGGTCCTAGCTGGTGGAAAGTGTTTGGCTAGGAATTCTTGAGTGAGTTGGTCCCATGTTATGAATGCCTTATCAATATGATTAAAGCAGCCAAGACCTTGCTTTATCTCTTAAAGAAAAAGGGAATGCTCTCATCTGGATACAATCGGGATAGACTCCATTGTACCTGAATGTATCAATGACCTCCTCAGCTGATTAAGTGCTCATAGGGATCTTCATTGGTTTCTCCTCCAAATATTGCATGTGTTTGGAGCATTTGTATCAATCCAGGCTTGATTTTAAAGTTATTCTCTTGTATTGGTAGCCAAGCAATGCTAGAACTCATCCCCTCAAAATTAGGTATTACATAATCTCTAAGATGTCAAAGGTGCCTTAGCATTAACCAAGTTGCCATTGTTCCCTGCAACATCTTCTTGTTCATTTACGGCACGGTTTGGATTCTCCAGTATATTTTCACCTTGGTTTCAATCTTGTCGTCTGTGGTTTCTACTCATTGTCCGTTCAATTTCCAAATCAATCGGATGAAGTGGTGGATTGGATGAACGAGTATCGACCATAAACTACAAGTAAAAAAAACACCAAAGATCTAATCTTATCGAAGACCAAATCCAAACAAACTTGAGAGGATAAGAAATAATTATAAATAAATAACACAAGAAATAAAAAGTCTAATCTAGTAAGACTCACTACACATAATATAGTTACCTAAGAAAAATAGTCACCGACTACTGTGCCAAAAACTTGTTCGGTAGAATATTGATTAGGCTTTTGAGAACAATGAACAAGTAAAAAAGAAAACCTTAATTATCCTAATCAACTCACACATACTCGCAAGTATACGAGATGAGTTTGTATGTAGGACGAGTAAGGATTGTTCCCACGAGGACTATTGGAACAATTGATAGGTTCACAAGTCCATTTACTAGTTAGACAAATTAATCAGGAGTTTTTGACTAAACTAAAACTAAATTTAATCACAAGAAATTAAAATAAAGACAAGAATGTAAAATTCTAACCCTTCGAAATGCAATTAAATATAATTAACAAAAACCCTAATTGAAATCTACACTACTTGCGAGGATTAAATCAAGAACTATTAAGAATTTAAATTAATATATCTTATGAAAGCAATTAAAAAAGATCCAATAAAATCCAAACTATTCAACTATGGAAGCGATTAAGAATTCAAAGGAAATAAAACAAGAACAATAATTGACTAGGAAGAAAGCAATAAGAACAAAAATTAAACTGCATAAAAATAAATCAAACTCAGTAATTGTAGCAAAACCAAATGTTGATGATGGTTGAACTGTGAATCCTTGACAAGAGTTTGAAATCCTACTCGAACAATTGAAAAAATCTACCCTACGGGTAAATTATCAATCTAACTATTGAAAAACCTAAAAGTTAATCATGGCTGATGATGATTATTTCCTATCCTTCTCTTGGTGTATTTATAGATGTTATTAGGATTTTGGATAAACGCTTTCCCACGTAACTGGGACCACAAGAAGACTTTTCTTGCAAAATAAGCAACCTTGTGCAACCTGTCCATTGATCGGTGCTTGGGTGCTACAGTTTTGCAGCGCCCTTTGAGTGAGCTTCTGAAGTTGCCTTTCTAGACTTGGCGCCTAGGCACTGGTTCCAGAGAGGTAAGTTTAATTTACCTTCAATTTTTTTCATGATGTAGGTGGAATTTGGGAACACTCAAAACATAAAAGTTGTAGCTCTATGTCTTTGCTCAATTAGAGGTTGAACAAAAAAGTTATGCACAATCTACCAAACTATGTCAGAATAGCTCCTCGCCGGTGCACAAAAATTCTAATTTTGCAATCCTCCTCTACTTATGCAATTAATTTGGACTCTTTCTTCACTCAAAGTCTACAAAAATGTGTTTCTATTAGAATAAACCATTTTAGCTCATAATCACTCAGTTTTTCCTAAAATTTCATTAAAACAAAGGTAAACGATACATGAAATATACGACATTTACGAACTTATCAAATGACCTCCTAGACAAATTCCTTCAGCAATAAAATTCAATGAATTAGTCTAGATTTTGTATCACTTTCAGAAAACAAGTATTTTAATGCTGCATGATATGTATGAACGATGACTTTTTGAACCAATTAGATATGTGTGAAACTTGTCAAAGCGAACTCAACAACTAGTAACTCTTTTTCATTTGCAGTGTAATTAATTTGAGATTCTTTAAGAGTCCTACTAGCAAAATAGATGACTTGCAAAAAAAATTTCTTTTTGTGACAAAGTACCGCACTACAGCAAAGTCACTTGTATCACACATGATCTCAAAAGGTAAATACCAATTAGGCGCCAAGACTATAGGCGCCAAAACTATTCCTTCTTGAATAATGAAATGACATTTTTTCTAGTGTTCTTTCGGTTCCACTGGATTTTAAGACTCCTGTAGGTTAGTTTCACAACCAAATCTGACTCTTTGGTTTCGTTTATTCGCTTTAGCCCATAAAGTCACGAAAAGGATGTCACTTTTGAAGAGGATTTGAGAGCAAGCTTAGCTTCTTGACATCGCTCAAGAAGTAGGACAAATTATGTAGGCATCATTGAATGTAGAACAAAATGCGGAAAAATTATCCATGAAAACTGTCTCTTTGAATTTTTCAATCATGTCATGAAAGATTACAAACATGCATCATTGGAATGTGCATGGTGCATTGTATAAACCAAAAGGCATCCATCGGTAAGCAAATATGCGAAAGGGTAAAGTAAAAGTAGTCTTTTCTTAGTCCTCCAAGCATAGCAATTTGAAAGTATTTGAAGTAACCATCCAAGAAACAATAAAAAGCATGACTTGCTAGTCTTTCTAATATCTGATCAATGAATGCCAGTGGACAATGGTCCTTGCGCGTGGCTTCATTGAATTTTCTATAGCCAATGAAACCTCCAAACCGTGATCAACCTAGAAGGAATTAACTCATTATGTTAACTGATTATTGTTGTCATCCCTCCTTTCTTAGGTATCGCTTGAGTACGACTAACCCATTCACTATCACTGATTGCATAAGCAATTCCCGCATTTAGTAGTTTAATTATTTCTTCACTTAGTACCTTTTTCAACGTGGGATTAAGACAACGTTGAGGTTACCTACGTATGGCATATTTTAGTAAATAAAATTTTGTGCATGAAAATGGCAGGGCTAATCCCCATTATATCTTGAATGCACCAAGAAATTTCACTATTATGCTTTCTCAAAACCACAAGTAACTCACATAATTGCTCATAAGATAAATTTGCACTAACAATGAATGGAAAAGTATCATTTTGAACTAGAAAAACATATTTTATACTAAGAACTTATTTTAACTCTACCTGAAGGGTTCATTGGTCGGAGATCGATCTTTACCAAACTCCTCAATTGGAACTTCAACCTTAACTGGCGAATTTACTTCCAGTATCTTCAAAGAATTCCTTGTTCCTTTATCATGTCTTTCCATCTCCTTTGCATGAATCAAGGTCTTTTCTAATGGTAAATTGTGGAGTTCATACCAACAAAAGTCATCAACAAGATCATTGGTTACATCAACCATCATAACATCATCATAAATAGCAGGAAGCTTGAGAGAATAAAAAATAAAAACATGACAGTTTGATTATCAGTCAACTCTCAATTGCAACTTCCCCTCTTGGACATCTATCAATACCCTTCCAGTTGCCAAAAATGTTCTGCCTAGAATTAGCGGCATCTCTTTGTTCTCTTCCTTGTCCAAAATGATGAAATCCGCTGGCCAATAGAATTTTCCTACTTTGACTAAAATATCTTTAGCAATGTCCTCGAGGTATTTAATGTTCCTATCAGCTATTTGAAGAGATGAACTAGGCGACTTAAGCTCTTCCCCATTCAACTTTTTCTAGTTTGATAGTGGCATTAGGTTGATGAATGATCCAAGATCACATTAGGCATTTTCAAATTCTATCCCCCGTTGTGCATGGAATAGAAAATGAACTAGGGGTCCTTCATCTCTGGAGATAAATTTTTCTAAATGATGGCACTGCACCGTTTGACACTGCACCCTTCTGTTAAGCACAAAATTTCATCTCCCATCACTTCTTTTTGTTGGTCAACATCTGCTTCATGAATTTTGCATATTTTGACATATTTTCAAGAGTGTCTTCCACGAAGGGTATGTATTCAATGTAATATTGACTAGGTAATTCAATTCACAGAAAAGTTAATAGATAAGCCTTAATAACCCTAATCAATACAAACACATGCTTGCAAGGATACGAGGTGAGTTTGTAGATCGGGGGAGTAAGGATCGTTCCCATGAGGACTATTGGATAATTACTAGGGTTCACAAAGCCACAAACCAGTTATACAAATTAATTGCAAGATTTTCATTCTACCTTTAACTGCTAGAAATCAAGAGCAAATACCAAACTAATTAAAACTAGCAAAATCAATAAAATTTACTATAAGCAAACTCGAACTAATGAAGTAGAAAAGTAAATCACAGGAAAAATAAATTAGAACAGTGGAATTGAAATAAGACCTGAAATTAAATTCAATATAGATCAAGAAATCAAACTCAGTAACGTAGTTGGAATGAAAAGTTGATGGAACTCGTAGTCTTGAACAAAAAGAATGAAACCCTAACCCTAATCTAATGAGAGTTCCTATTCTAATATTCAATCTAACTAAAGGCTGCTATCTTATCATCAACTCCTCTCACAATGGGGTATTTATGGGGATACAACAAAGTTTAAGACCCCTAAGGTGATAAAAATACATTAAAACCCGATAAGCGTCCAACCGGGTAGAGAAAACTTCCAAAACGAGTAATTCAGATCACTAGCCACTGGGCGTGTGCACATGCATAGCCTTTTCTTGTGCATGTATGCAAATTCCAGTAGCTAAATGTTTTTTTCTCAGCTTGCACATGTCCTCACTCACATGCACGCTCTACACTTTGCTTCAAATTCAACCTAAATTTTGACCTTGATGCCCAAAGAATTTAGGAAAATGCAAAACATAAAAGTTACAACAAGTTCTCTTAACTTTCCAAAACATCTTGAATCACCTCAATTGGAGCTTAGAAAATAATGTTATAACCAAAATGCCGAACAGTGTCCAAATTTATTCCCTGCCGGCGTACATTTTGCATCCTTTTGATTTAGTTGTCCAACTTTTTGGTTCTTTTGGCTCCTTTTTCATTAAAAACCTATGCAAACTAAAACAACACAATTAAGCTCATAATTAACTCAATTATTCTTCAAATTACATCAACACTTAGCTAAATGTCACATGACATATACGACATTAAGAGCTTATCAAATACCTCGCACTTAGCTTTTGATCGTCCTTGAGCAAAAATAGAATTAAAATAGATATGCTCATAACAAATGCACCCACACATCTCAATAATTGTCCTCATGAATAATCAAGAACCATGCCATCTTCAGAAGTAATCTAAGAACTCAAGAGTTTTAATGCTAATAAAACCCTAGACATGAAATCCATTGTGTGTGTGAATACAGCCATGTAATAGAAACTTAGGTTTAGGGACACTCGAATTAAATTATGCAAACTCTTTGAATTTTTCTAAACACCCAATAACTCACTTTTCTTACACATCTCCACTAATATAGACAAATAACTTAATTTAAATCAGGTAGGACTTTTGGTTTGTAACGTTAGGCTAGGGTATTGGCTAATCAAGAAGGGGTAACGATATCAGAAAACAAAAGAAAGAACTTTAAATTAATGTTGGCCAAACATCAAAATAAAACTGCTTCTCCAACATATTAAATATTGACCCTTCGTAGAAGTAACCCCATACTTAATCAACAAATACCCCATGAAAAATTTCATACCACAAACAAAATGTCTTCTTTTTTTTTTTCAATTTTAACCCAACACGCCTACCTTTTCTTTAGACATTTATTGTCCACTCCAGATACGGGTACCAGTGATAGGCTCTACCCGCAAACACCAATGCAGGTACCAATGATGGGAACTACTTGCAAATGCAGGTACCATTGATAGGCATTGCCTGTATCACAACAAGGCAAGTACCAGTGATAGGCACTACTTGTACCTGCTAGAAATTTTCTGCTCAACTCAAAAAAAATTTCCAGTATACCCTCTTGTCCCATAATAATCCACCATTCACTCATACAATTTACCCACACCCTCATTTTCTACCTTTCATCCTTATATCCCAAAATAAATGTGTGCAATAAAACTCTGAATGGACATTTAGGGATAGAAAAATTAAGGAATTTATTAAGCTCATTAAGGTAGGTGGAATGAGTTTTTATATAAGAAAGCGAATGGTGTTTCTCTTCATTCATTATAGGTAGTGCCACAAACAAAAAGTTTTATTTTTATTTTTCAATTTTAACAAACACGCCAACCATTTCCCCGGGCATTTATTTATCATCTTTTTTTATGTCCACTTCCAATACGGGTACTAGTGATAGGCACAACCTGCAAACACCAATGGAGGTACCAATGATGGGCACTACCTGCAAATACAGGTACCAGTGATAGACACTACCTATATCACAATAAGGCAGGTACCAGTGATAGGCACTACTTGCAATTGTCAAAAATTTTCTTTTCAACACAAAATTTTTTTCCAGTATACCCTCTTGTCCCATAATTGTCCACCATTAACTCATACAATTTACCACCTCACACATTTAACCACCTTCACCCTTATATACCCAAATAAATATGTTCAATAAAGCTGTTAAGGGATATTTAAGGATAGGGAAATTAAAGAATTTAATAAGTTGACTAAGGTAGGTAAAATGAGTTTTTATGGAAGAAGGCGACTGTTGTTTCTCTGTATTCATTACATTTAAGGCTCAAATAGGGTTTTAGGGATAAGAATTTTAACAATGGTTGGCTTGAAAGGCTCAAACATTTAGAGAAATGCTCTAACCTTATCTTTAAACAAAATTAAACTGCCTATAACATTCGCTTTAAAAATGTAATAAAGCAAGTTATGGGATGTAATACAAATAAGTTTACATAATTATCTTTAAGTGTCAAAAAAAAATTATTTATGGCTACTAGTGCTAAAAAATTCTCAGAAATCATGCAAGGAAAATTATTAACATTGACTACCCACTAATGATGGTTTAGCTCAAAAATTATCACGTCGAAAATCAAAGATACATGCTAAGTGATTGCAAATGATTTCTAAAAATTTCAAAGATTTTCAACTAATTCGAACAAAAATTTTCAAAAACTTTGAAATGCTCTTGGATTAAAAGAATAGCTAAAATATTGAAGCTCAAATTGAGCTAACTACACCAAGCAACCTAAATATTAAAGCACAAATTGAGCTAACTACACCAAGCAACCTATGTAACCAAAGCCTCACTCCTTCCTTTTGAATATGGAGTGAGGCTGACTAAATCCAATCCATAAACCCCGAAATGAAACAAAGTTTGTTCCCTTTTGTCAAGTAGGTAAAGTAGTTGGGATTTCATCATCTAAATTATTTTTTTACTATGAAGGCAAGATATGGAAAGTGTTGTTCTAAATTCTGCCTTATTTCTTGGGATCTATAAGCACTTCTGTAATTTTTTCTCTCTCTATTTCCCTAGCACTCTTTTCTTACTTTCCTCAATACACTGTCAAATTTTTCTCCCAGTCTTCCCTATCTATCCACGTGTTGGCAGGTAAGGGCTTATGTACTCTTTGTTATTTGCTAAGCCTACTTGTTTCTATTTCTATATAATAATATGCACCTTGCTTGCTTCAACTGCTTTTCTTGCCCTTACGATAAGAAGTGGAAACTTTTTGCCTATACAAGAAACTTCATACAAAGGAAATAGAATTGTAATATCGAAAATGGTTATTTAACTCAAGCGAAACCCAGCAGCGACCTGGGCCTTCCATCTTTCCAGTTGAGATAGAGGGCGAGATATCGTAAGATGATCTTTTCCATACTCTAGAAGAGGCTGAAAGGAATGAAAAGAACAAGCGGTGGAAAACTCTTATTTCATCAAATGAAGACAAGGAATTGAAGCGTCACCTCAACAAACTAGGCACACGCATCAAGGCGATCTGCCAACAAGCAAAGTAGACCGCTCAGGAAAGGGAATTCAGCCCCGATAGATGTGATGCAGTAGAAGATGCGGCAGACTATGTGGCTAGTGGCATAGAAGATTTACTAGAAGAAAGACAACTCCGCTTTCTAGAGAAGGGTTAAGTCAAACCATAGAGAACATCCGAAGTTGCTTCTCTAATAGCCCCTTTGAATAAGAGGGCAAAGGCTTTTTGAAAAGTCTTTTTATCTTGTAACTGTACCTAAGAACTGGATAGAATAAGTTAGTAACTGTAGTAGTGTGAAGTAGTGCATACCACCCACAAATAGATTGTCAAACGGAACTTGGAAGCCCCCTTTAGTAAGACGCTGCGTGGAAGGAGCACCGCGGAGCCACTGGGATGTACTAGAATCTTTGAACTACTTCCTCACCATTTTGGTCTATTATTGATAGGGATTTGACCGATGCTGAAGATAGCTTGCTTACCAAGCCACCCACTTGATAAGCTTGTCGCCAGAAAGAAGCGACGAGGAAGTGAACTTGTCTACGAAGATTTGCTTATCCTCCTATAGTCGTATAACTAACGATTCTCAACTTTCTCCACTTCTCCCCTACAAATCTGTACATATAATTCGCTCACTTCGGGAAGGAAGATAGGCCTAATGTTTGCTTTATTTGCTTCTTTCTCTTCCCAGGAATGAACAATTGGATTCCAAAATTTCTTGATTTATATTGTTTTTTTTATTATGCCCTTGTTCTACATATCAAGAGCGACACAATTTCCCATTCATCCAAAAAAGTTTAGTATAGAACAAAAGATTTCTAGGCTGACTATTGTGACTACACGCCCATCTAGTGCAGTGACTTGAAAGCAAGCTACCTTGACCATTTTCCCAAGTTACAAATAATCTAGAGGGAGCAAAAAAAGGGATTTTCTTCCCTTTATAATATGAAGAAAGAAATATAAGGGTCAAAGTTTAGATCGCTCACAGTAGTTCTACCTATAGAAAAGATCATGAAATAGGCAATTAAAATAGTACTCGAATGCATTTATGATCCCATGTTTCCAGACACATCGCACTTCTGCTCTGGTCGAGGCTGCCACTCGGTCCTAAGACGTATCAAAAGAGAGTGGGGAACCTCTTCCTATTTTTTGGAATTCAACATCAGGAAGTAGTTTTCACACCATCGACCGACATCGGCTCATCCCAATCTTTAAGGAAAAGATTGACGATCCCAAGTTAAAGATTGACGATCTCAAGTTCTTTTACTCCATTCAGAAATTCCTTTCCGTCGGATGACTCATAGGAGGTGAGAAGGGCCCTTACTCTATCCCACATAGTATATTACTATCGGCCCTACTGATAACTCTAGTAAACTAGAGTTATTTTCCTCTAAATTATAGCATTTTGGTAGTTTAAATCCCAAATTTTAGATAAGTACTTGAAGACTTTAGTTAATTTCTTTCATATGTGTTTGTATTTCCGTTCTTGTTAAATTTGATAAGTTTTTATTAAAATTCTAGATTAATTGATTGCGTAATGGTGATTAATATTATGCAGATAAAAATTATAAGTTAGAAGCTGGAATGAACAAAACTCAAGGGGCCAAATTGCAATAATGGAATAAATGAAGATTGCTGAGAAGAGAGTCGAGATCGCGATGTCAAACTCTCCATAATTCGCGATCTCGACTCAGGATATTGTCTTAATGTATTAGAGTCGAGATTGTGATCTCAATTGTTCCATATCGCGATCTCGACTCGTTGAGAGTTAAGTTGTAAGGGCAATTTTGTAAACTTTCAGCCGGTAACTCCTGATTTTTGCCTAGTGTAATATTACACAATTTAAGCTACTTAAAAATTAGTAAGAATAAGTAGTAGAGAGTTCAGTTAAATTTTTGGATAGTTTAGGATATCTTGAACTCCAAGTTTTCTTTTCAATAGAAATTCCTCTTTAATTTTCTCTTAGATCTTCTTTTAATTTCTTGTCAAGTTCGAATTTTGATTAGATAATCGTAGTGGGTTAATTGCAAGCTTCGCGTAGATATAATTTTTATTCGCTTTCTTGTCTAATTTTGTAAGATTTTCTTTACTTGCAATCTAGGGTTTCTTAGGAAAATTAGGGTTCTTGTTAATTTCTTGCTTTCCATTTAAGAATTCTCAATTTCTTGCTTTAATTTTTAGTTAATTCTTAGTGGGCTTCCTTTGTTTCTATCAAAAATCCAAAAATCCAAAAATATTTAGATTTCTAGTTTAACTCTTTCCAATTTCTAGTTTAGATATGGTTGCTTTTAGTATTCAAGGTTTCTTATTTGTAGTCCTTTTAATTGGGTAATTTGCTTGCTTTTAATTTTAGTCTTAATTTGGTTAATTTAGGTTAGAATTAAGTGCTTTCCTTTACTTGCTTCTACTAGAATAGCTTAATAGTTCCTTAATATCGTAACTAGTTATTTTCACTTACTTGCTTTTAGTTAATCTAGCTTTAAATTAAGTTTTTCTCGTTTTCATTTAATTATGGTTTTTATTAGAATAGTTCCATCATCCATTGCTTGATTTTGCTTACTACAAAAATATTCGTAAATCTTGGTAATTGCCTTCCAACAATCCTTGTGGGACGATATCCACTCATCCTATACCACTATCAACTCCATATACTTGCAGAAGTTAGGTAGAGTATAGTGTCTAGAATTAGTGTGGTTAATTATTGCTTGTTTGTCCTTTCAAAGTTGAATTCTACCTAACGAAGCAATCACCTACCAGGAGACATCTACCTACACAAGCTTGATCAAGAGATAGGGAGGATTCGACAGAAGTACAAAATTCCAATTGTTCAGAGAATAAGATCTGTTCTATAAGGACAGTTCACAGTGATGACCAAGAAAAACTCTAGCAAAGATGCTGTTTGGGAAGAAATGGATTGGGACAAGCAAAAGAGACACATAGAAGGCGATTCCAACTCATGAAAATGAGTTACATGATCTTATTCATGAGCTAAGAAAAAAGGAAGATATGTGCCCTCTCGCTCCTTACTAACTACAGGATAATGGCTACGAAGGTATATGGAGAATTCACACAAACATTTTATTGCAAACATTCAATATGCTTTACAGTCTCACTCTTACTGAAATGGAATAAGCACCAGACTGAGTTCAATCAGGTCAGTAGTTGGCTTATGGCGGGGAAAGAGATGCGTAGCTAAGAAATATCTTGTTCGAAAGAAGCTTGGAGTATCCAATGTTTCGACGACGGGACATGGGAGCCTCAGCTCATGCATCGGTTTACCGTAACCCTCTCCACTCTCCCACTTCCTTCTATTCAAAAGGCAAGTAGCCCTTAAACAGAAAGGCTCAGCCACAGACCCCTAGTTATCGGATCTAATCTTTCAAAAAAGTAAGAAATTTCACATATTTTGACCAATTCAAGGTGAAAAATAGGGTTGCTCCCTTGGAAAAACTATTAGTGAACTCCACTCTAGTCAATTTCCTGTTCAATTTGGCTCTTCTATCCATAATCATTTTCAAATTCCATATTTTAAATTCTTTCTTCTAGACTGGTTTGGAATGTCAATGTAGCGGGTTTCTTAATTCCTACATATGGAAAATGTACTGATTGTTTTTTTGACTAAAGAATGGAAAAAAATCGAACCTGGAAATGGCAAAAGGAATGACCTACTTGCAAGATGTGCCATCTTGACCTGGAGAAGGCCTACTTGATGGGGAAGATGCTTACTAATTTATACTCAATTGAAGAGTCAATTCTTAATCAAATAGTTCAGTTGTTGTGCCCATATCCTAGTAAAGTTCGAACCCTAGACATGCGGAATGCGGATCTTGTTAATTGGAAGAATCACACTGGACGAAATAAGGAGTCGCTAACCTAGCCTTGTCTTGATGACATAGGCATTGAGAGGAGTAACCACAAAGCAGTCTAGGAGATCATAAACCAGATATAGATATTTCAAAATAACTGGTAGGGTTACAGAGCTAAGAGCGAAAGTCATAGCGACAGCGGAAATTCACTAGGCATGGAGTTAGTTAGATCAAAAAGTTCTATCACTAAATCCAGGTGGAGATGCATAGGCAAGAGATCCCTAATCTTAGAGTAAAGCTAAGAGTTGACTTTCATAGTGAGATAGCCAATTTACTATGATTTGATGGCTCTAATAAATATAAAGAAAGTAGGAAAGAATTCAAGATTTAAGAGCAATCGTAATTAAAGATGGACCATTGGTCAAGGGTAGGAATGGACTCCTATACTGACTAAGAGAAAGTTTGAATGATACCAATATGCTTTTTCAAGCCTCTCAAGTTCAATTAAAGAAAGCATCCGGGCCCCCTAACACGAAGGAGAGCTATTTCTAGGTAGGTCGCTTTGCGCAAGACATTTATTTGGACCAACGGGTCACAGGACAAGTGCAACGATCCACTTTGCACATTTTATCCTTCGTCCTTTCGCTTGTAGGCTTGGCAGGGAAGCTACCTTGATCCATCTTCAGCTTTGATTTGTTATGCTTAGAAGCTCCAATAGGTAAAAAAGGGTGTTCAAACGATTTAGAACCTATTTATTACCAATATTGTATAACCTTAAAGAGATAAAATCTGGTTTGCTAGCTTGGCTCAGAAGTTCCGTTATCTTACCTTTCCCATTCATTGATCTATTGGATTTTTCTTACTAGTTGTTAGGCTTGAAAGAACTGGTTTGGTCGATGTGATGTAAGTAGACTATGTGTGATATTACCAGGCCCAAGAAGCTGGGTTCTATGCCACTGTAGGAGAGGCCCTCGATAAATGGCTACTTTGACCATCCCGAGGAGAAGTTTGAAAATGATACATAGTAGCCTTCAAACATGACTCTTTCCCCTTTAGACTCGTTTCGGCGACTTCGCCCTTTAAGTGACAAGTCATAATCGCATTGCTTTCTTCATAGAAAGCTCCACCAGGGAGAAATAGTGTTTGGTCGAAGCCAAAAAGAGGTTGACCCACTTAATTCGCCAAGTGAATGATCTTCGCTTCGTGGGAACAACAAAAACCACCATCTCGTTCTTTCCTTTCTTCGGTGCTACATTTTTTTTCCAAGGGGTAGGATTGGCGTGTATAATTACCTTTGTTTGAGAATGCTTGGAAACAGCTGGAGTATGAACCCCATCTAAGTTAGTATCATGATGATGAAGTCCAACTTCTTGCTTGTGGTACACTACTTGAGGTCTCTCCTTTTTTTAGTTGCATTCAGCAATTGGCAACTTGTCCATCCAAGGCTCTAAGATTAGAGATCGAAGACCTGTACGAGACAATAATTTGTTTCAGTTCTATGCTTAGAATCCCTGCATGGAAGATTACAGACCTCCCGAAGAATGAAACAGAAAGTCTTCTATCCCTGATGATGCGTTCCTAGCTCACAGAGCTACATACCAAAAAAAGAAAAAGACTCTATCTATTACATTGAAAAGAGAATCGCTGGTTTGATCGATGAACTACATGGAAAATACGAGATCTTGGCAAACCGCTGCATGTTTTCCCCTACCCTTGAACGATAGAAGAACTACTTATCTTGTGCTTAAAGAGGTTTGTAGGAGCGAAGCTAGTCAGTTGCTTGCTAAATCAAAGAGAGCAAAAGGCATATCACCTACGTTATAGGGAAAGATCATTAAGCTCAAAAATTCGTAGCTAGTGCAATTCATTTAGAGGATACTATTGCTTCTATCTTCTAGCCTTCACTGCTTGAAGATGCTATATCTGCTACAGCGAGCATTCCTCTTTGCTTTCTATTAAACGTGCATTGGCCACATAGATGATTTCTTTAACGAAAGCTGACTACCTATGTTATAGCGACTGATAAGCACATATCTATTAAGTGGGGTGCATCTATTGGGAAAGAATCCAACTCAACATGTCCGATGCGAGATAATACTGGTTTGCTACTTACTATAGGTGTGTTACTTACCGTACGATCTAATCCCCACCTAATCCATTACACATAATGAAATCAAAGGGTCTAGCAAATGGGGGGAGCTATTCCGCTTCGTGTGTGGCAAAGAGAATGGATAACTTTTCCATTGGTTACGACCTTAGATCATTCTGGCTTCGAGTGGATCCAAGGTATGGGAAAGACAGTGCCATACCTACTTCCTTATCTTCTTATTCCCTATTCTGTGGATTAGTTCCAACATCAGGACCGGTGGAGGAGAACTCAAGTAAATGCGCTTAGCAACTCCTTATCGACCTTCCAATCTCTTATCTGGATAGGATACTAGCAAATGAACTCCTTCCCTATCGTCTATTCCTCCTCCTGGCTAACCATCGATGGGCATTAACTAGACCTATCCTCAAAGCTATCTATTGCTGCTCGAAAAATAATTAATTGATCCATCCGTATGTACCGGATCAATATACCTCTATCGTTCTAACCTCACTTCCCTGGCTAGCTTTCTTTTGAGACTGGCTTTCTATATGTGTTGGTCGACCTTCTGATGAAAAAAAAACTAACTGGAAAGTGCAGGTGGCAAGTGGTGATGCACCTTAGCACGGGCAAATCCACTCATCTAAGACTTCATTATGGGGAGCCAAAGTCGCCCTCCTATCGAATAGCCAATCGTTCAGCCTCAAACTTGCTTCAAGAATTTTCGAACACTTGTCCATTGCTTCTCGAGTTTTTTCATCAAAAAGATGAAAGAATTGGTTCTTTTGACTAGAGGCGTCTTTCCGGTGTGCAGCAACCACAACATAATCTCTCCTGATAGTATCAAATTGCTTATAGCTTGGAAGTTCTTTCTTCCTTCTATATGGCAGAACAATTTTACTTTTTCTATGTTAAAAATCCTAGTTTTCAACGGATCCTTTCGTACTTAAAAAGTTTTTTTCTTTTTTTTATGCTAATGCGCTCTGGCTTTCTCCTTTTCCAAAATATAGATAGACTTCTCTGAATTTCTATTCAGAGTGCAATAAGAAAAGAGGCAACTCGAGGAGCTACCAATAAGGTAGCAACAGTACCTAGTCAAATGAACAAGCACCTGGACATGGCTCTTTTCCCACATGGATAAAGGGGTTTCTTATTCTGCTTTCTAAATGCCTCTTTCCACAAACTGGTTCTTTATTGTTGCCATTTTCAACTAAAATAATAGATGATAGGATCAACCCCATATGCGAAGTGGAAAAAATTGGAATAGTAGATACTATGATGTCCTCGGGATTGTAGCCAGGAATCATCAACAAACCTTAGCTATTCGTTGGATCCTTGAAGCAGCTTTCAAACAACGTATAAGCTACAGGATAAGCTTAGAGAAATCTTTATTTACTGTGATACTAGATGCTTATTAAAGAGGGGAATTGCACATAAGAAAAGAGAGAATCTTCATTGATCAGCTTCAACCAATCGAAGTTTTGAGCATTCCAGATGGTGGTAAAGTGAGACCACATAAAGAGCTTTGCCTCTTTCTCTTTCATTAGTTCGCTTCTGCTATATTAAAAGTCAAAATTCCTACGGTAATTTTGTCAATGAATGCATCTCAGGCCGAATTGACTAACCTTACCCACATTTTTCCATAATTGGGTACTCTTCTTTAGACAGGGGCTAGGCTAGGTTTGATAATACCCAAAACAAATGAAAAGAGATCGGGGTCGATAATTGATAGTTGGCAAAGAACTTGATCTTCCCACAAAAGGGGGGGAAGTTGTGGTCGAACTCTTATTCTGGAAATAAGTCTAGGCCCTTTTACCAAGTCTACCAGATAGCAGATGATGCGAAAAGCCAAGCCACTAATGGGAGAGGTGCGAAAACCTCAGCTAAACCACTAATGTTGTGTCGAAGGTTATACCACATAAAGTGTGAAAAATAAAAAGGATCGAACTGCATACTTATTATTTGTAGGTGAATCATAAAATAACAAAATCTGTGGTATCTTATGGACCTAACATATGTCACATCCCACACGACATAAGATTGAAAGATCCAAACCTTCTTCTTCGGAGGTGAAACGGACTTGGCAAAAACAAATAAAGATCGGCATAGCCGCTTTCTTTCACTCTATCAGAGGGAGGTAGGCGAAGGCTGTTCTTCTCTTATCCTAGGCTACCAGGATGTGAGTAGTGCGAAAAAGGCTTGTAGCGAAATCAGGTATGGTCGATTAATGAATTGAAGAGCTCAGATTCACTAAGACTAATGAACAAGCACTGAGCTAAGGAATAGCTAAGCTATGGACATTTGTCAATGGCTGCTTACGTCCCTTTACCCTATTTGGTAGGACATCCTCAATTGAAATCGGGTGATCCCGTAAAGGAAACGGACCTCTTCATGGGATCACCATGAGGCGAGGGACCCTGCTAGAGCTTCTAATCATACGGTCATCCTATGACACACATACTTGAATGTAGGATAAATTCCTGGTCATTCCTACTATTTGTTCTCATCATGCCATTTTTACCACATTTGCGAAGAGAATGTGCTTTCTATAGATAGCCCAGAGAGGTGCCTGTTCAAGCTTCACAAATCATGCTTTGAAACTTGCCGCATGTCAATTGCATTAGAAGAGTTTTTGGCTTTCAAAGAGTCCTATTGGCAATAAGAACTGCAGCCACTTCATCTTGAACACTCTTATGCTGAAACACTATCAATAGTTGGCAATCGAATCATAACTTTTAAGAAAATATTTTTGGTGTAGAAAGTTTCAAATTCCAGATCTTCTGCTGAGCGAATTTCTTGAGAAACGAAGTCATAAACACGTAGATTCAGGGCCAAACCGACTATTCCAAGAGCAGAAGGTCAGGTACCTTTCTATCCTCATTGAGTTATGGGTTTTATAGTAATAAAACCCTTTTAAATGGGGGTCGTAAACCCCCCTATTATAGTGGCATTGTCCTTACTTGGAACATTGGACAAATTGTAAAATGCATTCATTTTTTCGGCCGAAAAGTCTGCCAAAACCCCTTGTACTCTACACTTTCCATCAATCAAATTACATAAATTGCAATGAAACTCTTTGACTAGGTTGGTGTAGCACGGCTTCAATCTCACAGAATCGTTCCCAAACTCTACCAATTAATTGAGCTTCTAGTTCCACTCTAATTAATTCATAATCCCCACAATTTTTAGATAAATCAAAAGCCCTTTCTCTAATCACATCATATTTTTGGTAGGCTTTAAAAATCTCTTTGGCTTGATCACTAGAGAAAAATAAAATCATCACCAAGCTCAAGGGTTTCACTCAGCCCTTTATCAACTTTTCTTTTCTTGGAAGACTAACTCCTTCCCTTACCACTACCTCGAAAAACACTCCTCGACATGATTGTCAAATAAAATCAACAAATAAACCAACCTTAAAATACTAGAATCAACTTTCAAGAAAAACTTTACAAACACACTACTTTCAATCCAAATAATTCAAAATTGAATTCAACAATTTTCAATCAATCCAAAACTTTCACAATACCATAAACACAATTCACTCAGTAAATCACAATCCAAAACAATTCACTTCTACAATGTCCAAGGAATATCTCAAAAATGATGCTCCAAGTCAACCTTCAATTAACCCAAAAGTAATTCTAAATCAAAAGAACTTATGAGCTTGAGCACAATTGAAAGATTTTACCCCGAACATTTTGAAGTAGAACCACTCTTGAAGCTCTTGAATTTCTACTTGAATCTTGATAAAAACCCTTCTTCTTGCCAAATTGATGGTTAAATTTGAAGATTAGACGGTTTAATCAGGTTGGAATATGGTGATTTGTGGAAATTTTTTAGAGAGAGACTGAGTTTAAGAGAAAGGATAAGAAGATAGGATGGAGACTAGAGTTTGGATGTTGATTTATGCATGAAAAAGGCTGACTTTTCAAAGTTGGCAATTTAAGCTTTTTGCCCAATGGTCGATACCACGGTATCATTTTTGAACTGAAATTCATTACCGCAATATGGGGGATGAAATATACCTTTTGGATTATGGTCTATACCTCTATATAGTTTTCCTTTGTAAAAGTGATATTGCAGTATGGGACTTGGTGAAAATTGCCCCACCCAGAAGTTCATCATGATACCGTGGTATAGGATATCCGTATCGCAGTGTGGACTGTAACTGCCAGGCAATACTGAGGTATGGTAGTGAACTTCAGCAATTTTGATTTTTCCATACTTAGCCAAATTTTCAACTTCTCCATTTCACCCCACATCTTTATTTCACCCCACATCTTTTCATCACATACAAACATAAAAAATACAAGTATTAGCTAACACTTTTACTTATTTCCCTAGCAAAACTTATCAATAACATAAAAGCACACTTTAACGTAATTTCTCGTAAAATCAAATCTAAACATAATTTATTATATAATTGAGCTAAAGCTATAATCAAACAAAAGGCACAAAAGTAAAGCTTGGGTTGCTTCCCAAGAGCGCTTGTTTATAGTCATTAGCATGACTAGAGCTTGGATGACTTAGGTATCAATATAAAGGACAATTGTGCATCCTTTTACCTTTGGATCACCATGATAAGGTTTCAACCTATTCCATTGACTTTGAAATTTGAATTCACCCCTTTTAACTCCACAGCTCCATATGGGAATACCTGAACTACTTCGTATGGACCATCCTACCTAGACTTGAGTTTTCTTGGAAACAATTTGAGCCTAGAATTGCATATTAGAACTTGATCACCAAAAGCAAACTATTTCCTCAAGATTGGCTTATCATACCAAGCCTTGGTTCATTCATTGTAAATCATGGAGTTCTCAAATGGATACCATCTAAAATCATCCAATTCATTCAACTCTATGAGTCGCCTGATAAGTTCGTAACTATATAGTACTTTTTGTGTCATTTATCACATTTTTATGTGTTGTAAGACGACAAGATTTAAGTTATTATTGAGCTTAATTTGGTTATTCTTAGTTTCTATAGGGTTAAAGTGAAAAAGAACTGAAAAAAGATGAAAAAGATGAAAGAAAATTCTATGGGCGAAATGTGCATGAGTATGGAGCCATTTCGTAAGCTGTTTTGTATTTTAAGAGAAAATTTCAAGTATGAGCTCCAATTCATGTGATTGAAGATGTGTTGGAAAGTGAAGAAGGAGAGTTACAACTTTTGTGTTTTATACTTTTCCAAATTCCAAGAGAACCAAGTTCAAAATAGAGTACGAAAGTGAAGAGCAGTATCAAGGTCCAACGCACATCCACTGGGGTTGAGCAACGCATGTGTGCCGTTTCCAAAAAGAAAAATTCTAGGACTGCCTAGGGCACACATGCGTACTAAGTAGCCTGTGCAGTGAAGTTACATGATTTTTTATTTTTGGCAGATTTCTTCGTCCGATTGGACTCTTTTTTAGTCGATTTCACGTTCTTATCCTAGGATAGGTTATGTTCAACTTGTAACCCTAGCATTCATTATAAATACCCTATGTAGGGTGATTAGTAGGGAGTGAACACTTTTATTCCTCATTTTAGCTAGGGTTTTTAATAGAAAATTCTTATTTATTCTTCCATGGCACTTAGTGCCTATAAACTTTTTCTTGGTCGACAGAATTGAAGCCATGGTTAATTCTACTATGTTGTGAGACTTTTTGTTCTTTAACTTATTCACTTTTATATCAAGTATTGATTATTTTTCTATGATTGATTTTATGACTGTTCTTTTAAACTTGCTATTGCTGTAGAATATTTAATTTAATCTGTGGAGCCACTAAGTTTGATAATTGCTCGATTAGCATTATTGAATTTAGAGAAAATAATCAAATAAATGACATAACCGCATGTGTTTATGTTTGATTAGCCTAATTGTTCTTGTTGATTTTAATGCTTCTATTAATTAATCTTTGGTGCGTGTTTGGGTTAAATTAATAGTTAGGGCTAATTGGATTGCACGTTAATCTTAAAGTAGCCAACGTTAGAAAGAAATAAGAATCAACTTTGAATTGGAATTTGGGTTAATTATTCAATTTGTGTTTAGTATAAAAATTGAATTATCCTTGGTGTCACGGATCTACTGGTAAAATTGTTATGGTGGATATGACCATATCCAAGATTCTTCTTGAATTGAATTCTCTTATTTACATCTTGCCTAAGTTTAAGAGAAAGCATTCAAAACCCCCTTCTCTTGTGAGCACAAGCATAAATTCTGTTAGTGCTTAGTATAAAAATTGAATTATCCTTGGTGTCATGGATCTACTAGTAAAATTGTCATGGTGGATATGACCGGATCCAAGATTCTTCTTGAATTGAATTCTCTTCAGTTTACTTTCTTGCCTTAGTTTTTAGATTAAAAGCATTCAATACCCCCTTCTCTTGTGAGCACAAGAACAAATTCTGTTAGTCCTTAGTATAAAAATTGAATTATCCTTGGTGTCACGGATCTACTAGTAAAATTGTCATGGTGGATATGACCGGATCCAAGATTCTTCTTGAATTGAATTCTCTTCAGTTTACTTTCTTGCCTTAGTTTTTAGATTGAAAGCATTCACAGCCCTCTTCTCTTTTGAGCACAAGAATAAATTCTATTATCTGTGGAACAACTTGGATTCACCACTATTACACTAATATTGAGAGTTTGTTTAATTTTGGGTGCCTACAACAGCACAACCAAAATCTTGGCTTCATTGCCGGGGAGCGGCTTGATTTATTTTTGTGTTATTAATTTTAGTTTTTCTTTTCTTTTATTTTATTATTATTTTTTTTCGCAATTTGTGTATTCTAGTGACACGATCTACTGGACAAGTTGAAATCCAATTTGATCCAAAAATACATAAAACATTAAGCAAATTAGGGAAAGGATTAAGAGAAAGGAAGTTAAGGGAAGATCAACTGTTCAATTTCATTTTTGCCGACAATAAAGAACACAAAGAAGAGACGAGCATGGTACAAAAAAACTTTGACAGAATGTAATGTACCCTAGAAGTGCCTACCTTAAGTAACAACCTTGTGCATTACATATCCTAAATTATATGCAAACATTACGTTTGAATTAAAGTCTAGACTAATCCATCTGTTACCTTCCTTTTGTGGATTACCAAGTGAAGATCCGAATAAGCATCTAAAGGAGTTCTACGTAGTTTGCACAAGTATGAGACCCACTAGAGTTTTAGGGGAGAATATTAAATTGAAAGCATTTCCATTCTCGCTCAAGGATGAGGCGAATGATTGGTTGTTCAATTTACCTTCGGGTAGCATTACAACCTGGGAGTAGATGAACAGATTATTTTTGGCAAAATATTTCTAGCTTCCAGGACTGCTAATATCCGAAAAGAAATTTGTGGCATAAGGTAGTTCAACGATGAGTCCTTTTATGAGTCTTGGAAGCGCTTCAAGAAATTGTGTGCAAGCTGTCCATAACATTAGATACGTGACTCCTCATTAATTCAATATTTTTATGAAAGTTTGTTGCCAAATGAGAGCACTTGCAATATGGTCAACGCTGCTAGTGGAGGGGCGTTAAATAATTTGACTATCGACGCTACTTGTGAGCTTATATCAAACATGGCGGCGAGTTCTCAAAAGTTTGGGACACCATGCGAACAACCTCTCAAACGTGTCAACGAGGTAAATGTTTTATCTTTAGAACAACAAATGGCCAGTCTAACTTCTTTTGTGTGACAACTTTTCCTTCTTTTCTTTATATTTTTTTATTCTATGCCTTTTTTTCCAATAAGATATCGTGGCATACAACCGAAACGATTACAGCTAGATGGCTGCCTCTTTGTCTCTTTTACAGCCTCATGGATGGATGAAAGAGAGGAAGTTACAGAATGAGGCTGTTGGCCCCAAAGCAACCTAAGAGGGGGAGGTGAATTAGGTTTCTAAAAATTACTTTGAGAAATATTGAGATTTTCAAATTGAATGCAGATATAACAAAATCAATAGAACAGTAAAGTAAAGAGAGAAAAGTCCATATGCAATAATTCAAAAGGTTATCAAGCTTGAAGTATCAAATCTCTTGAATGCTTCACACACTTTGTGAGCCAATAATCTTTACAAAGTTGGGAAGTTCTTGCTCACACTAAAACTCTTTTAGTTGAGCCAAGAATCTTACTTACAACCACACTTTCATGCAAGATTATCACTCCACTCAAAGTTGAATTACACTCACAATTGCACACTAATACAACAAAGCACTATAGTTAATTTGCACTCAAATTACTCTTTTCTAAGGCTTGTATACAATGTATTAGATACCTTTTTCAGGTTATTAAAGAACCTATTTATAAGAGCAATAAATAATGGTTTCAACTACTTCCTAACGGCTAAGTAATAAATGCACAAAAAATAGCCGTTGGGGTTTCGGACGTCCGAGAAGGAATGAATGCGTCCGAGGCAGCGTCCGATCTTCTTTCAGTTTTGTTGAGAGGCTTAGTTCGGACGTCCGTGCATCCATCCGGTCCTTCGTTCGACAGAGGGTTTGGACGGTCCTGAGCGTCCTCGGCCGAAAAAGAGGCAGTAGGATTCCATTCTTTCTGCCAGTTCGTTCGGACGATGCAATGCATCCGAGGAGTTTTGACCTTAACTCTGTAACAAGCTAGTGCAGGAACAGATCTTTCGGACGCACAGCTCTGTTCCTGCAAAAGCTACACACCTACAGAGTTAAGTGTTTATGTCATCATCAAAATAAGGTTTGGAAAACATCAGAGGCAATGAATGCTTTCAAAGTAGACAGTAAGCAGCAAGCAACAACTTCTTAGCCCCTTAACCTTTCAAACAGTCAAGCACTTGCACATCTCTTTCTCTAAAGAAAGTGGGGTAAGCATTTCACTCGCTAGGGGATAGAATTCATTCACTTGCATTCCTTCTAGCACTACAAAAAGCTCCGGTCTTAATGCCGCTACCATAGTTCTGCAACCTTTCCTCGGGTTCGTAGAGTTGGGTTTCCTGTTTGCCCTTAATGGAGGAGCCATTTCTACCTAGCAGGTGGCCACAGGTCATAACACACTCTTCGAACAACAAATACACTTTGAAGTTGACATAGTTTCGCTCAGCCAATTGTCAGAATGTGTATGGATAACATAAGGGCCCAATATCTCAATTGGACCTTTGTCTAAATCATCGAATGAGACTTCATATTTTAAAAGCAGGAACGATCTGACTACAAAGTCATTCAAACTTGATCGAAAAACCAGCATTTATTGAAGAAAGTGTACAGTCAATTACAAAAAATACTAGAGTTATCACCTAAGATAAGCACGTCGCTTGTCTACTGGCCTAACAAATTGAAATTCTATTTAGGTCAACTATCCACCCAGTCAAGTGCAAAAAACACAATAGAATTACGCGTTAGCTTGTTTCTCACCTTGATCGATTAACTTGCTTAGGCTAGCCCCTTGGTATGCTAAGATCAATATCACACGATTGATCCACTTACTGGGTATGTTTCGCTCAGTGAGCTCACTTGGCTAGAAAGAGAAAGCTTATAGTAAAGAGCTCAATCGATAGCTTGAGAAATAAAAGGGAATTTCTCTTAAAAGTCTACGAGAGAAAGGCAAGCTAGATTGGAGGCTGGCCTTTGATTCGATACGACAGTGGGGTATGCCTTGCTTTGCTCATTTTATCTTGATATGCTTACCTAGCCCATTTAGATTTGAAAGAAGTAGACACGGACAAGAAATTGAATTCCTAGCTAGGTAGTTGGTCTCAGACCTTGCCCATCTTCCTCTTCCACATATGGATTTCGGAGAAAAACAAGCATTCATTCCCTTACTAATAAAGACTGTCGGTGCTATTCACATTTCATACTAGTTTCTTATGAAGTTTTCAGGTTGCATAAGTACCTAAAGCTATGACCAGCATGAAACTAAGAAAGAGAGATGTGCCTAAGGCAGCATGTAAGCAAGTTGTGCACGCTTAGAGAAGAGGAAAGATGTTCGCAATTACTACTATAAGAAAGCTGCCCAGTTGTGGATTTACGGCATGTTTAAGGGGGCAATCTTAGGGACAAAAGCAAGGAAAGGACTATATCTGGCCACGTCTCACCTGGGTGGCAACCCTGTGATCAGAAGTAAGCATTTGGCCAATAATGATGCACCATGAAGCCATAAAAAGGGTGCTAACCATGGTGTACATAAGTTTATAAAAGCTAGACAATGCCAGTGGTTAGGTAGATGCCCCGTTGTTCGTGTTGTTGCAATGAATCCAGTAGATGATCCTCATGAAAGTAGTAAGAGACGAACGAAAGGAGGTAGACCTTCAGTGTCCCTTGGGGGAAGCACACCAAAACTAGATTTCGGGTAGGGCTGGGAAAGGCAAAAATAAGTTCATGCCACGACATCTATATGGAATTGATCATTTTTCCTTTCTACTTGCGGATTGACAGAAAAGGCAACGAAAACAGTAATAGGCCTGCCATTGAAAAGAACTAAAACTCCAATAATAGGGAATACCTATAGAATGGAGAAGATTCTCGGATGAAGTACCAAAGTGGGAAAGGCTACGCTCCTTGCTAACATACGGATACTGAACTTCACCGATAAAGCTCATAACATCTACTCCTTTGCAGGCCTCTGGGAAGTATTAAAGGCAGAACCGGAAAGTGTTGCGAGAGGATAGGAGTTCAAAACCCAAAAAAAAGGCCTATCTATTCCTGCTATTTTACTTACTTCCCTGGGAAAGGTTGATAAGAAGAAGTTGTTAAAGAATCAACAGCTATTGAATCCTCAATTTTTGCAACAGTTGCCTTCTTTTATGCAAGAAGAAGACTTAGAAAGAACAAAAAGTTTGGATCCGAAAAAGTATGCTTATGCAGTTCTTTCGCTGAGCACAATAGAATGAAGAGGAATTTGTATCATTTCGAAACCCTTACTTCTTTTCATTCTTCTTTTCTTAACCAACCTTTTCGATTGATCCGAAGCAAGTTGAGAGAAAAAAGTCAAAGGCATTTTTTCTTTTTAATGGATGGGCTGAGACACGAGGCTGGAGAGCGATGGCAAAGAAAGAATAGCCAATTTTGCATTTGAGTGTGGAAATAATTGTACATCATTTTTGTATCCCAACCCAATGACAATGCCCAACCTTTAGTGGGAGCCCTACGATCAGTTCTTTTTCTTTATATAAGTACTTAAGAATGGATTCTTTCTCCAAGGGAAAGAAGACTATAAGAATCAAACAAATGCTGGGCGTAAATGACTTAGGAGTGAAACAATTTAAGATAGTTAAATCTTACCTTGCTTTGTCCCATTGCTATCAGGATAACAAACAAGAGGGATCTCATTTGATTTTTAGAACATCTTTTCAGATGGAGGGCTAAGGAATTCTATAGAAGGCCTTATGACTAAAACTATATGTCTTTACAAATAGCACCCCTTGGAAGATAAGGTAAGGCTGTGGTTCTTGCTCAAAAAATAGATTGAACGTGTTCGAGTTATTGGCTCATCCAACCCTGCATCATTCATGAGTCGCTCATTCAACTATCCCTTGAAGACAGGGTCGAGAAGTACCATGTACGGTTGCCCCCATCCTTTCTTTCTATCAGTCCCACCGAGCAAGATACGATAGGACTTAGCCAAAAAAGGTTAGCGCCTAGAGCAAGCTTCTTAGTTTTTTAGTTTAGTAATGTCAAGCTTTGGCTCCATAAAGACCAAAGAAATGGATAAATAAAAAAGGGACTTCTGCAACAGGCTATGCCACCCAAACCAATGAGGAAAGTCACATCCATCCCATAACAAGCACTGACAATGTCATGATCACATTGGTTTGCCCTTATTTCTTTGGTACTTTAACGGACGATCACCCCTCCAATAAAAAAAGGTATAAATATGGAAACTTCTCTGCTATTTGGATAAACTAAAGCACTCTATCCTTAGACCCTCGTTTGCCCGCTAGACCTGATATGCTTATTTACTTACTCTTACTTAGCTAAGGCTACCTTTGTTTCGAGTATATCCAGAAAAAGCATTTCCTTGTCTGGGGCTTCAATTCAATTTTTTTTATTGAGGCTTCAAAACTAGAATTTTGACTAATACCTGTTGTTGACTGCGATGCCCCTGGCTCTTGTCCTGCCAAATTCCCCCGACATCTCCCCCATTTCCATTTCGGGAAATGGTTCTAACAAGACCCTCATCTCAAACGATTCGTTCATCCACGAGTACTTACGTTTTCCTTGACTTGACAAATTCATCCAATTGAACCCACACTTAATGGAGGACCACAAGCTCAAGGCTTGACAAAATAAAAAGTCTATGCATTAAGAAACTTCTTGGGGTTAGCAGTGAAAGAAAGAGCCCGACATTCAATTCAGGCATATTCATATGTTGGAACTTTGTTTCCCCTAATTCCAAAACGAAACGAAACAATCAATTGAATGAGAAAAAAGAGTGAGGAATCCTCTTTTTGACTATGACTTTCCCACTCCAGTCATTGCTTTTCTTTCTATTACTTCGAAAGTAGTTGCTTCAGCTTCAGCACTCGAATTTTTAATATTCCCTTTTATTTCTCATCAAATGAATGGCATCTTCTTGTGGTAATCCTAGCTATTCTTAGTATGATATTATGAAATCTCATTGCTATTACTCAACCAAGTATGAAAAGTATGCTTGCATATTGGTCCATAGGTCAAATTGGATATGTAATTATTGGAATAATTGTTGGAGACTCAAATGATGGATATGCAAGCATGATAACTTATATGTTGTTCTATATCTCCATCAATCAAGGAACTTTTACTTCCATTGTATTATTTGTTCTATGTACCAGAGTAGATAACAATCGAGATTATGCAGGATAATACACGAAAGATCCTTTTCTGGCTCTCTCGTTAGCTACTATTTGGCCTGCTTCAAACAAAATAAGAAAAAATGGTTGGTCAATAGCCTGGCTCTTTACCTTTCTTGGCTAGTATAGTAGACTCTATTCTCCCATAGAGGTGAGTGGTGGAAGAATCCATAAATAGAAAGGTATTTCTTATAATAGTTGCTCGTTCATAAATTCACTCTACTACTTAGACTTAACGAGGAAGTCTGCATAGACTTGATGAGAACTTGTTAGACGAGTTCCATGTAGTAGTGAGTATGAGTACAGCTAATGAAAGAGACTTTGAATTTCGTTACATTGTTCTATGCTCATGCAAGAAATCATTCCTGCCTACCTCCCATTTAGGTGACACCAGCGAGATCTAGTTAAGGTAAGGAACTTCGTGTCACGGCTCCTACACTCCGCTGCGATCTCATGAACTGAACTTCGTTGTCGTCCCGCACGCGAAGCGAATAGGTGCTGTGCCGTGGGTTAGTTTTAGGGCGTGAAGCCAAAGAGAGACCAAAAGAATGATTCATTTGGATTGACGAGCTTTTTTAGCCCGAAAACTAATCATCAATGGAGATTACTTGAAAAAAAAATATTTTTGTTCAGATGCTGAAAAGGTCATCTCTATTCTGGCTCAACACTCCCCTGACTTACGCAAAAGAATCATCCTCAGAAAAATAGGATCCCGGATGGTTGAGCTCAAGGAAAGCACCCCGAGAGAAGTTTGATCACAATATATGCAAGTGGTGGTATGAAGGAATAACAATAAGATTTCTTTGGAATGGATGGTGCCTCTCCTGTTCTCCCTAAAAAGAATGCTTCTACTAAAGCAACGACTACGCTAGAGTAAGAGTTGTTGTGTAGCCAGGTTCACCTGCCAACGAGATATGTAACAAATTTTGTGTAGTATAGAAAAAAGATTTTGCCATAATCTATCAAAAAACTATAAAAAAAAAACTGCTCCTTTTTCTCTCTCATTTTCTTTGTGCTTCCACTCGGGCTTTTCATTCTATTTTATAGAGACCCAATGATATTTTAATAATAACAAATGTAGAAAGCTGAGGTATTTTTCCCGGCATACTGAAAAAAATCCAATACGACGGCATCTGCAAATAATTCTCGATGTGAAAACACATAGCTGGGGGGGCTGACCTTTGAATAGGAAAAATATTGGATCTGCAGGATCCCAAATGAATTGACTTATTCAAAAAAGGCCTTGTTCTTTGGAAGATCTATCTCCTATCTGGTACTTCACGGTTCCATTCTTCAAGAACTTCGAATCATTCTCTTGAAGCTCATCCTCTTCATCATAAATGATCCGCTTGCCACAAAAAGGCCTAGACAGATAGGAGGGAAATCCCATTTCATTGGGTATTTCGATATAATCAAATAGAAAGGCCCAAGGGCTCCATATTCTGGGAGCCCAAACTATGTGATTGAATAAATCCTCCTATATCTGTTGCGGGTCAAGGGCTCTTTCTCCCTCCCCCTCTTCTAACTTTGAGTCTTATTTTTCATAGAGAAATTTTTTATCAAGGATAGAACAAGATCCGCTCTGCATCATAACTATGGGATTCCTCGATTCAGGCCGCAGAAGCAATGTCACTAGATCATTATCAAACTTAAATCTTTTTCTGTCCATGAAGATCCCACCAGAACACCATCTACTTCTATATAGGCCATGAACTAGATCTAAATCATTCTCAACAAGTCCATAAGAAGTGATCCCTTTTGTTTTATTGGGTCCGGGTAGAGACCAAAGATCTTGAGCTACCGATCTAGCAGAACAACCCAAAAGATAAAGAAATATTGTTAATTTATTCATGCTTGTTCCAAGTTTGAAGTAGCATTTGTACAAATATTACATCTAGATGAAGAATCCCCTTCATTACATGATTTATCTGCAGAAGGTGGAATCTTCATCTAATCATAAGCACCCATTCAGCAGTGGGCGGATTAGACAGAGCTGCTAAAATAGCTGGCAGGTAAGAATCGTAAAGTGAATCGTCAACCGCTCATTTTGAAGTCCGGCATGCAACAACGGTTTTTGAAGTAAATCCTTCCGACAGAGGAAGCATCTTATTCACATTACGTAAACTAGATAAGATTCGTCCCTAATCATCACTAGTTATTATTCCTTTCAATCGTCTTTCTCCAGGAGGTCCTCACACATCAAAAGTACTAAACAAAACCACTATTAGTTTGATAATGGTTGGAGCAGAAAACCCAGATTCGGCAAGAATCTCAATTTTTGGTAGTACGAAAAGGAATAGGCCCAAAAATTTGATTGGGGTCAAGATGCTGTCGGGCATCGGTGGCTGACTCAAGTGCCCCACGAACCGCGAGAAATGGTTGCCTATTACATTGCTCACTAAGTTTTCTGGCAATTGGGATGGGGGTACCTATTATTCGTCGGTGATCCAGAACATACCTACCACAAGAAAGCCACCACCCTTATCCTTTAGAGATAGGGGCGAGCAACAAAAAGTATTCTAAAAAGGCATCGGAGTCCTCAAACTCATCCGAAGTTGGAGAATTTTATTATAAAAAACTTTCTCAAGAGGAATGCATCAATAAAAGAGCCCTTCCATATAGATTGTCGTGGCATGAACTCATTTATACCTTTCCTAGCCCTGCCCGAAATCCAGATTTGGTGGGCTTCCACCAAGGGACACCAAAGGTCTATTTCTTTTCGTGCATCTCTCACATCTTCCATGAGGATGATCTACTGGAGATAGCAGAACATTGGGAGATAATAGAAGATCCCATGATAGCAGACCTGCTTTCACCAGAATATGCATCGGCATAAATCATCAAGGGTCCTCGATACTAAAGGGGGCACCGAATTCAGATTTTACATTCAAAATCCCAGGGTTCAGTTCAGCTGAAATCTACCCCTGTATGAGCTGTGGCATTGTAATAATAATAGTTGTTCCTATTAGTAGGGCTAGTGTAAATAAAGCACAGTCGGTCGCATGACACTACCAACTCCTGACATACCCACCCATACCACGTGGGGAAGGGGCCCACAAAAGGAATGATAAGAATCATTTTGGTAATTTTCTAGGGTTTTCTTTGATTCCCAAGAAGTGTTAGTTCAAGTCCAGCTCGTGACAAGGCCAGATACGGAAACGAATATACCAGTAGCAGCCGTAGCGCCAGTAAAAAATATAGTTGTTGGAGTTTCGCCAGCTTTCCTACTTCTTATATAACAACTAAACTCTTTTTTCTTACCCCAGCAAGAGCTTTTTTTGTGCTGTAGTTCACTATCTTCTAATTTCATTTTAGCACAACCCTATCATCTTTACCCAGTAGGAACTACGAAATCTCCCCAATGACGCCTTTGGCATCAATGGGTCATGGACCAACCATATAACCCTGCTTATTAAATGGAACACATTAGCTTTCTCCGATCTCAGGTTAGGCAGTAATGGTTGGAGAAGGGAAGTCATTAATTCTTTAAACCAACATTATTAAGACCGACAAAAGAGGGGTGAAAAATGAGGCAAAGCTTTCCGTTCCTGGTTCTCCTGTCACTATATCCTTCGGAACCACAAGAATCTCAGCTTGCATCTCGCTATTCCTCGGTTGAGCTGAAAGAAGTTGAACTTCTTTCTCGGTCAGTTGGGGTGGTTGGTTGCTTAGGGTTTCTGAAGCATTAAAAGATGGAATGGACAGTGTGGCATATCCCTACTGTTAGCTCAAAGGGAGTGACCCCAAGAAATAGGAATTCTTCTAACACCTTAGTCTATCTTGACTTTTACTTTTTCCCTACCTGAGACGAAAAGTTGTCAAGAGATAAGACTGATGCAATATATATATTGATCTTACTAATATCGCTCCCCTTTTTTCCCTACACCAAATTCTGAAACACCCATCAATATGTTACGAAGCTCCAATTTTCGTACCTCACCAATGTCTTTTGTTTAAAGGAAAAAAAATTTCATTGATCCCAACGACCTCGATTCTGTACTGCATGTATATTTGAAAAGAATCGAATTTAATCAAAATGCTCTATGTCGAGTTTTTGGAAGCTTATGTAATGAGGGGCACGAATCATTGTTCCCCACTTTCAAAGAGCTAACTTGCTTTTATAGTACAATAGATCATTCTCTAATAGACAATTTTGGATAAGAAGAATGAGGTAGAAGCGCAAGAAAGAGTAAGGAATCATAAAGATTGGATTTCAGTCATTCACAAAAATTTGAAAAGTTGTCATGGACGAGCCACATATAGGGAAACTTGCACGTGTGGTACTGACTGGGCTTTCCTGAGGTATCTAATAACCTTGCTTCTGTCACCACTAGCGCACCTCTCCTAATTATTGTCCTTTGATTTTGGAATAAATTTTTAGGAGGGACAATTTTACATATTTCTGCCAAATCCTTCTATTATTTAAGTACGGGTACCATTTCGATGTGTTTCGATTCTCTTTATCAATCCAAAAAATAGAGGTTTGACGCTTTTAAATTCATTGTATTAATTCCACTTCCAACCTGGACTTTTATTCTTATTATTCCTACTGGATGTCAAAATAAACCATAAGGATTGTTTCAAACAATTCTCGATGTGAAACATAGAGCCGGGGGACTGATCTTTGAATAGGAAAAAGAGTGGATCTGTAGGGTCCCAAATGAGTTGACTTATTCAAAAAAATGCCTTTTTCATTAGATGATCTATCTCGTGTCTGGTACTGCACGGTTCCATTCTGCAACAACTAGGGCCTTTGATTGGGAAGGTAATTATTCCAGTACTCTTTCTCGATGCCTTGAACAGCTAGTCGGATAGCAGAAGTGCGATGGAGGTGTAGAAGTGCTGGTCCCCTTTAGTCAAGTTGCTTGTGCCTACTATTACCTACCGGAGGACCTCTATCCCCGAAGCGAAGAAAGAGGAGCAAGAAAAAGAGGTATTAAAAACTAGCTAAATGCCAGCTACATATCAAGATCTCGGCAAGAGCCTCACAAATAACCCTTCTGGAAAGGGTACGGGAACTCTCCTACTATAAGAGGTTCTAGAAGGAAAATTCTTAACAGAAGTCTTCCTTCTCGCAGAGCGCGCGCCATTTTAGCTTCTCCAATTATTAGATTGCACGGGATCTAAAGGCTTTTGGGAGTAAGGAATTTTTATGAGTACAGATTGTCTACGAATAGGCATAGGTAAGATATTTATAATATATTGGTCGATATGATATGACCAGAGTATATAGTAACCATAAGTCCGCATGGTGTTGTTGTAGATTGGAATATTTTTTACAAGTGAAATGAAATTCTCAACGGCTCGGCCTGCAGGGAGGGATGTTCTTGGGTAATCTACTTCCTTGGCCTGTATAGGAAACCTCAGTTGAACATTCGACCTTTCCTGCATAAGCTAGGTTTCCCATGTTGGTATGGCCGGGCATAAAAGATTTTGAAGTTAGGTAAACATGCTTTTTTGAGGGAGAGACACTATTTCACCAATCAAATCAGCTCCTCTATGTTATAGGTATCTAACATATTCATACCCAATGTATTTTCCACAAAGTGTTGACGAAATGGATAACTTGTACAAGTATTTCCATTTTCTAAGTCGTTCCAGTCAATTCGTTTGTAGAGCTATTTACTCAATCACAGACATTTCTAGATTACCTTTAATAGAGGGGCAAATAGTCAATTTTGAAAGAACTTACTGTCAATCTCTTTCCTTAGAGGCAAGTTCAACTAGGAACGAAAGAAGAGAGCAAGGTTGTCCGGGACAGAGCAACCAGGCACAACGAAAGAGCTGTGTTAAGATCTTAGAAAGTACTTGCTAAGCTACTTCTCATTTAGTTACATATGGAATCTCAAAATGTTTCCAACAAATTTTTTCATTGTCAACCTCCTTGGTAACGCACTTTCATACTTAGAAGAAGAGTTTGATCCTGGCTCAGAAGGAACACTTAGCTATATGCTTAACACATGCAAGTCGAACGTTGTTTTCGGGGAGCTAGGCAGAAGGAAAAGAGGCTCCTAGTGGTACTTTCGCTAAAGATAGCTTGTCTCGCCAGTTTTTGGCGACTTTTGCTTTCAAAGCGATTCACCGCCTATGTGCCCTTTTACGCCCAATCATTCTGAAGAACACTTGTCCCCTCGTCTCACTGGACTGCTGGCATGGAGTTAGTCGGGGCACTGGAAAGAAAAACAACCTCACTTTCTCGTAAATGGTGTCAGTGAGAGCCATTTTAGTATCCACCGTTGACCTTTTTCGTAGATAAAATCTTCAATGAGTGGAAACAAGCAGCCTTACTAAGAAAGCTGTACACTTGAGTGGCAAAGAAAAACGAATCCTTACCTTTTTTTTCCTAGCTTGTTTGAACACACGGTTTTCACGAAAGATCAAGTTGGTGAGTCTTGTGATGGGAAGCCTTCCCGCACGGTTCAGAGAGTGCCCCCAAAGCGATCTTCTTCTAGTTGTGGGATGAAATTAGATAGCTTCTTGCTGGCTCTAAATAACCACCAACCCATCAAGAAGCTTAATTCTTCCGTAAGATAACTGAGAGATGGGCTTGAGCATGAGCCGAGTAACGTAGGTGCACAAGAGTACCTCCTTTTACGGTTCTTGCCATTCCAGAGATAGGCCATCATGATAAAAAATTTCCATTTTTTGGGATTTCTGTCTCAAACTCTAAGGCTACCTTTTGTGTTTGACGTGTAATCTTCCCTATCTGAACTAGTCTTCTCATGATAGTCCCATGCTTTAGGCTTACCTGATTAGTTGAAGTGAAAAGGCTTTGTCTCTCTCTTTATCGAAATAACCTGTTCAAAAAGAGCTTACCCAAACCAAACATTCTTCCCTTGTTTGCAAGAAGCACTCACAAGTTTGAATCACGTTACATAAACATCCATGGAGAAAATTTTTCCATTTATAAAAAAAAAATAGCCCATTCGATCCAAAAAGATTCTTTTGCAGTGTCCCTTTCTTAGTCAATGGGGCATAGCAGCTTCAGTGTCTTTAACAAAAGAGGTATCTGCTCGAAAGTGTAAGGACGGGTGCCTTCTTATCTCCAAGCAGGGACAATCAACTGACCTATCTTGTCTTTCAGGGATTCACCAACGATTGCTAATGTAGTATCAGGGGCAGTACATTATGAGGAGAAAGATCATTCTACGATTGACTAAGAGCAGGCAAATCTTGTACTTGAACAACATCTAGAGCTATGTCCGAAAGTATATTCATGTAGGTAGGCTTAGCACTTGGTGGATCAGGAGTAGAGGTTGTAATATTTTCATTCTAAATATCTGGTTCACTTGGGGCCTCCAAGGCCTATAAATAGAAGCTTCTTTCAGTCTCTATTTGGTAAATCAAAAGGAGATGGGGACTTAGAAGTCCGCAAGAAATAGCTTTAGTCATGGATATCATTGGAAGACTTCCTAAAATTCAACAAGAAATATGAAAGAAATTTAACTTTTTTCAACTCAACTGAGGAGTAGCGAGATGCAAGCTAAAGAATTGCGCTTGTCTTCATTCAATTAAGGTAGTGCAACGAAACAAATATTTCATTTAGTTGATACGTCACGTCTTCATAATTCAATTCTCATGAGAGGCTTCCCATGTTGAACGAAATGAACTGTTGGTTCGACCTCTTAACTTAAGCAGGCTATCGAGTTGGGTTTCCACACTTTTAGCTAAAAGTGTTGTGCTTTCAAGAAGACTGGTGGGTGCGCTTCTGACATGCGATTCATAGTTAAAATAGAAGACCTCTAGCAGCCGTTCTAAGAAGTTCTTCACTAATGTTCCACGTTCGACCTTGTGAGCTAGCGACGGGAAGTATCTGTGTGCCAGTTTCCAACCGGGTAGAGGGCGACAAGAAGAATACTAAAATATGCTTATGGGACATTCCTCAATAGGATTTTAGAGCACTCCTAGCCGGGTTTCTACCTCTCAAGAATTCTTTTTTTAAGGCTTTCATTCCTATACTTTCCAGTATAGCTACTTTCGTTGCATTTCCTATCTTCCACACGATTATCAAAGAGATACACAGAATCGATAACAAATTATCGCCTCATCCTTATTCCATCTGGTTATGAGGCAAGTGATTCTTTCTTCTAATATGCTGGGTAAGAAGCCTGAGCAAGGCCAAACCCCTCTTGCAACCAAGCCCATCTTGCTAACACGGGCCCTTCTTTCTCTAGTAGGAACTTAAAGATATCAGGAAGGGTGTGTATTCCTATTCTTGTTATGGGAGACTTTCATACCTTATCTCGACTCCGTTCAAAAGACCACAAAAGTAGGAAAGGCGAGTTTGATCCTATCATCTGTTATTCTAGTTGCAAATGGCATTACTAAAGAAGTAGTTTATGGAAAGAGACATTTAGAAAGCAAAAATCCTAGGAAAAGGGGATTTCTCTTATTTCAACCTTGCCTACGGCATAGGACGGGCTAGAGCTAGCAGCATCTCCATCTATTGTAGGAAAATGTTTAGAAGTGAAATGGAACAGACTCAACTAGCATTGCAATTATCCCCCACCTTGAGGTAGATGAAATGATTTAGTTTACAAAAGGACTGTTTTGGCAGAGAACTTCTTCATGGAAAAGCTCCAACAGGAGAATTTGCTCGGTCTATTATGGGAGTGGTTTCTTTTGTCCGACATAGTCAAAAGAAGGTGGACTTTGATCCCGGCGAAGAACTTTGAAAGCTAGCCAAATTGGACCAAGCAAGAAAACTTTGCAACTATATATGTTGATCGATAACTCTCGGAGTATCTCAAAAGAAAATTAAAGAAAGTAAACCTCACCCACAGTAATGAATCCTTTCTGGACCGAGCCTTTATTCTAGTGCCTATTTATAGTAATAAACACTCACCTGGTCACAACAGATCACAACATTAACAACAAGATGAAAGATCTTTTATGTACTCGGCAGGGCACGGGCATCGGTCTTAATAAAATAATGTATGTTTCCATTTTCACAAGGAGAAAGACAATCAATTAAAGCAGGCAACAAAGGGGGACTGAGATTGCACTTTGCGAAGCTACTTTTAATTTAGATAAGAAATGGGATTGTGGAGTTGTGAAGTGGCAAAGCCAACTGTAGACTACACCCCACTTGTGCTTTTATCTTTGGTTAGTTAGGAATGACCACGGAATTTAGTTAGGACTTATCCTTTTTGGTTTGGTAAAGGAAAGAGAAGCAGGGCTTGAAGAATAAGCCGAGCTGAGTCGTCCAAGGATGCTGGGATACAGCAAGTAAGCAACAAGGTTCTCCCTTTAGGTTAGGACCGACTACAACAAGCTCACAACTCTAATAGAAACTAAGGTTAGGCTCTCTGCTCTATTAACTGTAGTTGTGGTTGAGCTAATCAAGTAAGTCATTTGTTTTTCTTTCTTGTGTTTTTAGTTTCTGTCAAGGAGGGACTGCCAAGTCTCTTGCTTCTTTCAATTCGATAAATTCATTCTATTTGGTAGTTCTCCATTAACTTCTCTCTTTACCTCTTTGCATATGTTCCTAAATGGTTGTGCACATCCAGATGAATGGGGGCCAGCTTCCTACTCCCTTATGCAGCATTTATTTATAAGCTTAGTTACTTGGGGGTTTCAGGGAACAATAAGACCTATATCGGGCACCTTTTGGTTGTGGGATGCTTGTTTAACCTATGTATTCATCTTGTTCTTTATTTACCTAGGTGCACACATTTTCAAAACTTTCTGTCGAACCGGCTCATATTTCAATCCGTGCAGCTCTTCCTTATTTATTTAGTAAGATGAGGTTCCTCTTTCTTTTCTGTTTGAATCTTCATATAGAATTTACAATTCCTCATCATTTTTTCCTTCTTAATTTCTCACATATACAAGCTAAAACTACAGCCAACAAGGTGAAAGTTGTGTGTTTACAGTAACTCTCAGCTAATAGCATAGCAGAAAGCTTCCACTAATGCCTTAACCAATACACTGCCCTCTTTCTCTCATCCAATGCAAATTAAGGCACCAGCCTTTCTTGTTCTTCCTCCAAGAGTGCTTCTTCTTGAAGTAGAGATTCAATCTCTATCACTAGTAGGTAATTAAGCAGCAAGCCGTATTTTGTACATAATTCTATCTTTCTTTCCCGGCCTTCTCCCTCATATTCTCGGGTCTCTCCCAAGACCAACTGGTTTGGCAAGACTAAGCATTGACTTGGTAGCAACCACAAAACCAATAGAAAAAAGGGTTCGTTCTTTTTCGTGGATGAGCATCTCAAGGTTCTTTGATGGGCAACAAAAATACTAACATTTGATTTCACGGCATGAGCTTCTATTCTTAGCCCAGACTTGTAATAATCAAGACTTTTTTTGCTAAATTGGATCTGATAGCTGATCCCTAATTTCTCTTACGGAAGGGGCATGAGTAAAGCTTTTAAATCAGCATGAGGAGCTTTCTTCTTCTTTATTCAATAGCTCTAGGTTAGTAGGGGTGCTTTCTACAGGTACCTGGGCGTCGGCCAAGAAGTTCTTGAAAACTTCCTGGCGCTTAGGAGAGGTTTGTAGGAGCAAAAGCCACATAGTTGCTTGCTACAATGATGACTATGTCGTACAAAAGAAACCACTACTATTGGCCTATCTTACTCTCATGAAAAGCCTCAATCAGCGCGAGAATAAACTGTGCTTAGATGCTTCGTAAAACTACACCATTCTATGAGAAGAACTGATAGATCAGTAGGCTTCCTCTTTTGATTCACGAAATGTGATATGGGAAGTACAGCTCGAAGGTCATATAGATTGGAATCCGAAGCAATAAGAATGAAAAGTTTGGTGTGGCCACAACTATGACTACTAGAACTTCTAAAGGCACTACTGAAAGCCTTTTTCTAGGTCATGTAATAGGGGAGTTGTAAGCCTTGAATTTGGTACTTCAGTAGGGAGAGGTGCCTTCTCACTCGCTACCCATAGTTCCTCAGTTGTCGGACTCTAGCTCTATCCTAGGGAGATGTGGCCTAACCTCTTACTGAGCAATCTAAATGTAGTTGTATTTTGTTTCTACTTAGTTGATTCAAACTTCCTTAAGAGTAATAGCTGAGTGAATAGAGAGCCTGAGAGAGGAATGCTTTGACTTCTCTTCTCTGTGCCCTACCTCCGGAGTTAGACCTCTTGCTGCTGGTCTTGGTAATAGAACTAACCTTCGATTGCTAGAACTAGTCTATCTTTCTTGTCTTCCTTGTCATTTTCAACTTCTATTAGAGGGCTAAGAAGGTAGTATTACACTAAGAATTGACAAGTGAAGGAATTGTGTTCGCACCAATATGGTTAGAGCACTTGTCTAGCCTAATTATTGAGGATAAGTTAGCAAACGTTACAATGTGGAATCGATAGTAAAGCCAGGAACATTTGTCAGGTACTACTCTAGAACCGATTTATAGAGAACCACAGAATACACACCAGTTCTTCATTTTAGATAATGAAAGCATTCCATTACTACCAACCCAAAGAAATACAACGTCCCTGAGATATACGATTTACGCTGGAAAGGTACGAAGTTGGACTAATTTGGAAACATTGGGCAATTTACTTTATACCTACTATTTCATTTGGTTTTTGGTTCCTAGCTCTCGCCCTCCTCCCATCTGCGAAAGTTGAGGTGGGAGAAAAAGCGTAACTCCTTGGTGTATTCATAGGTTTTCTTTCTATATTTCTCAACTGTGAAGCTCCCAAAGCGGTCCTCCCTCATTACGAACAAAAAATTAGGGCTACGCCCTAATTGTACACTATATCATTCTACGAACCCTTGCTGATTCTGAACTTTAGTTGCCGGAAGTAAAAAAGACTCATCCTTATGGCATCTAGTACGAGATGATAAAGAGAGAGCTACGTCTATCGATGAACTGTGGAGCTCTTGGCCTTACTTATATTTCTCTCCTTTCTTATCAGTGAGTTCCAACCCTTTTGCTCAAAATTTCTTCGTTGGTACCAAAAATTAGAACATCCCACCCAAAAACACAACTCAGAGCCTAAAGAGAAAAGAGTTCAGTCCACAAGAAGCTAGAAGAGCTTTAGCCATTAGGCCACATCTATGTATCCTACCTAAACAGTAACCCTTTTCTTGTTCATTCTTCAAATGATCTAGTGGAGACCAATAGATTGTTTTCAGCTCAATAACTGGTTTTAGATTCGAATCAATTACATAGCCATGCTATGGTAGGAAGGTCTCAAAGGAAGAAATCAGTAACGGTTAATGAATCCTTAGCGCCCGTTTTGGCAAGTATGGCTAGTACAAAATTTTGGTGTGCGAAAAATGATATGCTGTCAAGTTGCAATGCCGTTGTAAGCACCCAAAATTAACAATTCTAATGTAGTAGTGGCGAGTCGAGTTCGTCCCGCAGAGAACTGGGATTATTTTCGTGCTAAATTGGAAAAATGGGGTTTTGAATTCCTTTAAACTAAAACTAAAACAAAAAAATAATTGGAGAGAATTTGATTAAGAACAATCTTGGTTTTGGTCATATCCACCATGGCAACTTCACTAGTCGATCCTTGACACACAAGATAATTCAATTTATATCAAGCACTAATTGAAGAATTAACCCGAACGGATACCAATTCAAAGTTGATTCATATTTCTTTCTAAAGTTAGTTAATTTTCAACAGCTATCCAATTAATCCTAACTATTAATTTAACCCAGACACATAGGCGCCAAAGATTAATTAATAGAAGCATTAAAATCAACAAGAACAATTAGACTAATTAAACATAAACACACGCGGTTATGCTAATTAGATGATTAATTTTCCTAAATTCAATAACAAAATTCCAGTAATTATCAAAGTCAGTTGCTTCATAGATTGAATTAAGCACACGCGGTTAAAACAATCTAGCGGTAGATTAATTCTAATAACTTAGTATTCTACAGCAATAATAAGCGAAAAAGAATAATCATAAATTTAATCGCAGAAAAATAATCAATACTTGAGATAAAAGTGAATAATTTAAGCACAAAGAAGTCTCACAACTTTGTAGATTGACCATGGCTTCAATTCCCTCTACCAAGAAAAGAGTTTAGGCACAAAGTGCCATGAAAGAATAAAGAGGAAAATTTTCTGCTAAAACCCTAGCCAACAAGAAAATAAAGGTGTCCATCCCTTTTTCTCACCCAACTTGGGGTATTTATAATGACTATTTAGGGTTACAAATACCCATGGCTACTGATAAGAACATCAAATCGGGTGAAAAAGAGTCCAACTGGCAGAAGAAATCCCTCAAAGACTCAAAAACACGTTTCCGCTACTGGCCTCTGCGCACATGCGCAGGCATGCGCGAGGCATGCGCGCGAGGCAGTAAGTTCCAGCCGGTTCTGTCCTCTGTGCACATGGACAGAGATCCTAGCGCGCATGTGCGCGTGAACTGTTACTGGAATTGAAGTTTCTGGACTCAGCGCACATGCGAGGGCCAGCTCCAGCGCATGTGCGCTGACTTCCTCAATTGTGCTCAACCTTCGGCTTCAATTTTCACTTTGATGCTTGAATTATTTGGGAAAACTCAAAACATGAAAGTTTCAGTTCTACGTCTTAGCTTTCCAATGCTTCTTAAATCACGTCAATTGGACTTCGGATCAAAATTTATGCTTGAAATACAAAATAGTGTCTGGAAAGACTTCGTATTCGTGCATGTTCCGTTCTTAGCATTTTCTTTCATCGTTTTGCATCCTTTTCAATAAGCTCTTTTTCACTATAACCCTACAAAAATTGAGATAACCAAATTAATCTCAATAATAACTCAAATCTTGCTTCCAACACAAAAAAATGTGGTAATTGACACATAAAATGTAGTACAATTATGAACTTATCAAATATCGACATCGGGTACTTTATTCATTAATGAGCACTAAGAAGGTGACACGCGCTTATAAGCACAAGAACTAGTTTTCTTGAATGACAATAGTCAAAGGTTCTAGACCTCCTATGGAGAAAGATTCCTAAAGAAACTCTTTCGGTCGGCTTCGGTACCTATTGGTGAAGAGATGCCTACATTCTCAAGCTATGCTGGTTCAATTTCTAGATCCTAGAAACAAAAGATTCTTTCTTTTTGGTCTTTCAAAGCATGGGTGTTATCTTGAAGCCAACTTTGGGGGAAGAAAGCGTTCGAATGAGTATAATTACAAAGGTTTCCTTCCTTCTTCATGCTTCCTATCCCCAGAGTTACCTTGTTACGACTTAGCCCTCACTACAGTGAATAGAACAATAAGACGAGAAAACAAAGTCAAAATTGTCTGATCGGCTTTAGCTGAGATACCATAATCACAGAAAGCGGACTGCAAAGCGAAGGGGGCATCTAACATACCAAAAGGTATGACAGAAAGAGTCCATTCATGAGTGAGGATAGGATCTCAGATATCTACGGGCTTATTGATGATATTCTCTCCTACCTCCCCGCCCTTTCAAATAAAGTGGGATAAATTTATCTAAATTGATAGAGGCAAAGATGACAATCAGGAAACATAAGTTCAGCCGTATGAGGTTTTTTCTTATGAAATTGGTGAACAAAAAGGTTTTCTTTCTTTCTTCCTCTTGGAGATCCAGTGAAACTTGGACAGTTTAGAAAAGAAAGGATAGAGGGATTAGGGAAGCCTATCTCAATATAATCTGCCCTCTTTTCAAGGGGAAGGCCAAAAGAGATGGCTAGGGCTATGAATCTTCTATAGACTGCCTCATTACTTAGAAAAGTGAGCACACCGGTTCAGGTACAAGATACTATCATTACTACTTGGACAATTAGACGTCCTACCCGTAATCACAACGACCCAATTACAAGAGCAGCACTCTACCAACTGAGATATATCGCCGCTTCTCTGGTAAGCCATCACTGCATATGAAGAAAAAGAGGGAGCAGAAAGGAAGAACAACCTTTTGACTTTGGCACATGAGGTGGCGGGTTTGACTAGGTAACATAATGGAAATGTATCATACTAGAAATCCTAGAATAATAGAGGGGAAACAAAGTTTCAACATATGAATATGCTTGGCAAAGCTTCAAACAAAGAGGTTGGACCATTCATTTCATTGATTTTACTTCACTTTAATTAAGATTAAAGATAGGGGCTGGGCAGGCAGTAAAGGCTCATACAGTAGATACCGAGAGAGCAGCAAGCACCTACTCCTATCAAAATGAAAAGCAGCAAATGAAACTTGAAGAAGTGAACCTCTATCAGAGAATGCACTTCTTCAAATATCCCAAATCCAATTCAATAAGGGCTTCCAAACTTGACTAACAAGTGAGAAAGTTGACTTTGAGAAAGAAAAGAGTGCCCCAGTTGCATTGAAAAAACAACGCTAACGAACAAGAGAGGGCCGTTTACTATAGATTGCTATTCCAGAAGGCTCTCCCTTAATTGAAAGCAAATATTAAGGTTAATTGGCTCATTCAGCTGGATCTGAGGCCGCCATAGGCCGCAAGAGAAGGAAAGGCATAGCTATAGCATCTAAAATGATTAAGATAGGAACTTATAAAGGGTCTGGAAACCTAATGACCAGCTAAGATACTTTCCTGCATACATGTGAAGCTAAGTTTTCATTGATCTAATATTTATGCGTTCGTAAGAGGAGACTTTCCATTGGAGTCATTGTATAGTGAGAAATCACAACTGCCTCTTCCAGCTATGACGGCATTGCATGAAACCAAATTGTCCCCCGCCCGATCAAGTACCAGTTGTTTCGCTAGTAGGCCTCCTTAGGTTAGGGAAGAATATAATGTACCTCAGTTCTTACCAACATCTTGTCTGTAATCAACATGTTGCTAGCTGGAACTTAGTTGAATAAAAATCATTGTTCCCTCTACTCTCAATTTCTTATTCATTCATGGCGCTTGCCCGGTGCTCCTTTCTCATCTCAAATCAGAACATAGAAAAGCTAAATCATTATCAAAACAATTTGGACTACCTCAAAAAGGTGAAATTCCATGTTGATTCCTCCACCAGCTGAAGTAGATTGGTCAAAAAGACATTTTGTAGCCTGAAAAAATAGGAGTTAACAACCGCCCCTATCCCCCGTTGCCATGCCTTTTTTTAGATTTGAAATCTAGGACTAACTGAAGGAAAAGACTGACCCATTCGGTGACTTTTGTGGCTGCCCACAGTGAACCAACTTAACTCTAAACTACGATTCAGATCAAGTCTTATCAAAATCGAAATTCTTTTCCGCGCCATATGTGCTTATACTTTACCTTTTTCCCATTTTTCTTCTCAGTCCAATATTTATTCTCGACTGTGAACCAGCCATTTGCAAGACAAGAAGGGAAAATATTAGTTAATGGTCATCACAACATCTCCCCAAAGAGATTTTTGTTGAAAAGAAAGGTTATGATTCGCTAGATAATAAAGAACAAAACCTTTTTTTGGTTCTAACAGGCTAATTAGAAAGCGTCTGCTCATGTCAGGGTCCGAAAGAGATGTGGTTGCTTCAGCGCAATAGAAAGAGAGGGCCCTCGTACAAAGCCTTTTCTTTCCCACATGAAAAAGGAAATATCAATCAAAAGAAGTAGAGGAGTAGCTCGCATAATAGGTAGGGTGTGACGTATGCAATTTCGTTCATTCTTTATATGAAATGTATTACCTTATAAGGGTGATAGGACAGAGAAAAGCACTCATTCTCGTCATATTGATTTTCTCTCTCCAATTCAAAAAAGCTGATAAGAAATCGTATTAGATGATATTCTCTGCTCATCTATCGGAGAGAGAAACTGTCCTACCTATGCTCTAACTCCTCGATTCAACGCTGAAGAGTTCGATAGTAGGAGGAAAATAAGATGTTAGCAATAGAAGAGGTTTGAACTATTGTTTGATCTTGATGAATACTTAGAGCAGATCAAGAAAGCTCCGCCCAAAGTGTTTTTCGTAAGCTGGTCAACAGTTGGCTAAGATCCTCTTGATGACTTTAGATGAAAGGGAAGATTGAGTTTGTTTTACCTTCAATTTTATAAATACAAGATTAGAATCAAATAGAGGCTTTGGACAATATAAACTAAGTAACCTATGCCCAAGAGGAAAAGAGGGATAATTATTGTTTTCGATATTTGGTATTTAGTTCGATCCATTGGATTTGGTATAGTTTCTGTCAGTTCAAGCATTTGGACATACTACAAAAGAAGGTTACGTAACAAGGTAGCTATAGGGAAACTTATGGCTGGATTGAATCCTTTTCATTTTTTAATAGGTTTAGTGTAGTCGACACTTGCACTAAAAATGAAATAATAGAAGAATAGTGCTTATATCCGATTTGAATTAGATGATGGTATGCCACTGGATTTATGAGTAGGAAATACCGTCTTATTTTGAACTTCAACTCTACTAGTGCTTTGAACATCCCTTTAACCTAGGTGGAAAAGAGATCTATTGATACCTACCATTGGTTTACCCAGAAACCCAGGGAGCAGTGAAGGGTAAAGGATTTCTTTCCTAAAGGATTTGGGCTATATACTAATAATTTGATTTCCTTTTTTTGTGTTTTTCCTCCCCTGCATTCAGGGATGCATGACTTTTCTTTATTTTATTTTTCCATTAGTGGATGTGCAATGTAATAGCCTCGATTTGTTTCTGACTTCCTAACACTGATACCAAGATAGTTGAGTAGTGCAATGAGGAATAGGATCACTTTTCCTTTCAGTCACGAAGCAAATTATGGTAAAATCCCTCTTTTGCACTGACTATTCCGTTCCTATGTAGAAAGAAAGTAACCCGTGGGTATCTTTTATTGATTAACAAACTAGGAATCAGAGCTCGTTCTTTCTTTCCTCATAGTTTGGATCTTCTGTAATTGGAGCATCCATAATAAAGAACGATTTGAGGTCTCTCCTGCAGCTTTGTCTTTTTTCCGCATACTACCAGAAAATAATAAAATTAGTCCTTCTTCTCTTCCATTGGTTAATCCATATTCTGTTTTTGCCAACTCTTCTTTTTCTCCTATTTGGTCTATTCATACTCTTATCAAACAAACTCCTAAGTATGTTAAGGAATATATTGAAGCTTCATGATTGAATCAACATCATATTCCTGCTACACAGGAGCAGTTTGTTACTCTTCACTTCCCCTTTGCTTTTCCCGTGTGGAGACAATAAATGTACACCCTTATCTTTTTTGGAGCAATTAGACTGGCTCTCACCTTTTATGGCAGAAAAGGCCTTCTTGTGGTAGCTCGCTTATCTCTCTTGGATACCAGATTTCAAGAGTATCAACATGCTTGTATTACAACTGCTGAAGCTGCTCTGAATGCTGGCACATTATAGTAACTCTTTTTTTCCAAATTTAAATATTTCACATTTGAGGATGGGACATGAGTCAAATGCTCGTTAATAATACCTTACATTAAAATCTCTTTTTTCAATTTAGTTTATTGCACTTTAGCTCAAAAAAGCTCACTGGATAAATTCTCTCATTGGGAGGAAATAGGGCACATTCAGCTCTACCTCTTGCGGCAACCCCTCGTCATGATTGATAGTGAAACATCTTCATATGGTCAGAAGTGACAAAAAAACCAATGGTATGTCATCTTCTAATTGGGATAATGTCATTACCTAGTGACAGAACAACCATATGGGGAATCTCCTACGAAATATTCAGCTTTGGTTTTTTGCATTTATGGCTTTTTTGGGGGTTTTATGTTTTAAAGAAGCTTGTAACCAAAAGAAAAAAAGCGATAGTACCTATTTATTTCAGCTGTCTTTTCCTCTTACTAGGCTTTTTTCCCGAGCTTGCTTGGCTCAAAAAGTGGATTGAAGATATAGACCTTCTTCTGTTAATTTTTGGTTTGTTTTCTTTTATTGAAGTACTCGCGTGCAGATCTCAATCTAGCTATTGGCCACAAAGAAAACCTAAAGATGGGGGTGAATTAGATTTCTTAAAAATTACTTCGCAAAATATACACTTATAAAATCTTTTGTACTAACAAGAAATTTGATAGAGATAAAATCAATTAAGCTTAAGAAGTATAGAAAAAGGTAAAGAGAGAGATTAAACAAACAACACTTCCAAGCTACCAAGATTGAAGTGTTAATCCAGTAAAATGCTCTTTCAAATTTGGTGAGCCAATAATCTCAAATGTACACAAAGTAGGACAATCCTTGCTCACACTAATTCTCTTTAGTTGAGCCAGGGATTTTACTCTCAATCTCACTTTTGTACAAGATTATCACTCCACTCAATATTTTTAAATGGCACTTTAAAGTACACACTAATACAATATTGCTAAATAGCTAATTTGCACTCAAATTGCTTTTCTATTTGCTTGTATTCAATGTGTAAGTTGTTTTTCATTATACATAGGAGTTGGTATTTATAGTATTGCAGTGCAATAAATTGAGTTCTAACCGCTTGCTAAAGGCTCAATAATTAATGTTCAAAAACTAGTCATTAAAAGTTTTGGACGTCGATATAATTGTTATGCGTCCGATCCATCATATGTTCTTAAATATCAAAAAGTAGAGGACATCGTTCGGACGGCCGATCTTGCATCCGTTCCATCGTCCGAACAGGTATGCTTGAAAAGTTCACACGTCAGATGGAATAATGTGTCCGAAAGGTTTAATGCTAAACTGGGAATGTTTTTCTTTCGGACAGTTAGCTTCGTCCGGTGTAAGCTTCTTTCAAACGGTTAGATGAGTCCGTTGCAAGTGCCTTAAAACTCTTGATTATGCTTTACCCTTTCAGATGAAAAAATACGTCCGAGAAAATTTCCTTCGGATGGGCTTGTGCGTCTATTGTAGATGCTCCAAAAATCTTACTCTCTTTCTAATCTTGTTAGGACGAGCTTGTGCGTCCAAGAAATATAATGCTGTTCAGACGGTGTACTAGAATCGTCCAAAAGCCCTACTTCAGGCAAATATCCTAGGAGTCCTGAACAGCTCCGGTTAAGTGGTTAAATCATTTTGTCATCATCAAAATAAGATTTGTATATCATGAATCTCTCCCTTTTTAATGATGACAAACCATGAGGCAGAATAACTTGCAACAACCAAGTTTAGACAATATAATTAGTTCAAACAGCCATAATCAATGCAAATAGCACACTAGCCATAATCAACGCAAATACTTACTCCCTATTTTGGCATCATCAAGGAAAAAAAAGTTCCCCTATGAGTGTGCTACCCCTTAAGCAGGCAATACAAAATCAATCTAGAAAAGGAAAAACCAAGACTTCATAGAGAAGTTAATGATTACAACTTTAAAAAGTCAATCAATTATAAGAGAAGCTTAAAAGTGAAAAAGAAACTATCAATTTATCAATCTAAGTGGAATCATTTTTCTTCATGGAGCATTCTTCAAGTTTGCGCTTCTTGGTAGGTACATCATCATCGATAGCCTTCACTATCGTGATCATCAGGATCTCGGTGTTGCATGATGTAGTTGAAAGTGTCGTCGACGTCTTCATCATCATCAGCAGCAGAACCAGTAGTAATAGATTTGGCAGGATTGACTGTACCAATTGGATCCTCACGGTCTTCAGGCTCAGAATGATCACCGTCGTTATTGGTACTGTCATCGCTGTCAGAGGAAAACTCAAGAATATATAGGGACTGGATATTAGCAAACTGAACCTGAGCTGAGGCAGACATTCCTAAATTGAGTGCTTCTTGAAGAATGGTTTGTCTGATCTCCAGCCTCTTTAGTTTCCGAGTGGTACGATGTTGGAATGTGCTTATTTGATTACTCAAGAAAGTAACAAGGGTACATAGATGAGATAAGGAGGGTCCAGAGGATGAAGGGTGGGGGTCAGGCAATAGTGGAAGTGTGGAAGAGAATGGTGGAGGAGGAGGGGAATGCGGAGGTGCAAGGCCGAAGGTAGAAGCCTGAGATTTGGACTTTTCAAGTTCTCATAATAGGCAGCTTTGGTAAACCATTGATCATTAAAAAACCTTAAACCTTTGCGTTCAATATAATTTATTAAAATAAGGAGGAAATTATTTTTTTCCAATGAAGGGGACATCAAGGTGATCAAAAACTTTAGTGAGAAATTTACCAAAAGGAATGTTTCTGCGTGTATCAGTTAAAAATAGATCCCATAGAGAGCAAAAGAGATAGCCAAAGTCAAGTGGGATACCTTTAAAAATACAATAAAACAAATACAACTGAATTTTGCCGGGCTCAGTTCGATGGCCATCAGTCGGAAGCAATAAATTAGTGACTACAGTATATAAGATGTTGAGTTCAGGTGTAAGCAGTGTGGTTTTGGCTTCTGAAACCAGTTTAAAATTGATGTTAAAAATCTGTCGGACCTCATTAAAATCTAAACGAGTATTTAAGGCAGGCCATTTATCCAAAGAGAAGAAATAGGAAATGTCATAAGGAGAGGCAACTTCACATTCGAAAATAGAATTGATAAGTATTCGAAGAAATCTCAAGATTCACATGATTGACCGAGAGACTAATGTACGAACAGTTGAGCCCTTTCTAAGATTCAAAGTAAACTGCAATACCATATCATGATAAACGGGCAAGTCGAAATGAACTAATTTACCCCAAGATTGTTTTTCAAAGCATGTTTTAACAAGAGGCAAATTCAATTCATCAAAAAGACTGTTAGAAACAGGTCATTGAATAATGATTGACTTGCTAAGAAGTGAGGTATAACTCTCAGATGCCTTGGCATCAATAAATATAGGTAGAGATGGATTGGGGGTGGATTGACGATTTGTGGATGTTTGTCCTTGCACCGGAGCCTTGCCCTTCAATTTTCTACCTTTGGAAGCGGTTGAGGATCCTCCACGCAATCTTACCATTGTGAATTTGAAAAAGAAGAAAAAGAGGTAAAAGTGAGTTTGAGGAAATTTGTGGGAAGTTGTAAGAAATGAGAAGGTAGAAAGGTGAAATGAGGATCAATTGAGTGTTGGGTGAGGGTTTTGGAATAGAAATTCCTTAACCAATTTTAGAGGAGAAGGGATAGATTGAGAGAATTTTGAGAGGGTACTTGAGTCGCTAAAGCTAGGGTTCAGTGGATTGTAAGTGTCTGAAGGAAAGAAAATGAAGTGACTTAAATGAGTAGAACAATCATTCGGACGTCCGAACGATTTATCTGCGTCCGATCGTGTGTCTGAACACAAATGAACGGACGACCGAAGGTCTATGTTGTGCGTTCGAGGAAGTGTCGGACGGTGATACTTGTCCGTTAGAAATTCCAGAGAGTTTGAGGAATGATTAGAAGAGTTCGGATGATTATAAGCATCCGAAATAGAAAAGAGGAGTTCAGACGTTTGTGTTCGTCCGATAGAGCAGATAGTTTGGACGTTCTTATGTGTCCGAACGCAGAGTTCATACAGATTTGAAATAAATGATGCCCAAACGAGTTCTGAGAGATTCAAAGCCATCTAATGGCAAGGGATTAGTAAAAATATCAGCAAGTTGATCTTTATTACACACAAATTTTCTTTTTGCACACAATATCTCTAATAAAGTGGTGCTTGACATCAATGTGTTTGGTTCTAGAATGCATGACTAGATTTTTTGTGAGATTAATTGCACTAGTGTTATCACATCTTATAGGCACACAATCAAAGATAACACCTAAATCTTTTAATGTATGTTTCATCCACAGAAGTTGAGCACAACAGTTTCCAGCAGCAATATATTCGGCTTCTGCCATAGAAAGTGAAATAGAATTTTGCTTCTTGCTAAACCAGGACACCAAACAATTACTCAAGAAGTGACACATACCACTAGTACTTTTTCTATCAATTTTACAACCAGCAAAGTCAGCATCAGAATAACTAATTAAATCAAAAGTAGAGGATTTTGGATACCAAAGGCCAAAATCCATTATACCTGTTAAGTATCTAAAAATTCTTTTACTGCATTCAAATGTGATTCTTTAGGACAAGATTGAAATCCAGCACACAGACTAAACAGCAAACATAATATCAGGTCTGCTAGCTGTTAAGTAAAGTAGGCTTCCGATCATACCTCTATAGTGTTTTTCATCAACACTATGACCTTCTTAATATTTGTCAAGTTTGGTTGAAGTACACATTGGTGTTCCCACTTGTTTGCAATCTTCGATTCCAAATCGCTTGAGTAGCTCCTTTGTGTAATGAACGTTCCTTCCTTTGTTTGGTGAATTTGGAGTCCGAGGAAGAATTGTAATTCTCCCATCATACTTATTTCAAATTCTTTTTGAATTAAGCACGAGAATTCCTTGCACAAGCTTTCATTAGTTGCTCCAAAAATAATATCATCAACATAAATTTGAAAAATTAACAAGCCATTAGAATTAGTTTTAGTGAAGAGAGTGGTGTCAACAACACCTCTTTTAAAACCATTCTCAATCAAAAAACCACTTAGCCTTTCATACCAAGCTCTGGGAGCTTGTTTCAACCCATATAAAGGCTTTAATAGTTTGAAAACATGATTCCTCCCTTTGGAAAATATTTATTCATAAAATTGGGAGGTTGTTCAACTAAAACTTCTTAGTCAATGAAACTATTTAAAAAGGCACTTTTGACATCCATTTGAAATAATTTGAAATTTTTAAAGCATGCATATGCAAGAAACATGCGAATAGATTCTAAACGAGCAACTGGTGCAAAGTTTTCATCAAAATCAATACCTTCTTCTTGAGCATAACCCTTTGCAACAAATCTAGCTTTGTTCCTAATAATTTCACCTTTATCATTTAATTTGTTTCTAAAAACCCATTTTGTTCCTATCACAGGATGAATTGATGGTCTTCCAACTAAGATCCATACATTGTTTTTCTCGAATTGATTAAGTTCATCTTGCATAGCGAAGACCCAAGATTCGTCATTCAATGCATCATCCACACATTTAGGTTCAATATGGGAAAGTAATGCACAATTACTATTCAAAGGTTTATGAGATCGAGTTTTTACCCTATTAGATGGATCACCAATGATCAAATCAATCATTGAGGGTGACTAGAGACAAATCTCCATGCTCTTGGGAGAGACTTTTCGAGTATCTTCGTTCTTTTCTTCTTCTTCATCCAAGTGATGAGTGTTCTCCTCATTGCTTGTCAAGATCTCTTGACATTCTTCATGTATAGTGAGCTTCCTAAGTTCCTTTTAAATACCTACATCTTCATCATCACACACATTCTTTGAAATAATATCATTAGCCTCATCAAACGTAACATGCACAACTTCTTCAATTAAAAGAGTTCCTGTATTGTATACTCGGTATGCTTTCTTGTCACTAGAATAACCCAAGAAAATTCCTTCATCCGATTTTTTGTCAAATTTCCCAAGATTTTCTTTGATTTTTAAGATAAAACATTTGCAACCAAAAACTTTGAAATAGCTCACAACGGGTTTTTTGCAAAACAAGAGTTCATAAGGAGCTTTATTTAAAATGGGCCTCAAAAGAACTCGATAACATAACAGGCCGTGTTAACGATTTCGGCCCAAAAATACTTGTTTTGATAAATCACATTCACTAATCATGGTTCTAGAGACCTCATGAAGTGTTCTATTTTTCCTTTCAACCACACCATTTTGTTGAGGTGCTCTAACCACCGAGAATTCATGTGAAATACCATTGTGATCACAAAATTTGGGAAAACCTCCAAATTTAAATTCGGGTCCATTATCACTTCTCAAATGCATGATTTTCAAATTCAACAAATTTTGTATTTTGGAAAACAATTTTACAAAAATTTTCAAAAGTTTCATTTTTGTGAACAAGAAATAGTACCCAAGTATACTTAAAATAGTCATCAACAATCACAAATGCATATTTACTACCATCGAGACTGGCATGTTGAGTTGGACCGAACAAGTCCAAATGTAATAATTCTAAGGGTTTGGAAGTAGACACACAATTCTTTGGTTTAAAAGACACTTTAACTTGTTTACCAAATTGACATGCATCACAAATTTTGTTTTTCAAAAACTTCAATTTTGGCAAGCCTTTCACCATGATTTCTAATTCTTTCTTGGCAAGGTTTTCAATTAAATTCATGTTGAAGTGACAAAACCTTCTCTGCCAAAGCCAAGGATCATCTATAGAAGCGGTTAGACATTTTACATTGCTACTACCAATATTGTCAAGATAAATCACATAAACATCATTGTGCCTAGTACCTTTAAATAAAACAACACAATTTTTATCAACAATTAGACATTCATGTTTGGTAAATAACACATATATATTTTTATCACATAATTGACTCACACTTAATAGATTGTAATTCAAATTACCAACAAGAAGCACATTTTTAATCAAAATCTCACCAATTTTACCTACATTACCAAGACCAATTGATTTTGCTTTCATGTTATCCCCAAAAGTCACATTTCTACTACTTTTGGATATGAGTTTGGTGAAAAGAGATGCATCATCCATCATATGTCTTGAGCACCCACTATCTATGAACTATTTGGCATTCTTGGTGATGTTCATTACCTACACAAGAAATTAAGTGATATACTATTGGTACCCACATTTTCTTGGGTCCATAAGAGTTTGTAAAATGACTACAAATCCATACGGTATTCATACCAAGTTTTTCATTTCTCTTGACATAGCAATTATTTTTCACACGTCTGTGTTGCTGGCAATAATTGCAAATAACATTTTTATTTCCATATAAAGAAAATTTTGATTTTACAAAGCATAAATCATTCCTTCTAAAAGTGACAAAGTTCTTGTTGATCAACATATTTCTATTCTTTTTCAAATCAACAATATTTTCCTTTTTTCTATGCAAAAGAATATTAAAGTCATCCAATATTTTCTTCAAGGAGGCTTGTTCTACCTTGATCCTTGTTTTCACATGCATTCTTTTCTTCAAATCACTATTTTCTTGTGATAACCTATTATTTTCATTCACAAGTCTAGAGTTAGCATTCAATAAAGCATTTGATTTCTTAACTAACTCCTTATTTCTAGCATATAATTCTTTTAGGCTATCATGCAATTTTAAAATGACGATCAAGTTTCAAGATCATTGTCATCATTTTCATCATTCGAATCATAAGTAGAGGTTACCTCATCATCACCAATGGCCATAAAGGCCATTTGTGCCGTTTCCACTTCTTCCTCAACTTCTCCTTTGGAGTTGCAATCATCCCAAGTGATTTGAAAGTTGTTGAAGTGGGGATTCCTTCATTCCTTTTTCTTCTTGGAAGGACACTCATTTGCAAAACGTCCAGGTTGAACACATTCAAAGCACTTTTCATTTTGCTTTTTCATTTCTAGCTTGGTCTTTCCTTTGAAATTATTTGAGTTGATAGCTCCACCTCTTCTCATTATTTGTTTATTGATGTAGTGTTTGAGAAATCCTTTGGTGATGAGTGCAAGATCTCCTTCATCAAGATCTTCATCTTCTAGATTGATGGACCAATTTTCATCTTCTTCTTGAGAGGTTTTCGAGGCTATGCTTCTTTTTGGCCTTGCTTCTTCATCATCCACAACTTTGGCTTTAAGCTTCAATTCCTCATATGAAGTGAGGGAATTTATTAGTGATTCAATTGGTATGGAATTCAAGTTCTTCGCTTCCTCTATAGCAATAGTCTTTGCTTCCAATTCTTTGGAGAGGGAATTCAAGATTTTTCTATTTTTCTTACCCAAAGAGTATTCCTTTCGCAAGGCTTCAAGATCCTTGATGATATCATTGAATCTACAATATATTTTATCAATGTTTTCATGTGGTTCCATCTTGAAGGACTCGTACTTGACAACAAGTAAGGATTTCTTTTGTTCTCGAACATCATCGCTTCCTTCATGAATTTCCTTCAATTTGTCCCAAATTTCTTTAGCGGAAACGCATCCTTTGACTCGAGTTGATTCGTTAGCATCCAAGGCATTGTATAACACGTTCATAACCTTGGCATTTAAGGTCAAATTTTCCTTGTCTTGTGGAGTGAGCTCATCCCTTGTCTTTTCTCTTCTTCTATTTGTATGATCATCAATGATGGTAGCTTCAAAATGACCTTCATTTACAACATACCACAAGTCAATATCTATGGATTGCAAAAATATTTTCATTCTATCTTTCCAACTAATAAAGTTTACCCCATTAAACATAGGGGGTCTTCTGATAGATTGACCCGCAAAAAATAAAGCATTATTGGTTGCCATAAGGGATTCTTACTCAAATACAATTTAAACAAAATAAAGAGACCAATGCTCTGATACCAATTGTTGGCCCCAAGCAACCTAAGAGGGGTGTGAATTAGGTTTCTTAAAAATTACTTTGCAAAATATGCACTAAAAAAATCTTTTGTACTAACAAGAAATTTGATAGAGATAGAATCAATTAAGCTTAAGAAGTATAGAAAAAGGTAAACAGAGAAATTAAAAAAACAACACTTCCAAGCTACCAAGCTTGAAGTGTTAATCCACTAAATGCTCCTTCAAATTTGGTGAGCCAATAATCTCATATGTACACAAAGTAGGACAAGCTCACAATAATTTTCATTAGTTGAGCCAAGGATTTTACTCTTCCAATCTCACTTTTGTACAAGATTATCACTCCACTCAATATTTTTAAATGGCACTTTAAAGTACACACTAATACAATATTGCTAAATAGCTAATTTGCACTCAAATTGCTTTTCTACTTGCTTGTATTCAATGTGTAAGTTGTTTTTCATTATACATAGGAGTTGGTATTTATAAGTGCAATAAATTGAGTTCTAACCGCTTGCTAAAGGCTCAATAATTAATGTTCAAAAACTAGTCGTTATAAGTTTTGGACGTCGATATAATTGTTATGCGTCCGATCCATCGTCCGTTCTCAAATATCAAAAAGTAGAGGACATCATTCAGACGGCCGATCTTGCGTCCATTCCATTGTCTGAACCAGGTATTCTTGAAAAGTTCACACGTCGGATGGAATAATGTGTCCGAAAGGTTTAATGCTAAACTGGGAATGTTTTTCTTTCGGACAGTTAGCTTCATCCGCTGTAAGCTTCTTTCGAACGGTTCGATGTGTCCGTTGCAAGTGCCTTAAAACTCTTGATTCTGCCTTGCTCTTTCAGACGAAAAAATACATCCGAGTAAAATTCCTTCGGATGTGCTTGTGCGTCTGTTGTAGATGCTTCAAAAATCTTGCTCTCTATCTGATCGTTCAGACAGTGAATTGCGTCCATGATAATCTTGTTTGGACGAGCTTGTGCGTCCAAAAAATATAGTGTTGTTCCGACGGTGTACTTCGTCCGAAAGCCCTACTTCAGGCAAATATCCTAGCAATCCTATACAACTCAGGTTAAGTGGTTAAATCATTTTGTCATCATCAAAATAAGATTTGTAGATCATCACTAGCAACGGCTTCTGGAACTACATTCCTGCTGCTGCCCTTTGGGCACACGCCTCCTACACTTATCACTCACATACGATCCTGCAGCTTGCCCTCTTCAAGCAATACGGTGTAATACAGGTATCAAGGTGATAGTATGGGCAATAATATTGGGTTCAAGGAAGAGACAAGTTGGTTTGGAAAGCCTGCGATCCATCTTGTGATTAACTTATGCTATTTGAAGGAAGGTTTGGGTTAGGAGTGTTTTGAATATGATTCCTTTTTCTGTATTTGTTCGATGAGAAATGCTAGTGAGTCTTGACTTTCCCCGCTAAATAAGTTAGGCTTGGTTAGTCTGGACGATTAGGATGAATGGAAGACAAAATGACTACAACAGGCTATAAACTGGAAGGCATATAGAAACAATGCAAAGGCGGAAGGATGGTTATTAAAGAGGGCTTAGCAACCAATCTTTTTCAAGTCGTAATGCTTGCCAAGAAGACTGTTAAGAATGATGTTGGGATCTCTGATGAGATACCTGAAGAAAAATCAGTTTTTTTTTTGTGTAGGATCCTCAGAGGTGGTTGTTTGGATGGTTCGGTTACTAGATGCTTGAACTGGTCTTTTGTTCTCGTCCCAACACACGCGCGAGTGAGGCCTTTGTCTTTCAAACTAATCTTACACTTTAGAAAGAAATTACGAACCACCCTTCAAAATCTTACAATAGTATAGAAGAAAAAAACCTGGGAATCCATTAATTTAAAGGATAGGGGCTCCTAACCTATACAAAGAGCTCTTTTCAGCCCCTACTCCTAACAAGTGAAAGTTGTTGGCACCCATCATACCTTGCTTCGAGGTCGATTTCTTGTATCAGAGCGAAGAAATTAAATCAAAATTATTTATATATTTATATTATATTTCTTTATTGAATTGAGTTTTTTTCGCATGGATTGTTCCGCTATCACAACCTAATCATTACATTCAAGCACGAATCCCTTGAGCACTTTAGCGGCAGATAGCAGCATGGGCAAAGCACTCTGCTGCGGCGAGCAACCGATTCTTATTGCATTCAGCAAGATAGTCTTGCTCGCTCCTAAACTTTGCGGCGAGTTCAGCCACCACCTCCGAGCTTGAGCTATGCTCGAGCATAGTCATCCAGCTTCGTGACCTTACTTAGCTTCCAGCATTGTGAAGGGATAACCTTTCACTATCCAAGCACCCTAGAAGGAGGTGTCCACTGTGCTATCTCTTACCTAGACTGGACGACTTGTCTCTGCTGCTATTGAATTAGTTGTTCTCTCTTTTGACATCAAATAAGTTGTTTTCCTAGAATAAGCTATTACAGAATGGCTTGTTAAGTAATTTCTTGCACTAGGAGAAGGACATGACCTAAGGTAGAAGCCCTAAAAAATGGTTTTCCAAAAATGGGTGATCAAAAGATCTAATTACTATGCGTATCTTGGTGGTTGTTACTTTTGGTGGTCTTTCTATTTGACTGACTTCCCAGCAGCGAGCAGAAGAAAGCTTATTAGATACCTCAGGAAAGCCTGATCAGAACCACACGTGCAAGTTTCCCTACATGTGGCTCGTCCTTGATAACTTCTTCATATTTGCGTGAACTAGCATATGGATCACTCAGTGGGAATGCTCTCTCCAACATGAGCCGAACACTTTCAGAGCTGGTTAAGAATGGCACCACAATCCCAGACCAGATCCAACCAGATTCTATGGAGCATGTCCCTTTCCCAATAGTTGTACCTTAGTCTTGGGGCATCTTTGGCTTTACAAGAGAAAGCTCACCGGAGAAAGCCAGGTATCGTGAATATGCTTGATTCGGTTTCGAGCCTTGATCCCCCATAACAAAACATTGATAGTTCCTTGTTTAAGGGGAAGAGAGTTCCTCGAGCGATAGGGGTGTAGCGATGCCGGAGATAGAGGATCGATAGATTTTTTTCTCTTTTTAGTGTTGTAGGGCGGACGTGTACCGAGGTGCATAGATTGAGAGTGGCTTAAAGAAAAAAGCCTATCACGACTTTAATGTCCATGATTGGCAAGCAGGGGCATCTCAAAGTATGGGGCAAAGGATCAAGCGCTTTGACTTTGTCTCCCGGGATCTACTACAAGTTGGGTTTGAGAGCCATGTGATGGTCACTATCCAGCATGGTTTGGGAGCACTATTACCTGCGTTGGTGAATTTGATCGGAAATCAGCCAAGAGGAATTCGAAGAGTCACTTAAAAGCTCCTTTAAGGAATTCAATTCCCATAATGGATTGCACGAGATGCATATCTCTTTTGCGGATTCCACTAATAGGTGACAGGATAAGATTCTAACTACTGCACCGGTACATGTATCCGTAGCCACTTTTACATTTTTTTGTGAATACCCCTTTTTGCAAACGAAAGCGATACTAGTCTTTGTTGGTGTGATCGTAACAATTGAGTAAATCACAACTGTTAAGGGAATATCAGGAGGCGAAAAAGATCTATTTAAAACATAAGGTTTTATTTGCTAAGCTGGTTAAGGCTTCGCTACTCATTCACTCTCGCACTGTTTTTTTTGTAGAAAGCTCAACCAACGAGAAAAAGTGCTTGGCTGAAGCCAAAAAGAGGTTGACCTACTTCATTCACCAAGCGAATGATCTTCACCTCGATCTATTAGCAAGAAGGTCTGCCTACTATGATTGAGGAATAAATCGATCATTTGACCACTAGAAAGATCTTCTGCGGGTAAGACAAGCTCCGGTACGCTGGGGGATAGGTAGATTGACCTAGTCAGATCAATTTACCAGACAGCGATAAGCAAATTGGTCTTTTTCCAAGGGATCGAGAGAGGCTTGGGCAGGAAAACAAGAGTTAGCAGGGGTTTCTGCTATCTATGATAGGTGGGATCAATGTCAAGCCCGTGGTAGTAAACCAAGGAGAATGAAGTTAGCCTTTGACAAGACCAAGCAACTGCTATTTTGCTTTTTTTTATAGAGAATGGAAGCACTAATTAGAGATCATTGACATGATATCTAGCAACGCAAGTATAGGCGATCAACCTCCTATTAGCCTTTCAGAAAGGAATCAATAACTACTTCATTTAATGTATTTTTCTATTAATCTCAGCAGAGTTTTTCACCTCGTACATGCAAACTGAGGCTTACCGGTAACACCTTGCAAAGCCAAAGGAAACATAGGTGGGAAATTCTCAATATTGCATTCGATTGCTTTATCCTCTTAGGCACTTCCCTAGGGTCCTATCACTAATCTTCGGAATGGAACTTCTATGAGACAGAAAGCAAGGAACGAATGAAGACTGCCTCTCTGATCAAGTCCCACCACATCCATCTGACTTTTGTCCCAATTTTCCTTGTTATACTTGTTCTAGTTAGTGTTCATTGGGGCTTGGCTTGGAATCCCTCATAGCCGCGTCTGACGGAGGAAGGGGTTCCTTATGTGTCGGCCAAGGAGATTTCTCGAGCAGGGAACTCAAGGGTTCTAAACCTCACCTCAAAAGCAAGAAACCTCTAAAGAGGAAGGAGAACTGTATATTTGCTTACCCATCCCCATGGATAAAGACCTTGGAGAAAAACCCATGGATGGAAAAAGCCCTTCTTCTTCCTTTCAAAGCTCATAGAAAGAAATTGATAAAGAAGAGCAATCCCCCTACCTGAATTATTCTTAAGACCACCAAGCCCTCTTGAATGAGTTCTACTATAAAAGTTTTCAACGTACAACCGAGTTCAAATCTTTCACTCGCTAAGAAGTGGAAACCTATGACTAGATCGTCCTAAAAATTGGTAGAACAAAACAAATAACCCTTATTCTGATTCTCGGATTTATTGTGCTTTGTTTGTTCAAACCCTAGTTTTGAATCTAGTCTAGGCATCAAGTTAAGAAAGGACCAGCTCTACTGCACTTGAGCCTTATATTTATTTGTGAACTGTATTCCTTGTCATGAGTGACGGGCCAGTTTTAACAAAGAACTGCCATTAACAGGTTTCTATTTTATTCAAATAGGGACAGATGGTTTTAATAAAATTCGAAAAAAAAATGGTATGCATATAATAGAAAGGCACGGTATAAAATTTGGCTTATATAGTCTGTCTAATTAACGAGTAGGGTAAAATTTTGAATGAAACTTCACGTGTGATCTTTGCTTATGATTCAGTATCGAGAGCTCTTTTCTTTGATATAGCACTGAAAGGAGTGATTGGCCTGGGTTAAGCTAAGATACTCGGGTCAAGCCACTGTCTTTCCATCCTAGATCCTAGTACCACGGAGATGAAAATTGGATGTTATATGTTGTAGAGAAGGATTCATCCTTATATGTCCATCTTCAAAGGACTTGGGATAATCGTAATTCTATAACCAAATAGTGGAAAAAAGAGTCTTAGTGCTTTCCCTAAACTAGACCTTCGTCCAACTCTAGCTATGGGGATTTGAATGAAAAGTGATGCACCCGGTCTTCAGCAATCCCATTCGAAGACGAGGAAAGCTTAAATCTTTCATTGACAGTGGTCTCTTCTCTGCGAGCGATCCCGATTCTTCCAATAGTAGAACGGCTTTATCGACTTAAATCCTTGTCTATAAACACCCTTTTTGGCTTGTTTTTTATGTTCTTTCTCAAAAAAATGACGTAGGCATAGGAAAGAAGGTCCTAGTGGCCTTCCTACTATTAATAGAGCCTACCTTTCTATTGCCGGTCAGCCTCAAAATAGAATGGCTAGCTTAGATAAGCAAATTTCTGGGTTAGTTAAGTCTTACTTCAAGCCAGATGGTAGGTCTTTATGAAGCTATATCCTTCGTTGATCAACAAAATTCATGCCGCTTACTTATGCTTCCGCTTTATCCAAGGCAGCCTATGGATAGATTGTCTAGTTCTACTATGACGGAAGAGACAATCCGTTTCTACGAAACTTCATCAAAGATAGCGACTAAGATTTAGAGAGCATCTGTCTAGAGTAATCATTTCTCTTTACTAGGAAGTACCATAAAATCAAAGATTTGTATTAGCTCTTGGGAAAGACATTTTAGTAGGTATAGGTCTTGACCAAACCAAAAAGAAGGCCATGGTCATCTATATAGAGTACATTCATATTCTAATGCCCAAAGAGAAGGTGGTAGTCTTGAAGAATTACCTGGATATTTTATTAAGTGATAGCACTTGCTTAAGGTAGATGGCCTTTATACACTTGAGCTTCTGTTCAAGGCAAGGTACAGAGGGAAAGATAGGGGTATAAAGGCTTGCAATGATCTATTAGTAAGATCTACCTTCCTTTCCAATGCGGCAGGATTGAATCAGTTGAACCGCCTGAAAGCCTCATTTTCTTCGTTAAATCACGGGTAGGGAAGCTTTTTGGGGAGATTTCCTATAGCCTAACTGGAAGCGCCATCTAGCTTAAGATCTTGTGGCTAATGGGATATAAAATAAGTCAATAGCTTTCATTTCCTGGTGAAGCGTGACATCCTATTATAAAGAATGAACTCTCCCTCAGGGGTTCTCCTATTACACTTTCCTGAAAGACTATTAACTTACTCTAATAACAGTTAGAATGTGTTTAGAAAGACTACAAAGATTGGAAGGTAGGCAAGGGAGTATGCTTGTGTTATTGGCTCGTCCGACTCGATAGCAATCATGAGTCGCTTGTTCAACTGTCCCTCAGAGACAGGGTGGAAAAGTACCATGCATGGTTTCCCCCCATCCTTTCTTTCTATCGATCCTACCCAGCAAGATATAATGACCACAATTTCCCAAGTAAGATAGAGAATCTCACTAATTGGAAGGAAAATGGGGGCTTCGATCCATTGTGATTCGGTTTCTTGGTGTGGTGAGATCTCTACCATAAAAGAGAAAGCTCCTAGACCTTATTTTGTAGATCTACAAAAAGAGAGAAGTAATTCCCCATTCATCTAAAAATGTCTAGTATAGAATACAGGATTTCTAGGCTGACTACTACGACTACACACCCATCAAGTGCAATGGTACTATTACTTCATTCTTTCCATATCCCTCTCCATTTTTCTTATTTACTTACCAAATGGCAATTCCTTCATATCTTCAAGTTCGATCATTAACATGGTTCAGAGAAAGTGTGGGCCATTGATAAAGAATCGATTCCAAACCACAATGCTAGCCGATGGCAGGCCTCCACTTTTCTTTTGAGTTTCATTCTTACGAATGTACTCCTTAGGCGGGATACTTAACGCGTTAGCTACGACACTGCACAGGTCAATACACATAGTGCCTAGTATCCATCGTTTACGACTAGGACTACTGGGGTATCTAATCCCATTCGTTCCCTTAACTTTTGTCTCATTAATGGTAGGCTATGAGGAGTCAGCGAAAAGGATAGCTTTCCTCTGGTTTCTATCCTGGCTTATTGAGTTCAATGGTTTCATCTCGAACATCAGGCGTCGAGATTGAGTGCAGCGAGGCTCGTTCTTCCACAATTGATAACACTCGTGTAAGGTCTAGTTTACTTGTTTCATCATTCATCTCCTACGGCTTAACAGAACTCTACTGGCCTGTAGCCTATTTGTCCAATCATTTCCTTCCTACCTTTCCTGCCCTGTGAAAGAGGGTTAAGGTTCTTATCTTGTCCATCTTCTTTCCTTCTAGTACCTTTTTTGCAAAGGCAAAGACTTTTTAAACATAAAAGATTAGGCATTCGTTCTGGCACGTCGTCTAACTCAAACTATCCTTGAAAGATAGAAGTCAAGCGATATCCTACAAAAGAAACTAACACAACAATGATTGTCCAATAAAGAATAAGAGGAATGCAAAGCACCAATGGCTCGTAAAGTGTATGCAGAACGGGCACAAAGAAAAAGAAGTATGGAGGAGAAGTAGCCGAGGTCATTCCCTTTGCTTCCTGGGCACAAAGTAGCACAGTCTTTCCTGATTATCTAGCCAAATCAAGATGTCTGTCGAAAGGGATCCTATTCGAAGGCCTTCACTTCTGGCAACATTAACCAAAGGCTTGTTCTTTACTTCAAGACACGATGAACATAAATTTTTAGATAGGCGTCTTATCTTCTTATAGGCTCTATATGGCCAGGCGCTAACCTAAGCCGCACCATGACAATTGGGGTAGGGCTCAGCCTCCGAACCGTATGCGGGATGAGTCAGGCCGAAGACTGGGAAAGTTTAGGAGAGATGCGAAAACCTAGCAACTGCCAATCACTCGCATTTCGCTACTATCATTTGTCCTAATCTCCGAGCCACATTGCCAAGCCTTGTTGAATGTGCTATGCTGAATCAAGCCCATCTTTGTCATGACATTATCGTAGAGAAGTTCTAAGGCACTATGGGAAATAGAATAGACAAAATACTATCTGAATGAAGCCCACTAAGACCCGGAATGGGTAAATATGTACGCCAACACATATAAACCCAGGGAGTATGCTTCTTAGCCAGTATAGCTAATATAGATCCTTTGCGAACAGAGCATAATTAGGCATCTTGTTGAGAACATCAACATAAGGAATGTTTATGTTCAACTTTTTGAGCATATCGAGGAACTTATGGAAGTGTTTTTCTTTCTCCTCCTTTCTTGAATCAATGAGTCATTGAGGAAATGGCACTTTTACAACAAGATCCAATTTAAAAGAAAGCATCCACTTTCTTTTTTCTCGACTCCTCCATTGCATTCTCCTTGGTCATCTTCTCATCATCACCTTCAATTTCAAGTTTTTCTTCAATTGTCTTGGATTTTGGCTTCGCAGCTTCAGTATCAATCTCCGTCTTCTCATTTTGGCCAATTTCTTCCTACCTCTCAGTTAAATAGCATTGTATTGCTCCTTTGGATTTGGATGTCACTTGGCAATGCTCCCATAGGTCGTTCATTATTTTGGCAAGCTAACTGTCCCAATTGAAGTTCTATATTCCTTGTAGAAGCTCGCAAATTCTCATACTCCCTTCACAAGTTATTCTTTGAAATCCCTCCTCAAAATATCTCCACTAGATTGATCATGTTTTACATGTGGAGGATAATTTGGATTTTGAGGTAGAGGTCTCGGTGGTGGAGGTTGGTACAAGTTATTCAGCTAAAGCGAGAAGTTTTGGAAATTCTTTTGATGAGGTGGTTGATATAGGCGAGGGGATGAAGAGTGATTACAAAAATTAGATTGTGGTTGGTTGGGTTGGAAGGATGGATTTTGAACATTATTCTTCGTGGTCCAAGAAAAATTCAGATAATTGCTCCAAAATGGATTATATGTATTACCATATAAACTAGGTAGATTCCTTGACCTTGAATTCTTATTGGCCAAGAATTGAATTTGCTCATCCTGTGGCATAGGCATTTCACAAAGGCAATTTTAGTGGTTTCATCCACAAAAATCACAAGTTAGAATTGCTTGAGGTGCTGAACTATGGAGTTAACGGACTTCTCACCAAATTCTCCAGAGCCTTTGTCAAATTGGTCATCATATTAATTACAACATCATGCCTTGTTGAGCAAAGAAGGAATCATTAAGATTAATCATACCTCTTTGTTGGCATTGACTTGATGTACTTGATGTTGAGGTTGTTGTTGCCTAGCTAAAAGAGTAATTGTGCCATGATAGTAATGCGCTGATGCCATTCTCTCCAACAACTCTTGTGCCTCATCCGGAGATTTAGGAGGAAAAGCACCTTATGTGCTTGCATCAGCGATCAATATCATCCCCAGCAATAATCCATTGTAAAATGTTTGTACTTGTAGCCATAATGGAATGGTATGATGCCGGCACTTTTTGAGTAGTTCTTTGAAATGCACCCGTGCTACACTTAGACTTTCCTCAGTGCTTGTCGGAATGATATGATGTCATTGCAAAGTTTTGCAGTCCTTGACGGTGGAAAGTACTTGGCCAAAAATTTTTGAGCTAGTTGATTCCATGTCGTGAAAGTACTTTGCTAGAATGATTGTAACCAAGCCTTCACCCTATCCCTCAAAGAAAACATGCTGAAAAATCTCTCATTTGAATACAATTGGCATATACCCTGTTGTATTTGAAGCTGTCAATGACTTCTTTGAAATTAATCATATGAGCATAGGGATCCTCATTTAACCCACTCCAAACATAGCGTGCGTTTGGAGCATTTAAATTAAAGTTGGCATGATCTCAAAGTTATTAACCTATACGAGTATTCAGGCAATGATAGAAGTTGCCCCTTCAAAATTTGGTATAGTAAAATGTCTAAGAAGTCGATGATTAGCATTGCCTCCATTGCCTTGATTACTGGTACTTCTTCTTGATCACCAGTAATATGATTTGGATTCTCCAATAAATTTTTCCCATGGCTAGATTCCAATCACCTAGAAGTAGTGATTGGTTGGATGAACGAGTATCTCTCATAAACTCCAAGAGAAAAACCAAAGTTCGAATATTAAAATAGAAATCCAAAAGAAAAATTAAGAATAACAAAAATAATTGTAAGTAAGGAAAAGAAAATAAAAATTCTAAGCGTTAGTAAGGCTCTCTAAATCTAATATTATGCCAAAAATAGTCCCCGGCAACGGCTCTAATAACATGTTCGGTGTAATATTGACTAGGCAATTCAATTTGCAAACAAGTTAATCAATACTTACACACACTCCCAAGGATACAAGGTGAGTTTGTAGATCAGGTGAGTAAGGCTTGTTCCTACGAGGACTACTGGTCAATTACTAGGGTTGAAAAACCCACAAACTAGTTAGCCAAATTAATTGCAAGATTTTTGTTCTACCTTTAACTGCTAGAAATCAAGAACAAATACCAAACTAATTAAAATTAGAAAAAGTACAAAAATTTACCGTAAGCAAACTTGAACTAATGAACTAGAAAAGTAAATCTGAAGAAAATTAAATTAGAACTATTGAATTGAAATAAGAACAGAAATTAAATTGAATATAGATCAAGAAATCAAACTCAGTAATGTAGCCAGAACAAAAAGTTGATGGAACTCGTAGTCTTGAACAAAAAGAATAAAAGTCTTTCATAGACCCTAATCTAATGAGTTTTTGTTCTAATGTCTAATCTAACTAAAGGCTACTATATTATCTTCAGCTTCCCTTACAATGGGATATATATAGGGATACATCAGGGTTTAAGACCAATAAGATGATAAAAAATACATTAAAATCTGATAAGGTGTCCAACCGAGTAGAGAAAACTTCCAAAACAAGCAATTCACGTCACCAGCCGCTCGGCATGCACACATGTGCAGCCTTTTCTTGTACATTGAGCAAATTCCAGTAGCTAAATGTCTTTTTTTCTCGGATAACACACATGCACAGGCCTTTCCTCTTGCACGTGCATGCTCTGCACTCTGCTTCAACTTCAACCCCAATTTTAGCCTTGATGCTTGTAGAATTTTGGAAAATGCAAAACATACAAGTTATAGCCCTTTTTCTTATATTTCCAAAACATCACAAAACACCTCAATTGGAGCTCGGACAAGAAAGGTACAACTAAAATACCAAACAATGTCCAAATTCGCTCCCTACCAAGCGTACGTTTTGCATCCTTTTGATTTCTCTCCAACTTTTTGGTCCTTTTGGCTCCTTTTCATTAAAAAACTATACAAACCCAAAATATCACAATTAAGCTCATAATTAACCCAAATATTGCTCAAATTACATCAAAACTGAGGTAAATGATACATGAAATATGCGACATTTATGAGCTTATCAGTATGTTGATCTCAACTTTCTTAAAGATATGGAGGAATCTGTTAAATTTCTTTTGATCATCCTCACCCTTGAGTTTAGTAGTGAATGGAATTTTTATTGATGGATGTATAGGCTGAATTTCAGTGTTCCTTTTATCAAGGATTTTGTACTTCTTTGTCTTATCCTTCCTTGTCGTCGTGCTATCAATCTTATCCTTCTTCCCACCCTTTTTCTCTTCCTCCAATTAATTTTTTCCCCTATACCTGTTCAGATTCAATAGTTTTGGCACTTCTAGTGTAATGGCCTTTGCATGTTCCCTCAGGTTAGCAGTGGTATCACTTGGAAGAAATAATGCTCAAGTAGCTTTTCAACTAAACTCTTTGCAATCTGACCCATTTGATTCTCTAGATTTTTTTTTTTTTTTTTTTGTGGAACAGCTTGACTTTTCATTCTTCGATTGCTAAGTGAGAGCCTTTTCTAATTGACTCTCTTTATCTGACTGGAATGGGGATGCATGCATTTGTTGTTATTGTGGTTGATATTGACGCAAAGGTGGTCAATTGATACAAGAAGAGATGTTCAAGTCTTTCAAGATATCAAGCTTGTGAACGATAAAGCTCAAAAAGTCAATAAAATCAAGTTCGAAGTCCAAGCAAGTCAAGGGTTCAAGTTAGTGAAGTCCAAAGGCCTAAGACTTAAAGGCAAATTTGATCTACCGTCAAAGGGTCAAGGAAACCCTAGTTTTGGCCATACTCTTGAATCGGCCACATAAACCCTATTTTACCTGGGATTTAGATTCAAGACTTTTTTAGTAGTTAATATTTTATGTGTTTTCTTAACTTGGACAAATTTTAGTTCTTGAGGTATAGGGTGAAACCTGTCCACTTTAGTCTTTTGGGCCGAGTTTTGAGTCTATTTGTGCCAATCCAAGTCTTGTTTGGATTTGGCTAGTTAATGTAATTTTTAAGAATTATAGCTTGTTTGTCACTTTAGGTTTTTTGAGCTTTTGTCCACATTTTGGGGTGGACATTCATATTAAATACACCCCAAAAGAAGCCTGAACATTCATTCAACATTATACAATAAAATTTTGAGAGGAAATTCTCCTAACTTGTCTTCCAAAGATGTGGTATTTGTAAGAGTGATTCTTGTGATTACTGTTGAACTCTAGTTATGATAATCATATTTTGATGATGAACAAATCATACTAATGGTTTGCAAACAAGTGTGCAGAAAAATAGGAAGGATCGGATGAAAATGATCATCCAAACACAATCAAGAAAAACAACCAAAAGTTGAACAACACCTTTCGGAATATGAAGAGCGTCCGAAAGAAAGGAGATCGGACGCAAGGGAGCGTCCGAAAAAAGGAGCTCAAAATGACAGTAAGTTTAAGTTTCTGTCAGAGCTGTAGGACGCATATGACCGTCCGAGACACTGTTCATCAAGCTGTAGGACGCATGAACGGACGTCCGAACCCACCGTCCGAACCCCTAACGGCTAGTTTTTAACAGCTAGTTTTTTGACCGTTAGAGCTCAAATTTCAGCACATCTTTCTTCTATAAATAGCCCAAGGACTTCCAAATGATGTAAGGAACTACTACATTCAATACAAACACTTGTAAGAGCTATTTGGGGAGAAATAGGCTAAAATATTGTGGGTTGTATTGGTTTGAGTAGTATAGTTCTCTTGGCTCAACTAGTGGGAATTAGTGTGAGCAAGAGTAGACTAGTGAGTGATCTTCAAATGTAAGAGTGGAGGGATAACAAGCGTACAAAAGTGAGGTTGTAGTGTAAAACCCTTTGGCTCAACTAGAGGAACTTAGTTGGTGCAAGGGTGAGCCAACTTTGTGTACAAGAAGGTTATTGCCTCACCTTCTTTGAAGAGGCATAATAATCTACTAGTGGATGTACTCCAAGCTTGAGAAGCTTGGGGATTTGGTTTAATATTCTTTATCTCAATCTTTTATTTGTTCTTTAAGCTTTGATTGCTAAATATTTATCTTTGATCATTTGTGCTTAAGTATTCATTTGTTGCACAAAGTTTGTATTTTCATTAAGCACTTCAAAAGGTTTATTTTTTGAAACAACCTAATTCACCCCCCCTCTTAGGTTGCTTTGGGGCCAACAATTGGTTTCAGAGCTTGGTCTCATATATTGAGTTTAATTGCTTTTCAGTAAAGATCATTATGGCAACCAATAATGCTTTGTTTTTAGAGGGGCATTCTATCACTAGACCTCCCATGTTTAATGGCATTAATTTTGTTTATTGGAGGGATAGAATGAAAATTTTTGTTCAATCTATTAATATTGAATTGTGGTATATTATTTATGAAGGTCCTTTTGAGGCAAATATTCTTGATGAAAATACTCATAGATTAAGGCCTAAGACTAGATATGAGCTTTAAATGCACAAGATAAAATAAATTTATATGAGTTAAATGCACAAGATAAAATAAATTTATCTTTAAATGCTAAAGCCATTAATATTTTGTATAATGCTTTGGATGCAGATGAGTTTTCTAAAGTAAAAGGTTGCATATCGGCCAAGGAGATATGGGACAAATTGAAAGAAATTCATGAAGGAAGTGAAGATATAAGAGAGCAAAAGAAGTCACTTCTTGTGGCTAAATATGAATCCTTCAAAATGGAACCTCATGAGAACATTGACAAGATGTATTGTAGGTTCAATGATATGGTAAAGGATTTGGAAGGTTTGGGTAAAGAATATTCCTTGGGTGAAAAGAATAGAAAATTTTTGAATGCTTTACCTAAGGAATGGGAACCTAAATCCATTGCCATAGAAGAGTCTAAAAATTTAAATTCTATGCCTATTGATTCATTGATCAATTCTCTAACATCCTTTGAATTGAAGTTGAAATACAAGGTACAAAATGAGGAGGCAAAGGGAAAAAGAAGCAAAGCATTGAGTGCTTGAACATCAAAAGGAGAAAAGACTCAAAGAAGCCTCACTTCAACAACTTCCGAATCACTTGGGATGATTGCAATTCGGACGGAGAGGTTGAAGAAGAATATGAGGAGGCTCAAATGGCTTTTATGGCACTTAGCAATAATGAGGTATCCTCTAGTTGTGATTCTTGTGATGATTCATATGATGATGATGATGATGATGTTGAATCATTTATTTTTAAAATGCATGAAGGTTTGAAAGAATCATATGCTAAGAACAAAGAGTTAAAAATTAAAGTTAATACCTTATTGAGTGCCAACTCAAAACTTGTGCATGAAAATAATTCTTTGACAAAAGAAAATGATGTTTTGAAAGAAAAATTTGTTGGAAAAACCAAGATCATGGAAGAACGAGCTTCATTGAAGAAGAGATTAGATGATCTTGATGTTATTTTGAAAAAGAAGAAAGAAAATATTTTTGATAAGAAAAGAACTAGAAATATGTTTTTGAACAAAAATTTTATCACCTTTAGAAAAAATGATTTGTGCTTTGTTAAATCTAAATCTTAATGAACTATCTCAATAAGAATATTATTTGTATTATTTTCATCAACATGGCCATATTAAAGAAAAATTGTTATGTTAAAAGAAATGAAAATTTGGGAATAAATTCTATTTGGGTGATTAAGCATGTTACTAATCCAATTGGACCCAAGAAAGTTTGGGTACCAAAAGTTATTGCTTAACTTTGTATGTAGGTATGCTTGGAGAGCACCAAGGAATTCAAGATAGATTATCTATGAAGGGTGTTCAAGGCATATGGGCTAAGATGATATTGAAATGGGTAACATCTAAAATTTTGTGTGCTTTCATTTATCAAGTTGAACTATGTTCTCTTGAATATTACTCATCTATGTGATTGAATTTGTTTAGAATGATAGGAAATATGTATCCACAAATTGTTTTCTATAGTAAGTCATTACTTGCAAAAGAAAGGGGGAGACATTCTCTTTTTTAAATGGATTATTTTGCTTTACATATGCTTTATTGTTTTTTATGATGCTTTTTAGCAAGGAATGAGCAAAAAATGTTTTGATCCTAATTCTTTGCATGAATTCCCTCATATCTACTTGAATACATATTCTTGAAGGGAAGAAACATTTTGCATAACTTGACTTATTCTCCATGTACTCATATTGAATTATATTCATCTTTCAAGGGAGGGAATAAACTAAGGGGGAGCTTAAATTGCATTATCTTTCTTATGTTTTGATGATGCCAAAAGGGGGAGAAAATAATGGACAAAACTTCTTGATTGATGCTTCATATTTTATGATTATTTTTAGAATTGTCCAAATGATTTGTCATCATCAAAAAGGGGGAGATTGTTGAACCCCAGTTATGATAATCATGTTTTGATGATGACCAAATCATACTAATGGTTTGCAAACAAGTGTGCAGAAAAACAGGAAGGATCGGATGAAAATGATCATCCAAACACAATCAAGAAAAGAACAACCAAAAGTTGAACAACACCTTTCGGAAGATGAAGAGCGTCCGAAAGAAAGGAGATCGTCCGCAAGGGAGCGTTGAAAAAAGGAGCTCAAAATGAAGTAAGCATTCTGTCAGGCTGTAGGACGCATATGACCGTCCGAGACACTGTTCATCAAGCTGTAGGACACATATGACCGTCCGAGACACTGTTCATCAAGCTGTAGGACGCATGAACGGACGTCCAAACCCACTGTCCGAACCCCTAACGGCTAGTTTTTAACAGCTAGTTTCTTGACCGTTAGAGCTCAAATTTCAGCACATCTTTCTTCTATAAATAGCCCAAGGACTTCCAAATGATGTAAGGAACTACTACATTCAATACAAACACTTGTAAGAGCTATTTGGGGAGAAATAGGCTAAAATATTGTGGGTTGTATTGGTTTGAGTAGTATAGTTCTCTTGGCTCAACTAGTGGAAATTAGTGTGAGCAAGAGTAGACTAGTGAGTGATCTTCAAGTGTACGAAGAGTGAGGCTGTAGTGTAAAACACTTTGGCTCAACTAGAGGAACTTAGTTGGTGCAAGGGTGAGCCTACTTTGTGTACAAGAAGGTTATTGCCTCACCTTCTTTGAAGAGGCACTACTAATGGATGTACTCCAAACTTGAGAAGCTTGGGAGTTTGGTTTAATATTCTTTATCTCAATCTTTTATTTGTTCTTTAAGCTTTGATTGCTAAATATTTATCTTTGATCATTTGTGCTTAAGTATTCATTTGTTGCACAAGTTTGTATTTTCATTAAGCACTTCAAAAGGTTTGTTTTTTGAAACAACCTAATTCACCCCCTCTTTGGTTGCTTTGGGGCCAACAATTACTAACCAAGAATACTATTGGTTCTTGTCTCATTATAGGCAATGAATCGATATCTCGTACAGTCGAGAATAGTATCTTTAAATTTTAGATTTCTTAATCAAAGGGTTTAAATCTGCCAAGTCAAAATTTTCATTTCTTTGTTGCAAATTTCATGTTCTGTTGTTTTTTCATCTTGGACTAATTCCCCCCTAGGGTTTCCCAAGAAATTATTTTCATGAATTTTGTGGGTGTTGTGTATCAGGGCGATCTTGGTTTCACAAATCAAATTCGAGTCTCGTTAATTCAACGGCAACGTTCGGATCACTAGTATTTGAACCCTATGGCTAATTATGAGCTTGATTCTACCGGTTTCCCCACGGAAATTATTTCTCCATCCTAGACTATAGGTATTGCTATAGGGATTGTTTGAGGTTTAACTGAGTTTGAGTCTGGTTTGGTTTCCCATGTAGTTCACTGCTCATGACTTTTAGAAGAATAAGAAGAATGTATTAGTGCACTACATTGGCCATTTGGATGATCACCTGAACAAAAGTTGCAAACAAGTGATTGCATTGTATGCATGACATTGACTTTCATCCCCTCAATTCTTTTAGCCAAAGACGACACTTGTCCTGCCATGGCCTTTTGTTCAACAAGCAATGCATCTATGGTACATAGTTCAAGCACTCAAAAAATCATCTCCTTTGCTCTCAGGCTTCTGTTGAAGAGGATTTGAAGTAATTGTTGAACATCTTGTCTATACGTTCTTGTGGTTCTTCAGGTGTTTGTTCAACATGAGTGACTCGTTGGCCGAGGAATCGATAGACTCATGGGTTTCCTGAAGCAACCCATTGTAGAAGGTCTCCATTTGCATCCACAAAAGTATCCTGTGAAGTAGGCACTTACTCAAAATATCATTATACCTTTCACAGGTTTGGCTAAGAATATTGCCATGTTGTTGGTTGAAAGAAGTAATCTCATTCTTAGCCTGGCTATCTTTTAGGGTAAGAAATACATTGACATGAATGCTTGATCCAATCTATCCCAAGTGGTGAATGACCATGTTTATAACTTTGCAGCAAAGTTTAGCATTATCCCTCAATGAAAGGGAAATAGTCTCAATTTGAGACCATCCGTCGATACGCCACTTTGTTTGATAATGTCGGACACCTTCTCAAAGCTCATCAAATGGCAGTTTCAAGTCCCAACTACTTTGTTGGCCCAAAAGCAACCAAAGAGGGGGGTGAATTATATTGTCTCAAAAAACAAACATTTTGAAGTTCTTAATGAAAATGCAAACTTTGTGCAACAAATGAACACTTAAGCACAAATGATCAAAGATAAATATTTAACAATTGAAACTTAAAGAACAAGTAAAAGATTGAGATAAAGAACATCAAACCAAACTCCCAAGCTCTTCAAGCTTGGAGTACATCCACTAGTAGTGCCTCTTCAAAGAAAGTAAGGCAATAACCTTCTTGTACAAAAGAAGGCTCACCCTTGCACCAAGTAAGTTCCTCTCTCTTAGCCAAAGGGTTTTACATTACAACCTCACTTTTGTACACTTTTTATCCCTCCATTCTTACACTTGAAGATCACTCACTAGTCTACTCTTGCTCACACTAATTCTCTCTAGTTGAGCCAAGAGAACTATACTACCCAAACCAATAAAACTCACAATATTTTAGCCAATTTCTCTCCTATATAATAGCTCTTACAAGTGTTTTTATTGAATGTAGAAGTTCCTTAAATTAATTGGATGTCCTTAGGATCTTTATAGATGAAAGATGTACTAAAATTTGAGCTACAACAGTCAGAAAACTAGCCGTTAAAAACTAGCCGTTAGGACTTCAGACGATGGTTCGAACGTCTTATCATGCATCCTATAGCTATATGAATAGTGCTTCAGACAGTCATATACGTCCTACAGCTTGACAGAAACTATTCATTTTGAGCTCTTTTCTTCAGACGATCTTGTGCATCCTACAACTTCTGGTTCGGACGGTCATATGCGTCCTATCCTACAGCTTCTGGTTCGGACAGTCATGTGCATCCTACAGTTTTTCTTTTGGATAGTCATATGTGTCCTATACCACAGCTTCTAGTTCGAATGCTCATGTGCGTCCTAAAACTTTTGGTCATGTTTCAAATTCTCTCTTGCGTCCGAGCTCCTTTCTTTCGGACATTCTTCATCGTCCGTAAGGTGTTCATATTTTAGTTAGCATAATTTTTTTCTTGATTGTGTTTGGATGATCATTTACTTCTGAACCTTCTTGATAAGTTCATAATTGTGCTATATTTTATATGTCATTTACCACGTTTTTATGTGTTGTAAGCAAGATTTGAGTTATTATAGAGCTTGATTTCATTATTCTTAGTTTTTGTAGGGTTAAAGTGAAAAAAAAGTTGAAAAAGATGGAAAAGATGAAAGAAAATGCTATGGGCAGAATATGCACGAGTATGAAGCCATTTTGGATGTTGTTCCATATTTCAAGCATAACTTTTGAGTCTGATCTCCAATTGAGGTATGTTAAGATTATTTGGAAAGCTAAGACATAGACCTACAACTTTCGTGTTTTACACTTTTCCCAATTCCAAAAGCATCAAGGTGAAAATCAAAGTGGAAGGCAAAGCACATGAACAAAGCCAGTGCACATGTACTGGAGTTGTGCAATGCATGTGCACTGCGTCTAGCAGCAAAATTCCTAGATTATGTTCCGGCGCACATGCTACAGTAGAGCCAAAATAGGCGGCGCATGTGAACCCGAAACAATAGTATGGCTTATTTTTGAGTTTTTGGCAGATTTCTTCACCCGGTTTGACTCTTTTTCACCTGATTTCACGTTCTTATCCGTAGACCTTAATTGTAACCCTAAGTGCTCATTATAAATACTCCATTTAGAGTGAGAGAAAATGGATCGACACTTTATTTTCTAGTTTTATCTAGGACTTTCAGTAGTAGAAATTTATTGTTCGTTCTTTTATGGCACTTTGTGCCTAAACCCTTTTCTTAGTAGAGGGATTTGAAGCCGTGGTCAATTATACTATGTTGTGAGACTCTTTGTTCTTGAATTTATTCAATTATATGTCAAGTATAGATTATTTTTCTGCGATTAATTTTATGATTTTTCTTTTTAACTTATTATTGCTGCAGAATAATTAAGTTATTAGAATTAATCTACTACTAGATTATTTTAATCGTGTGTGCTTAATTCAATCTATGAACCAACTGAATTTGATAATTCTACTCGATTAGTGTTATTGAATTTAGGGAAATTAGCCAATTAATTGGCATAACCGCGTGTATTTATGTTTATTAGCATAATTGTTCTTATTGATTTTAATGCTTCTTTTAATTAATCTTTGGCGTGTGTTCAATGTTGAATTAATAGTTAGGATTAATTGGATCGCATGTTGAAAATTAACCAACTTTAGAAAGAAACAAGAATCAACTTTGAATTGGAATTCGGGTTAATTCTTCAATTAGCGCTTGATATAGAATTGAATTATCTTGTGTGTCAAGGATCGACTAGTTAAATTGACATGGTGAACATGACCGAAATCAAGAATTTCCTTATATCGAATTCTCTTTAGTTATTTTATTGTTTTAGTTTTCAGTTCAAAAGCATTCAAAAATCCCCCTTTTTTTTAGCACAAGAATAAACTCCGTTCTCTATGGGACAAACTTGACTCACCATTACTACATTATAATTATTGAGAGTTGTTAATTTTGGGTGCCTATGACAGCATTCCTCTCAACTCACCATTCCACCATAATTTTGGCACCGTTGCTAGGGAACGGTTTGAATTATTTTTGTGCTATTATTTCAGTTTTTCTTTTCTTTTCTTTTATTATTATTCTTCTGCAAATTGTGTATGCCAGTGACGCAATCTGCTAGACAAGTTAAATTTCAATTTGATCCAAAAATACAGAGAACGTTACGCAAATTGGTGAAAGAATTAAGACAGAGACAATTAGGGGAAGAACAGTTGTTTAATTTTATCTTTGCATGTGATAAGGAACAACAAGAAGAGATGAACATAGCACAACGAACTTTGAGAGAATTAGCAGTGCCCACTTTAAACCAACAACCTTTATGCATTACATATCCTAAATTAGATGCAAATGTCACATTTGAGTTAAAATCAGGACTAATCCATCTATTACCTTCATTTCATGGATTTCCAGGTAAAGATCCGAATAAGCATCTTAAGGAGTTCCATATAGTTTGTACAAGTATGAGACCCACTAGAGTGTCATAATGAAGAGAGAACATATCAAATTAAAAGCATTCCCGTTCTCGCTTAAGGATGAGGAGAAGGATTGGTTGTTAGATTTACCTTCAGGCAGTATTACAACTTGGGAGTAGATGAACAGACTATTCTTGGCTATGAATTTCTAGCCTCTCAAACTGTGAATATTCGAAAGGAAATTTGTGGCATAAGGCAGTTCAATGACGAGTCCTTATATGAGTACTTGGAGCGCTTCAAGAAATTGTGCGCAAGCTGTGCACATCATCAGATAAGTGACTCCTTATTAATCCAATATTTTTATGACGGTTTGTTGCCGAATGAAAGGAACATGGTCGATGCCGCAAGTGGAGGGGCGCTAGACAATTTGACCATAGATGATACTCGTGAACTTCTATTGAATATGGCCGCGCGTTCTTGAAAGTTCGGGACACGATGTGATCAACCTCTCAGGCGTGTTAACGAGGTAAATGTTTCAGCTTTAGAACAACAAATGGCTAGTCTGGCTTCTTTTGTACAACAAGATCTTTGGCTTCAGGAACGGTAAAACCCTGTAGCATTTAAACAAACAAGGAACATTCAACAGATATGTGTCCCACATTACAAGAGGAATTCGAAGAGCAGGTAAATGCAGCGGGAGGATTTCCAAGACAATCACGACCAAATTATGATCCCTATTCTAACACGTATAATCCTAGATGGAGGGATCACCCTAATTTGAGATACAAAAATCCACCACAATCTCTGCCTCAATAGAATCGGCAAAATTTCCAACCATATAGGACGCCATTTGCTCAAAGACAACATGCTAGTCTGAATAATCAGTCTGGTAAGTCTTTGGAGGAAATGCAAGATACTTTAACAGCTAATACTATGCAATTTCAATAGGATACCAAGGCCAGTATTCAGCAGTTGCAGTACCAAATGGGACAAATGGCCACTACAATCAGCCGATTGGAATCGCAAAATTTTGAAAAGTTGCCTTCTAAAACTATTATTAACCTTAAGGAGAATGCTAGTGCAATTGTGTTGAGACTTCCAAAGCGGCAAGAAGGTTGAGGTGCAAACTAAAGTAGTTCCTAAACAAAACAAGGCCAAGGAAAGGGAAATCAAAGTGGAGAAAGAAATCTATCCAGTTCAAAAAGAAGAAAAAACTGGTAAGTCAACTCAGTGGCCAGAATACACACCTAACCCATCATTTCCAAATGAATTTAAGGAATTTACGAAGGAGGACCCCAATAGAGACTTGTATGTAACTTTTCGTAAATGTGAGGTAATATTCTATTGTTGGATGCTATCAAACAAATTCCTCATTATGCTAAATTTTTGAAAGAATTATGTACGCATAAAAAGACACAAAAACAAAAGAAGGCTGAGAAGATCATGTTAGGAAAAAATGTATCAGCCATGCTTACACAACAGAATTTTCCAATGAAATGCAAAGATCTAGGTGTACAATTTCGTGTTCAATAAACAATACTAGAATTAAGGAGGCCATGTTGGATTTAAGAGCTTCTATAAATGTTAAGCCTTATTCAGTTTATACTTCAAATCCTTGCATATAGGGCCTTTATTTGAAACTAGTACTGTTATCCAGTAAGCAGATAGATCAGTGGCTTATCCTAAGGGTATAGTTGAGGATGTTTTTGTCCAAGTCAATGAATTAATTTTTCCAATTGATTTTTATGTACTTGACATGGAGAACAATGATAAGTCTGCTCCCATTTTGTTAGGTAGACCATTTTTGAAAATATCCAAAACTAAGATAGATATAGATACTGGAATTCTGACGATGGAATTTGATGGCAAAATTTTTCAATATAATATTTATGCGGCCATGAAGTATCCAGCCGAGAATAATTCCATTTACTTTGTTGATGTTATCGATTTGATAGTACAGGATGTTTTTGAAAAAAGAGTTTGAAGGAGACAGAGATGAGCAAGCGGGAAGTGATGTTGAACAACCACAAATTGGCTAGTTATCTTATGTGACATCGAGGATCCTTAATGATACAATTTTGTCTTCTGTTTTGCAGGCAGCTTAGTCGGAGTTATTAGAAGCCTCTTCTGAATCACCTCAAATATATGTTTTTAGGTGATGGGAAAACTCATCCGGTGATAATTGCCAATGACCTAACCGCTGACCACGAAGAACATTTGCTAAAAGTTCTAAGGGAGCATAAAATGGCGATTGGATGGACCATTGTAGATATAAAGGGAATTAGCCCATCAACATGTATGCATCGTATACTACTCGAAAATGGAGCTAAGCCTACCCATCAACTGCAAAGAAGGCTAAACTCGACGCTAATGGAAGTGGTTAAAAAAGAAATACTCAAAGTTTTTGAAGTGGGGATAATTTACCCGATTTCAAATAGTGAATGGGTTAGTCCGGTGCAATTAGTCCCTAAGAAGACAGGGATAACTGTGATGAAAAATCAAGAAAATGAAATGGTGCCCACCCGTATACAAAATGGGTGGCGGGTTTGTATAGATTATCGAAAGCTTAATTCTCTTACCTGCAAAGATCATTTCCCTTTACCTTTTATTGATCAAATGCTCCCATGAAAGGCTAGCAGGTCATGCTTATTATTGTTTTCTTGATGGTTACTTAGTATATTTCCAAATTGCTATTGCTCCCCGAAGATCAGGAGAAGACAATATTTACATGCCCATTTGGAACATTTGCTTACCGTCGTATGCCATTTGGGTTGTGTAATGCCCCTGCTACTTTTCAGAGGTGTATGGTTAACATATTGTCTAATTTTTTAGAACATTTTATTGAGGTATTCATGGATGATTTCACCATTTATGGAGATTTTTTTGATCAGTGTTTGCATAATCTCACATTAATACTACAAAGGTACATTGAAACTAACATTGTCCTAAATTCTAAAAAATGTCATTTCATGGTTCAACAAGGTATAGTGTTAGGTCATGTAGTGTTGTCTAAGGGGATTGAGGTTGATAAAACTAAAATTGACATAATTCAATCATTACCTTACCTCGCGAAGGTGCTGGAAGTTCGTGCTTTTCTTGGCCATGTAGGATTTTACCGAAGGTTCATCAAGCCTACATGTATCAAGACTTCTCCAAAATATCGGCACCTTTATGCAAATTATTGCAAAAGGATGTCAAATTTGAGTTTGGTGATGACTGCAAGGCGGCATTTGACAAATTGAAACAACTTCTCGTGTCCACTCTAATCATCCAACCACCCAATTGGAGTCTACCATTTGAGATAATGTGCGACGCAAGTGACTCTGCAGTGGGCGCAGTTTTAGGGCAATGCGTTGGAAGGGCATCTCATGCGATTTGTTATGCCTCCATGACCCTAAATGATGTGTAGAAAAATTACGCTACCACTGAAAATGAGCTTTTGGCTATTGTTTTTGCTTTAGAGAATTTTCGTTCATATCTAATTGGTACTAAAGTGATTGTATATTCTGATCATGCAACTTTATGTTATTTAATGACGAAAAAGGAATCAAAACCAAGGTTGATAAGATGGATACTCCTCTTAAGCGAATTCAATTTGGAAATCAAAGACAAAAGTGGTATGGAAAATAAAGTGACAGACCATTTATCCTAGTCGACTACCACATGTGGAGGATGAACTAGAGATACAAGAAAGATTTTTGGATGAACAATTATACTCATTGAAGGCGATGTTACCCTGGTATGCAAATATTGTTAATTTCTTAGTTACTAATAAATTACAGCAAGGTTTGTATAGGGCAGCAAGGGAGAAAATCAAAAGTGATGCCAAATATTATGTGTGAGATGAGCCCTATTTATGGAAACATTGCGCCGATCAAGTAATCAGAAGGTGTATCAATGATGGTGAAATTAATTCAATTTTAGTATTTTTCCATACTTATGCTTGTGGAGGACATTTTGGAGCCAAAAGAACAGAAATGAAGGTATTAGAGTGTGGATTTTATTGGCCCAGAATATTTCACAACTCTTACCTATTTTGTTGTTCGTGTGATAATTGTCAAAAGATAGGTAACATTTCCCAAAAGAATGAAATGCCTCAAAACCCAATACAATTCTGTGAAATATTTGATGATTGGGGCATTGATTTCATGGGATGCACCTTTTCCTATTTCATTTGGTTATTCATATATCCTTCGATTTGTTGATTATGTTTCAAAATGAGTGGAAGCTAAAGCCACTCGTACTGATGATTCAAAGATTGTTTCAGGTTTTCTTAAGAGCAATTTCTTTTCTAGATTTGGGATTCTATGAGCTATAATCAGTGATCGTGGTACTCATTTTTGTAATCGAACAGTGAAAGTTTTACTAAAGAAGTACCATGTGACAAACAAGATTTCCACAGCATATCACCCGCAAACCAGTGGACAAGCCGAGGTATCCAAAAAATGGTGAACTCTAGCCGTAAGGATTCAAGTTTATGGTTGGATGATGTATTATGGGCATATCACACTGCTTATAAGATGCCTATAGGGATGTCCCTGTATCAGTTAATATTCGGGAAAGCTTGTCACCTACTCGTAGAATTAGAGCATAAAGCTTATTGGGCAATTAAAAATTTCAATATGGGATTGGATACAAGTGGAGAATAGAGGAAATTACAAATTGCAAGAGTTGAAGGAAATCCGCAATGAAGCTTACGAGAATACTCGCATATATAAAGCGAAGGCAAAGGCTTTTCATGATCAAATGATCATAAGAAAGGATTTTAAAGTCGATCAAAGAGTCCTTCTTTATCAGACACATCTTCGTCTATTTTCTAGTAAGTTGAGATCTTGTTGGATTGATCCGGTTTTAATAACTAATGTATTTCCCCATGGTGCAGTTGAAATTTAGAGTTTATAAACGTCCAAAGTGTTCACGGTCAACGGACATCGCCTAAAACCCTGTTATGAAGGGTTGCATTGGAAATTGTGTGTGAAGAGAATTTGGAAGAACCGCATTATGATTGATTGGTGAAAAAGCATCAAGTCGAGCCAACGACAATAAACAAAGGCGCTGCATGGGTGGCAACCCATGTCTATTTGAATTTTGTTCCGCTATTTAATTTTTACAACTTTATTTTTGTTTATTTTAGTTTACAAGGACAGCATATTATAATTTCTATTGTTAATTGGGAAATCAATTGCATTAAAGGGCTAAAATGATAACATGGTCCTTTGAAGACTTTTTTTATGTTATGTGGGTGATTTAGTGTAGAAATTTTATGTTTTAAAGTTGTGAAAACAAAATTTTAATTTTTATTCTGCCTCTAGTGCACATGCGCTGAAAGTCCAGCGCATGTGCGCGAGGCAGAGTAGCGCATGGACACACTACTTCGCGGCACGTGTGCGCCGAGCTTGCAGCGCATATGCATGCGAAGATTTATAAGGGTCCCCTTCTTCTTCACACATAACATCGCATACCCTTCATCTTCTCTTTCAAATTCCTCTTAATCTTCCAACTCCCTCACTCCTATCTCTTCCTTAAATCGCCCCAAATTCATCAATTTACACCCAAATTTCTTCATTTTCAAGGAAAAATCAAATTAAGGTATGAATTTTTCTCTCTTTCTCAAATTTTTCCTTATGGGTTTGAATCAATTCTCATGAATGTGTTGAGTCTTTTTATGATTTGATTGAATAAATCTCATATGGATTGAACTTTAAACGTATAATTGGAGTAATTATTGTTTGGATTGTTGATTGAGGATGGATTGCATGTTTATTGTATACACAAAATTTTCCTCTTTCTCTATGCATGCCATGTGTTCGATAAATTGTCTCACTGAATAAACATGTTAAAACATAACAAGTTGATGCATGAATTCAATCTCTAGAATATTCATTATGCCTTGTGGTATCTTTTTGATTATTTTCATACATAGAAATCTTCATGCAATGTATATAAGCCTTAGTTTTTGACATTATTTTGCTTGAATTTTCATGTATATTCTAAGGCTTATGATTTGAGAAATGGCCTTTTACTTGAGTGTGGAGTGTTACAATTGTTTGGTTGGGTGTAATGATGCATGTTTATCTTTTAATAGGAATGGAAAGAACGGCAAAGAAAATAGCCACAAGCAAGAGTACTAGAGAATACTCATCATCGGGGGCTCAACAACCTAGATAAAAATTTCATTTCAATTTTTCTAATTTCATATTCTATTTAATATTTCATTTCAAAAAATCCGTTTCGAACATTTTCTTTGCTTTTCTTTAAAAAAACATCTATATTTAAGTACAAGTACTAATAAAATACTAGAATAAATAAAAAGAAAATAAAGGAGCAATAACGCTCTCTTATATAAAAGAAGAAGAAAATTATTGCTCCTTTATTTTATGTATAAAGAAAAGACATGGATGTCTCTGATAATGAAATCAACAGAGTTTTGAAGGTCAATCGCTTTCGTAACCGATGAATGACCCGACACCCATAATGCGAACGTAGAGCTACAATAGATCATCGGTGTTCTTTGCGATGCGGACGTGGATTGGACTTACACGACCGATGGCACCGTGGCTCAGCATTTCAATGCCAATAAACTTAAGCCAGCTTGGTTTGTCTGGTTCAAGTTTCTTTGTGGCCGCCTTCTTCCGATAAACCATCATTCCCACATCACTATGAAAAGGCCAAACTTTTGTATTGATTGCTATCGAGAAAGCCATAGATGTCGGTCAGCTTATCCATCAACAAATCTGCAACTCCGCTACTAATAAGCAACTGGGTTTATAGTTTCCGCATCTGATTATGGCTTTGTGTTTGGAAAGTGTGTGGTGATTGATCTTTTGGAAGAAAAATTGAAGCCTGGACAGTTGATTGCAATGGAGGGTATAAGAGCTCTGGTTAAACGCACTCGATCACAGGCCTCTATTTCACACGTAGATGAAGTTGATGATTCAGACGATGAGCCGGTACCTGCTGGCTAGATCTTATATATCCCCATAGCAGATTCAGGAGCTCCTATATCAAATCTTGGCAAAGCAACAGCGGATGAGTCAACGTTTTGCTTCATTTATGCAATACCAGTTTACCTGGAAGTAGACCATGGAAGCTCATCAGATGGCCAGAGAGCGGGGAAAGGACCCCTCCACATTCCCACCTTTTCCTCCTTTCCTGCAAGATTTGGGGCCCCATGCTCCTTGAGCTTTTTATGCTCTATGTGTTAGGCCATTTTCTTTATCTGATATTTATGGCAGTTAATTTCCTAGACAATTTTCGTTGTTCTTTTATTGGACATTTTAGTAGTTCTCTATTAGCTAGATTTTATTTTCGTCATGGTCTTTTCGTTATTTTTGGTTGTGTATTCCCTTAAGGGAGTCAGTTTTTTCTTGGTTATTGTATGATTATTTTCTAAAATATTCTTGTTTTTCTTATTCTCTCAAGGAAATTATTTGTTTTGTTTTGTATTGTTTAGTGTTCTCTTCGGTTTTCAGATGCGACAAGGGGACCTGTATATTTATAGTGGATACTGCTCCAAACACGAATTCAATCCAGAAAAGCTTTTCTTTTTCCCATTTTATGCTTTTATTTTTGCATTGAGGACAATGCTAATTTTTAAGTGTGGGGTGGGGAGTTATTTGGATTTTTAAGTTATTTGGTATATTTTGCTCCATTTTACTGCAATATTTTAACTTTTCCTTTGATCTGAGAGCTTGTCGAAATTTTTGAAAATTTTGGTGGATTAATCGACCATTTTTTAAAATTTTTGAAAGTTTTTGCTCAACATATTTTCCCATTTTTCTGTATAATAAATCATTAATTGAACCATGCATGAATGAGTTGTCGGTGTTAATATTTTCCATTCATGATTTTTAAGATTTTTGAGCACTAAGGCATACTTTAATTTTTTATTTGGGATATTTAGAGAAATTTATGTAGACTCAATTATGTTGCATCCCAAAAACTTACTTTATTACATTTTCGAAACTAATTCTTAGATGACCCGATTTATTTTGTTGTGAAAATATGAGGGTAGTGCCTTCTTCATTTGTTGAGCCATTCTAGCCAACCATTTTAACAATTTATTTCTAAGTACCTTATTTGAGTCTTATTCTTGTGAAGAGAAATATCATTCACCTTCTTTCACATAAACTCAATTTACCTACCCTTATTGAACTTAATGTTCTATTCATTGTTTTATCCTAAGTTTTCCCTTTAAGAGCTTATGATGCACATTATTTGTTAAAAGGATATAAGGGCGGAAGTTTGTGAGAAGTGAGTGATGTACATTTTTGAAGCGAAATGGGGTATTGGAAAAAAAATTTGAAAAAAAAATGAATATGGAAGTTTCTATAGTAGCAGGTAGTGCCCATTACTGGTACCTGCGTGTTTTTTATATTTACAGGTAGTGCCTAACACTATATTTGCGGGTAGTGCCCATCACTAGTACCTCAATATTTATTTGTTGCGGATAGTGCCTACCACTGGTACCTGTACTATGAGCAGACATAAAAAAATAAAAGAATGATCAAATAAGTGATGTATATATGTCCGAGGGAGGTTGGCATGTTTGGTTTTGAATTTTTAATGGGTGTTTTTTACTCAAGTGTAGGGTTGTGAATGTATGATATTTCGCAAGGGAAGAGAAGTTTTATTTTAATGTGTGGCCATCATTACTATAAATCTTTTGTTCTTATTTGTTATATCTCCTTCCTTCTTTGGCCAACAAATATCCTAACCTATAGTCCGAGCTAAAAGTCCTACCCAAATTTGAGTTGAATCGGTTGTCTGGATTAGTGGAGGGGTGTAAGAAGAGTGAGCTATGGGGTGTTTAGAAAAAATTTTGAGGGTCTTCATGATTTAATCTAAATATTTTCAAATCTAAGTTTTTGAATGGCTATACACACATACACATGAATTTCATGTTTTGGTTTTATTAACATTTGAGCTCTTGAGTTCGTAGACTACTCTGATTGGTGGATTGATTATTGATTATTTATGTGGATATTTGAGGGAATATGTTGGGTGGAATTTTGTTGAGATGTCTTAAATGTTTTAAATTGATGTTTGATCGAGGACGATCAAAGGCTAAGTGCGAGATAATTTGATAAGTTCAAAATTGTGCTATATTTTATATGTCATTTACCACGTTTTTATGTGTTGTAAGCAAGATTTGGGTTATTATTGAGCTTAATTTGGTTATTCTTAGTTTTTGTAGGGTTAAAGTGAAGAAGAGCTGAAAAAGATGGAAAAGATGAAAGAAAATACTAAGGGCAGAACATGCACGAGTATGAAGTTATTTTGGATCCTGTTCCATATTTCAAGCATAACTTTTGAGTCCAAGCTCCAATTGATGTAATTTAAGATGCATTGGAAAGCTAAGGCATATTTCTACAACTTTCGTGTTTTACACTTTTCCCAATTCCAAAAGCATCAAGGTGAAAATCAAAGTGGAAGGCAAAGCACGTGAACAAAGCCAGTGCACATGTACTGGAGTTGTGCAGCGCATGTGCACTGCGTCGAGAAGCAAAATTCCTAGATTATGTTACGGGCGCACATGCGACAAAAATATGTAGTGCATGTGCACTTGAAATAGGAGTATGGCGTATTTTTGAGTTTTTGGCAGATTTCTTCGCCTGGTTGGACTCTTTTTCACCCGATTTCATGTTCTTATCCGTAGACATTAATTGTAATTTTAAGTACTCACTATAAATACCCCATTTAGAATGAGAGAAAAAGGATTGACACTTTATTTTCTAGTTTTATCTAGGGTTTTCAGCAATAGAAAATTATTGTTCATTCTTCTATGACACTTTGTGCCTAAACCCTTTTCTTAGTCGAGGGATTTGAAGCCATGTTCAATTCTACTATGTTTTGCGACTCTTTGTTCTTGAATTTATTCAATTATATGTCAAATATTGATTGTTTTTCTGTGATTAATTTTGTGATTGTTATTTTTAACTTATTATTGCAGCAGAATAATTAAGTTATTAGAATTAATTTACTGCTAGATTATTTTAACCGCGTGTGCTTCATTCAATCTGTGGAGCAACAAATGAAATTGATAATTACTCAAGTAGTGTTATTGAATTTAGGGAAATTAATCAACTAATTGGCATAACCGCGTGTGTTTATGTTTAATTAGCCTAATTATTCTTGTTGATTTAATGTTTCTATTAATTAATCTTTGGCGCATGTCTGGGTTAAATTAATAGTTAGGCTTAATTGGATCGCATGTTGAAAATTAACCAACTTTAGAAAGAAACAAGAATCAACTTTAAATTGGAATTCGGGTTAATTCTTCAATTAGTGCTTGATATAGAATTGAATTATTATGTGTGTCAAGGATCGATAAGTTAAATTGCCATGATGGATATGACCGAAACCAAGAATTTCCTTACATCAAATTCTCTTTAGTTATTTTATTGTTTTAGTTTTTAGTTCAAAAGCATTCAAAAACCACCCTTTCTTTTGAGCACAAGAATAAATTCCGTTCTCTGTGAGACGAACTTGACTCACCAGTACGACATTATAATTACTGAGAGTTGCTAATTTTGGGGATGCCTATGACAGCATTTCATCTCAGCATTCCACCACTTCCTAATTTTTTGCACACTTATTTTCAGGCTGTTAGTACGATTCTAGTCATATCAAAACATGATTACCATAACTGGGGTTCAACAATCTCCCCATTTTTGATGATGACAAATCAATTGGACAATTCTAAAAACAACCTTAAAATATGAAGCACAAGACAAAAGGTTTTGTCCATTATTTCTCCCCCCTTTTGGCATCATCAAAACATAATAGTATAAAGTAATTTATACACACAATCTCCCCATTAATTAAGGCCACATCAAGTATCAAATATCTTCCCCTTAAACTATGCATGCAATTCAAGTAAGTATATAGAGGATAAGTCAAGTTTAAAATATTTCGTCCCTTCAAGAATAAATAATTAGGTAGAAATGAGGAAATTCATACAAAAGATTAACATCAAGGCATTTTTCGCTCATTATTTACCAAAAGCGTCATCAAAACAATAAAGTATATGTGATGCAATTTCTTGGTACTGCAAATCCATTTAGAAAAGAAAATGCTCCCCTTCTTTTTTGCAAATAGTGACTTAATATAGACAAAAATTTGGGATACTTATATCCAAGCATTCTAAACAAATTCAAACGCATAGTTGACTAACATTTAAGAGATCGTAGTTCATATTTACAAATGAAAGCACATTAAAAACTTTAATTGTAGCCTATTTCAATGTCATCTTAGTTCATATGCTTTGAACACCCTCCATTGATGATCTATCTTGAATCTCTTGGTGCTCTCCAAGCATACCTACACTCAAAGTTAAAGCAACAACTTTTGGTACCCAAACTTTCTTGGATCCAATTGGGTTAGTAATATGCTTAAGCACCGAAATAGAATTTATTCCCAACTTTTCATTTCTTTTGACATAACAATCCTTTTTATATGTCCATGTTGACAACAATAATTGCATACAATATTTTTGTTGCCATAAAAAAAAGATTTAGATTTTACAAGGAAAAAACCATCCTTCTAAAGGTGGATAAATTTTTTGTTGATAAGCATATTTTTACTCTTTCTTTTCAAAAACATTTTCCTTTTTCTTTTGTAAAAGTGCATCAACATCATCTAAACTCTTCTTTAATGAAGCTTGTTCTTTCTTGATCTTGGTTTTCACATCTAATCTTTTCTTCAAAGCATCATTTTCTTCTGTCAAATTAGTATTTTCATGCACAAGTTTTGAGTTGGTACTCAATAAAGCATTAATCTTAATTTTTAACTCTTATTTCCTAGCATATGCTTCTTTCAAATATTCATGCATTTTAAAAATAAATTATTCAACATCATCATCATGTCTCATCACAAGAATCATCATAAGAATCATAACTACAGGATACCTCATTATTTCCAAGAGCCATATAAGTCATTTGATCAGCCTCATATTCTTCGCCAACTTCTCCATCCGAATTGCAATCATTCCATGTGATTTGAAAGTTGTTGAAGCAAGGCTTCCTTGAGTCTTTTCTCCTTTTTGATGAACACTCCTGAGACAACATTTCCAAGGTGTCCCAATTTGCCATATTCATATCATTTTTCACTTGGCTTCTACCTTGTATCTTTTTGTGAAGCCTTCAATGCTATTCCTCTTTTTGCACTTGCTTCCTCATCATCTTGTACCTTACATTTCAACTTCAATTCAAAAGAGGTTAGTGAATTAATCAAAGACTCAATAGGCAGAATTTAAATTTTTAGACTCTTCTATGGCAATGGTTTAGGTTCCCATTCCTTAGGCAAAGCATTCAAAATCTTTCTATTCTTTTCACCTAAAGAATATTCTTTACCTAAACCTTCCAAATCCTTTACAATGTCATTGAACCTAAAACAGATCTTGTCAATATTCTCATGAGATTCCTGTTTGAAGGATCCATATTTAGCTACAAGAAGTGACATCTTTTGCTCTCTTATATCTTCACTTCCTTTATGGATTTCTTTAAATTTTTTCCATATCTCCTTAACCAATTTGCAACCTTTCACTTTAGTTGACTCATCTGCATCGGCCCAAAGCATTATACAAAATATTCATGGCTTTAGCATTTAAAGATAAATTTACTCTATCTTGTGCATTTAACTCATATCTAGTCTTGGGCCTTAATCTATGTGTATTTTCATCAAGGATATTAGCCTCAAAAGGACCTTCATCAACAATATACTACAAATCAATATCAATGGATTGTATGAAAAATTTCATTCTTTCCGTCCAAATAATAAAATTAATGCCATTAAACATGGGAGGTCTAGTAATGGAATGCCCCTCTAAAAACAAAGCATTATTGGTTGCCATAATGATCTTTACTCAAAGGTGATTAAACCAAAACAAGAAGAGACCAAGCTCTGATGTTGTTGGCCCAAAAGCAACCTAAGAGGAGGGTGAATTAGATTGTCTCAAAAAACAAACCTTTTGAAGTACTTAATGAAAATGCAAACTTTGTGCAATTAAACAAATGATCAAAGATAAATATTTAACAATTGAAGGTTAAAGAACAAGTAAAAATATTTGTACACATCTTATAGATAAAGAATATCAAACCAAACTCTCAAACTCTTCAAACATGGAGTACATCCACTAGTACTGCCTCTTCAAAGAAGGTGAGGCGATAACCTCCTTGTACATAAAGTAGGCTCACCTTTGCACCAACTAAGTTTCTCTAGTTGAGCCAAAGAGTTTTACAATACAACCTTACTTTTTCACACTTTTTATCCCCCCACTCTTACACTTGAAGATCACTCACTAGTCCACTCTTGCTCACACTAATTCCTTCTAGTTGAGCCAAGAGAACTACACAACCCAAACCAATACAACTCTCAATATATTAACCGATTTCTCCCCAAATAGTTCTTTCAAGTGTTTGTATTGAATGTTGTAGTTCCTTACATTAATTGGATGTCCTTGGGCTATTTATAGATGAAAGATGTACTGAAATTCGAGCTCCAACGGTAAAAAAACTAGCCATTAAAAACTAGGCGTTAGGAGTTAGGACAGTGGTTTGGACGTCCGATCATGCGTCCTATAGCATATATGAACAATGCTTCAGATGGTCATATACATCTTACAGCTTGACAGAAACTTCTTTATTTTGAGCTCTTTTCTTCGGACGGTCTTGTGCGTCCTACAGCTTCTGATTCAGACAGTCATATGCGTCCATCCTACACCTTCTGGTTCGGACAGTCATGTGCATCCTACAGCTTCTGGTTCGGATAGTCATATGCATCCTAATGCATCTAGTCATGTTTTGGACGCTCTCTTGCGTCCGAGCTCCTTTCTTTCAGATGCTCTTCATCGTCCGTAAGGTGTTCATACTTTAGTTATTTTTCTTGGTTGTGTTTGGATGATCATTTACTTTTGAACCTTTCTATTTTTCTACACACTTGTTTTCTGGCCATTAGTACGGTTTGGTCATCACCAAAACGTGATTACCATAACTAGGGTTCAACATAATCCACTATTAATTCATAAAAACATCACATGTTGTTGCAACATCGATATGAGAACATGTTTAATCTCAAAATTGTTGGCTTAGATCTCATGGGGATGGCACAATAATTGTTTGAAACCTCCAAAAATAGGTAGAGTGTAGTCTTCCAAGGGTCGGTTATTCTACACAGTTGCATCATGAGCACTGTCCCCAAACTCACCATTATATCTATTATTTTTGACATTTTCCTCCTCCAGCGGTATTATTGGCTATTTAGGGTTAGCCTGCTCGATTCTGCCTATTATTGCTGTTGTCATATTAATTTCCTTAAGTGACTAAGAGTCCTTTTGATCTATGGATCAAACTTGATGAGAGTTTGTTGAGATCTACGTATAAACTATGAAGCACAAGGAAACGATTCGATTTGTATGTAAAATAACCAATACGATGTAGCCTAAAGCAATAGTCCCCAGTAACGACACCAAAAAAAACTTGATGTAGGAAAATTTAAATTAGCAATTTTCACAACTTTCCACTAGTAGCTATAAGTACACGATATCAATGTACTAGAGTGAGTAAGGATCCTTCTCACGGAGGCTACTAGACAAGTCTCGAAATGCTAAGCTAATTTCTATCTAGAGGATCAAAATGGGATGTTTTTAAATTTTTAGAATTAGAATTCAAAGTAAAATAAGTGAAAAATAAATAGTGCAAAAATAATGCAATGCAGAAAAAAGAGTTTTCAAACAATGCAAAAGATGCATTCGATACTCGGCTAGCAATTCCTCCCGGTTATTCAGAATTTAGGTCAATTGGTTCAATTATATCACATGGAAGTTCAATTTCCAATTATCAACCCAAGCTCAATTCCTCACACAATTGGGTCCTATCAAATTAATTAACTAGGGGTAGATTCCTCAAGGTCTTGCTGAAATTAATACGAGTTTTATCTAGATGGAACTATTGTGCACCAATTAACTCATCCCGCTACTTTGATCACAAATTAAATTAATCAAACAATTAACAGGGTCTATGGTAGGAGATCAACTTCCATATTACTCCACCCAACCAAACCAAATTTTGAGTTAATTACACTCTAAAAATTGTCTTATTCCGTTATCTGGTATTGTTTCCCAATTTTTTCTTTTACAACTGGAAAACCTAATTTTTACTCTACTTTGGGCAAAACCATCCCGTTCTAATACTGCAAGACCCTTACCATATTCAAGCATGGATAATCCATCAAACTGTCTGTTGCATCCATCAGCTCTTATGTTTTGAACAAACTGTTGGTTAAGCTCTCTGGACATGTGCTTGCATTGCTGAACCATTTGATCAATACTCTATGGAACTGAAGTAGTCTTGTTAAAGATGTCAACCAACACTTGAGAACCCATTTCAATAATAATGTTTTTTTAAGCCAACACCCAATAGGGTGGTTAATTTTATTGAAAAAATTTCAAACTTTACAATGCCAAATGTAGAGATAGCCTTGGGCATCCAAGAGCAACGATCATTTAATAGTTGAAGGATTTGTGTCTTAGTTATACTCTATCTAGAAAGAATTCTTAATGCCCTCATTTGCCAAACTATCAGTTACTTGATTAGCCTCTCTAAATACATGAGAAAGAAGTAAAATTTCTACCTTTTAAGAAAATGTCATTGCGGATCAGTGCTCCATAGTGTTGTAGTTTGGCCCTTGACAATATTCACTAGGATTAGGGAGTCGATTTTTACTTTCACAGCTGAGAGTCACAATTTTCCACAAAGTTTGAGGTCCTCCACAAGTGCCATTGCCTCGGACTGCAAGTTTGATTGATAATTATGGAAATTGTAAAATGCTCTAATTAGATGTCCATTTTGGTCTCTAATTATTCTTCCACTGGATGCGATACCCGGATTTCCTTTAGAAGCTCCATCAATATTTAGTTTGGTGTAACTGCAAGGGGAAGGACAGCCAAAGCATGTGTCGGTCTCATGCTAATTTATTGTTGACAAAAACTTCGAGATAATAAGAGATCATCAACCGCTCCGTACCTAGTGAAAGTATGAATTGAGGACATATCCTTCTAGTAGGAACAAATATTCATGATAATACATTGTGCTTTGATATTTTGCCCTTCAGAGACCACCTTTGATATATTCCTCACTTCCCTTACAAACTAGCAAACTAGCTATGGAATAATTTTGTGAACAGCCCCAAGAGTTATTGAAGGAGTATCAAACCACCACCAGGAATTCAGTTTTTCAATTATAGCCGAAGATGGAAGGAAAGTCACCTCCAGCCATGATTTGAAGAAGCACCATACTTGCCTAGCAGAATCACACTCCACAAAAAAATGATCTGAGGTCTCTTGGTTATCACAAAACAACATTTAGAAGCCAATGCAACACCAAACCTGGTAAAGGTATCATCTCCTGGAAGCTACTTATTTAAAAATCTCCACAAGAATATTGAAATTTTGAGTTGTAATTTGTCATCCTAATTCATCTACATTACCTAATAGGCGAATCATGTATGAAACAAGAAAGTGATGAGTAGTGAAAAACTCCATTATAGCCATCAATACCGGTCCTTCTACAACTTACATATCCTATCTTCGTGATGGTGCCCAGAGTCTTTTCCATACTACATTATGTCCCCATCCAAGTTCAACGAAAAGGAACCTTTCTATTCATCTGAGCTGGAAATTACGTTGAAATCACTACCCACTAAACAAGGAGAATGACCATATGGAAGCTCGAAGATCTTTCCTTAAGCTTCTTCTCTCTTGTTTCGTACATTTGGCATATATAAAAGAGGCGATAACATCTATTGAAGAAGATTAGAAGAGATTGATAGATGCATAAGCCGAACAGAAACAAATAAGTCTGTTACAAAGTTTCTATTCCAAAATAATCAAATTCTTCCATTAGGGTTCGACTTGTATCTATTAAACCCTAATCTATGAGCGAAAAAATGAACCCTTTATTTGTCCACCATAGGCTTTAGCTAATAAAGCAAGGAGTTTTATTTTACTACTTATCCCTTTTGTATTCCATACCAGAATAATATCCATATCAATTTGTTGCGAAAGGTTGCAGTTTAGAGGGCTCAGAGAAAAGCCTGGTTTGTATGACTTTAGGCATGTTATAAATTCTTTTTCGTCTAACTTTCCTCTTTGGTATGGAATTACTCCCAATTACAACTTAAATTACTTCAACTCTTGCAATGATGGTGACATATCCTTGACCTGAGGAGAATCATTGTTCGAAAGTAGCATGGGAGCTCTTCCATGATTCGAACATTCGATAGATCAAATTCATCCTATGAGACTTTATTTGAATTTTGAATTGGCAAAGATATAGGTAGATTTGGAGTCATTAGCCTCTCCTTTGAACTAGTCAAACCTAGAGTCATTAGCGTTCTCTCCTTTGAACCAGTCAAACCTTCCTGGTTCGGATTTGTTGGCCCCAAGTCTGTCTCTTCCAGATTTGAATTCGTAATCCCACTTTTCAAGGGATTTGAATTTTGAAGAGCCTGATTTGGTGGAGATGTAGTACCCAAATTGACCACTTCAGGAGCTAGTGATTTCTTTACTGGATTGGCTTCTACCACCACAGTTGCCGTTTCTTTGGAATTTGCATGAGATTGTGGCTGTGAACCTTGCATGGACTGGTCATGAATATCTTCTGGATGCTTTTCCTTTGTGACACCTGAGGGACCAGTGTCATGATGTCTAATGGGTTGCCATTGAGTTGTATACTTCTTCATTGGATAAGAAGTTGTCTTGGCCAAGGGTTTATCTTGCTGCTTAAAGAGTTTTGGTGCTCCAACTTTGCACACAACCATGTTGGGACAAATTTTATTACATTTTGTGGTGTAGGATAGGATATCTTCTTAGCTGATTTTTTGCCATTTCCCATCCTCTAGAAACCCACCAATAACCACACTATTGGCGAAAGGGCTACCAAAAGGTCTATTTCCATACACACTTTGGCAGTGTTTGGGCAAGTAAAATTCTTTGTGGCCATGTCCAACTTAAGTAGGGTTTCCACTACTTGTGCTAGGCAAAAAACTGCAGGTTCGGTGAAGAAGACAGTTGGAAGGCCTTCAAAAGTGATCGAGATAGGGACAATCGAATGCTCAATGTTTGGACTGAAAAAGGGGTGCCACTTAAGAAAACGCATATAAAATCTGTTAATGAACAAATATTCTTAAGAAAGCAACGTAAATAATTCTCCCCCAAAGAAAAACAAATAAGAATGTACTTATGATCGAGGAAACCCACTGTGAAATTGCCCTTAAACCCAATTATTTGGAAACTCTTCCTTATCATTTCCATATTTGGCTTACCTAGGAAAATTTCCCTCCAATGTATAACGAAAAAGAACAGCTAGCTTTTCAACCTCTTTGTTTGAGAAAAATGTGGTCGTCTATACAACACTTGAAAGATTGCAACTTCTTCAAAGATTGATCCGAATAGTGATTTTGAACATCAGATTTTTGTTTGCTAAGAAGGACCTTGGCAAAGGAACGTGTTTGCCTTTCAGCCTTAGACTGAAGGGTTGGACAGCTGAAGGCCTCTACTCAGCCACGGCCTATTTGCAATCAACTAGAAGACATTTTGTACAGAAAAAAATTTAGAGGGTAAGAGGAGAGAAAAGTCTTATTCTTGAACCAAAAGCCCTTTCAACAATAATGTTTTGCAAACCTTTTTGCATTGTCATTTGTAGGCCTTGTAACAAAGCTTTGACTTTTGCCACAAGACTTGTGCCTGTAGCTGAATAATATGATGAGTATTCAAAGATTATATGCCTTGTGAATCACCTAGGGCTCCTCCACTAAAAATTTTCCCTTGATTACCCTTACAAGCTAACTTGTTAGAGGTTTACTCCATTGAATGACCAAAATGTTACTATGATTGATTTTTGACATGCAGCAAATCCAAAAATCATCTTGAAAATATGCCAAGTCCTTCTTTCCCTTCGCCTGAAAAGGAAAAGAAACAGACAAGCAATGCATCAAAGACTTAACCCTAGAAATTGTGAAGTTTAAACTATTCTTCACTCCATCAAATAAGCTTTTGTTCCTAGATTTCCAAATCATCCAACAAACAAGGCTTGGGATAATTTTGAAGAGACAACCAGTCATTGTGCTCTCTAATGATTGCAATCGCCATATGTTAAGATATTGTAGTAGATTAGGAATTGAAAAACCTCCAGAAAAATATCTTCAAAGTAATTCCAATCCCTAGCTGCAAAAGGACAACTGAGAAATAGATTATTTAAATTTTCTTCATCATTGCAAAACTTGCATTTAGATGGAATCTGAAACCCCGTGATCTTCAAAATGTTATCTGGAGGCAAAGTTGAGTTTAAAAGCCTCCACATAAATATCGAGACCTTCCAAGGCAGTCTTGAATCCCAAATCATCTCCTTGAGAAAATAGATTCGAAAAATCCTCATTCTCTAATTAAGGAAATAGCTAAACAAATTGTGGATTTTCTTGACGAGTTTTGCTGCCATGAAAACTTGTGTTTTCCCTCAGAAAAAAACATATGTTTCCCCTTTAGCCAATCTGCATAAAAAGAAGGATAGCAACTATGAATCAAATCCACATCCCAACAATCCCAACTATCCTATTACCCAATTAATATAATCTTCTAATTGACTTTTATTTCGATTAACACATAAAAAATTGCACAACCAGTACCAAAACCCTAATGGAATTAGTGCTTCATGGTTTGAATAAATAAGCAATAATTAATTGGATAGTAAGAATTCATGGTTAAATTAAAGATTAAAATTAAAACAATTGTGATTGAATAATAACATAAATTAAAAAGAGCAAAATTACCAAAAATATACTTAATGAATAAATCCAAACTTTTAATTGAAAATATCCTGTCCAAAGTTGATAATGCATTAAAATTAAAGAACAGTACAAAGTTTTATGATTTGAGTATAAAGTAATAATAAAAATGCTAGAGTAGAAGCTATGAGTTTGATAATTTTATCATTACAAATTAAGCCACATATTTATAGAAAAACGTTAAGGTCCATGACCTACACTGGACTATATCAGTCAGTGCTTGAATTGGTCTATCCAAGTGCTGACTACACTTGGTCCTTTTGGTCTACCACGGACTGTGATAGGTCTTCTTTTTCCTATCATTGACTATGATAGTGGTTCTAATGCAAGCCTAGTCTGCGCTTATTTCCCTCTGGTTCAAGGGCATACAATGCTGGACTCTTCAACCATCCAATCAAGTTTTGCTAGTCCACGAGCTATTCTCCAGTCTGCATATGTGAAAAGACTATCTTGCCCTTCCAATGACCTGCACACAATATAAAATACGATAAATAGATATCTTTACCTCTTAAACACTTAATTAATTACTAAAACAACACAAAAAAACCAATAAATTACTAAACACTAATTTCACAGCATGCACACTCTAAATTGACAAAAGAGGTCTAAACATACTCAAATACACAACAACTGAACCATAAAAATAGCTCTAAATATAGAGTTATCAAAGCGGCAAGGAGAACCAATACTAAGGGCTTCTCTTTGAAGGCTACTAGAAACACTCTATATATTTTAGACTCTACGCTCTTTACAAAAATCAATATTGGTTTACTTGGGTCTGCTTGTTTTGCCCTGGTACAAAGATTTCCTAGATGATCATTTGAATCTCTCAAGTGGATATTATTTCTCAAATATAAAATTAGTATTTTCGTTTATGTTTCTTGTAGTTATTATTGTTTTGTTTTAGTTAGATTAATTTATCATATTACTTTATTCAATTCTAGTTCGTAGTAATTTAGATATATGCTTTTTATAGATTTTAGAATTAGAATACTTAATCACTTAGTTTGGGAAATTCTTTTACTGTATTTTCATAATTTAGTTATTTTACATTGTCTTTCTGGTCAGTTGTCTATTAGTTAGAATTAAGTTCTTTCATTTAAATGGACTGTCTCTTATACACATTTAATAAAAACCCAAAAACATCCCATTTGTGATTATCTAGATAGTAATTAATACTAAATATTGGGTATATGCTTGTTTCCTTCTCGTGAGAACAATCCGTATTGCTATATACTACTATACAACCCAAGCACTTGTGGAATGCCGGAGGGTAATTGGGTAATATAGATAAATATATTTGACACACATCAAATTTTTGGCACCGTTGACAGGAAGCAATTTTTAGGATTTATCAAGCCTCTTAGGATTGTTACTAATGTAGATTTTTATTCCTGTTTTTATTTAACACTATCTCATTTTTCTTTTGTCCCCTTTATTATTTTCATTATGCATCGTGTTTTCCATATTGGTGCATTTGATTTGTGTGTTTGCGTTATTTTTCAATTTATGACCCTTGGAGATGAACAATTACTTGCACTTGATTTGGAGATTGAAAGAAAACTAAGAGGGTTAAGAAAGCAAAGAAGACAATAGGAAGTGCAAGATAAACTAACCATAGGAGATCTCTGGAGAATGTATTGAGGAATGAAGAGGTGCCAAGGAATGAGGAAGAAGTTGTAGGTGGGAATGGTAATGTAAATGGACATTTAAATGGTAATGGAGATTGACTCTTTAGAAATTACAATAGACCTACACTTGATGGGGCGAGCTCTAGTATCACGTGGCCTCCAATACAAGCGAATTACTTCTGGATTTAGCAAGCTTTAATACAAAGCTTCAAAGCCATGCTATGTTTTGCGGCAGACCGAGTAAGGATCCATATGGCCATCTATAGAATTTAGAGGAGGTAATTGGTGTTCCTGCTAGTTATGTGATAAACCTAAGAAATTAAGGTCGTTCCTACTCTTTTTCGTATGACTTTTGCACTAGTTTTGGCATTTTTAGGTTTTATGTGTCTATTTTCATGAATTTTCACTTCTATGTGTTTATATATGTTTAATGTAGTGTTTTAGTATTTATTTTATATTATTTAGCTTATATTTGTATGTACATGTGCTTAGGGTGATATTTTCACTAGGTTGTTTACCTAATTTTACCCTAAATTACATTTTTTTCGTGTGTTCTTGTTTGTCTTTTGGTTATATCTTTAGTCAGTGTTTAAATGTTATTTGAGAAAAATCATAGATATTAATGTATGTTTTTGTTCTACAATCGTGTAGGAAGAAATGGTACGTCAATCGAACGAGGATTTTAGAAGTAGAACAATGAAACTGTACAAAACTGTCAGGGGCCACACACAGACTGCAAGTAGACAAGGCAAAATCACTCGTAGACTATGATTGGGATAGAAGCATTATCACTATCTGCAGCATACACTCACAAAACGAGATTGCTTTGACGCTGTATGCGATTTTGATAATTTTTAATGTTCCAAGTGTCTGTTTTGGGCCCATAATAGCGTGTTTAAAAGCTTATTCAAAGCCTTCCACTTTGTAACTAGAAACTATAAACTAGGGTTTTATGACCTCAAAATCATGTTATAATTTCTCTCTCCCTTGGAGGCAAAAAATTAGACTAGGGTGATTTATTTCTTTTTCAAGAAAAGTTGAAAGGAAGGTTCAATATTGACAACCTTGGAACCAAAACTTGCAATTATTCATTGGAGAAGCATTCTTAATCCTTTATTTTGCTATTTAATTCTTTGTTTATTGGTCTTTTATTGATTGTCTTCAACTTGTGCTTTCATTATTTGCTTTCTTAGATTAATGTATAGACTAGTTTACCTTCTTTCAATGCTTTCTTCTCTGTTATTACTTTCTTTTATGTTCTAAATTGTATGGTTGAAGGTTTGATGATGCCGATTCCTTTGTGTAATGATTAGTTTGATCATCAATTGGAATAATCATAATAATTGGGTAATAATAAGCACAAATTGACAATTTTATAGAGTGATAAATTCTAGACTTGGTTAGGTTAGCCAAGTTGATAGATTCCATTGATCCTCCGTTATAGACTCTTGTTGTTTGCTAGATTAATCTAATTCGACACCAATGTGGTGAGATTAGTGAATTAGTTCACAATGATTGAAGTGTGTCTAATTTTGTACGGATGGAGCTCAAATCTATAATCTAGGACATCGAGGCTTCTACCCCTAGAATAGCGTTAGTCGCCGAAGGTTTCAGTGTTGAATTGATAATTAGGAATTTAACTTCCATACATTAGAATTAGACCAATTAAATAAATGAATTAATCAAAATCGAGAATTGGCTAGTCTTAACCTTAATGTATTGTTTTCATTACTTAAAGTCTAAAAATTCTTGTTTAGTTAATTCTCCTCCACTGTCGATTCTTCAAATAATGTTCAAACCAAATAACTGGTACTTGCTAAATCAATCCTTGTGGATTCGACCCCTACTTCCACTATATACTATTTGACCCCATACACTTCCCGTGCTTTATATAGTTAATATTACTGTTAGGTAGTTATAAATTTCATAACTAGATATTTAACGTATCAAGTTTTTGGCGCATAGTAAGGGATTTGGTCTTTGGCAATATTGGTATAATTTGGCAAGAATACTACTTGGAAGTGTAAATTGACAATATCTAAACACTTTTATTTGTGATAGTGTCATTGTGTGTTCTTAATATTTTGAAAAATCCAAAAAGATTTTCTGTTTTAGTGGATAGTTTAGGCTAGCTGCTAGTTTAAACTCTCATATTTTTCCTTTTTGTGTGCTTTTGTGTTAAGCATTTGTTTTCGTTTAAGTCTTATAAGAACATGGAAGGAATGATTTGGAATCAATTATGCCAAAGATATTATCATCCTCGTGATTATGAAGGTACGACCATAGAGCATGATTCTAATGATGTTTTGGATGTACTTAGGATTAGTTATTGTGCTATGTCAATCCAATTAGTAGCCATAGAAGAAGAAATAAGTAACTTTTGTACCAATTCAGTTTCTTCTGATGTTTTAAATTGTGATTCTTTTGCAAGTAACCATGCAAATAGGGAATGTGCATAACCATATAATCCCTACCCTTGTGATTATTAAATGGGATGGTCCGTGTTAGGGTAATGCACTAAACCCAATCGGGTCATCATAAGTGTAAATAGAACATCTATATGTGTACATGTATGTCGTCTTTTAATTATTGTCAAGTTTATTTTTCATTCATATTTCTAGTAATAGACTTATTTTGAATGAGTCTATCAGGTGCTATTAAAGATTTATTCACAAAGTTTGTGAATATGAGGTACTATATCTTTAATTACATCATTCATAAATATTTATAGTTGCTAGTGGAGGGTATTCAATTGGACACTTTCTCTTAATGTGACATGAGTTGTTCAGATGTGGGGTTGATCGAGTCCCATTTCATTTCACATAAGTTGTGAGGATTGACACGATAGACGATTGCTAAAACAATGCATTGAACAAGACATATAACTTATATTGGATCACATAACTTACTTGTCAATGATCCAATAATGTCATAATCGTGTGGATTGGTCCTTTGACTTATAGTGTTATGAACACCTATATTGTACTCATTTAGGGTACAATAAAACGCTTATTGGCAACATAAAGTTCAACATAGAGAGGTTGCATACTCTTAAATATCACGTACGAATCCATTACTTCTTAGTGAAATATAAAAAGGGTGTTAATAATATGACAATGGTGAATCTCAGCAAGGAAATCCTTGGCCGAGGTAGTTGACGTATAAAGGAAAGAGTTTCCTAATTAAGTATATGAGCTAAGATACATAAAAGTCAAATAAAAGATCGCAGATTGGCTTGACAAGGAAACCATAGCCATGATCTAGATTGGATACCAAAATAGAAGGATTCTACCATATGGTAATCATGATATAAAGGTTTATGATGAATTCTTCTCATTCATATCTTAGTGATAGCCACGATATGTTGCTAGACTCACTCGTGGATTTCGATGGCAATTTGGAAGTTAAGAGTTAATATCTCCAAAAGATGCTTTTATGGTTTTGATATCGGTTATGAGATAATGGACAAAAAATCCTAATCTAGTTGGTCATTATCAATTTATTCGATAAGCCCAATGTCATTAGGATCATGAACATAGTTGGTCGCACACACAAGGGCGTGTGACGATTGTTAAACTTCAAACTAGTATACAAAAGTGCAAGAGTTGCACAGTGTGTGTCGTATGGTATGGTGATGCATGGGATACACTAATTGAGCTTTAAAAGGGGCTTAGGCCAATTTTAAAGATGGGACAATATGAGGGTTGATTTAAATAATTAATTTGAAGTTTAATAATATAAAAATTTTCTATATATGAATTATTAAACATGTGTCTTTCGTTATCGTCTTTAAGTCAAGTAGAGACTAGGCTTAAAATATGATTATGTGGGAAATCAATAATATATATGGGCTCGTTTAACTAATTTTAGAAAGTCCATGGTTATTTAAAAAACAAAGAAGTGGAAGAAGAAAAATCAGGGATTTCGGTTCAACCATGTAGAACTAATTTCTGCTAAACCCTATCTTCACCGAGAGGAGGAGTTGGTTGATCAAGTGCTCGCGTGAACAGGTAGAGACATAATACGTTTGGCTTTCTTCTTCATTAGGTCGGGTCTTTGTAGTTTGCGATGTCAATTGCAAGAATTTGATTTTTGAGATATAGATATCTTCATGACTCTTTGGGTCACATCTTAACAATAAAGTTTCATTGATCGATCCATGAATGAGGGGTTTAGATTATTTATGTAATTGTTTCTGCTATACTTAAAATTTTTAAATATCTTATTACTGTAGTAAGCTCATCCTTCAGTCCAACCATCCAAATTCTTTTTCAAGCATCCAAGAATGCCCTTATTTTTTTCCTATATACGAAACGCCTACATATTGACAAAGTGAGCCCTTGAGATTTAGTGACCATGTATTGTCCAAATTGATTAAAGCTACCAAACTGATGGAAAAGCTCGAACATAAATCTAGTAGACCGAACATGAAAGATGAACCTAGATTTCAACCATCATCAACCCAAAAAGAATATTCTATTGCAAGATTAGAAAGGAGGATGATTGAGTATATGCAGGACTTAACAAGCAACTTCTAGTTCCGGGAAGAATCTTCAAAGCTCCAAGATGAATTCATAAGGAGATTATTAGACCTACTTACTGGACTTGCAAGTAAGTTGGTGGGTGAAACCCAAGGGACTTTTACATCGATTCCAGCTAAAAGAGAGGATGGCCACCTTGAGCGTAATTTTGTGATGACCGAGTCATAAAGCATGAGCAAAGAAGGTGAACCAAAGGATTGCTTACTTCACCCTATCACAAATCCGATAGAGGTGCTATTTAGTGTGTTGATAAAGTTAGCTCAAATAGTGGAATATGCGGGGTATTTTCTAGAAAGAATTGGAGATATGATGAATACATATGTTGGAGTTTCTCCAGTCATTGAGAACATCGGATGTGCTATGCAATGCAAACAGCTAAGCAATGACTGCAACATTCTCAACAATCCTGCTTGGCTTTAATAGGGGAATGCTTCTTTTATTTTACTTTTATTTATGTTTTAATTATTTATATAATGTAGTTTGAGAACACGATGGGGTATTAAAGGCTTGAAGCCTTGTGACTATTTAAGTTTATGTATTTGTATATATTGTGTCCTATTTTCGATTATGGTTGGATAGTGTGTTTTTACATGATGACAAATTAGTCTAATTTAGTTAATAATGATGGATTATATGCATACTTGATGAATCGTGGTTGTCATGAAATTCTCATATGAACTTGAACTTGTTGTGCTATTTGGTTATGGAATTTCTAGTTTTTGATACATTGTCTTTGCTAGTTGAGTAATTTGATGGGAATATTATATGGATGCTTGTTATAGATTTGGATTGGTCTTGATTGTTGAGTACTTTATAAGGCTAATTAATAAGCAATGCTAAGTTAGAGGCATGAATTGGGCACATAAATGACCTTTGTATTGTTTTAAACCATGTTACACCTATGTTTGTTTTATTTTTTTTAATTGTTTGAACCCCGTGAATGTCCAATGATCCCTACATAGTATGGGCATGTTGGTTGAAAAGGGGAAAAACAATTTCTCGAACTTGTGTTTTTTATTGATGTTCTTAGTAATGTTTTTAGTGCATGCTGTGGATTAATTACATAATTGATGGTAAAACCATTGTTTTAAGTTGACTATTGTGTTTTCATTAGTAGCATTCACATTCACTTGTACGGATTTTATTCATCATCTAGTAGAGTTTTTTTGTTAGCCAAGTATAAGTAAAATTGGCTCACTAGTGTTATGTTTAGTATTATTTCTATATTTATGTGATGTTTTGTGTTTTAGTGTTAGTTTTTGTTCATGAAAAAAAAAAAGAAAAAAAATTGAGAAAGTTTATCTAAAAATCCGAAAAGATTTTTATTTGTCTTTTTTATTTGGTGCCTTAGTGGTAGAAAGTATCAGTCTTGAGGTGGCTATTTAGAGGACTTCTTAGCTCTTCAAGATTTCTATAGCCTCTTTGCCTAAAGTATTGTAGACGGTTAACCAAAAAGATTTTATGTTTTTAATGTTTTGTGGTCATTAACTTTTATGACATATTTCAATAATTTTTAAGTGTTTCATGGGGACTATTTGTTAGAGTTTTTGGATTGAAATAAGTGTATATAAGTTTTCTTTGCTTTTTCAACCCTTTGAATTGTGAAAGTATTATCACTATATACATATATATATTCCCTAGAGTGAGGGTGTGAAAGTGACATAATTTTCAATGAGTGTTAATCATGATTACCTTGTGATATTTGTTTTTCTTATGACATTCGTTGGAATTGTGTGTGATTTTTATACTTGTGAAGTATGATTGAATTTTGACCAAAGAAATGATGTGGGCAAGTTCTTTGGACCATTTAAGCCAAAATGCCCAGCTAAATGTTATTTTATGCTTAGTGTCCCTTTTTGAACTTTAAAAGCCATATTTCTTTTTTTAACCATGTTATTTAGCCAACTTACTATTTTATTTTATCATTCTTTCTACTCAATATGTATAAATAGGAGATCTTGTCAAGACTTGTATTGTTATTTTTCTTGGCTGAGTTTGAGCATTGGTGGAGTGGGAATACCACCAGTTTAAAGGGCTCATCATACGTAGGAATCCAGTATAACTTCATATCCTTAGTTTTTCCAATAATATCGTTTATAGTGTATTTATTTCTCGTATATGGAATACCATGTTTAGGATTATTTCCATTAATATTATTATGTTTAATTAAACCAATTTTGGTTGGTCAATATGTGAAAAAGACCAATTTGGTCCCTTATCTTTAGAGTATCAACCAATTTGGTCCCTTATCTACCAAAAGGACCAACTTGGCATTTTTGTCCTTATAAATATTAACAAATTTAAGGATTTTGACAGAAATTCTAGACAAACTAATAGAATTTTTGACAACATTGTCATGTGTATTGGTCAATTAATTTGTCCATAATTTTTGTCATAAGTCCTAGATTGGTTCATTTTTTAAAGATAAGTGACTAAATTGGTCTATTGTGATAGATAAGGGACCAAATTGGTCGATATTCTAAAAATAAGGGACAAAATTAGTCTTCTTGACATTAGTTTTTGGTTAGTTACTTTAGTTATTTATAAAGCTAGTCCTATTGTTACTTGTTAAATGATTTTTAGTCTAAATGTTTTTATACTTTTGACATAAGGAAATTATGGTCAATTAAACAAAAAAATTTTACTAACCAAATAAAGTACTTTTGAAGTATTAAAATTTAAGAATAATACTTTTGAAATATTATATTTTGGAATGTTAAAAGAGGGGTTATTCCTTAACATTTATTTTCTAAAAATTATATTAGTTACATCGGCATGATTGAATACATTTAGAAATAAAGAAGTAAAGTACTTTGTAGTAATAATATCACAAGAATAAATATGATAAATATTTTTATGATAAAGTTAGTTATTGGTATAATATTAAATTGGGAAATAAATATTTTTGAAAATTAGTGGCCTTTGAGATGATAATACTCTTTGTTAAGATATTTTAGGTTTTCGATAATTTGTAGGTGGCATGATAATCTATATACGAGTAGGTTTATTTTTCAATTGAACTAAAGTAATACATGATAATTTTTTGATTGGGAATTAGTTAGCCTCATTGCTATGGTTTGTATTTGCTATATCGAGGTAAGTGGTTATTACCCCTTTGTCTTTTCGAAAACTATTTTTGCATCAAATTTTACTATTTGAAAATATTATTTTTGCTATAGAACTTGGACCTTACATGGATACTTGAATTTTTGGACATAATGAATTTATTTAACTGCCATTATTTTTGTAACTTTTTATGATTATTTTGCATGTATGTGATTGGCATATTTTCTTAGTAATTAATAATGGACTAAAACTCTTAAAAAATCATGAATAGTAAGAAGGAACTATAGTTTTGATTTTTTGTCCAGATGGCCTAAAACCTAGTATTCTATTTGGGTGACCTAAGATCTAATATTCCATTTATGAGTCAAGGTAAGTTTTGGTCAAATCCTTGACAACCTTTTCTAGTGGGGTCTCTAAGCACTAGACTAAGTTCAGTAAAACCAATGATAGCGTATTTGTTTTAGGAGTCCATAATGAACCATGATATGTATTTTGAACTTCGACATTATGAATTTGACTGTGGCTATCTAATTTGGAACATCTAAATATTAATTATGAATTCTGATTTTGATATTCTAATTTTGATTTTAAACTTCTGATCTTTGTGAAATCTATTTTGTAAACTTTTGATATAATGCCACTTTCTCTAAATGTACGTTATTTTGAAAAGATAGTTAGAAAAGAAACTTTTGCCATTATGTGAAATAAGGTTTTGTTATGAGTATGTGTTTTCGACATCTAATAAACACTTTATCAAATACTTCTTTATGACTATGTGATAGAACTTCAGCAAAATATATGTGTATGTAGCTTGTTTGGTCCATCATAGGCGGTGTTATCTGCTCATTGAGCAATTTGTCGCTCACCCCATTATTAACATTTTTGCAAAATTAGAGATTGTACAAGGACAGCCATGTGTATAAGGGTTATTGCACGCTGACAGTTAGACTTTCAACTTACAAGAGAAAGTTAGCTGGTTAAGAACTGGAGAAATATAAAGATATTTTGTACACATAATTCTATTTTGTGTTGCCTTGGGACTATTGGATAGTTTAGTTTATATTTTCTTAGTTGCATATTCAAGACTTTAATTGTTATGGATTGTTGAGTAATTTTATGAAGTTATTTTGAATTTTGTTTCATTTTTGGTGCCTTGTGCCTTTAAGGGGTAACTCTTGAGGGTACAGCAGTTGTCATGCGTCGACGTATGACGGCGTGAGGTATGACAGTTTTAGTGGTATCAGAGCTTAGGTTTAAAACCCACAAGGCAACTATTAAGGATTAGAATAAGGATCTTAATTAAACTTTGGTGACTTCGATTACTTTAAGATTGAGACTAATTAGGTAAGTGATTGGAGTACGTGTATCAGATTTAGTTCGATAAAAGTATGGATATGAAGGTATTATAAACAAGAGAAATGAATTAGTAATATTTGGAATTGAATGAAAAATTCAAAAAAAAAGTATATGACTCTCGAGAAATTAATGTGTGCGATTAGAGTTTCATTTTCAGATTGACTCTTTGTTCGGTTGAATTTTTAAGATGAGGATTTTGAAGTGCCCTACATGAAGAAAATGAATAACTGAGAATAAGATTTGTTTTAACTAACACCCCGATTGGAGCTGATTTCATTTATCAATAATCAAGATTTACAGTTCCTTATGTATGGGCATCCTACCCTATCCAAACTTAGCAAACCCTTTAAGATAGTAGGGATTGTGTTTTGGATAAATTCTATATACTCTGAATTTCTAATGCCCTCATTTGCTAGAAAATCTGCTATATGTTTAGTTTCTATAAATACATGATTGAAAGAAAAATTGCTTCCTATAGAGAAGGGCTTGATGAATTGGACTTGATGATCAATGCTCCAAGGGATTGAGGCTCGATTACTCAAAATGTTGAAAAGGACCAATGAATCCAGCTCCACCTCTACAAATGTCAAATTTAGCTTCTTACACAGTTTGAGACCACAACCAATGCTATAATCTCAGCCTACAAGTTTGTCTGATGGTCATAGAAATAGTACAGAAGGCTTTGATAATTTGACCATCGCTATCTCTTAGTATTCCACCTCCAGCTGCTTTCCAAGGGTTTCCATTTGATGCCCCATATACATTGAGCTTGACTATCCCAGTCGAAGGAAGAGACCATTTAATTACCATCGGATGTCTTGGTTTGGTTGTCAATATTGTCTGACAAAGATTATGATCTAGAAGAAAATCATCAGCTACTGCCTTCTGTGTGAAAGGATGAACACATGAGATATCTTTCAACTAAGAGCACACTTCTGTAGTGATGTGTTGGGGTTTGATAAAGACAATATTTTTAAGGAACCTAACAATTAAGTGTAAAGAGATCAAGAAAATGATAATATTCGTAACCATTTAAGTTTTGATTGCTTGAAGTGATAAGAATTCAGCTATTTTTGGAATTCTGACAGGTTTATTTTTGTGTTTCATTGTGGCTAAGAATATATTCTAGAATATATTATGTATTGTTTTGACTTCTTTTGATAATAAAAAGTATGGTTTACTTGTTGTTATAACTTATTTTTTCATAAAAGTATTTTGCTATATTAATGTCATATATGGTGAACAAGAATTTAAAAAAAAAAAGATTTAGAGCTATCACGACTTATTTAAAAATAAAATTGTACTCGTGTTGCATTTGTAAACTATAAAATTATTTTTCCATTAGATTGATACTCGATCTATGAATTATTGCCAATTATGGGATCCATTAAGTCGAAATCTTGAGGCAAGTTTCCAGCATGTCGGTTATGGAGTATTCTTATATGTTGTCTAGTATTGAGAATGTATATTCCTACTAAGATGGCCAATAATGAGATATGTAGATGAAATTACATAGTAGGATTCAATCGAAATTGGAAAATATAGGATTTTGGGGAAATTGATAAATGCTCGCAACTCAAAGGTTGCAAATATTTTTTGGAAAATTTTTGGTATGGCAGTGGTTAGAGGAATCTTATGTGCAGATACTTTGGGCAACTGAATTTTTGAAATCTTATTTGTGGTTAGTGTCTAATTGCGATTGTGAAATATCAAGAAAGGAATCTAAAGCATAATTGGTCCAATTAGTATGAGTGATTTTGATGATATCTTAGGAAGGAATTAGTTGGCTAAATATGGTGCTAAGAAGGACTATAGAAGTAAGTGTATAATCTTTACTAGATGAGTAGAATTGAATTATCAATTCAATAAGGGTAAAATAAAGACACCTCGAAGAATATTAGTAAGTGTGACAAAAGCAACTAACGTAATAAAAGGTTGGCAAGGGTACTTAACTTTTGTGGTACACACCTAATGAAATGAATGAAACTCAATGATTGTACGATTAAGGAATTATTTTATTATTACTATTATTATTATTTTGAAGTGCATATGGAGGAATTACATGGAATACCTTGGATATGAAAAAAAAAATTAAGATAAACTTGGCACATGTGATTGTGCTAGTATGTAAAGTTCTATATAGGATGACTCGATTAAAGTTGAAAGAAGTGAAAGAACAATATATTACAAGAATTCTGTATCTAACATTGAATAAAAAATTCGTTAGACCAAGTGTTTCATCATGGGATGCACCCGTGTAGATCATAAAAAATAAAGATAGAGTTAGAGTGGGCGTATTGATTATAAGAAGTTGAACAAGATTAGAATTAAGAATAAATACACTCTCCCTAGAGTTGATGATTTAGTTGATAATTTAAGGGTATGAAAGTATTGCATATCACTAATTAAAGATTAAGGAGGTTTATACACCTAAGGTGATATTTTTGAACGCATTGTGGACATTATAAAAATTTTGGTAATATCATTTGGCTTGACCAATGCTCTTGCAAGATTCATGGATTAGTTTTAGGTTTCAATTGGACATATTTGTAGTGGTGTTTGTTGATAACATTTCGATTTATTTCCTAAATAAGGAAACTCATGAGAAGCATGTAATAGAAGTACTAAGTATTTTAAAAGAAGTGAGTTGTGCACCAAACTTAGCAAGTATGAGTTTTAGTTGTTATGTGTAACTCTTCTAAGACGTGTGGACAATTTATAGGAGTTTTGTGGATCCTATAAGTGTTACTGAGGTAAGAAACTTTTCAAATTGGGTGGTTACTCTCACAGGTTCATTAAAGGATTTTCAACTACTGTATCACTATGAGGATGGTTGACATAAAACAAAAGTATAATTGGTGTAATTTTTGGCATGAGAAAAGAGCTTTCGACATTCGAAAGAGAATTTGACAACATTATCTAATTTAATTGTACCATTTGGAACTAGAGAGTTAGTAATTTTAAAGATAAGTCTAAGAATGCATTAGATTGAATGTTGACGCAAGTGATAAGGTAAGGAAAAATCACATCATTAATCTTGCAACTATTTCATTAAAACCAAAATGGTCCCTCAACTTTAATTTTAGCTGTATTAGTCCCTGAGCTAAATATTTGTATCTAGTTTTGATCCCTAAATTGCGGTTTCGCCCAAAACATAAATTTTTTAAATTTTGACTGGTGTTGACTAGGGACATAATCGTCAAATTATCTAATCCCGATTGTTTTTATTTTTTAAAGTCACCCCTTTAGTCCTCCAACTATTTCATTAAAACCAATATGGTCCCCAACTTAATTTTAGCCGAATTCGTCCCTGAACTAAATATTTGTATATAATTTAATTCCGAAATGGCGGTTCCACCCAAAATATAAAGTTTTTAATTTTAATTGGTGTTGACTACGGACATAATTGTCAAATTATCTGGTCCTATGATCGTTAGAAATGGAAACACCGAGGAGTATGATGATACTAACTTGATAGCTTTACAAATTATAGATAACTTCGATTTCATCTCCAAGTCCAAAATTGATCTATAAAGTTTCCTCTGGAAGATAATTATGTCCTTACCATTGAACTCACCCACCAGAACTGGGAGAAAAAAGAGAAAATGAAGTAGTGTTTTGCAAGGTAGTTGTTGGTTACATATTGGATTTCAAAGAAATCGTTGATATAGATGTATCTCGGAAGGAATAAATAGAGGCTATAGAGAAAAGTCCGGCTACTAGAAGATGGAGGATATGGGAAACGAGAGAGTGATGAAGTGGTGATTGTTGCAACGGAAGGGTGGGATAGTAGGAGAGAGAGAGGGTAATGGAGAAGGAGGAAATAGTAGCGGTAATGGGGTAAGAGCTAGGATCAACATGGGTAGGAATTGGTGAAGGTTGCGGTGGAGGGATGGGGGTAGCAAGAAAGGAGAGATTGGGAATAGGAAAGGTAGCCAGTCTCTTTCCCATTCTTGCCATTCCTACAAAAATTAGATGTGAAAATCCCGGCAACCAAATAAGTGCTCTAATACCCTACACTTCTAAGATTTCGCAACCCTTAACTTACAATCAACCTTAGTATACACAAGATGAATTTCATTAAGTTAGTTCTAAAACTAAGGTATATGCACATTCCTAGAATTTTCGTAGTATTAAAATTGAATAAGGGTGAATCATAGGACATAATTAATGTTCTAGGAATTGAATTCATGTACCAATGTCTTGTATTTTTACATTTTTATATCATTGAGACAATTCATCAAACACTTGGCATGAACAAATAAAGAATGAATTTTCCTATATATAAAGAACATACAATCTCTTCCCAATCAACAATTCATTCACAAATCACTCAAACCACATATTAAACTTCCAATCCATGAAAAATTAGGAAAATTAAATTATTTAAAATCAAAAAGTTCTTGCAATTCAGTCATAGATCCAAAAAGGCAAAGGATAAAGAACTTGATGGAGTTTAACCCTTGGAAAAGAAAGGATTTGTTGTTAATGGAATGGATTAGAATGTAATTTGATGGTAAGAAGTGTTGGGGATTGGAGGGGGTTGAGAAGAGAATGTTGAAAGAAAGAGGGGGTGTCCATTTAAATGTTTGGAAAATAAGGGTTTTACCCTTATAATGTAATGTGCACACATGTGCAGCCGGGAAGGCTCGCGTGCAAAATAGTAGCTCCGTTTGCTTTGATTCCTCTAACACACATGCACGAGGCTTGAAGCACACCTGTGCATGGTCATCTTGCAATTCTGGATGGGAATTTCAACTACCGGTTTTTGTGCACATATACACCAAATGGTGTGCATGTGCATACAATCACACTTCCAAGCATAAAATTTTCATACCTAAATCACTCACAATAAACATGCCCTTCAAATGATAATTTTGTCCGTTTAACTTGTAATTAAGATGATTTTCAACCCTAAAATCCAAGAACATGATAAAAACTTTAAAGAAAACAAATAAATTAAATCAAATATAAAAGGACATAGGTTGCTCCCATGCAGCTCCTTCATTTATTATCGTTGGCTCAACTTGATGTTCTTTCTTCTCAATTAAGTAACTCCCATGTTGAGAAGTCTAAGAACCTTTCTCTTCACTGTTCTCATAAAAGATGGATTCAACCTCCTCTACTCTTTCAAAACTTGAACAAGTTGCTCTTCCTGCTGTGCATCGCGTTGACTAGAAATGATCACATTCTCCTTATTCTTATCCACTATAAACAAGTGTTTTAGGTGACTAGGGATTGATGGTTGTAATTTGGAACTGCTTCCTGCACAACAAATACCACGAACATCTCAGTAGTAGTTGGTAAAACGTTGGAACCTATGTCACTCGTCTGCTGCGACATGGAAGATCTTCTAATTGCTACCATAGGCTATTGCAAATTAGCATTGGAAGACAAGCTCTTATCATTTTTCTTAAAATGTTAATTTAGACACTCTTCTACTCTATTGTTGATGTTAGGTCCACAAATTTCCTAGTTAGGCTTAAGCACATCAATCACAGAAACAAGGTTAGTATGTTTCGAAGATTCTACATCATTATAAATATTAAACTTAACACTAGTTTCACCAAACTCCATACCAAGTGTGCCATTAGAAACATCTATCTTAGTTTGAGAACTAGTTAAGAATGGTCTTCTAACAAAATAGATACATTAGAATCATCTTTTTCCATTTCAAGCACATAAACGTCGGTAGGAAAAACCAAATTCTCAACTTGAACTAAGATATCTTCCACTATTTCCTTTAACTCGTCTAGTATGGCTTTTTCAATATTTGTATTGCTCTTTTCAGGAAGAGAATTCTGAATTGTAGATGAAACATTACTCCCAACTTCTACTTTCCTCATCCTGGTCTCTTTTTTCTTTCTTTTGTGGGTACACAATTCCTTCAAAGACTTAGCATAATGAGGTATTTGTTTAATGGCATCTAATAATGGAATATTTACCTCACACATACTCAAAGTATCATATAACTCTCTGTTGGGATCCTCTTTTGCAAACTCCTTTAATGCTTAGGGAATGGTGGCTCAAGTTTATATTCTGGCTACAAAGTTGACATACCTTCGCTTTCTTTCTTGTTGCCTAGAACAACTTTCTTTTCAGCTTTGGACTTCTTCTCCTTGGCCTTAACATGTTCAGAAACTAATTTTTTGGGCACCTCAACCTTTTTTCCACTTCTTAACACACTTGTAGTAACATTTTGCTTAGGATTGACAATTGTCTGAGAGGGCAATTTGCCAAAATTCTATGCTTCCTAACTGACTAATTTCTGCTGCCATTTGTCCCATTGATTTTGCAATTATTGTATACTATCCTTAGTTTACTATTAAAATTGCATAGTATTAGAAGTCAAAGCATTTATCTTTTCCTCTAAAAAATTTACTAGATTGAGCAGCAGGATTGGATTGTTGTCTTTGGGTAAATGGAGGCTTGTACATTTGAAAATTCTGTCGATTTTGTTGAGGGAATTGCTGTGTTAGATACCCATATCTAAGATTAGGATGATCCCCCACCCAAGATTAAAAGTATTTGAATAGGGATTATTATTTGCTTGGGGTTTCCCTGGAAATCTTCCTGCTACATTTACTTATTCTAGGGACACATCTTGTAAGGTTGGACACATGTCTGTCGGATGTCTCTTGTTTGAACAAATCCTGCAAGTTTTCACAAGATGAGTAGTTCTTGAAGCCAATTGACATACAAAAGAAGTTAAATTGGCCATTTGTTGTTCTAAAGATGAAACACTTACCTCATTAACACGTATTTAAGAGTTTGTTCACGTCGCATTCCAAACTTCTGAGAACATGTTGCTATATTTGATATCAACTCACGGGAGGCATCAATAATCAAATTATCCAATGCTCCTCCACTTGCCGCGTCGATCATGTTTCTCTCGTTAACCAACATGCCATCATAAAAATATTGAATTAATAAAGAGCCACTGATTTAATGGTAAAGACCATTTGCATAAAGTTTCTTGATACATTCCCAATACTCATACAAGGACTCGTCATTGCATTGCCTTATCCCACAAATTTCTTTCCTTATATATGCAGTTCAGGAGACTGGAAAATATTTTGGCAAAAGCAACTTGTTTATCTACTCCCACGTTGTAAAGCTCCAAGGTAAATTGAACAGCTAGTCCTTTGCCTCAACTTTAAGCGAGAATGGGAATCTCTTTAACTTGATGTGCTCCTCCGGAACACCAATGGGTCACATACTTGTACATACTACATGGAACTCCTTCAAATGCTTGATTGGATCCTCATCCCCTGTCAATCCATGAAAAGAAGGTAAGAGATGGATTAGTCAGATTTTAAATCAAAAGGCATATTTGCATCTAATTCTAGGTAGGCAATGCAAAGAGGTTATTGATTTAAGGTTGGCACTGCCAATTCCCGAAGAGTTTTTTGTGCCATGCTAGTTTCACCCTATTCTTCTTGATTCTCGACAAAAAGGCAATCAAAATGTTGATTTTTCCCTAGTTGTTTATCTCTTAATTCCTTCCCTAATTTGAGTTGCATTCTCTGTATTTCTGGATCAAATTAGAATTCAACTTGTCCAGCAAATCGGGTCACTGGCATACATAATTAGTGGAAGAAATAATAACACAAGAAAAGAAAATAAAAATAGAAATTAATAGCACAAAAATAAATCAAACTGCTCCCCAGCAACGGTACCAAAATTTTGGTAGTACTATCGTAGGCACCCAAAATTAATCGAATGCTATATACCAATACAGTAGTGGAGAATTCGAGTCATCCCACAAAGAACGGAGTGCATTATTGTTTGTGCTCAAATAAAAAAAGGGGGTTTTGAATAATTTTTTACATGGAAAAAACTATTGCAAGAATTTAAAACTGAAGAGAATTCAATAAAAGAAGGATCTTTGTTTCAGTCATATCCACCATGAAAAATCTATTGGTCAATCATCGATACCAAGGATAATTTAGTTTTTATACCAAATACTAATTGAAGAATTAACCCGTTTTCCAATTCAAAGTTGATTCTTATATCTTTTCCTAAGTTGGTTAATTTTCAACGCGATCTAATTAACCCTAACTATCAAATTAATCCAGACACGCATCATAAATTAATTACTAGAAGCATTAGAACCAACAAGATCGATTAGGCTAATATAACATAAACACATGTGATCATGTCAATTAGTTGATTATTTTCCCTAGATTCAATAATGCTAATTGAGCAATTATTAACCCAGTTGTCTCACAGATTGAATTGAACAAAGAAATCAAAAACAATGCAGTAATAGATTGATTCCAATAAAGTTCACTATTTTGCAGTCATAGCAATTAAGAAGAACAATCATAAAATTGATGCAGAAAAATAATCAATACTTGATATAAAAAATGAATAGATTAAGGTACAAAATTCTCACAACATACTAGAATCAACCATGGCTTCAATTTTATTCACTAAGAAAGAAGGTTTAAGCACTAATTGCCATGGAAGAGCGCACAAGAATTTCTGCTGAAAAACTAACGATGGAAAATTAAGAAAAAGAGTCATCATTTCTATTCACCCTACAAGGGATATTTACAGTGAATACTAGGTTTATAATTCCTACCTAAAAATAAGAACGCGAAAACACTTGAAAAAGATCCAATCAGATGAAAAAATCTATTGAAAAATAAAAATCTCGTAACTATACTATTACGCTTGCATATGCACTCCTTGAAAATCGCGCATGTATGCAAGAACCATTCCGTCTGATTGTGCTCACTGGGATTTGCTCGCATGCATAGCTCCTGGGTCGCACATGTTTGCAACTTCTTACAGTAACTGTGCACTATCTTCGGCTTTGATTTTGACCTTGATGCAAATGGAATTTCATAAAATTCCAAGCGTAAAAGTTGTCGCTCTTTCTCTTACTTTCCAACGCATCTTGAATCAAATCAATCGGAGCTTGGACAAGAAAGTTCTATTCAAAATACGAAACAGTGTCCAGATTGATCCATACTCGTGTACATATCATCCTTGAAATTTTCTTCACCTTTTTCATCCTTTTAAATCCTTTTTCACTTCAACCCTATTAAAAATAAGAATAACCAAATTAAGCTCATTGTTAACTAAAATCTTGCTTACAATACATAAAAATGCAGTAAATGAACATAAAATTTAAGACATTTTTTAGTTTATCAATGAGAAACTGAAAACTCTAGTAAACTAGAGTTATTTTACTTCTAAAATAAAGCTTTTTGATAGTTTAATCCCATATTTGGTGTTTCATTAAGTGTTTGATTTTAATTGTTTGCATTTGCATTACTTCTAAATATTAAGACATTAGCATGGTTTTTGCTTCGTTTTAGTATCATTGATTACATATTAAGATAAGTGTTTTGTAGGATTTTATTGTGTATGTTATATTACTTGCATTTTCTTGATTTGGCACTTGAAACTAACTTGATTGAATTGACTTTTGTAGTGCAAGGTATGTGAAGAAGAAGAATTTGTTAGCCTTGACAATAACTTGGAAAGAGAATTGAGAAGGATTTGAAAAGAAAAAAGGGTACAACAAGAATTGGAAAGAATCAACATGGCAAATCCCCAACAAAATCCAAGGATCTTAAATGATGGTAATGAAGAACGTGTAGAAGGAGTTGGGAATAATGAATTGGGAGGTAATGGTCTTGGTAATGGGAATGAAGTGAATGGAAATGGTAATTTAAGTGGTGAAGTGGACAACATTAGGCATGGAATAAATGAAATGGATGTCCGCTAAGAGATTATGCAATGGCAAACTTTGATGGAGCCAATTCTAACATAGCAAGGATGCTATTATCAGCAAGCAAATAATTTCAAAATCAAGCCTGCTCTTATCCAAATGTTGCAAGCTCATGCGATATTCGATATAGGTCGAAACGAAGATCCATGTACATATTTGATGAATTTTGAGGAAGTATTGAACACTTTCAATTACAACGGAGTCTATCCCAATTGTATTCGTATGAGAGCACTTCCCTTCTCTTTGTGAGATAGAGCAAAATGGTGGCTACAATCTTTTAAACAAGGGACATTCACCATGTGAAAGCAATTGGCTCAAGAATTTTTATCGAAGTATTTTTCTCGTTCATGAACCGCCAAACTTACAAATGAAATCACCTCGTTTAAGCAAGCCATAGGTGAAGGTCTTAGTGAGGCATAGGGAAGGTTCGAAGAATTGTTGAGAAAGTGCCCATATCATGCTATTCCCCTTTGGCTTCAAATTCAAACATTTTATAATGTCTTGACTCAAGAAACTAAATCGATTGTTAATGCATCTGCGAATGGTTAGCTCAATTATTCAGTGTATAGGATGGCATCTAATTACTGCCATTATGGTCCTATTGCTCTACTAGGTGCTCAACCACAAGTTCAACAAGCCAATCTTCAATATGGAGGTGTCTCAAATTTGAACTCAAATGAAGCATTTCTTGCTCAACAATGAATGATGATGAATGTTATAAATAACTTGACTAGAGTTTTGGATAACTTGGGAAGAAGAAATATTTCAAACGCCATAGCCCCATCATCTTAAGCACCCCTTATTTGTGATTTTTGTGGTAGGGGTCACTTAAACGGCCAATGTGAAGTTTCTATGGAACCAAATGAACAAATGAATTATGTCTCTAACCAATCCTTTTCAAGAAATCCCTCTGTTGTATATGGTAATACCTACATTTTCTGTTGGAGAAACCATCCAAACTTCTCTTAGAGCAGTCAAATTCACCAACAAAGTCCTTATCAACCCAATCCTCCACAACAAAATTTTCAAAGTCAAGCCTCATTCTCTTCTAGACCTACCAACCTCCTCTAGCTTCATCAAAGGAATTTCCAAGCCAATTCTTATCCGCCTCAACAAAATCCTTCTTTCCAACATCAACCACCAAGGCCTCTATAACAACCACCCAACCATTCCTAACCAACGTATAATGATCACTACTCTCAAAAGGACAATGCTGAAGACGATAATCTAAGGAAGGAGTTGGAAACTTTGAGGAGGAAAAATGAAAATTGGATGAGGGAAAGTAAGAATTGAAGAACGGATTATGAGAATTTAAAAAAGGACCAAGAAGCTGTCACAAGGAACCTAGGAGCTACAAATAGGAGCTTGGAGATTCTAATTGGCCAAATAGCTTGGTACCCTAATGAAAGACCAATAGGGCCTCTTCCTTGTGAGACAATTCCCAATCCAAGGGACCAACATGTAAAAGATCAAATTGGAAGAGGACAACACAATGCTATAACTTTAAGGAATGGAAAGGAGTTGATGGTAGAAAGTGACAATCATGAAGTTCATAAGGAAGTCTGAAATCAAAAGTTAAAGGGTGAATCAAGGTAGTTGAAGAACAAAGTTAAGTCAATTGTGACGAAGAAAAGAAAAGTGAGATGGCTGAAGTCAAAGCTCAAAAGAAGAAAGGGTATAGGATAAGAAAATTGAAGAACTTTTGAATACACACCCTTAAGTGAAAATACTGTTGTTGGCCCCAAAGCAACCTAAGAGGGGGGGTGAATTAGGTTGTCTCAAAAAACAAACCTTTTGAAGTGCTTAATGAAAATACAAACTTTGTGCAACAAATGAATACTTAAGCACAAATGATCAAAGATAAATATTTAGCAATCAAAGCTTAAAGAACAAATAAAAGATTGAGATAAAGAATATTAAACCAAACTCCCAAGATTCTCAAGCTTGGAGTACATCCACTAGTAGTGCCTCTTCAAAGAAAGTGAGGCAATAACCTTCTTGTACACAAAGTAGGCTCACCCTTGCACCAACTAAGTTCCTCTAGTTGAGCCAAAGGGTTTTACACTACAACCTCACTTTTCTACACTTGTTCAGACATCCCTCTACTCTTACACTTGAAGATCACTCACTAGTCTACTCTTGCTCACACTAATTCCCACTAGTTGAGCCAAGAGAACTATACTACTCAAACCAATACAACCCACAATATTTTAGCCTATTTCTCCCCAAATACCTCTTACAAGTGTTTGTATTGAATGTGGTAGTTCCTTGCATCATTTGGAAGTCCTTGGGCTATTTATAGATGAAAGATGTGCTAAAATTTGAGCTCTAACGGTCAAAAAACTAGCTGTTAAAAACTAGCCATTAGGGGTTCGGACGGTGGGTTCGAACGTCCGTTCATGCGTCCTACAGTATGAACAGTGTCTCGGACGGTCATATGCATCCTACAGCTTGATGAACAGTGTCTCGGACGGTCATATGCGTCCTCTAGCTTGATGAACAGTGTATCGAAAGGTCATATGCGTCCTACAGCTCTGACAGAAACTTACTTCATTTTGAGCTCCTTTTTTCGGACGCTCCCTTGCGTTCGATCTCCTTTCTTTCGGTTAATTTACGCTCTTCATTGTCCGAAATGTGATGTTCAACTTTTGGTTGTTTTTCTTGATTGTGTTTGGATGATCATTTTCATCCGATCCTTCCTGTTTTTCTGCATACTTGTTTGCAAACCAATAGTATGATTTGGTCATCATCAAAACATGATTATCATAACTGGAGTTCAACAACTGTTTCCTCAAAGGTTGATTGACCCAAAGAAGGAAAAAAAGGATAAGCATTTCAATCAATTCATTGAAGCATTCAAAATGCCCCACATTAATATTCCCTTAGTTAAATCACTCACAAAGATACCCCACTATGCCTGATTTATGCAAGATATTCTAACTAAGAAAAGAAAGTGGAATGATGAAGAAAGGTTATGTCTCAATGCAAAGTGTAGTGTAATTGTCCAAAAGGTGATGCCACCGAAGCTAAAAGATCCTAGTATTTTCTCTATACCAGTGAATATTGGGGGCTACATATTGAACAGATCCTTGTGTGCTTTGGGTGCAAGCATAAACTGTGACGTCTAAGGCAATCTATAACAAGTTGGGATAACAAATGCAATGTCAACATATATCATCCTCCAATTGGCAGACATGTCTGAAAGGAAACCATATGGATGTATATTAAGACACATCTTAAGTGTATAAGCACATTTTTCTAGTGGATTTCTTGGTGCTCGAGATGAGAGAAAAGTCAAATATTCCATTGATCTTGGGAAGACCTTTTCTATCCACCGTCGATGCCATGATTGATGTGAATCAAGGGAAGTTGACCCTTCAAATTGAAAATGAAATTGTGGAATTCAATGTCATTGAATCAAATGAGAATATTCCAATTTTTACAAAATGTTTTACCAACAAGTCATTTGATTCTTTTGTTGATAAGTTCAATGAAGTTGCACTCAAAGATGAGAAAGAAGAACCAATGGATAAGGCAAGGGATGACTTGAAGAATAAGTTAAAGGAAAAGCTACTTGATGTGGAATGTGATATGACGAAGAATCAATAGGCTATGTTTCTGCCAAGAATCGGGAAGTTAAAGTTGACAAAAGAGTGAAAATACGTAGAAAGAGGAGTTGGAGGTACGAAAAGAAATTTGGTGTGGTGTTTGGTATATTAGCTCTTGCTAATGCTTGGAAAAAGCGATATGTTCATGTGAAAGCCAGGAATCAAGCATCTTTAGTGGAAAAGGGAATCAAACTCTTCCCATGGAGACCAAAAGGAAAAGGATGGCTGACAATCCTCAATTGTTTCATTTGAGCAAGTCTTGTCATAGCAAAACTAGTGACTATAAATGAGTGCTTCTTGCAAGACAATCTAAGCTTTAATTTCCATGCTTTTTTTAGATTTATTTCTGGTTTAATTTTAATTCGGTTTGATTAGGTTAATTTTAGATAAAATTTAGGTTCTAAATGATTTTTATGTTTCTAAGGAATTGAAGTGGACTGTTCACTTATATTGGTGTTTTCAATGTTTGTAGGAGGTGAGAAGATAAGAGATGAAGTTAGAAAGAAGAAGGAAACGTTCACAAAGTGTTGAAAATATTGTCTATAGAAGATTAACTTCGATGTCAAGACATGAATTCTTGGATGTCACGACATCAACTTCACCTTGTAGGAGGTTCAGTTTGGTGTCATGACATCAACCTCGAACTTTGGTTCAGTTTGGTGTCATGACATCAACCTCGAACTTTTACAAAGGCAAAATTTTTGGCCTGCTTCGATGTCTACAATAATTTTGCCTGCTTCGATATCTACAATAATTTTTGAATAATTGTGGGGTTGTGTATGGATTATCAAGAAGATTATTTGGATTGATTGTTCAGATTAATTGGAATATTTGTGAATTACTTGGATGAATTTGTCAATTTTGAATTTGTCAATTTCTTTAAAGATTGATTGGAATTTGACATATTGTTTGTGAATTAATTAGTTTACTGTGGTTAATTTTGGTTGACTGTTTTGGCAATTTTATTTGATTGTTGACTGAGTTTGTTGAACGACAATGACAAGGAGAGTGTATTGTCTTGGTAAATATTGATTAGCTAATTCAATTCACAAACAAGTTATAATTAAGCCTTAATAAGCCTAATCATTACTTACACACGCTTGCAAGGATACGAAGTATGTTTGTAGGCGGGTTAGTAAGGGATCGTTCCCACGAGGACTATTGGACAAGTACTAGGGTTCAAGAATCTTTATACCAGCTAAACAAATTAATTGCATGATTTTGTTCTACCTAACTAAAGTAATTCTAATCAATAAGAAAATAAGAACAATCACTGAAACTAATTAAAACTAAAGAAAGCAATAAAATTTACTGAAAGCAAACATAAATTAATAAACTTGAAAAGTAAATGCAATACGATTAAATTAAAATTACAAAATTGTAATAGAAACTAGAATTAAATTATAAAAAAAAAAAAAGCAAACTTAAGAGCGTAGCCAGAATAAGAGTTGATGTGCTTGAAGTCTTAAACAAGAAGAATAACACCCTAATCTATGGTTTCCCTAATCTAACTAATGGCTACTTGACTTATTACGTATCTTCAAATCCTCTCTACAATGGGGTATTTATAGGTGATGCATGAGCGTTTTATCCCCTTAGATGGTAAAAATACAATAAACTTCGTAAAAGAGTCTAACCAAGTGGAGAAAACTTCCAAAACAAGTAATTTCTGTAACCTACAGTCCATCGTGCGCAAATGCACACAAATTCCTCATGCATGTGCGCAAGAAAGCACTCCTGGAAACTTGCTCACTGGAATTGGCACATATGCATAGGCCTTGGGTCGTACATGTGTGCATCTCTGCACTTTTCTTCAATTTCAAGTGGTGTACAATTATGGGGCAAGGGGTACTAGTGATAGGCACTACCTGCAGTTCTCAAAAATTTTCTTCTCAATTTCTCCTAGTACCCCTTGCCCCATAATTGTACACCACTCACCCATACAAATTCCATCCTTATTTAACCACCTTTCACCCTTTTATCCCCTTTAACAAATAATGTGTGCAATAAAGCTCTTAAGGGACATTTTGGCATGGATGATTGAAAATTTAAAAAATTTATTAGGCACATAAAGGTAGGTTGAATGAGTTTTAACAAAAGAAAACAAATGGTGTTTCTCTCCATTCTTTACAAATTAAGGCTCAAATAAGGTACTAGGGATAAAAATTTTAACAACATTGGCTTGAAAGGCTCAAACGTCCAAGGAAATCTTCTATCCTCATATTTAAAATAAATTAAGTTGTCTACAATTTTTGCTTTGAAAATGTAAGAAAACAAGTTCTAGGATGCAATATAAGTGAATTTACATAATTATCTCTAAGTGTTAGAAATTTAGAACTTGATTGTACAGTCTATATATAAATGGAATATTGAAAATCAGGCACCATATCAAATTTTAAATACTTTGAAAAATATTTTGATGTACATTCAAATTTTAAAAAATAAAGGCACTTCTAAACAAGATACTGTTATTGTTGTTTTTTATGGTTTTACTAGTACCTTAAATAGTTGGTGGGAAAATTATCTTTCTGAATAGCAAAAATATGAGATTTTAACTTCTACTAAATTAATTATCAAACAAGAAGGAACTTCTTCCATTCCTACTTTTATTTCTGATGTAGCATTTTCACTTATATCTAATATTATTAAGCATTTTCTTGGTGATACAAAAGTTATTTCTAATGTTCAAAAAGAACTTTTAATGAATTTAAAATGCCCAACTCTTTCTCATTTTAAATGGTATAAAGACACTTTCTTAGCTGGAGTTACGCTAAGGTTAGATTGTTATTCTAGTTTTTAGAAAGAGAAATTTATTTCCAGTCTTCCTAGTCTTTTTGCTCGAAGAATCTTACCATGATGAACAAAATGTTCCTTATGATGCTATTACTTATGGTGATATTATATTTGTTTGCACTGATGAAGGTTTCAAATTGTGTAATGATATAAACTTGAAAGCGCAAATTAAAAAATATAAGCGAAGAACTAATTTGGTGATTTTGGTGCACAAATTGCTTATAATAAGCCTCATATTCCTTTAGAAAAGGCTGTATAAAGAAAATTCAAAAGATGAAAAAAGAGAAATCTTTTTCTAAAAAGAAAAAATCATTTTTCAAAACCAAAAAAGAAAATAAAATGACTGACTTAGAGGTGAAAAACTGGATAAAAAAGAATATTACTTGTAGAAAATGTGGTAAGAAAAACCATTATGCTAATAAATGTAAAACCAAGAATATCACAAATTTATTTTTAAAAAATCAATAATTTATCTATTGATGATGAGAAAAAAGAAGAATTAATTATTTCTATCATTGATACTGACTATTCTGATGTTGAATCAGCAGATTCAAAAGAATATACTTCTTCTTCAGAGGATGGTGATTGTAATTTTAATAATAATTGTTCTTGTTCCCTGAATGATTGTTTTCCTTCTATCTTAGAAGCAAATAATTTCAATTTTTTTACTCTTACAGATAGTCAAAATCTTTTCTTTGATTTAATTAATGCATTGCAAGATGATCAACAAAGAAAATAATATTTATCTCAGTATAAAAAGATTTTACCCTGAAAATGAAAAAATTAATCAAAATAATAAGCCATCATCTTTACCTTTTCCTTATAAAGATAAATTAAATGATTCACAACAAATCTTTACTTTAAAAGAAGTTTTAGAAAATGTTAATCAAAGTTCTTTTAATAAGCTAGTTATCATACCTATTTTAAAAAGAGAAATAAATCAACTTAAAGAAGAAATACAAATTTAAAACAAATAACAACAATAATGGAACATATTTATTCTTCTGGAAAAGTTTTCACAAATTTTAATGAAAATTATTTAGAAGAAAATCCTGAGTCTTCTTCTAAACAAAAAGAAAAAATTATTGATAATGATTTTTTACAAGTTTCTTCTGTATATTTTGTTCAAAAATATTTTATACAAGTCACTTTAGTTATAAATAAAGTTTCTGTATTTTCTTCTATTGTTATGATAGATTCTGGTTCTAATATTTGCACTATGCGTGAAGGACTTGTTCCCTCTGATTTTTTTGAAAAAAACTTCAACTATTTTGCAATTATGCTGCTGAAGGGTCAAAAATTCATGTCAATTACAAGATTTCTAATGTTTGCATATTCTCAAAAGACGAAAATTATATTTGTTTACTTTTTGTATTGACAACTAATATTAATGAGCATGTTATCTTAGAAACGCCATTTATTGTTCAAATGCATCCATGTTATTCTAATGAAAAAATCATTTTTAATAAAGAAAAGTGCTTGATATTTGATTTTGTCATGCAACTACAAATACATATTTTGTTCATTCTATTAAAGAAAATATTCATTTGAAAACAAATCAAATTAATTTTTTACAAAATAAAATTTGGAATTTTAAACTTGAAGAACAATTGGAAGATTTTCATATACAGCAGAAAATTAAGCATGTACATGATAATATTTTATTACATGTTTGCAATAATTTACCTGCTGCATTTTGGCATAGAAAAGTTCATCTTTCTTATGAAAAGGATTTTGATGAAAAGAAAATCCTTACTAAAGCTAAACCATCACAAATGAATAAAGGTTTGAAATGGTTGAATTTTACAGAAAAGAAATAGATGATCTATTAGCCAAAAATATAATTAGAAAATCCCACTCTTCGTGGAGTTGTTCTTCTTTTTATGTTAATAAAAATTCAGAAATAGAAAGAGGCACTTCAAGATTAATCATTAATTATAAACCGCTTAATAAAGTGCTCCAATGGATTAGATACCCTATTCCAAATTAAAAGAATTTGTTAAATAGAACAGTTAATTCAAAAATATATTCAAACTTTGATTTAAAATCTGATTTTTGGCAAATTCAAATTGTTGAATAAGACAAATATAAAACAGCTTTTATTGTACCGTTTGGTCATTATTAATGGAATATCGTGCCTTTTGATCTTAAGAATGTACCATCTGAATTTTAAAATATTATGAATAATATATTTTCTTCATATCCTTTTATTATTGTTTATATTAATGACATGCTTATATTATCTAAGTCTTTAGTCCAGCATTTCAAGCACTTGAATGTATTTTAAAATATTACCTAAGCAATTGATAATCGTATTGTTGTATCTGCAAGAAAAATTAAACTTTTTCAACTACAGGTTAGATTTCTTGGTTATGAATTAAATAAAGGTCAGATTACACCTATTGCTAGATCTATTGAGTTTGCTGATAAATTTCCTGATGAAATTAAATATAAAACTCAGTTACAACATTTTTTTAGGAAGTTTAAATTACATAGGTGAATACTATAAACATCTTGCACAGGATTGTAAGTTTTTATATCAAAAATTTCAGAAAAATCCTCTCCCTTGGACTAATGCTCATACTACTGCTATCAAAAGAATGAAACACAAAGTTAAAAAAATTATTCGTTTTAAATTTAGCATATTATAATTGGTTTAAAATTGTTGAAATAGATACTTCTGATATTGGTTATGGTGGTATTTTTAAACAAAAAAATTCCTGTAATAATAAAGAATAACTAGTTAGATTTACTTCTAGAATTTGAAATATAACTCAAGAAAAATATGTTACAATAAAAAAAAAATTCTTTTAGCATAGTTTTATGCATTACTAAATTTCAAGATGATCTATTAAATTAGAAATTTTTTATTAGAATAGATTGTTCTACTGCAAAATATATTTTAGAAAAAGATGTTAAAAATATTGCTTCCAAACAATTATTTACTAGATGGCAATCTATTTTATCTAATTTTTATTTTGATATAGAATACATTAAAGGAGAAAGTAATTCTCTTCCTGACTTTCTAACTCGTGAATTTCTTTATAGATTCCAACGAACTTTCCTCCAGGAAGAGGTAGTGGGGGTAGAACCCCCACCTTAGGGACGAGGCAATAGCCCACAATGCAGAGGAGTAAATTCTCCTTTAGGACAAATTGAAAGAATTGGTTATGGCTATACACTCATTTCTGGAGATTATCCTCCATTACCTGTCCCTTCCACCTACAAAAATATCTTAAACAACCAACCATCTTCTTCAAATCAACAATCTCTTTCCAATCCAAACATGACAGTCCTAGGGTATATTCCAAATTCTTCTATTCTAAATTCTTCTTCTTTAATAGAAGATCCTTTCAAACCCAATGGAAAATAAATTCTTGTCATGTATATTGAATCAGAAGAAATATCAAAATAATGCTTATACTCTATTCTCACAAAAATATTGTCCCAATTTCTTTTAGTCATATTTCTCAACCATAGGATATCCATAAAAGTCTAGACAAGTTTATGCCAGCTTCTTTAATTTCATTCGAATTGCAAATGATAATATTGTTCAAATTGTGGTTCATGATCCTAAAAACACTACTGGTTGGATCCTAAATAAATTCATGATCCTAAAATCTAGTTTTTGGCAAATTCAGATTGCTGAATAAGATAGATATAAAATTATTTTTACTATACCGTTTGGTCATTATGAATGAAATGTCATGCTATTTTGTCTTAAGAATGCACCATCTGAATTTTAAAATATTATGAATGATATATTCTCTTCATATCTTTTTATTATTATTTATATTGATGACAAACTTGTATTCTTTGAGATCTATAGACCAGCATTTTAAGTACTTGAAGGTATTTTTAAATATAGCAATTCATAATTGTATTGTTGTTTCTACAAGAAAAATTAAACATTTTCAACTACAAGTTAGAGTTCTTGGTTATGAATTAAATAAAGGTCATATTATTCCTATTGCTAGATCTATTGAAGTTGCTGATAAAATTCTTGATGAAATTAAAGATAAAACTCAGTTACAATGTTTTTTATGAAGTTTAAATTACATAGGTGAAAATATACACATCTTGCACAGGATTGTAAGCTTGTATATCAAAGACTTCAGAAAAATCCTCCCCTTTGGTCTGATGCTCATACTGTTGCTGTCAAAAGAATAAAAGCAAAAGTTAAAAAATTACCCATTTTAAATTTTGTAAATTATAATTGATTTAAAATTATTGAGACAGATGCTTCGGATATTGGTTATGGTAATATTCTTAAATAGAAAAATTTCAATAACAATAAAGAAGAACTAGTTAAATTTACTTTGAGAATTTGGAATAATACAACTCAAGAAAAATATGCTACAATAAAGAAGGAAATTCTTAGCATAGTTTTGTGTGTTACTAAATTTCAAGATGATCTATTAAATTAGAAATTCTTGATTAGAATGATCGTTCTGCTGCAAAATATATTTTAGAAAAAGGTGTTAAAAATATTGCTTCCAAACAGTTATTTGCTAGATGGCAATCTATTTTATCTCTTTTTTATTTTGACATTGAATATATTAAAGGAGAAAGTAATTCTCTTCTTGACTTTCTAACTCGTGAATTTCTTGTAGGTTCCAATAAACTTTCCTCCAGGAAGAGGCAGAGAGTGGTAGAACCCCACCTCTGGGACGCGCAATAGTCCATAAGGTAGAGGAGTAAATTCTCTTTTGGGACAAATTGGAAGAATTGGTTAAGGTTATATGCCCATTTCTGGAGAATATCCTCCATTACTTGTTCCTTCCACCTATAAAAATATTTTTAGTCAAAATCAAAACAATAATTCATTTTAATCGAATGTGATGACTAGTTTACTTTGTTTACTGTGGGGCATATCTCATTTCAAGGTGGAATCCTATTTCCATTATACTTATTTAGATTTTTTTAGTTAGTATAACTCTCTATCTATATTTTCCTTAAACAACCAATCATCTTCTTCAAACTTGACAATCCTAGGTCATATTCCAAATTCTTCTTCTTCAACAGAAAATCTTGTCAAGCCCAATAGAAAACAAATTCATGTCATGCATATTGAACCCAAAGAAATATAAAAAAAATGCTTATACTCTATTCTTACAAAAATTGTTGGTCCCAAAGCAACCTAAGAGGGGGGTGAATTAGGTTTCTAAAAATACTTTTAGAAATATTAATCTTATTGAGATTTTTCAACTAATAAATAATATAATAGAATCAATGAAATTGTGAAGTAAGAAAGAGAGGAAATTAAACAACCAATACTTCCAAGCTAACAAGCTTGAAGTATTAATTCACTAGAATATTTCACACACTTGGTGAGCCAATAATCGTGGTTTACAAAGTAGGAAAATTCTTGCTCACACTAAAACTCTTTTAGTTGAGCCAAGAATTTTACTCACAATCTCACTTTCGTACAAGATTATCAATCCACTCAAAATTGAATCGCACTCTAAACTGCACACTAATACAATATAGCACTATAACCAATTTGTACTAAAATTGCTCTTTTCTAAGGCTTGTATTCAATGTATTAGATGATCTTTACAGAATACTAGAGCAGTTATTTATAGGAGCAATAAATGGTGATTGCAACTACTTCCTAACGGCTAAATAATAAATGCACAAAAGATAGCCGTTGATGTTTCGGACGTCCGAGATAAGTAGGATGCGTCCGATCTCCATGCAGTTGGTGAAGAACATCGTTCGGACGGCCGTGCATGTGTCCGTTCCATCTTCCGAATGGAGATTCGGACGGTCATGTTCGTCCGAAAGAGACTTTGTTTGGACAGTTGTGTACGTTCGTAGAGAAGCAGTAAGATCCTTGCTTTCTGCCTATTTTGGTTCGGACGGTGGAATGCATCCGAGAAGCTTGACATAGTTCGGACGGTGTACTGCGTCCGAACACCCTGTCTCCAGCAGAACAAGTAACAGACTTGCAAAGCTTGTTTACAGAGTTAAGTGCTTATGTCATCATCAAAATAAGGTTTGGAAAACATCAAAAACATTATCCCAATTTCTTTTAGTCATATTTTCCAGCCACAAGATGTCCACAAAAGTCTAGACATGTTTATGCTAGCTTTTTAATTTCATTCAAATTTTGAATAACAATATTGTTCAAATTATGGATCATGATGATAAAAGCACTACTGGCTGGATTCCTTCAAAATAAGATCATGAATTAAATTCTCAAAAATTTTCATTAAATATATCCCATGAATTCAAGATTGGGGTGTTCCTTCATCTTCTATAAGATTTACTTCAACTTTTAACAATCAAGAATACAGATTTACTTAGTATGATTTGATATCATCCTTTTTTTAATGTTTTTTATTATCAAAATAAATATTATAATCATACTTGGTGGATCAGATTAAGTCCAACTATTTTCGAAGGAAATAAGGAACTTCCAAGTTGGTTTTATAATTGGTTTTTAGAATTTCAGAAGATTTTCTTCCTAAATTTGTTCATGATGCTTATCATAAATATTTTCAAATATATGTTACAATAGTTTCAACTAAAGAATATTCTTCAAACATTTCTTTTAAAAAAGTATTGTGTCATTTTATGATAGATCCTTGGTTATTTTATTGGAAATTCCAAACTGGCATTTGTTCACAGTTAGAACGTTCACATATTCTAAGGATTTTTTAAAATAAATAATGGATCAAATGCATGAATATTAATTTTGAATATTAGGGAGTGTCTTCTCCTATGGCTTCTCCTTTGAGTGGAGTATTTTCTCCCTCACAATAAACTTGTTCTCAGAAAAATGATATGGAAGGAGTTAAAGAATATATTCTTGCTACAATTAAAAATATATATATAGCAACAAAAAGCAACAATTGAGCCACCAAATAAAATTAGATGGAATTGGTTCAACAACATATATTGCAAGGATTACAGCCATCCTCATTTCAAAAAGGAAAAGAAAAGATGATTGATATCCCTAATCCTTTTTCTCAACTCAATGAGGAACAATTTGATGATTCTCAAGATCTAAATGCCTCAAATAATATTGATGTTAATGTACTTTTAGAACAAGCAGAGGCATTGACAAAAATGGCTCGTAGTATTGAAGCAAAAAATTCAGAAACTTCTGCTGAAAAGAAATTATTTTCTGATGAAGAAATGACTAAATCAAAATCCGAGGAATCAGTTTCAGTCAAAAATGAGAAAAAAAATAAGAAAGGAAAACAAAAGAAATGATAAAGGAATATGCTGGTGACAATATGTATGTGATGACGTATGTAAATTCTGATATATGCAATGACGTATGTATGCAATAATGAATTCTAATATTTCAGATATAAATAGCTGCTCATATGTAATAGTTAGGCAGACTAGAGAATTGAGAGTTTTTAGTATCTTTTTCTAGTTTTAAAGTTTCCTCCTTTAATCCTTTGAGTTCTCCATTCTTTCCATTCTTGTAAATTTTCTAGTATTAAATAAAATTCATCCTTTTGCTTGACGACAAGTACACCAGTTCTTATTATGTAATTTTATCCTGGGTTTATTTTGTATCAGAGCAGCTTAAATTGGTTTCTAAAAGTTAATCCTTTCTAGATCTATGTAAAACATGGATTGATTTTCATATCAGATCTAACCAACAAAATTTGTATTTTAGAAATTGAATATATTATTAAGATTCTTAAACAATAAGACTCTTAATATTCTATATTTAGAAATCTTGATTATTTACTTGTGGGACGGCATCCAACACGCTGAGGGCTGTAAGACCGACAACTAAGAAGTTGTAAATTCAACATTGGTGAATAAAAGTTGATAGCCGTGCATGATAATAATCTTTATTTCTTAATATAAGTTTTAATGTAAGTTAGTCAATATGTTGAGAAGCTTAATATTATATTCAAGAGCTTCATTCTAAAATATATTATTCAATAAGGTTTAGATCAAGATAAAAGAATGAACACTTGTTATGAATTGAGCTACTAAAGTTTAACTCTTAAAGTCGAAACTTTCTAGGATTTGCCAAGGTTTGAATGTGTCTTTTATATTTTCTAGATTTGCATCTTCCACATCTTCATGTTCTTCAAAAAAGAAATACACAAAAAATGAAGAAAATTTTGAATTTACTGATATAAAGCAAACTTTTCAAAATTGGCATATTCCTAAGGTAAAAAATTTTGATATTTATACTACGAGTATTTTTCAACTAAAATCAACTTATAAAATAAAATTTGTGGAAAAAACTATACCTATTAGTAATACTTTTGAAACTATAATTTTATTTAAACCAAATGATATTCAACAGATTTTTTCTTCAGTTTATCATTACTTGCATACTGGTCTTGTTCAAATTGCTTTACAACCTTTGTTTGAATCGTTAGGTTTAAATGCTTCTGTTTGTGTTGCTCTCAGGGATAGCTAGACACAACAAATTTTTAATTCTCTGTTAGGGTTAATTGAATTTTCTTTATGTAATGGTCCGATTTATTTTAATAATTATCCAATTTTTTTGTCTCTTTAACTGATATAAATTTAGCTAATATTTTAACTCTAAATATTCAGATCAAAGGTTATGATATGAAACTTGGTATTGAGAATATTAATATTTCTTAGCGTATTTATTATAAATTAATGAATACTTTGAGTCCATGAGCTAGACACATTAATTCTGGTAGAAAAACTCCCTTTATATATATATATACAAAGGAGTTTTTTATCCAGAATTAATGTGTGTGTATGTATGTATGTATCTTAAATTTCATCAAATTCTATATTTATGGAAAGAAAATAAGACATTTTAGGTTTCATGGAAAATTTTGTCCACTCATCTAATTTGACGGTAAAATTGTCATTTTAGATTTGAAATTCACCGTTAGCTTTGATCGTTAGTTCCTCCAAGGATTTAAATGTCTAAAAAATAATGTGAGGAACTAAAGTGATAATAACTCTAAATGTTAAGGGGATAAAGTGAAATTAACCTTATAAAGTCTTAAGAAAACTTTATATGCATTCAAGTATAATTCAGTTTTTATGATATGAATTTTGTGTTAGACTATTTTGTTGCTAGTTAGATTTTGTATTATATACGTTTTTCATTTTTTGTATAAATGAATTTTAGTCCAATGTTAATGGGCCCAATTAGCGAATTTGATTAATCAAATTTGTTTCCAATTAACGAATAACTGGATTTTATTTCGTATGTAATTTGAAATTAAAACTCATTAATTATTTTAGAACTCATTTTAAATTTTGAGCGAATTATTTGATCGATTAACCAAACAGTTAACCAATACCCATCCCTAAAAATTTGTACAGGGTGGAAAGATACAACCATTCAAAACCTAATATGCAATAGTGTTTATTGCACTTTGTTGGCCCCAAAGCAACCTAAGAGGAGGGTGAATTAGGTTTCTTAAAAAATACTTTAAGAAATATTGAGATTTTCAAATTAAATGCATATATAACAAAATCAATAGAACAGTAAAGTAAAGAGAGAAAAATTAAACAATCAATACTTCCAAACTAGCAAGCTTGAAGTATCAAATCTCTTGAATGCTTCACACACTTGGTGAGCCAATAATCTTTACAAAGTTGGGAAGTTCTTGTTCACACCAAAACTCTTTTAGTTGAGCCAAGAATCTTACTTACAACCACACTTTTATACAAGATTATCACTCCACTCAAAGTTCAATTACACTCACAATTGCACACTAATACAACAAAGCACTATAGTCAATTTGCACTCAAATTACTCTTTTCTAAGGCTTGTATTCAATGTATTAGATTATTTTTTCAGGTTATTAAAGCACCTATTTATAAGAGCAATAAATAGTGGTTTCAACTACTTCCTAACGGCTAAATAATAAATGCACAAAAAATAGCCGTTGGGGTTTCAGACGACTAATCCGAGAAGTATTGAATGCGTCCGAGGCAGCGTCCGATCTTCTTTTAGTTTTGTTGAGAAACTTCATTTGGACGTCCTTGCATGCGTCCGTTCCTTCGTCCGACAGAGGTTTCGGACGGTCCTGAGCGTCCGAAAGAGAGGCAGTAGGATCCCATTCTTTTTGCCAATTCGTTCGGACGATGCAATGCGTCTGAGGAATTTTGACCTAGTTCGGACGGTTCTGTGCGTCCGAAAGATCTGTTCCTGCAAAAGCTTGTTTTATAGAGTTAAGTGTTTATGTCATCATCAAAATAAGGCTTGGAAAACATCACACTTTACCCCTTTAACCTACACTTCAGTTACACTTTACCCCCTGAACCCTAAAAATGTACACTTTACCTCCTATGAAAGATTCCATCATATATACAATTACAAAAAGATGATGTGGACATTTATTTTGATATTATTACCCTTCAAATATTTGTAGACAAATTGTATTCCTTTTTATTTAATTTAATGATTCCATATAATATACTATATCTTTATTTCGTAAGAATAATAGAATTTTTTTTATCACATTTTCCTTAATAAAATTATATATTATTTTTCTTCATTTCTAAAACTAAATACTAATAGAGTGAACTTTTACAATACTTTTTCTTCAATTTTTTTTGCAGGATCTAAACATATTAAAAATAAAATAAGTAAGTATATTTCTGTTAATTATATAAATGATTTTATTTTTACACACTTTATAGACACAAAAAAATTTGTAAAAAAATTAAAAATAAAAAAAAATAAAAAAATTTTCATGTGTTTTGATGTTGTACAAAAAAAAAGAAAAAGAAAAATTACTTATTTAGCTAAAAGATATTCTTCTTGCACTTTATTATTAATTGTGAAATGGAAATTACATTCTTATATAAGATATCTTTTAATTTAAAAATTATTTAGTAATTTATATTTAACATGTTTAGTTCATGAAAAATGAAAATAAACAAAAAATTGTTGTAGAAATCTCCTTTTTGTATTTAGTTTTATAAATGAACAACTAAATAATGTACAAGTTATTAAAGAAATTTTACAATTTATAAATTTTTTTATAGTCCTGAAATAAATAAATAAAAAGAATGTGTTCAATCATTAAAATTAATTAAAAGTCTCTTATAACTTTAAACATGTGTTGTTGACTTAAGATATTTTTGTCAAATTAATTTTATATTTTTTTATAATTATTTATATGATGAAATTTTTTAAAAGGAACACAAGTGTATATTATTTGTATTTAGAAAATAAAGTTTAATTATAATATAGGTTCAGGGTAAAGTGTAATTAACCCTAGGCAATACGTTAGTTTCTTAAAAAAAAAAAAAAAAGGTCTTGAAAAAATAAAAATAAAAAGGGCCAACAACTTAATGAGTAGACCGTTCGCAGATAAATCAGGAAAAAAAAAGGAAAGATTTTCGGACTAACGATCAAACCTCATTTCAATGACGTCAGAAAATTCTGGAAGCCTCCTTCTCCCACCGCCGACGCCGCCGTGATTCAAACCCATATCCTCTTCCCGGCAACTCTCAGCTCAGCTTCCGCTTACATTATCATCATCGCTCCAGCCTCTTCTGGAACCCTCAAATAGAAAGTAATCGTTCCATATTTTATCATCACAGTCACCGTTAAAGCAGAAATACAAGAATTATTTGGTCTTCTCTTTTGCTAGGAAATATAGCATGGCGGATTTCATGCATGTTCATCAAACTACTGCGATTTCGGAGTACGATATGGAGTTCAGGTCCAAAGATGATGACGCTTGGTACAGCGTGAGGTTAGTGTTGTCGGAAGGCGAGGAGACTTTGACTGTGAAGTTTCAAGGGTTTTCTGAGGTTTCGGACCTTAGCTTTAAGCTCAATGAATTTGAAAACGCGGCCGCAGTAGATGAGTTCGTGAAAAGGTTCCGGCCGGTGTCGAAGCAGCTCCAGGATACTGATTGCTTGGAAGTTGTTAAAGGAATGAAGGTTTGTGCAGCTTTAAGTTGCAGAGAGGATGATCTTCGATTCTACGATGCGGTGTTGTTGATGATGTGAGTGCAATGCGTATTGGTTTTGCTGTGAAATAAATTTTAGTTTTTTTCTTTGCAACTTTTGAATATAAATTTTCTAAATTTTTCTGTTCTCTTCTCTTTCTTCAGTAAAATTGTGCAATTCTTTTTTCCTGGAAATCTTGTAGCTGAAACTTGCCTGTAATTTTTTTGTGGATAATATGTGGCAAGCATTTATTTTTCATTGTTGAACACAAAGAGTTTCAACTGTCATTGTCTTGAATTTATTTAATTGGTGAAGAATCTAGAGATAGAGTTACAATTCGTGAGTAATAATGTACAAATTTTAGTAGCATAATTTTATTTTTAATTCCTTAATTTCTACCAGAAAAAGGCTCACTTATGCTTTTGAATGCATTCTCATAATTGCCTTTGCATGTGCCTACTTTGATTGAGTTGTTATTGCTGTATTAGATAGATTAAGTGTTTTACAACCCATTGAATTTCAAGAGATCACTTATAGTGCTGTGGACAGTGGCATATTCTCCTGGCAATTCGATGAATATCAAGTGGTATGTTTTGGAAAGTGATTCAGTACGACAATGTGATTGCTGAAGGAAAATCTAAGTTGTCTGCTTGGCTTTTGTATTATTCCTAAATGAGCATGTTCAACATCTGGAAAAATGCATTTCTTTTAATTGATATGGTAAAGAAAGTTTTTTATTGGTAAATGCATTTGGAATTTTCCTTATCCCCACACTACTGAAGAAAGTAATTTGAGGAAACTTAAGTTCCAACAGTTTTGGTTCTTTGTGCTTCTTCTACCTTGGTCTCCCAGCTTCTTAGGAAAGCCTAATTGTATTCTAGAGTTTACTTCTGGTTTGTCTTTAGTGGCCAAATCGTGTAGTGGGTATTGATAGCAAGAATAGGATTTGAGGTAAGAGAGCATCTTTAGAGTGCTTAAACTATTAATTATGTTATAGATGAAGATATGTAGCTTTATGTGAAATATGTTATTGCTGGTATATATAAATTGGTCATAAGATAGTTCTTTAGTTAATATAAAATTGAGAACCTCGGGTGTCCCCTCAAGAATCTATTCAGTAATTTCCTTCAAATTAAATCATGATGTTTGTAGTAATGTTCTTTCTTAATTGAATGCTAAAAACAAAGACCTTATTCTGTGTTGGAGATATTAAGGAATTTAGTTTTATGTTGTTCTGTCCTTTTATCAGACTTAGGGGGAAGAGCCTCATAGAATTGGGAGTATAGTATTATTCCTTTTCATTTTGCTGTCGCAAATACGTATCAACTTTTCCATTTCTTGACGTCTTTTCCTTTGATTATAAAGTCCTCTTCACACCTCCTTTATGAAATCTCAGTAAAAGTGACTCCGCACAAACTCCAGCACCTGTATATCCAGAATGTGCTTAGAGAAAGCTTCAGCACATGGACGAGCACTAGAGGGTAATGGAAGCAAATCAATTGGTTTGCGTGGATCAACTCCCATTACAGCCTCAAAAAAACTATATCCACTAGATCTATTGGTAACAATTCGGTCCCAACTTCTGTCATTGGTAAAATTTGATCCCAACTGAAATCATGATCAGCCTCCAAACATCAAAGAAGATCTCCAAGGCTGCGATTAACAACTTCTGTCTGGCCTTCGGTTTATGGATGAAAAAAGATAACTTAAGCTTTGTATGTGGCATATTCCACAATGTTTGCCATCAATTGGATTGTGATGATTAACTCCCATTACAGCCTCGAAAGGAATATACTCACTAGATTTGTTTACCAAACTATTGTACGTCATTCTGCCATTGGTTAAATTTGGTCCCAACTAGAAACATGATCACACACCAAAGATCGAGAAGATCTTTTAGGTTGTGATTAACAACACCCTGTGTTCATCGGTTTGTGGATGGATAGAATAATGTCCATTTGTTTGTGGATGGAAAGAAGAAGAAAATTTAAGTTTATATGCAACGTCGCCAACAATGTTTGCCCAAAGTAATTCATAAACTTGACATCCCTGTCTGAAATGATTGTCATTTTTTGGAAAACCATGAACTAACAACTTCTTCAAACAAAATGGTTGCAATACGGGCAACATCTGATCTCTTAGCACATGGAAGAAAGTGAGCCAATTTAGAACCTGTCAACCACCACAAATGTTCTTGGCAACCTAAGGACAAAATCCATACTCAAAATCCTACCATGTTTCTTATGGTATGTGCAATGTCATGTAAAGACTCGTGTTGCCTTCACTTCCTTTAGTTATTTGGCAAACTTGGCATTGATTAATAATAGTTTTGCCAACATCCTGCCTCACTAGGTCAATAGAAATGATCTTGCACCATAGCTATTGTTTAATCATGCCCAAAATGTCCACTAGCATCACCACCATGTAATTCCCAAATTACCTATTCCATTAGGGAGGCGTTTGGTAAGAAATGATCTTGCACCATAGGCATCATGACATAGGACAAGATAGAGTGATTTTGCTTACAAGCGGTAGGGGGGGGGGGGGGTGGAACAGAGAAGAAGGGGGAATTTAAGGAAACTCCTAAGCAAGAAGAACAAAATAAATTGAAAACAAATAACTGAAATTTTTATTCATCAAATTTGTCTATCTAAATAACTCAACAATGACTTTTAACTGTGTAACATGAGCATTTATAAGGGCCGTAACCAGCTAAACAATACAACTCTAATGTGAACATATTTCCTACTACTGTTCTAAATAGAAAAGCAAGAACTCCTAAAAACTATTCTTGTAACAATTAGCTTCAATTAAGAACCTAATACAATTAAATAAATGTTTAACACTCGAAAGACAAAACTACTGAAAATTCTGCCAATATATAAAAGATGAAAGGAAGATTATTTACAATACCACTTTCCAAAGTCAATCCATTTGGCAAAACATATTAAATCACCACTCCCTGATTTTAGATACTTGGATGGATTTCTTTTCTTTTGTTGATTTAGTGACACATCAGTGACTTTGTCACTTTGTAGATGTAATGAATACAAAAATACCTTTGGGACCTAAAATTCGTAGACATGTAGTGAAGACGAAAATACCTTTTGGACCTTAAATTCCTAACAGATAACTCCTACTAATCTTATACTAACATAGTGCTTGATGATTAATGGAAGCCTGAGAAAAGTTATGAAAATTTTAAATTTTGAACTTCCTTGGGCTTCATATTGGCACTATCGCATCATGTAGTAAGAAACATGCATAATCAGCTTGCTGTCCAACCACTAGATCCTCCTATATGACCTTGAAATTGTTGCAAGTGTAGTCATGTTACTCAAGAGAATCACAACAACCACTTGAACATCCATAAATTTAAGAATAATGTGCAACAATAAGGTGCATGCGATTAAGTGCATAAACCAATCTATTCTTACTTCTTGCCGTATTATGATATCTTACCTTCTTTTGAGAGTTTATATGTTTAAGAGCCCCATGACATGACCAGAGTACAAGAAAACTTCTTGTGAATGAGATAATTATGCGAATGCCAATTTATTGAGTCACAACATAGAATTCCTTGTCCGTAAGTAGAATATTTCTATATTGCCTCATTAGGCTTTTCCTAAAGTAGGGGATAGAATGTCCTTCTTGATTAACTACTCGTCCAAAATCACATGAGAAGTGTCGCACACCACTTCAAACACCCTCAAAACACCTTAGAGAAGTCTTGATAGTTTGAGTAGCTTGCTCATTCTTTTCTTCAACATGCTCCTCAAAATCTTTGGTTTCAAATTTTGCCCCTTCTTCAAATAGTCCGTTGTTGGGGCTATTATAGTACTAAATCCTTTGATAAACTGCCTATAGAATGTAGCCAATCCATGGACGTCATGTAATGTAGGAGGAACTGGCCAATTTATAATTGCCTTCAATTATTATGGATCAGCTGCTATGTCATGCGTGCTAATTACAGTTAGTGCACAAGTCAAACAAATAATAAAGTGTTCTGAGTAGAGTCTTGTTTCTTACGAGGAAGAGTGAAAGAATTAATAATTAATCAAGTTGGTTCCCAATTGGGCCCAAAAGTATACACATCTAGATGTGTATAGGACTCCATGCCTCAAGCTTGTGAAATATCGCATTCAGTCCATTACCACAATACCGCAGCACTAGGATTGGCCTTTATCGCAACGTCGCGGCATTGCAGTCTCAGATTCTTAGCATTATTGATGAATGCTGGGGTGCTGGCTTCCTTTGTTAAATGGAATGCCTCGGTGCTGGAGTTGCAGAACCGCTTCCTGATATTCTGTTTGCCCTGTGTATTCTTTGTTTGTTTTAGCACCAAACCTTCTTCCAACTTACACATAAATAACACATAAACATAACAAAAATATGTAGAATTATTAAACCACGAAAAATACTTTAATCCTAGCCAACATCTAAACCAAAATGGATGACAAATAACTCACTATGCTATCCCTTTATCAGAGACAACAAAACCCAAAAACACTAAACTTGAACTCAACATTTTGTCGGATTGATGTATAATTTTTCTTATTGAAGAACTCTCATTACTTGTTGAAGATGGTTAATCTGCACCTCAATCATTCCTATAAATCAATATATCATTGAAATAAACAACCATAAAGTGACCAATAAAAGAGTTGGAGCTACCTATCTCTTGACTCTCATGAATGCCTGGGGACATTAAGAAAGACAAAATGACATCACCAATCATTGGTCGAGACCGTGTATAGTTTTTGTCCTTAATTATTTGATAGTAACCTTTCCTTAAGTCAATCTGGGAATAAATAGTTAAGCCAACTATTATCACGTCATGTATATCATCAAGTTTAGGTATTTGAAACCTATATTTGCTTGTTATCGTGTTGATGGTGCAACTGTTAACACGCATCCTCCATGTTTCATCTTTCATTATTGTAAATAATGCAGGCAAAACACAGGGCTTAGACTTGTTTGAATAGGTTCCTTGCCCAAGACCTCATTAACTTGTCTCTTACTTCATTATGATTCATGCGATAGACTGGCAAATTAGGGTATTGTGTTCCTAGTGTGAATTCTATTGCATGTTGAACATCAAGCATAAGGTGTAGTTCATTTGGTAAATCCTTAGGAGCAACATCAGAAATATGAGTAAATCACATAAATAGTCCTCTTAACTTTTCCATTGAAGTCAAAATGGTTTCTCAACTTACATTTTAGGTGATTTAGTCTCTCAACTAAATATTTAGAACTAATTAAACATAAGTTTTTTGTGTTTTCCCAGATGGTGTGACCAGGGGTGGTGATTGGTGTGATTTTGTGCTTCTACCCTTGGTCACCACCGCAGAAAACACAAAATACTTATGTTTTGCGCAGCCTAATAGGGATCAAATTGGCTACAAATGTTTAGTTGGGGTACTAAATTGGCTAAAAGTTAGATGGCCATTTCGACTTTAATGGTAAAGTTGGAGGACTTAACTGATTTGCCCTCAGAAAAATCTAATGGCAATTTCTCAATTTTGGAGGCACTATATGAAATTTGATAGTAGTTGAAAATTTTGCTTCCCTAGTTATGAGAGCACACACAACCCCTTGTTCCTTACTCATTCCTTTCAAAAATCTTATTTCTAAGAATCTAAAGAGCCTTCTTCTTTGGCTCAATCTAAATTTGCTCGTTCTTAGGCTTTAAATCTTCTTACTTTGCTGATTTTGGTTCTTAATACTTAATTCATAATATCAGCACTTAAAGGATTTAGAATGATTTACTTGTCATTGAATTTGAAAGAATACATGTTTAGAATGTGTGCAAATTGCCATAGGAATGACACCCCACCATATAGTACCAGGTTCCTTTAATGAAACCGAATAGCTCTTTGTAATTGGAATAGAGTTGCTGTTGATGCATGCAAGCTTATACGGTTATGGTTTTGGATGTGGCTAAGTACGAAACTTCAATTGTTCCACAATAGATATTCAGAAGTGACATTCATGCAGTTGCTGCGGTCAATAATTTTCTAGCCTCTTTAACACAACAATCTAATGTCTGAAAAATTGAAATCCTCCATCAATCTTCCTTTTGTGGCTTTGGTGTACTAACGTCTAACGAAAGAAGATAAGACATTCTTCAGCCTCTTCCAAATCATCACTGTTAACCTTGTCATTTCATCTGAGTAATAATTTCATTGTCCTCAGCTTTCTCTTCTATAGAATTAGCGTCAATATTCACATTTCTTCTGTACTGGCACTTCTACGTCATATTGACCCTGTGAGTCCACACTTGAAATACCGATCTATGTTGCCTTATTTCATCAACTGTGGGAGTTTTTCTAGTTTGGAAATTTTCTTGTCACAGCAACTCTATGGTGGTTGTCTACCTAATTTGAGGGACAAACTTCCTAATATGTAGTTGCCACAGACTCTTCTCAAATTGAAGAGCCAACTAGAATCCATCATCAGCCCAGTAGATTTCACGTCCTATCAACTAGTTGAGAATTTCATGCCTTGAGAATTCCAAGTCATATAGTATTTAGACCCCGCAATTTCAATATCATACTCACTCTTGTCTACTAAACTTGAGCTTGTCCGACAAGTTTCATGATGGTAAATTTGTTACTCACATCTCAAGTTATGTCATACCTGTCGAAATATTGTTCCAAAGTAGCAACCTAAATAGAAAATGCCTTGGTATCAATTCTTGCATCAAAATCTGGAATGTCAACTCTTACCTTTTTAGTGATGTCTGGCCATGTCATAAGGATCTTGCAATTCTTGCCTCCCTTGCCTTCTCATTTCATTAGCCATATCCAAAAGAGAAAATTTGTGGTTTCTTAAGGTGTTGCCAAGATCATCGTATCAAATTGTGTAGGGTTGTATCTTCCTGGACAATAGGCCCAAGATCATCCCTACCAAATTTTGTTGGGGCTATATCTTAATAGAAAATGGGAATAACTTGTTTTTTCCTATTCGTCTTTGCTTGCACCCTTAGATCCGCTCAAATCGCTGGATTGAACAGTCGGGTTTAGTTGAGAGCCTAAAATATTCATCTCATGGAGTTTAGCTTCCATTGAATCCATTCTTTGCTAAAGAAATTGTATGATTTCATCTTGTTCTTGTGTATCAGTGTATTGTGACCTAAGACACTAACCATCCCTGTGATGTAGCCAACAAATAACTCGCGGAAGTTTAAGATTTAAGATTTTCATAACTTTTCTCATGTTTCTATTATGTCAATCGAAGATTAGCAACCTGTTTTAGAGTCTATTCAAATATTGTTTTGGCTTGTCCTTTAATAAATTTTAGGTTCTAAGGGTATTTTATTCTTTTGTTTGTTTGCAAGAAATTGCAGCAACTGACTTGTCTAGTCTTTATTTTTTTATTTAGTTATTTAGTTGTTTAGTCTTTATCGTGAGAAGATTGGAGTAACATCTATTGATGAGAAGATGAGATAAACACGGTTAAGGTGGTTAGGTCATGTGTTAAGATGACTAGTAAAAGTGCCTATCAGGCGAGTAGATTTTAGAGAGAGTGGTCAACATAAGAGGGGTAGAGGAAGATCGAAAAAGACTTGGTGGGTAACTTGTAGAAACGATATAGCCCATCTAGGAATTGAGGAGGATATGGTCCATGATAGAGCGCAATGGCGTAGCAGGATTCATACAGCTGACCCTACTTAGTGGGATTAAGGTTTGGTTTGTTTGTTTGTTTGTTTAGTTGTACTGGGACATTAGATGGAATCCTAGTTGATTGTTATATAGGTTTTTTAATTGTATTAGGAATTAGATGGGGTTGTATTTAATTGTTATGCTGAGGATAGGCATGGTCATAATCAAATTAGAATTCTATTTTAGATAGTTTATAATATTATTGTTACAAAGTTATTTAAATTGAGAGATTTGATTAATGAAAGATTTGAGTTATATCTTTTTCAGTTCATTTTGTTCTTGTGCTCAAGAATCTCCTAGATTTCCTTCTTCTCTGATATCCCCTCGTTTATAATTCAGGGGTACTTTTCACAGTTCGGAAACAGGACCCAAGATCCTTTTATTGTTCTTCTGGTGCCAGTGGACAAGATTATCTAGTCTTTTCCTACAATACCTAATCTTGTCCTACATCAGTTTTATATCAAGAGCCCAAAGTCTTCCCTCTTTCTTAACTGTAAATTTCTTTTTTACAAATATGATGCTCATGCAGAATTTTCTACAAAGTTTGAGACTTTAAGGACTATGTGGGTATTCATAAACAAGTTGCTTGTCCCAAGGATAAAGTGAAAGATATTGACAGAAAATTGGAAGCTGTATTTATTAGTGAATTAGAGAGATTCGAGTATTGCTAGTAGATTCGAAAAAATTCAGGCTTTACTATTGGGAAAACAGCCAATTGAAGAAGGTATTTTTGCCTTACTTTCCTCCTCCAAACAAGTACTTCGAAGGTAATTCTTAAAGAACATGGGCTTCCATCTCATAACCAATTGGCAATGAGCAATGAGTGGAGTGGCCCATGAAACTTATTAATTAGTCTAGGATCCCTTGGCTAACCAATCTAGGATACCTGTACGTGTAACACACCCTCTCACACGTGACTTGGGTTGGTTGACCGCTCGGGGCTAGAGAGAGAACCCGTGACTTGGGTTGGTTGAACTCCCGGGGGATTGAGCTCTAGGGCCTAAAGAGAGAACCACCCTAACTTGGGTTAGTTTAGTTCCCGGGAATTGAACGAGCCCGTTAGGCTGTGCTTGAGAGAACCCAAGGCACGTGTGGACGGGAGAAAACCTCAGGCTAGCTTTGATACCATGTTAAAGAACATGGGCTTTCATCTCAAAGTCAATTAGCTATGAGTGGAGGGCCTATGAAACTTTTTAATGAGTCAAGGATCTCTTGGCTAACCAATGTGGGATATTTGTATGTTTAACAGTAATAATTTGGTTGTCCATCAAGATTTCAACAAGGAGGTCTTGATAACAGAGTTGGATGATTTTGTGTCCAAGGAAAATCTATATGTAGTTCTTGTCAGATCATAGATGGTGCAAGTTCAAGATCAAAGACATTTTTTTTTTTAATTCCCCCAGTAATTGACTGTCCTTAAAGAGTCACATGATGTTTAGGCTATGAAGCCCCGAATTTGTTTCAGTTACTACCTCATCTAAAGGGAAAGAACATCTTTTCTGGCAGTGGTAGTGCTTATGTGTCCATCGTATGGATGAAGTTTCAGACCTTTAGTTTCTTTATTTTACTGTTTTTTATAATTCGAGGCCAAGTTCTTGGGAAGAATGATGCTGCTAACAAAGAACTGGAGGAAGTTTAAGATTAAAGATTTTTGTAACTTTTCTCAAGCTTCCATTGGACACGAATTGGAGATTAGCAGCCTGTTTTAGAGTCTATTCAAGTATGTCTTAATAGGAGTCTTTGTTATAAATTCTAGATCCCATAGATCTTTTTGTCTTTTGTTTGTTCACAAGAAATTGCAGCAATTGTGTTGTTTAGTCTTATCTTGTTATTTAGTTGTAATGGAGTTCTAGTTGATTTAGAAAGTTCCTAGAAGCATATTGTTTAGGATAGGAAGAGAGAGAAATCATAATCAAATTATAATTTTATTTAGGTAGTTTAAATACTTTGTTGCTGAGTTCTTAGTAATGGAGAGATTTAGGCCTTGTTTGGTTCTAGGAAATTAGTGAGGAAAAGGAAATCGAGAAAAAGGGAAGTAAATCCCTTGAAAATGTTAATTCTTCACCTTGTTTGGTTACTAAGAAAAGTAGTGAGGAAAGGAAAAAGATTCCTAAGAAAGTAATTTTTGTGTTTGGTTAGTAGATTTTGCAAAGGAAATGGAAAAGGAAAATATTTTTTTTCTTTTCTTTTTTGAAAATTAACAAATTAGCATACATAATCACCAAAATGAGTGCCCAAAATATGTTAGTTTCATTCCTTTTCAGTGATTACATGAAAAAAAAAAAAATTACTTGGGAGATTGTCAAGTATAGCAATTGTTGGACATTGAAAAATTGATTTTCTTTCTTATCAACAAAGTTAGTTGTTAAGTAATTGGAGCATTATTAATAAAAATAATTTCTTCTTTGAGAAATGGAAAATGAATATAAGAAATAAGAAGAGTCAATAATTCCCAAATTGCTTAAAATAAACTTCCAATCTTGTTGATAGAAAAATATCATTTTCATTAACCAACAATTGTTTTACTGGAAAACCGTCGAGTATTTTTTTGGGTAATTAGTGAAGGTATTACAATTAAAAAATTTAGCTAGGTATAAACAATCCCAAATCCATTTATTTTTTCAAAGAAATTTTTAGATACAACATCAAGGTAACTCAACAAGAGCAATTGGGTTCACAAAGATGGGAATTATACTAGCAGAATTTTAGCCAAGTATGCATTAGATAGATTGTAAATGGAAATTAAACTTCCCTCTATTGTTAACATAGATTGCTGAACTTGATGTTAGGCATTTGCCTACTATACTGTAAAGCTTTATTCTCAAAGGAATCAAAATCTTGAACATTTGACCAAAAGAAAAGCTTTTCCCCTCATTGACCAATCCAATACTTTTTCCAAAATAATGTGTCACCTGAAGAACATTTCTAGGACCTTTACTAATATTACAAAAGGAGAAGGAAGAAAAATGACATAGGTAAGAAAACTTACTTCCTCATATCAGCAATTACATCATAAAATTAAAACTACATCAGAAATAGCTCCCTTAATCATCCAAGACTTGAACCAAATATTTGGTCCTTTGGCCAATGTAGCAGGCAGACAGCTGCAATTCGTAGACCTTAGATACAAAGAAAGTGACACCAAGTTAATGTCAATAGGCAAAAAGAAACAAATATTTTCAGCACAATTGTCTTTACAAACACACAAACACAAATGTAAGCATTCTTAAAAAGGTTAAATGTAACCAAAACATTCTTAAAAAGGTTAAATGTAACCAAAACTAGTTATAGTCATAAAATAATCAACATATTCTAGATATAATCGGATTAGCACGATCCAGAAAGCTGATGTCATGGTTATCCTACATTAGTTCAAATTATCATCAAAAGGGATATCAGCTAAATATTGAGTAATCAGTATCCCATAAGTCTCCAGTTATGTTTCACTACTCCTAATACAACAAGAAACAACTTCGGTATCTCTTTACCATATTGCAGACGAAGATTAATCATTATAGTTCATAAGACATGCAAATCTGATCAAATCTTGAAGCAATGAATGAAACAAATGGTTTTCTCGAAATCCCAGAAAATAAGCTTGTCAAAGTTACACATTTACTAGCATTTATTCTACTTGGGGTTGTCCGAAGCTCAGTCTAGCAATTTAATCCAGCAAAATAGCTCCAAATATTACACTCCATAAGCAAAAGGCAGAAATTAAATGGAAAGGAAAAAGATAAAACAGAACTAAAGAAAGTCAAAAGGCAACGAAAGAATTAAATTGGAAAGGTGGAAACAACTGAGCGGGCATGAAAGAACTTACAGTTGCAGAAGAGGAAATCCCAGTAATTAGTCTTGATATGCTGGTACTCCTTTAAGATTACAGGTTTCAGAAGCCATTTACACTAAATAACTAACATTCAGCAAGTCATTAATATCTAACACTTAACAAATACTCCGGAACCAATGTCTGAAGATGTTTATCAAAATTGTTACAATCTTGAGCTCAAAAATGTCGAGCCAAACTCCACACCTAAGCAACTTAGAAAGCAAAAGCACAAACATCTTTATCATTATAAAGCAGAAGCAATTTGGGAGTACTTAAGGCACCAATCCGACCATTTGAACAATTTAGCTGATTTTGATTGATTTATGAACAAAACCTATGTTTTTGTACTTATATAACAAATAAAATTCTGTCAGAGAACAGAGGACAAATACAAATTTGCTGATCTTTTGGTTATTTTTAGGATGGAATAAGGAAATTTTTAGGTTGTAGCGTCCTTTTTGATATAGTTCTTTTGTACACAGTCTGTGCAGTTATAATTGATTGCCAAACTGCTTCAAAACAAGAAAGACAGAACAGTTAGTCCCAATACTTTATTAAGAAAGCGATGAAATTTTTCTTGAAAACCAAATGACCACATTTAGCAATTCAATAAGACGACAACTTATTCAAAAATTATCACAACATAGAGAAAGGAAAGAACACTCTTTATCTAGTTGCCTCTCCTAAAGTTAGACCAATTGATAATGCAAACTAAATGCAAAAGTTAGGCAAAGGTACTGGAGATGGATGAATTGATTCTCTATCTCAACTTTGCGTTACCGGATAGATAAAGCAATTGCATTGGAAGATTTCTACAAATCAGGGTTAATTACACAGAAATATCAAAATGTGAACTGGGTTTAGTAAAGAGTATTAGCACTATGATGAGTAACTTTAATACAAAATGTTAAAAGAGTATTAATACTATGATGAGTAACTTTAATACAAAATGTTAAAAGAGTATTAATACTATGATGAGTAACTTTAATACTTTGCCATTTGATCAAACATTCTCAGGCAAAGCATATATTGTTGTTGATTGTATCTTCTCTGGCATAAGAACTTTAGATTCTTAATACACAAATATCTTTAAATAGACCCTGCAGCGCAAGCATGTGTCAACTGTACAGCAATATCTTTAAACGCATTACACTCGAATTAAAATGATAATAAGTCTTTGCATTTGATTTTTGTTGACCAAATTACATCAGCCATTTGAACATTCCAAAAAGCAATAAACTTATCCAGGCATACCTTAACATGTTCAAAAGCCAATACATTGTTATCTTTCAGTACCATCAGCCATTTAATTCAGCTCAAAAGCTGGTGGATAGTAAAAAATCACATACAACTCAATTCAGCTCAAATGGTTTTTTGAACATCATTCTGCAAAATTATAAAATCACATACATTTTGTATTACGCCGATCAATCTCAGCTTCATTGCTAAAAGTTATAGCATGCCAACATTCCCAAATTAATTAAAACCTTAAAAGCCCCAAGTTTTTTCCAACCAAATCTGATTCAGACCATATATCAAATACCTGGAAGGCAATCTATCCCAAACCTACCTCCCACACTCTTGATTTTTTTCATTTCATAAGGTTTCTTTCCTTGTGATAATCCATCAAAATCCCTTTGAAGAACTGCAATTTCACAATTCCGAATATCACTTGTTAGTGATTAACTCAGCTATAATTTGAATGGAAAAAAGTGAGAAAAAAAAATAGGAGGGATTAAAAAAGATATGAGGAAGTAAGAAGAGAGGGAGAGGGTGACCTCGGAGGCGAGCTGGTGCTGTGCGGTATGGGGGCATAGGAACAACAACGAACAAGGACTCAGGTAAGACAACTGTATCAGAGATCTTTTTGTTTTTTAGTTTTAGGGTTTTATTAAACGGACCCATTTTGCGTTTTAACCCGCTTAGGGTCCGCGTGTAGACCTGATTTTTTATCACTTTCCACTCTTTCCTCCCATTTTGGTGAGGAAAGCTATTTTAGGCAAAAATGAACTGGTGATTTCCTTGTCTGATTCTCTAAATTACTTTCCTTAGTACTTTCCTACCTAACCAAACAAACTAAACTGTTTCCACGGGAATTTCTTTCTTTTCCTCGCTTGTTTCCGAGAACCATATAGGGCCTTAATGAATTAAAGATTTGAATTATTTGTTTTCAGTTTATTTTGTTCATCTTCCTCAACAACCAGTTGCCCCTAGATTCCCTCTCCTTCTCTGATTTCCCCCTCCTTTACGTATGTTCACACCCGCAGGATCCTTCTGTTCTTCCCAAGATTACCAAGTCTTATCCTACATAACCTTGTTGCCATAGGAAACCTTCCTCTGAATACGAAAATGACACATCACAAGCTGTTTGTAAGACAACAGGTTTGTAGTTCAACTCTTGTAAGTTTTAGAAGTTGCAATTTTTATGAGCAGGAACTACAGGAACAAGGATTGAAGAAAATCTGAACATGAAACTTAGATAAAACTGATGAAATTGTGAAAATAATTAAGAATTAGGAATTCTAGGAATCATTGCAAGGCATCTTTAGGCATCACATCCAAGGCTAGGTTGCATTGTACAAGCCTCGAGAAGACAACAAAATCTGCTGGATTTTTATTAAACTAAAGTCTGTCTTTCTGTGTGTGTCTGTCTCCAAGGAAAACGTTATTTATACAGACTCTTTAAGGTAAAATTCTATTTGATTAGAACATTCACCTCGTATTCGGCTCAGCTTGTTTTATTTGCAATTGGGGGTTGCATGGATGTTTTATTTGAAGAGTCTGATAAATTGAATTATAATTATATCTTGCTTAGAGAAGTTTCTATATCTTGCTCTAGAGTATTCAATTCCTTTTTAAAGATGATAGTTTTGAATTGGAAGGTTTGTCATCGAGCGCATTTATTCAGAAATGGAGAAGAGGAGTGTCCATGCACTTTTGTCCTCTTCTGGCTCCATGGTCCAGAATCTGCCAACTTGAGTATCGTGAATATTGCCAGTATATGCACCATACATGGTGCTGTCCAAGCTGACCATAAAATAGCATCCTTTTCAAAGTTGGCAAGGGAGAAAATGGCAATAGCTTGCTTCAAATCTTGCATAGGCTCTGAATATTGTACTTCAAAACTTGGAGGACCATTTAGCTGTAAAGAAGTCATTTATCTGTCGTCAAATGAGAAGTCTTCATGTGAAAGCAGATTACAGGCAAGTAAAACAAGGCTTGGCATGTTGATATATCTTTCAATGCATGTCTGGGTGGAAGCTTGAATGGTATGATGATGCATTTACTTGTTTTTTAGGATAATGAAATTGAGAGTTGCTGTGGCAATAGAGGGAAAGATGAAGGTTTGTTCAACTAGCACAATGTTCATCTATTCGACTATTCGTTTTGTTTACTTCTTTCTGTTTGGATGGCAGAAAGAGTCACCCTTGGTGCAGATGTTGATGAAGATCTTGGGGGGTTTGATTCTGTAGAATCTGTTGGTCACCACTATGTAATGATTGAAAACTTGGAGAAGGATTTATCAACATCATCAATTGGGCGATTCATTTGTGAAAATACATCTGTTTCACTGCAAGCTTGCCTCTTTCCAAGTTGGTCATCAGCTCCTTCTGCTAGTGGAGCAATTTCTTCAAATTCCAAAAAGAGTGTTGAAAAGATTTACGAATTTTTGGTGAATCCTAAACACTTAATTGTATCTGCAAGGGGAAGGTATGCTGTACAGTGTTGCATGTATACTGCTTAAAGCTTTAAATAAGAACATGATTATTCTCTTCCTTTGGCATTGAAAGTGTTCCGTTGTAGCGGTTATTTTCCTTATTCATTTGGAATCTTTCATTACTACTATTATGTTGCCACATGTACAGATATATGTTTTGGCCTGTTGCTGCTGCAGATTTATCATGGACAATAAAGTCTAAAAATTTAGAATGAATTCCAGTTTATATTAACTTTCTTGTTACTGATTCATCTAACTTTCTAAAGGTGGGACACGAGTGATTGGACAACTTGTTTGGAGCCAATGTTAGAGTACATACCTGCATAACGTTATCTTTATGACATGCGAATATTTGTTCCACATGGAATTCTTGTCCTGATATTTTTACTTGTATCTTAAACTTAGAAGGTAGTTTCTAAAACTCTGCTGGAAATAAACCTGATGAAAATATATTTTTGCCTTTCTGCTGCATTTGAGTAAATTTGAGCATGGCTTTTTACAACCATAATGAAGCCAATGGCCACTTTTTTTGGGGGGGCCCTGGGGGAAGGGAAGTGGGAAGACTGTTTTTTTGTTTATTTTTCCTCAAGTTCAATACGTTTCTTGTTCACTTTTTCCTTTTTTGTTTTTGTTTTTTTGTAATTGGACGGCAAATTTATTCTTTGATTAGGGAAGTGAGATTTTTGTTGCTTATAGTGGGTAGTTAGCACTTAATAATTAAGCAGTATAATACAGTGTGACTGCTTGAGCTAGGAGATTCCTGTTAGGTAGAAATTAGATACTTGTGGTTCTGATCACTACATAAAGATGGCATGACTTCACACAGGGTCTGTTGCCAACTTTTCTGGAAAAGACATGAAATCCTGATTTGTCACTTGCCAAGGGTATTACTAGAGGTTACATAGCCATTTATGTTTAATTAATTTGACTATGTTTCTGCATCTGTTATTGGTGTTTTGCACTTGCATTTGATCTGCTTGTGATGTGCTGTTGCATTAGTTTATTAAATGGCATGTTGATAACTAAGCTATTTCTTTTCTACAGGCCATGGGTCATATCTGGGAAGATATTAACTGGAACATTTATTGGTATCTTACCCAATGAATCCCAGGTACGATTGCTGCCACCTTATACTTTTAAAGTTTAGAGAGAAAGATAGAAGAGAAAAATGTATGTGCGTATCATCCTGTTACACAACTAATTTTGAGAAATTAAAACTACAACGCATTTTGAACTATTAATCTAAAAAGTTGTGAGATAGTTGTGATAAGACTTCCGCACAATGACTTGTTAGAGAATTGTTGTAGTGTGCACTACCTGATAGTACAAGGTAACTTTTAATCAAGTAAGACCACCACCACACACCAACCGAGGTAACTTCTTGGCAATGCATTTTCTTCTCCGTAGTCATTATTGATAAAATGATATTCCGGGGCTTGTGTGGTCATAAATTTCGCTAAAAGCTATATCTTTACAATGGTAAAAGGCTTTTTGAATAAGGTTCGAATATAGTACATGACGTCACGCTCACCTCTTCCTTTAGATTCTCATTGTAGATGTACATGAGATAATGAAACAAAATACCATTATCAATAGCTGTTGATCTGAATATTGGTCTAACTTGGAATGCCTATTGTTATTGTGCGGCAACAGAGATGATTTTCTCTAAATAAAGAATGAGTTGCAAGGCCCCTAACCAGGAATCTCTGCATTTGTAATTAGAAAAGAGCCATTGTGACTCTATAGAGGAGTAGTCAATTGTACATATGTCATATTCTGAGGACCTTCCCCCGTTTTATTTGGGTATTGCTATATATGTTTTTGTGTATTCTTAGTATATTCTTATCAGGAACTTGAAGTAAATGACACTAACAATTCATAGTATCAAAATGAATATGATATCTTGCCACAAATAATAGCATAGCTATTTCAACACGAGATATTTTTAGCATTTTAGAAGTAATTGAAAAATGCAAGATATTCACACAAGTTATGAAAATTGTTATGTGTTTATTTTATGATTTGTTAGAATATTCATCTAGAAAATGTGATATGCCACAATAAAAGAACCAATTATAAACCAAATATTGTTCTCATGAAAGAGAGTATGGTCAAATGTGTTTAGGAGAAATCAAATGAATTGTTGTAATGCTAAAGAACCTCCGTGGAAAATTATTGAAAGATAATGAAAGTCATAAAAGATCTCAAGAAACTGAAAAACTAAAAAAGAGCAAATATTGAGGAAAATTTAGGTACTTGCTTTAAATTTTTGCGATTGTTTAATATTAAATATACATTAAAAAAAGTGATTTGATTGATGGGATATGGTATGAGATCGATGATATCAATGAGATTGATATTCAAATATTTCTTCTTAGAACGTATTGATTTGAAAACGGACGTGCACTTCGAAAATTTGCATTTTATTTTTTCTTGTACCTTGTTTTATCAAATTGATATTTGTGGTTTTTCAATATCCTTTGTTTCCTAGTAAGCATTGAAATGTAAGAAGGGTTTGTTCCTATGATGGGAGGCCCAGATGCATCTTAGAACATATTCCACCTAAGGGTCCCGTCAACTGATTTATACCTAGATTCTTTGCCTTGCAGCTTCTTTTATATTTATGGCACTCAAGAACTTTTTTATTTGTAATCTGTTGTCTTTACGTGTAATATTTCATTTTTTCCCGTCCACTTCCTTTTTTCACCACACACTATTCCTTGATGTGTTCAAAAGTGTTCATCTCTAATGTTCTTAACAAAGTTGAACCCTGATATTTTTCAGCATTGATTATTCACTAACTGACCTACTCTTGTTTTGTCATTTCATTGCTGAGAGTACTTTTGTAATCGGGCAATGCTGAAGTTGGTCAGTCAGTGCAGCAGATACATGAAGTCATTCTAGGTCAACAAAGAGAGTGTAAAAATCAGGTTTCTTATTGGAGTTAAACTTCTGGTTTTGGAGCCAAATTGGACTCCTAATTTCCTAAGCCTTTAGAATCCTTGACAAGTTTCCTTGGCTATTACAGTTGCTTATTGGCCCAAGACATAAGCTTGGCCTCCACCCTTTGTTGCGTATGTGTGATAATAGTTGTTTAGATGTAGAATGAAATTAAGAATGATGTAAAATTTGAATTGCAGAAATTCTCTCTGCCTCTTCCTCTTCCTCTATGTCTTTCTTCTTTTACAACTCTTGTTACTCTTTTCCTACCACCAAATTGTCTACAACTAAGTATTCTTAAAATCCATTGCATCCATATCTTTTTCCCTCTGGTAATGCATCACAACTATTCTTTTTTCTCTTTAAATTTCAATCATAGCGTTGAAAGTTGTTGAACCAACGACATCCTATTTATTAGTGACACCTAATAAGCAGTGGACAACTTGGGCAACTATGTCCTGTTTGCCTTTGGCTTGTACTGGATAGCCTTAGTTTAATTGGTCATCATAGGCTATCCTTGTAATGGTGGTCTGGAGCTAAAGCTGATGCCTAACATTCTTTAGGAATCCTGATGCTCTAATCTTCGAAATGAGAGGGTATACAGTGCACTTTTAATATCATATGAGAGAAAAAGTACATTCAGCAATGAAAGGATCTAGATGAAACTTTTAAGTTACAAATAGTTATATTATAAGCTTACTATTTTACTGTTCTTTTGATGTAGCACAAGATTGGGGTATCTTGTCTACAAACATGAGCGGAAGGAAAGAGGGGATTTGGGGCTGTTACGGGGTTGTGAGCAGTACCCTTGAACAGTAATCAAGGGGAAAATATCACAAAAGAAGGGAATCCACAGATTCTTGAGGAAGAAGAACAAAATAAATAAAAAACAAATAACTCAAATCTTTAATTCGTCATTCTTTGCCCTAAAATAATGAAGTAACACAGCTATTTATAAGCTGTAAATCACCTTAAAAATAGAATTCTATTGTGATTAGCATTACTAATTCCTATCCTAAACATAGCTAATACTAGTAGAACTCTATCAATACAATTAATTTCCTTGAACAATTTGAAAAACTACTCAAGACTCAATAAATACAAGTGCTGGAAATTTACTGCATTATCTTTCATAATACAAAAGACTAAAATACCCTTTAAAAACTAAAATTACAATAAGAGACTCCTAAGACATCTAAACTAACAACTAACATCATCCAGCTTCTATAAGGTCTCTGGTCTTCAGTGTATTCCTAATGGAAGCCTGAGAAAAGTCATACAATCTATAATTTTAAACTTTCTTGTTGTTTGCATCATTCTCTCCCAGTTCAAAAAAACTCGACCTCGAGTTTTAAAGTATTGCAGGATAAAGAATATGAAGGTCTGATTTTCTGTCCATGCGATTGACACAAAAGCACTACCATAACAGATTTTCTCTCCATTAATTTGAGGTGGTAACAAACAAATTTGGGACTTCATAGTTTTGAACATTGTGCGACTTTCCAAGGACAAAGTCAATTATGTGTTGAACCTGCTCCAACTTTGATGCTTCCATGATATCTTCAGTAGTTGTCTTCTTGATCTGTTCTGTTGTAACAATGGGTTCTTACAGGCTTAATTTCTAGAACTTCTTCCCACTGGACAAGTCTCTTCTACGTCCACCTTAGGTTCCTCGACAAACTTGTCAAGTTCAACAACAAATTCTGAATATTCATGTACTTCTGAACTATTCAATGTTGAATCAGAACCAAAAGTTTGGCTTCTGTAGGAGGATCACAAACCACATTCTTTTTCTCTACCCTTTCCGGCACTACAATCTGGTTTGGTTCAACAAAACCCCGAGAATAAAAATCTCACTTTTGATGACGATAAAAACTTTCTAAGATTAGCACTCTCATCTCAGCCAAAGTAGGGGTATATCTTTGGTGTTGGACTACACCACATTCGGCCGTACGCCACCAAATATAAGTCACTCCATCTGATTTTGTCTTGGCAATTAGAATTTTGTAGTAGTCATCTATGTGATTATTGTAGAAAAAAAAAATAATCCAGAGATGCAAGACATTTTTTGATAACCCACCCAATCAAAAGATGGAAGAAACGCGATGATTTGTTTGAATTGGATGTAGGTAACCATATTGAAGAGAGTTATACACATATGGATGAAGAAGAAAAATATGGTCAAGAAAGAAGGGAAAGTTTGGCTCTTGATACCAAAACTAATGAAGCACAAGATTGGGATATATTGTCTACAAGCGTGAGAGGAAGGAAGGAGATATAAACAGTACCCGTGAATAGTAACCAGGGGGAAAAATCAAGAAAGAAGAAGGGAATCCACAGATTCTTGAAGAAGAAGAACCAAATAAATAAAATCAAATAACTTGAATCTTTCATTCATAATTTTCTGCCTAAAATAATGAAGTAACACAGCTATTTATAAGCTGTAAATCACCCTAAAAATAGGATTGCTAATTCTTGTCCTAAACATAACTAATACTGCTGGAATTTTATCGATACAATTAGTTTCCTTGAACAATTGGAAAAACTACTCAAGACTCAATAAACACAAGTACTGGAAATTTACTGCAATAATATAAATAAAAGACTAAAATACCCTTAAAACCTAAAATTACAATAAGACGACTCCTAGGACATCTGTGATGGACAAACTAAAAGCTAACAACATCAAGCTTCTAAAAGGTCTTTGGTCTTCAATGCATTCCTAATAGAAGCCTGAGAAAAGTCATAAAAATCTGTAGTTTTAAACTTTCTTGTTGGTTACTTCATTATTGTAATGTTTTAATTAATTCTTAAGAATAACATCTTGTAATGTATGCATTTCTAGAGATTTATGTGCATATGCTGATGAGAGAAATATTACATTTTCTGTAAGATTTTTCAAATACTATTGGTCAGGATATTTTTAGTCATTAAACTTTGCTTTCAATATTTATGCCTTTTTCATTCTAAAAGAAAATTTATTTCATTCCTTTTTTGCTTACCGTATCTTAGGTTTTCTTTGAAAGTATTGATCGACTTGTCCTTAGCATGTGATACATTTTTTCTGTCCTTGTTATTTTATAAACTTTCTGTGTAGAAAAGTTAAAAGAGTTTTTCTTAAAGAGATGAAATTAGTGTGTTATACCATATAAGAACTATTCTACAATTATTTTTCCCTTATGAAAATTCATTCCATTTTTGTATAATTAATTTCTAAAAGAGATCGTAATTAATTTTATTTCAAACCAAAATCATGAAACTTGCATCATGATTATATTCCAAACATAGTTCCTTCCTTGTGTAATTTCACTCTAAACACCAATTTTCAAATTATCTTCAGTATGATTATGTTTTTAAATCTCAATATCTGTATGACACAAATACTCTGGGCACTCATGAAAAAGGCAAAGACTACCATGATCTATGTAATTTTTCTTTATCCTTTTTAGTTGGATTAAATTTTAGTGCTTAAAATTGTAACGATCAATTTTAGTGCTTAAAATTGTAACGATATTACATTCTTTTGCTAATAAACTTCTTATACAACAGCATACAATACATGAATTTAGGAAACTTCCTTTAATATTGAACATTATTTGGTTGTTCTAATATCCTTTCATTTCTACAAATGCCTTGCATTTGTGTTCAATGTTATCTCAATTTCACCTCATTTGTAGAAATATGTGAGTGTTTTTTCTAGCTATTTTGATGCAGCTCATGAAGTCTCTTTAATTAATTAGCTTTTCTTGGCCTTTAACCTACCTAGGTTTTTTTGCGTGACAGGATTGCTGGATTCTTTAATAGCTTTTGTTTCTTTTAATTATATTTTTTCCCCTTAATGAATGGGTTGTTTAGATTCTCACACAAAATTTTACATGATAGTAGCAGATGGAACAGATGAATTATGGAGTTTGATCGTAAATTGCCTCGATGGAAGATGATGATAATTCTGTGCAATAGATAACATAATTTACGATGGAAGATGATGACAATTCTGTGCAATAGATAACATAATTTACAATGGAAGATGATGATAATTCTGTGCAATAGATAACATGGATGATTATCACGTATCACAAATTCTTCATATGTTTGAACATTTTTATTTTATCTGAGAGGTGACATTTAACTCATCATCTGAAAAAAGTAAATCTATGAAGCAAAAGGTAAAAAACTGCATTTATCTTTTCCTTTTTCCTTTTACCAAGTCTGAAATATAGTTAAATATGTAAATATAATTCTCCCAGTAAATTTTGTTTTCTGTTATTGATTAATTTTTAAAAGCCACCCAACAGAATTACTTTTTCCATTCTTCAATTTCTTAACCATGATACATGGAGTTCTAATCTATAAAAAGATTTACTTAAACTAATTAAATGTCAACTATAAAGCGTTAAGGATGGTTTGTTCCACTTTTAATCCTTTTTGAATAATTTATAAAAATGGTCTCATTAATCATAAAAAAGACATACAATCAAATTTAGATTCATAATGTAGTCATCAAAGGGTGCTAACAGGAAAAAATCTGGATAAACCTAGCTCCCATATTAAATGGACTTAGATATATGCATTTTTATAATGCACTTTTAGTCAATTTAAAATTTAGCAGCTAATTTTTCATATTACCAATGTGGATACTAGAAGTGATCAAACTCACACTGTAGTAGTTTTTTGCCAATCTTTCCTGTACATCTCAATGTGGTTTTCTATTTAAAAAAGAATTAGATTTATTTGAGGTAAATGTTTTTCCTTGTAGAATGTGATCGAGAAGGATAGTATGAACAAAGAATTAAAAGTGGTCCATACCGGAACTGAAGCATACAAGATAGCAAAGCAAATGAGGGATTTATACATGGAATATGCGAATCATAAGCAACTGCTTTCCAGAAGATTAGCTTGGGAAGAGTGCAGGATTCTGGAGTCTTCTCCATCAAGAGAGACTTCTCATAGACATACCGTTCCATTACATGTAAGTAACATTGTAGTTGTGTACTTCAATCTTGCAGGTGATTAGTTGATGACATGTCACAAGTTCTATCAAGATATTAGCATTCCTGAAGCTTGTAGTATTTGTGATGAGATGAGGATAGGATTGAAATAAGAGCCATGGATTTTATTTCCAGATATCTAAAAATAACTTCCATGATCTTGGGAAAGTCTCAATTATCCTTTGTGTCACAGATTTGCCGATTCCATTCTAGACCTGTCTCTTATACACTTTTTGCTGCGAATTTCTGTTTCTCAGTCAAAATTCTAGTTTTGTTGCCCTCCTGAATTGTTGTTGAAATGTTTGATAACAGATGAAGGTTGCTGATTGCCTAACGAGGATGCCTCGAGGCATTGCAGTTAAAAATCGTTATTTCCAAAATGAGGTAGCAGTATTCAAAAGTTGGAACTGTAAGTTACAACATCAAAGCTAGTTCAGTTAGAGAATTCCTGAGGTTGATGTGCAAGAGTAACTTTTCTGTAGATTTACACTAAAAGTACGTGGTTTCATTAGCCTTACTGAAGACTGCAAGTGTATATAATGGTAGGAACATTTTAGCAAATGTGAAGTCAGAAATGTTTTGATGTTCTCTTGTGATATCGGCTGTTCATCTTTGTTTTCATTGTCCATACTGAGCAATGAAGTTGTATATGATGATTGATGACGGATACTGTTGTTGCTTTAATATCAGAGATGTTCTGATGCTTATGTTTATGCTTATTCTCTTGTTGACCTCTTATGATTCTAATGCTTATGTTGGAACTAGGAGTGTTCATTCGATCAGTGTTCGACTTATGCGACTTTTCGACTTATTCGACCAGTATGTGTATAGAATATGAAGGACAGAAAATCAGACCTTCATATTCTGTCTTGCAATACTTGTTGAGTCGTTTATATACACATATATACATATATATATATATATATATATATATATATATACAGAAATTACAAATCTTAATATATGAATGTGTATTAGTGTATATATTATATATAGATATTAAAATTGATTTATAAAGTCACAAATTCGAACCACTTACCAAAATGAATTCAGATAGAAAAATTTTATTAAATCACTAATCCCTATTAAATTATATCCTATAAGTATATAGGAATATATATAATTACTTAACTCTATTTATATTAATAGTAACTTAGTATGCATTTAATGTACTTGTTGATAGTAAAAATGTTATATTAATAAGTTATGCAATATAGCTGTATAAGTATATAAATTAGATGCGTTATGTAAAATATGTTTTTATTATAATTATAAGTTATATAAATTTTAATATATGAATATAAGAATATGTATGTATAGATATATTATATATAGATATTTCAATAAATAGTTAAGTATATATAATTACTTAATTGTAGTATGTATATGTATTACAAAGAAATTAATAATTCGTTTAACTAGTTATTGAAATAAAAGTCTTACATTAATAAGTTGTATGCTTATATTAATATTTAAGTATATAAATACATAACACCAATAATTATATAAAAAAAAGATATTTAAGTATTAAGAATATTATTAGTTATTAACATATTTAATCTTATTAAGAATGAAGAATATAATGGTTAAAATATAATGTACACAAATACATTAATATATATATATATATATATATATATATATTGTTCGACTTCTTTGATCGACAAAGTCGAACGATAAACCAAATCGGTCAATCTATAAATCGGTATTTGACCGGTAATTTAACTTGAAAGTTAAAGTCAAAATAGATCGAGTCGAGAAATCGTTTAATTAATTTGATTTCAATTCAAAATCGAATAGAAAGTCAAACAAATCAATTCAAAATTTTTGTTCAATTTGACTCGATAGTTATTTGAATGATTTTTGAATACCTTTAGTTGGAACTCTTTTGTGAAAGTCTAGAATTCAGTCTGGTACAAGCACGACGTTGTGATTTGTGCCTTGTTAAGGGTTAGGTGTTTGAGAGTTTGCAATCATTCTCATTGTGTAAAGGTGCACATGTTCATCCAAATCCATTTACTCACCCAGATTATGCGAGAAAAGTTTTGATTAGGGGGTGACCTTTTGATGCACTTCATCAATTTTGAACTATGATGGGCTTAAATATGGGGAATGCATCCTATGAGTTCAGACTTGCAAAAACATTTTGGCCAAGCCATCATTGTGTTTTCAAACGAACAATCCACATTATCTATCCGAGCCACGCCTTACCCCTCCGCCCTCTACGACCCTGGAACCACTTCCTGTAGTAGACAGGGGTTACTAACCCCTCCCCTCCGAGCGAGAAAAAAAAAAAAAAACACCTCCCCAAAAAAGTAGAATCTAATGCACGACAACCCCGTCCTTCCCAACCCACTGTCGCCTTGGGGAGCTCCACTGTGCATACTCCACGTTACAATGGGATTAGAAGCACAAGTTTGTTCTCAGTTTTTTTGGCATGTTGTATAAAAGCACATTTTCTTGTGTGTAAATATACTTAAACTTACATTCTTCATGAAATTTGTGTTTGAAATCATTTGAAGATTGTGACTTTAACGCGTACAACAAAGTCTCTTAATCACGAATTAGTTAAGAGGACATTTTAATATTTCTATCATTTAATGTTCACCTTGTGATACTGATTCTAAACATTAATAATTTGTCATGCACATGATTAATAGAGCGGACGGCATAAGAAGCCACTCACTCAACTATACAGGATTGTAGATTTAGTCAATTAATTATATTTTTTGCCTAAATGGTCACTTAACTCTTAAAAGTGTGTTGTTAAGGTTAAATCTAACTCCATCTATTTTGTCAATTAAATGATTTGTTTAATCACGTGACTTTTCTAAGAGGTAAAATTCTCAAACAAAATTAGCTTCTTGGCTGAGTTGCTCTTCCCGTCCAACCGATTTTGGAATTTCTAAAAGTTCCTAAAAATCTTATTAGCATCAATATCTCTGTCATAGTAAAACCTTATATGCATTAATATGTCCATTATACTAAAATCTTTTAAACGTCGTTAAGGTCACTCTATCTATTTTATTCATTAAATACGCCATTTGATCAATCACATGACTCTTACATGACTTTTCAAAGGGGTAGAATTGTCAAACAAAATTAGTTTTTTGGCTGAGTTGCTCTTCCTATCCAACTGATTTTTGAATCTCTAGAAGTTCTTAAAAATTTTAGGAAAATTCTATGGTCCCTTTTAGGGAACCATTGCCTTGTGCTTTAAATAGTTGTACAGTACAATGCCATGTACTTTAAAAGTTTGTACTGCACAAGTTTTTAAAACAAAAAGAAAATGATTTCCTAAAAGGGATTGTAAAATTCCCCAAAATCTTATTAGAATCAATATCTCTGTTATAGTAAAACCCATAGGCTCATCAAACCAAGAAGATCATACTTTTTACTACTTTCTTCATTACTGAAATATTGATAGCCTTTGAAAATTACTTCCCTACACCTGGGGCCTTATTTTTATCAGGATAAACCTTCAAATATAATTTGTATACCTTCTTCACATCCTCAACACTACAACCTTTTCCAATCCCAAAATATCATCAGTCATTTTTGCTCTTAATTTCCCTCACAATTGTAGCGTGTTTGTCAATAAAAAGCCACCGATGCCGCCAACGAAGAAGTTGAACACCCATTTGCAAAAACCTATAGCAAGTCCACTTATCTTTTTATTTGGATGACCTTGATGGGCTTTCATCGGCGTTAGAGGAAAGGTTTTTCTAATCCTCTTGAGATCTATTAGAAGTGTACCTCTTTACTGGAGTTTTACGATCACAGCGGAATTTCAGTATATATCTTCTTAGATCGAATCACGTGCTTAGGTTGCTGCAAAATCACAAATAAAAATTATACAATTTCCACAACCTAAATCCTTTCTTTGATTTTTAAGAGAGAGAGATTGGAGAGAGCTTCAAGCTCATCCCTTTGTAAGAGCTTTTCAGGCTCTATATATAGAAGACATTTGGCTCCATCATTTTGGGAGAAAAGCTGGAGGTAGAAGTAGGAGGTAGAATTAGAAGCTTGAGGTGATGCCACCTCTTCCATTGTGGTGCCTTTTTTTTTTATTTGATTAGAAACCGGGTCGGGTCAGCCCGTCATGCGCCACCCACCCATTTGTTTCTACATTCTCTCACTCACACATGATGGGTAGACCCATCAAATATCTCATTAATCTCTGTCTGAGAAATCATAATTTTCATAAAAGAAATTGGGTCGTGCGACTGCACTTGGGACCCTAACTATGCAATAACATTGCGGCTTCAACCCATAAAGAAAATTTATTACGCCTCATTGTGCCGAACAGACTTATTTTGTTACACCAATCAAAGTATACCCAATCTCTCAAAGGTCATACTTGACATTACAAGGAAAAATGTCTCCAGTGACAATATACTGTTGTCACAGAAAATGAAAATGTCGTTCCTATTTGTTTTAGTGACAATATAGATGTCGACACTATGTCGTCGTTGAATGCTCGTCGGTAAATGTATTTTGTGTCAAGATTTTGTGTCGTCACTGAAGTACATACTTCAGTGACGACATTTCTCGCCATAAAACACTAGCAAGTACAGTGATTAGTATCTAGTTGTCACAAAAGACAAGTTGAATATCGTCACTGATTATAGATGTTGTCACAAAACCTTAACTTTATATTGACAAGTTTATTGTCACTAAAGTTTCAATTTATTGACTAGATTGTGTTGTCACAGAATGCTTGCTTTCAGTGACAAATCATTGTCACTAGACAGTTTCAATTTGGTATCACTAAGCTCAACAAAACAAGATTTATTTGTTGTTTTTGACTGCAACAACCTGCTCAATCACTAAACTATACTTGGTAACATCTAAATCTAACAACCATTAAGAGGCAACTTGCATTTCATTATACAATTATGACAAACTTAATGAAATAGAGAAATAACATAAGTATCGCATTAAGTAGTTTAATTATCTAACATCAATCCAGAAATATCTCCAGTTAAGTCTTAGTATTTACATCTTAATACAACTAACTATCAACAAAAAGAAGTCTAGTCCCTAAACATATATGTTGTAGCCCAAAATATCATGAGTAAAAAAGGCTACAACTCCATTGATCTACTTGTAACTGGCTGGGCTTCAAGAACTTGTACTATATATCTTCACATATCTGTAGTTAAAGTAAGCAATCATTAATAGAAGAGAAGTATGATTTCTCGCAACAGTCATAAAGTTTTGACAAAGAATCAAGAGGCAAAAAACCATTTCTTGTAACAGTTTCAAGCCAACCATAAAGCCTTTCACAAAACAATAAAATATCTTGTGAAAAATGTAGAAGAGTGGCAAAACCATTTCACAACAAACCATTTCACAACAAACCATTTTGAACAATCCATAAACACTCAAAAATAGTATAAAGTACTACCAAAAATCAAGAGGAAAAATAATGTACTCTTACACTAAAAGTATTGAATTAGTATTGTGTCAACAACTCTGACCATTCAATTCCCTACATGGAATGTCTATTGGCATTTAAGATCATTTCAATAGAATAAATTATGATTGTGGTTTGAGCAAATATCACAAAAAAAAAAAAAAATCAATGATCTTGGAGAAACTTTATCCCAAATATTTTCAAATTGGAAAAGATAGGCCCAAATATGAAGTCAGATTCATGCATCTAGAAATGGACTAATATATAATTAGTAAACCATAGTTTTTACATGCGCAAGCTTTTTCATAGTAGACCCATAGAACTAAATATGACAAAAATATGCATTTGAGACACAGAGAATTCAGTATGGAAAAAAGAAATAGAGAAAGGAAAATGGAAAATGTTGGAAAAGAGAATGACAAAGATATGGTAATTTTATGAATAGGACTTAAGGGGAAAAATAACAGAATAAGAAGTAAAAAAAAAATGAGAAAAAACAAGAAAGAGAGATGTTTCTCTAGAGAGACAGGGACAAGGAAGGAAAAAGAGCAAGTTTGAGAAGGGAAGAAATAGAGAGAGCGAGAGAGTGAGAGAGAGAGATTGAGAGAGAGAGAGAAGATGGTTTGGAGAAACATAACCGAAGTCAGTTGTCGATTTGTAGAGAAACATACTTGGTGCGCCTTTTGCAACTATACTATGTAATATACATTACACATTTAGATAAATTAGGACCTTGGACTTGGGCTAATGATAAATCTAAAGTTCTAGTGAAACCAAACATTATATACTTGTGAACACAAAGCCAAGTGAAAACTAGAATACTTTAACTAAGTAGTAGCTCCAAAGGTTGTTCTTCAACTACCACTAGATTATTAGGCACAAAAAATAGCATGAACCCAGATAAAAGATATATAATATATAAGAATATTTGTTTACCAAATAGTACTAGAAGATGCATTTCCATTGCATTACTTCACCAATTGCAATTTTGCAGCTAAAGCTAGAAAGAGATTATTTGTTTCGCTTTGTTGGTTCTCAAGCTTCTCCATAAGTACTTGTTGAGCTTTAACTTGAAGTTCTAATTCAGCAGAACGTTGCTCAGCTTGCTGAGCTTTTTTTTCGCTTCTTCAATCTCTACAAGGTCTTTAGCTGATAATTTAGGCTTTTGGGCCCCACGACCGCGTACATATCCAGGTACATGTCCAACCACTTCAGCACATACATCATCTTCCGTCTTATTTGAACCATCTGCTTCATATTTACTTAGAAGTTCCTTAATTTTAGTCTACAATAACATAGTTATTAAGTTAGGTATCCACATGAGCTATACACATCATATTGGAAAAATGAAGGTGGGCTATAAAAGTAGTTAATTGGAAAAATGAAGTATGATAAACAGGGCACTACAATATACTCACTAAACGTTTGTTGCTGCTGATTCATCAATTGGACCTTTTTTCTTTTACTAAAGTGAGTCATGTCATAAAATTCTATAGGTCTAACTTTCCTTCCTTCTTTTGCTTCCTATAACCACAAAATGCTAAATTACTGAAGATGATACCGCCGATTTCGATACTGCAAGTTAAGTTGCTTCATCAAAGAAGGCTTAACATGTGCTTCTTCATCATGCATGAATTTGCTCTGCATATAGAAAAATTTTGTTGCCACAACAAAAAAGAAAGGATAATAACATTAACTTTTTTAATGGACAAAAAGTATAAATATGCTGTCCACAAAGAATTTAGTAACTGTTAGCATGCATTTTAATGCATAAGTAATACTTATAGTAATCATTTTCAGCAGACATTCAGATGTCAGCTTTACTTTGACCATTTTTGAGTTTATCATTTTCCATACTTTCGTATGACACAAGGTGCCTCCGAAATAAATGATTGAGCACCTTCACTAATTACTCTTCGACTTTCCTCTGACACGTTCAACCTTAATTTTTCTCCTGCCTTCCTTTTCTTGGATAATGAAATGTTGCGAGTTGGTCCTCTTTTCTTCTTCAAAGTGCTAAAGTCTAACCAAATCAAGATTGACAAAGTGTAAGCCAAAATAATGAAGTACTACCTAGCTGTTTAAGAAAATAGTAAATAATTCACAAGAAATTATAATAAACCATTTTCAATCTCAAGCAATTCGTCAATCTCCTCGAGAGTGTTGCTGTCACGCCCCAAAAACGGGACCGTAACACGCCGCGCTAATGGCACACCGGTCCAAAGCGCAAGGCACAAACGAACAGAGCAACAAACTTAACCTCAATGTAATAGAACCATCAAACCATTTCTTAACTATAAAACCGAATATTTCATTTTTACACAAAAATACGAATTACAAAATTCCTTCTTAGTACAAAAGATGCTACAACAAAAACAAAGTTCATCAATACAAAACCTATCTAATACACTACCCCTTTCCAAACAAAAGAGAAGCTTGGAAGATTATCCGCAGAGTCCCACCAGTAATGTCTGTCTCTTATACACATCATAGATGTGTATAAGAGACAGACCCACTACCAAGGAAACACTTAAAACCATCAAAAGATCACCCCACAACCCTAGCACTGTTTATACCCTGTCTCTTATACAAGTAGAAAAACCATCAGTAGAAGAGATTTCGATAAAAAGAAAACATAAAGATAATAACATTTGTGAAAACCATAGTCATGAAGCAGTTTCTAAAATGTCTCATGCCATTTAAAAGTCAATAAACCATAATCATAAGTAGTTTCTAAAATGTCTCATGCCATTTAAACGTCAGGCATGTCCAAAACATAGCAAAAAAGATCCAATCATTTCAAAACATAGTATGCTAAAGCATAGCGTAGCCAAAAAGATCCAATCATTTCAAAACATAGTATGCTAAAGCATAGCGTAGCCAAAAAGATCCAATCATTTCAAAACATAGTATGCTAAAGCATAGCGAACAAATCCAAGTACGCTTTCAATCCGAATATAATAAAATAGCATGAGTATCTTTTAGGCTCAAAGGTATGACCTACAGATACTAGCAGATCTAGTAATCTACCACACCTACTAGTCGACTGGAGGTCAAGTTATCCCAACACAAGACCCCGTAGTCAAATAGTTCATAATCCACAGATCACCATGGCGTCCCATGGATGACTATAGAACCGTTCTCCCAAATCAAACATTTCCAAACACATCCAAAATTATATACCTAGGTCACCTATGAGCCAAAACAGTTATAAAATGCTTTCATATCAAAAGAGTTTGCAAACATATCAATTGATTAACATAAAATAGCTTGGTCCCGATTTCATATGTAATAGTTCCAAAACTTGGTAAAAGTGCAGTTCCAAACATCATACACATTTTACACTTCCATCCAAACATATTTGAAAGTCGTTAAACAAAATACAAGTGGAAGAGGGTCTATGTTACCCACCTATCAAAGCAAAAACTGCCCAAATGATCACAGAACGCGATCGCCGGCGGTAGGTGGCGTGGTACCTAAAACACATATAAGAGGACTCTTAGAAGAGATGTAGAAGTTAAAGAATGACTAGAGAAGCGAAAACGACGCGAAACGATAGAAAACCACACCAAAAGCTCTTTGGTCAAAAATGACCTTTCCACAATTTCTGACCAACTTCGACAAGCTAAAACCCCAGTCAAAACACTTAGTTAACCCCTCAAATTCGTATTACAGCTAGATTAGGAGATAATAAGCTCAGTTTTCCAGAAAAACCGAAAAACTTCGCCCCTCCCTAAGCTATAAGTAGGCTATCCTCCCTGCCAACAAAATCCAATTCCAAGGTATTCAAGGGACCTTGGTTACAACCCAACTCAAAACAACATATTCAACCAACCAACAAAATCCAATTCCAAGGTATTCAAGGGACCTTGGTTACAACCCAACTCAAAACAACATATTCAACCAACCAACAAAATCCATAAACGGAAAGATTCACCGGAGCAATAGCCGGGACTATACAATCAATAGCATTCCACAACAATCCATACCCCATAACCACTACAATTAACTCTATTACAACATTAGAGCAACAACCTATGGGTAGAATTCCTCTTTACTACCAAACTGAAATTTTTACCGATTAGCCACACGCATGATTCAAACATGCTTCCTATCCAACCCACTACCAAGGAAACACTTAAAACCATCAAAAGATCATTAAAGACCCTTCAAACATAACCAATTATCCAAATTATCTTATACACATCTAGATGTGTATAAGAGACAGTTTTGGATTTTGTTGGCAAGAAAATGGTTTCAAGTCTCAATTTATAAGTTAACCTTAATGTGTCTTAAAACATCATTATGTGCATATACATAAGCATTCATAGCATAACACTCTAGGCCACATATGGAATACAAAACCCCAACTCATAATCTTAAAATTTGTAATCTAACCATGGAAAGTTGTTAAAAATCAACCCCAATCACTTCCCAACCTCCAAAACACTAAAAATAAGTATGTCTCTTACCCATAACATACATAAATCATAACTTATAAGGCTGCAAAGAGGGTTTTCTCAGCCATAAAGAATCCTACAAAACTTGAAATTAAAGCTTGGATCATAAAGCCCATAAGCCATAAATGCTAAAATACATAAAATCTTACCTTCCAAGTGATTCCTACTTGAAATGTGAAACCCAGTATTTTAATAGCCTTGTTCTTTGATTTTAATTGGTTTAAAATGTTTTTCATATTATTTTTAGTCATAAAGTACTTCAACTTATTCGTTTTTCAATTCGGCAAATTTTTCGATTTACGCGATTTCGGTACCGGCGGGTAAACGGGTCAAAAGTTGGAACTAAGTGTAATTAGTGCATTGTGGTGTGTGAGTGTTGTAAGATGGATGATTTATAATGTTAATTTAGTAGTTAAAAAACAAGTTTTTGGGTTAAATAGTTAACTTGGAGACTATTTGGTCAATGGGAACTATTTTCAACCTTGGAATTTCTTTTTAGTCTTCTTCTTGTTGTTTTTCTTCCTCATTTTCTCCAGCTGCTGGCCGAACTCTCTTCCTCCATTTTCCCCAAAAATTTTCTTGGATTTCAAGTAGGAATCACTTGGAAGGTAAGATTTTATGTATTTTAGCATTTATGGCTTATGGGCTTTATGATCCAAGCTTTAATTTCAAGTTTTGTAGGATTCTTTATGGCTGAAAATAAACCCTCTTTGCAGCCTTATAAGTTATGATTTATGTATGTTATGGGTTGTTTTTAGTGTTTTGGAGGTTGGGAAGTGATTGGGGTTGATTTTTAACAACTTTCCATGGTTAGATTACAAATTTTAAGATTATGAGTTAGGGTTTTGTCTTCCATATGTGGCCTAGAGTGTTATGCTTTGAATGCTTATGTCTATGCACATAATGATGTTTTAGGAGTGTTTTAAGGTTAGTTTGGATAGGAATTGAGACTTGAAACCAAGTGGAATTGATTTCCCTTCATTTTGTAAGTAAGCGGAAGTTTGGCGCAACTATTGGGGATAATTTGGATAATTGGTCATGTTTGAAAGATCTTTAATGATCTTTTGATGGTTTTAAGTGTTTCCTTGGTAGTGGGTTGGATAGGAAGCATGTTTGAATCATGCGTGTGGCTAATCGGTAAAAATTTCAGTTTGGTAGTAAAGAGGAATTCCACCCATAGGTTGTTGCTCTAATGTTGTAATAGAGTTAATTGTAGTGGTTATGGGGTATGGATTGTTGTGGAATGCTATTGATATAGTCCCGGCTATTGCTCCGGTGAATCTCTCCGTTTATGGATTTTGTTGGTTGGTTGAATATGTTGTTTTGAGTTGGGTTGTAACCAAGGTCCCTTGAATACCTTGGAATTGGATTTTATTGGCAGGGAGGATAGCCTAATTATAGCCTAGGGAGGCGAAGTTTTTTGGTTTTTCTGGAAAACTGAGCTTATTATCTCCTAATCTAGCTGTAATACGAATTTGAGGGGTTAACTAAGTGTTTTGACTGGGGTTTTAGCTTGTCTTTGATAGGTGGGTAACATAGGATTTTAAAATGTGTATGATGTTTGGAACTGCACTTTTACCAAGTTTTGGAACTATTACATATGAAATCGGGACCAAGCTATTTTATGTTAATCAATTGATATGTTTGCAAACTCTTTTGATATGAAAGCATTTTATGACTGTTTTGGCTCATAGGTGACCGATGTATATAATTTTGGATGTGTTTGGAAATGTCTGAATTGTGGAGAACCGGTTCTATAGTCATCCATGGGACAAATCATGGTGATCTGCTGTGAATGTTTTGAACTAATTGATCGGGTGTCTAATCTGGGATAACTTGACAGCAGTCAAAGACTAGTAGGTGTAGTAGATTACTAGATCTGACTAGTACTGTAGGTCATACTTTTGAGCCTAAAAGATACTCATGCTATTTTATTATATTTTGGATTGAAACTGTACTTGGATTTGTTCACTATGCTTTAGCATACTATGTTTTGAAATGATTGGATCTTTTTGGCTACGCTATGCTTTAGCGTACTATGTTTTGAAATGATTGGATCTTTTTGGCTACGCTATGCTTTAGCATACTATGTTTTGAAATGATTGGATTTTTTTGACTATGTTTTGGACATGCCTGACGTTTAAATGGCATGAGATGTTGGGAATTTCCTTACAGAAATATCAAAATAACGCAGCGGAAAAACACCGGAAATCCCTAAAAGAGGACAGGCAACTCTAAACCCTAAACAAATTTAGATCTATCCCTTTGATGCATCGAATGCGAAAGTGATCTGAACCTTTCCACGATCTGAACACCACGGTCACGATTTGGACACCACGGCAACCACGAACTATTCGTAGAACACGTCAGACCTTAGGCGCTGCTCTGGAATGAACGAACGCCCTCTACAGGTATCCACACGAGTAGCTTTTCCGATTTTAGGGTGTTGATCGCCTATTACCTTTCCTTGTCTGACGTGTTCTTACGATAGTTGTGTGACCGTTGTGTCCAAATCGTGACATCCAAAACCCTAAAGAATCATATTCTATATATAGCGGTTAACCTAAATTCAAAGAACTCTTCTTTGATTAGAATTCTTCTATCACACGTATTAGGTATATAAACGCGTATGATAGTAACCAGATATATTTCCTTACGAATTATTATAATTACTATTTAACTGGACAATCCAGTAAATCCAATGTAATTAGTAAATAATTCTCGTTCATTGAATCTAGACACAAATTCTTATTCAACGAACTTAGTCAACAATTAACTTACTTACCCAATGCTTACTCTTAGTGTGTGACCCTTTAGGTTCATTTAACGTTGGCAATAAGTATAATTTCTAATTCCAACACTGTTGCCTTTAGTACATAAACCAACAATACTCCCACTTGGACTAAAGACAATTAGCCAGAATTTCTGTGCTACTGAATAAATTAAACACCTTTAATTTATCATTCTCAGATTATACTCATAGATCAAGATTGGCCTCTAGCAAGGCATCATGACCACCCAAATTAAATGAAGATCATTGATCTGACATAACCTGATCAAATAACCCATGTCATAATCCTTTTGTCACACGATGTCTTAGTTGGACATAGAGCATGGACAATGTCATCTCTATTTGTGTCCAACTATTTGATTTCTCGATCTCGAAGTAGAATGATAAAACAAATGAATTTGATCACCTTATCAATCCATTTGAGCAGAGCCATGCACACATTCCTACTAACAGCTGCATAGGCATCTGTAATCATAATAAGAGGGACAAACAGATCTCCTTAACGGCTGTCTCTCCTACACATTTATGATGTCTATAATCATCACATGATTATCAATAAAAATCATACTAGTCTTAAATCAACACAGTTCCCACTATATTGAATAACTAGGGACATTTAGAATAATAAATTATTCATGGATTCTAATATTAAAACATGCAATAATAAATCTCTTTATAAATAAAATATCATGATGACAATATTCGTTTTAAAATTATCCATTAAAAGTCTCCCAATTAAACAATTAGGTCCAATCATACATATGTCTATTAGACCTATTGACCGAACATGGCGATCATGTTTTGGTTGTGGTAGTGGTTTAGTTAATGGATCAAATCAGTACTTAAGGATATTCTTGACTCTGTCCATGACTTTCACCAGATCCGATTGGTATCTACTCGTTATGCTCAAAGCATATGAGACATCCGGTCAGTACATAACATCGTATACATGATGGATCCTATAGCTGATGCATATGGAATCTCACTCATGCGATTTCGCCAATCTTGTGTCGCAGGACACTGAGCCTTTCCAAGAGACATGTCATGCGACATTGGATTCCTCTTTTAGAATGAACATACTAAACCTCTTTAGTACTTTATCTATATAAGTACTTTGACTCAGGCCAATGAGCTTTTGAGATCTATCTCTATAGATCTTGATGGTATGCATCTAATGACTCTGTTGATGTTGGATGCCTTATGCTTGCTACCAAATTTGACTTTCGCAAGGTAGGAATGTCATTTCCAATGAGCGATGTCATCAACATATTTCCCAGAAACACAACTACATTTGCATTAATTTTCTTGTAAACACAAGGTTCATCTTGCTACATACCCTTTCATCAAAACGAAGATTCCAACTCCGAGAGGCTTGCTTTAATCCATAAATGGATCTTTGAAGCTTACATACCTTTTTAGAATTCTCAGTTTGTACAAAACCCTCAGGTTGTGTCATATACACATCCTCGAGTAAGTTTCCATTAAGAAACGCTGTTTTGACATCCATTTGCCATATCTCATAATCATAGTATGCTGCAATGGCAATAAGAATCCTTATGGATTTAAGCATAGCAACTGGTGAAAAGGTTTCATCATAGTCTATACCATGAGTTTGTTTGAAACCTTTTGCAACCAATCGTGCTTTGAAGGTATGTAGATTGCCATCCATGTCAGTTTTCTTCTTGAAAACCCATTTACACCCAATAGTTTTTATACCATCCGGTGGATCAATCAAAGTCCAAACTTGATTGTCAAACATGGATTGCATCTCAGATTTCATGGCACTTTGCCATTCCTCAGAGTCTGGACTGCTCTTAGTCATAGCATCTTGGTAGCTAGTGGGCTCATGGAGATCCATGAGTAACACATCATTTGTATGAACCTATAAGAGTCATCCATAAGAGTAAGCATTGGGTTAAGTTACCGGATCTACGGAGTCCTTGTGTTTCATGTGGAAGCTCAACAACTGATTGTGAGTCATTCCCATGTTCCAATTGTGTTGTCTCATTCGAACCAACAACTAATTGTGATAAGTACTTGATCAGATTAAACTGATAAGTAATAAGCCCTCACTTATGGATCTTGAAATTCCACCAAATTTAAATACCTCCCACTAGTTCTTTTGGAAAGAAACTCTTTTTCCAAAGTACTGGATTGACCCGTTATGAGAATACAACATGGTTTTATGTCATTGGTAATTCTCATTATGAACATGTTGTTCATCCTTGATCAGGTTATGTCCTGTCTCTTAGTGTCCTACATAACTTATCCGAGACTGCCGTTTGACATAAGCCTCACACCCCAAATCTTAAGAAAAGACAAACAAGGCTTTTACCAGTCCACATCTCATATGGTGTCTTTTCTACGCTTTTAGTTGGAACACGATTCAATGTGAATGCAGTGTTTGTAAAGCATGCCTTGCTAGAGGCCAACACATCTGATCTTATACAGATCTATATGGTCATCATGGACAAACCATATCTAATAATGATAAATTAAAGGTGTTTAATTTATTCAATTCCAAAACTTCCTGGCTAATTGTCTTTAGTCCAATTGGGAAATTGTTCCACAATGAACCTAAATGGTCATAAAAGTCTTGACTCAGATATTCATACCTCGATCAGATCTCAGTGATTTAATTGTCTTGCCAAGTTGATTCTGTACTTCATACTTAAAACTTTTGAACATTTCAAAAGACTCGATTATACACATCTGGGCGTTCGTTTATGTCCAGAGCATATGCCTTTTCTGTCGAATTATGCATATATATATATGTATATATGCTTCTGTCGAATGATTTAATGGCAGTGATATCTGTATGTATTACGCCCGATAAAGATTTGGCTCGGGCAATATATCCAGTGCGAAAAGGAGCTTTAGTCATCTTTCCCAACAAACAAGATTCGCAGATATCATAAGATTCAAGATCAAATTGATTCAAAAGCCCATCTTTATGGAGTTTTGATATGCGCTTCTCATTTATGTGACAAAGGCGACAATGCCATAAGAAAGTTTGATTTGAATCATCCAATCTAGGTTTCTTTGTATTTATGTTATAAACAATCCCTGGATTGTGGCTTTTCAATGTTTATAACGTAAAGACCATTATGCAAATCAGCATTTCCATAAAATACGTCTTCACGGTGAATGGAAAATTTTTTATTCTGAATAAAGAAATCAAATCCATCATTGTCTAAACAAGAAACAGAAACAATGTTACTGCTTAAAGCAGGTACATAATAACAATTATTCAAAGTTAAAATCAGCCCGGGAGGCAAAAGGAGTTCACATGTTCCTATGGCTAGAGCAGCAACTCTTGCTTTATTTCCAACCAGCATCTAAGACTTCACCTTTCTTTAATCGACTACTTCTTTTCAGATCCTTCACATTAACACAAATGTGATCCACATCTTGAGATCTAATTATGTCATGACGCTTTAGGAACATAGAAAAGTAAGATTAACGTGTATAACATAATTACATATTAGTAAGTTAAGTACTCTTCTAGAAAGGTGATCTAATCGACATATAGAGTATAATATTGGGTTAAGTTAAATGTTGACTGGTTCTATTGAATAAGAATTTGTGTCTAGATACAATGAACGAGAATTATTTACTAATTACATTGGATTACGCGGATTGTATACCTAATACGTGTGATATAAGAATTCTAATCAAAGAATGAGTTCTTCGAATTTATTTATGCAAATACATTAAAACTTGGCCTGGATTTTTTTGGGTTCGATGTCTGTCAATTATACTCATTCGTAAGCTCAGAAACAGATCGGGAAAGGTTGTTCACGTTGAAGTTCATAACAAACTGGCTATAACTGAAGGGGCGCCTGTTAACTAGCTACCAAGATGCTATGACTCTGTCTCTTATACACATCTTCCTGTGTATAATAGACAGGAATTCTCAAACCTCTGAACCAGTCAAGGAAGTTGGTCCCATTCAGCTTGTCCTTCTCAAGGATAGATCGCAAGGATAGTGTTGAAGTGTTATTAGCGGCCATCGATCTACAACAATTATGCAAAGTACAACATTTCGATATTAATATAAAACTCCCACTAAATCAATTACCCTAGCATAAATGAATACACAACAGTTTGTATTTAGTGGGTTAAGATCCATATTTCACTTAACTTTAACTCAGCTTTGGCATGACAATTAAAATTAAGTTATTTAGGTAGGTAACTCTTTACCAATTACATCATATGTAACTCTTAAAACAATTATGAGATCAATACATCATATGTACCGGCATGTTTAATCTCATCTTATGCCTATGGGCCCAAAACCGTTTGATAGCCCAATATTTATTGGCCAAATTAAACATATAAGTAGCACCATTACTTATCCTTTCGACTAAAATAACTAATGTACTTTTACTTTAGTAAAACGCACATCGATGATCAAAGTCTTTGGAAGGTGTTTAAATTTGGTGGCATCTGAAGAATCAAGAATAGAATAACATGTTATGTGAACTTGTTAATTGATCATATGTTTTCATGCACCACATATATTTAACATTTAACATCACATAAACATATACAAATAACAGTAAGATAAACGTGTCATAGCATGGCCCTTAAACTATGGTGATCTTCATAAGCCAATATGAAGATCAAGGTCAATCCTAGGTCAAATTACAACTTCAAAATTTCTTCCATCTTCATGGAATACACCTTGTTGTTGATTGACGCCAAGTTGCTCCTCTTGCCTTCTTTACAAGCTTTGTAATACAATAATACAAAACTTTAAAATTACAAAAAAAAGGAAAAACGACACGCAGGCCGTATTTATATAATTACACCCCAAAATAGAAATAAATTACTATTCTAGTAGGTCAAAAGGGCCATGCTATGCACCATGCATATGAACACATCATAAAACAGAAAACATACTATTATTTATCCGACGTTATAACCAAAACGATTTTAAGCCACTACGAGAAAGTACGGCGGTCCCGCTAGCCGTTAGCGGGCGGGGTCCAGGCAGCGCCTCAAGGTCCAGGGCGAGCCAGTCGAGGGCGCGCCCCGCTAAAGAGTAATCGTAACTCATTTAGCGGTGTCTGTCATAATTTTTCATGACTCTTTAGCGTCGGGGGCGCTGAACAGACACATATAATAGACAGTAAATCATTCGACAGAAGCATCTTCTCACATATATGTATATATATATATGCATAATTCGATAGAAAAATACATAGATCATATATACATAATTCAACAGAAACATACGTATATCACATATACATATAGTTCAACAACGAGAATCACAAATAGAATCATCGAAAGGTTTCTATCGAATAGAATCTTTACATACATCATATGTATGTATTAAGATCAAGATATCAAACAGATTTTCAACGACATACATTCAGTAGTAACTACAGTTCATGAACTTGATTATGTCCAACATAATATGTTTTTAACTAATTTCATCAATCGAAACGGTTTAATTGAAAGCAAGCGCTCGATACCATTTGTTGGGAATTTCCTTACGAAATATCAAAATAACGCAGCGGAAAAACACGGAAATCCCTAAAAGAGGATCCATGCGTTCCGATTAAATCGTTTAGGGTTTAGATATATACCTCTGTGTGTGTTACTAATGAGTCGCATGTCAGACATCCAAAACCCTAAAGAATCATATTCTATATATAGCGGTTAACCTAAATTCAAAGAACTCTTCTTTGATTAGAATTCTTCTATCACACGTATTAGGTATATAAACGCGTATGATAGTAACCAGATATATTTCCTTACGAATTATTATAATTACTATTTAACTGGACAATCCAGTAAATCCAATGTAATTAGTAAATAATTCTCGTTCATTGAATCTAGACACAAATTCTTATTCAACGAACTTAAACAGTCAACAATTAACTTAACCCAATGCTTACTCTTAGTGTGTGACCCTTTAGGTTCATTTAACGTTGGCAATAAGTATAATTTCTAATTCCAACACTGTTGCCTTTAGTACATAAACCAACATGAGACATTTTAGAAACTGCTTCATGACTAAGGTTTTTTTCGCAAATGTTATTATCTTTATGTTTCCTTTTTATCGCAAATGCTTGGCCCCATTTGAAGAGCTTTTATGATATCCACTGAGCTAGTTATACTCACAAAGACGATCTAAGAGATAATTGTTCAGACTAAGTGGTCGTTGAATAAGAATTTGTGTCTAGATTTTCTGAAGATTCCACATTATTGGTAGGACTCTGCGGATAATCTTCCAAGCTTCTCTTTTGTTTGGAGAGGGGTAGTGTATTAGATAGGTTTTGTATCGATGAACATTGTTTTTGTTGTAGCATCTTTTGAATAAGAAGGAATTTTGTAATTCGTATTTTTGTGTAAAATGAAATATTCATGGTTTTATAGTTAAGAAATGGTTTGATGGTTCTATTACATTGCTGTTAAGTTTGTTACTCTATTCGTTTGTGCCTTGCGCTTTGGACAGGTGTGCCATTAGCGCGGCGTGTTACGGTCCCGTTTTTGGGGCGTGACATGAAATCCAAGAAAATTTTTGGGGAAAAATGGAGGAAGAGGAGTCGGCTGCTGCTAGGAAGAAATGAGGAAGAAACAACAAGAAGAAGACTTAAAAAGCTTCCAAAGTTGACCCAAATACTATCCAAGTTGACCAAATAGTCTCCAAGTTGACTATTTAACCCAAAAACTAATTTTTGCTACTAAATTATCATTTTTTCTGAATAATTCAGCCATCATACAACACTTACACACCACAATGCACTAATTAACACTTAGTCCAATTTTGGGGCGTTTACTAAATTAACATTTTAAATCACAAAATCTTGGCGAATTAAAGCGAATAAGTTGAAGTACTTTATGACTAAAAATAATATGAAAAACATTTTAAACCAGTTAAAATCAAAGAAAAAGGCTATTAAAATACTGGGTTTCACATTCTACCCCCTTAAACAAAGTTTCGTCCTCGAAACTTACGAAATCACGAAGCAAACAAAGCTGGATACTTCGATCTCATGAGGCTCTCAAACTCCCAGGTAGCTTCTCGCTCAGAATGATTATGTGAAACCCAGTATTTTAATAGCCTTGTTCTTTGATTTTTAACTGGTTTAAAATGTTTTTTATATTATTTTTAGTCATTAAGTACTTCAACTTATTCGTTTTTCAATTCGGCAAATTTTTCGATTTGCGATCTCGTACCGCGGTAAACGGTCAAAAGTTGGACTAAGTGTAATTAGTGCATTGTGTGGGTTACAACACTCACACCTCCCCCTTTTACCTTTACTAGGTGCTAAAGTCACCGTTAGGGGTTAAATAGTCAACTTGGACACTATCACAGCTAACTCCAGGTCATGTATTTTTCTGTCGAATTCTGCATATATAAGTATTCTTCTTGTTATTTCTACTTCTCCATTTTCTTCCAAGCTGCTGGCCGAATCTTCCTCTATTTTCCCCCAAAAATTTTCTTATATTTCAAGTAGAAATCACTTGGAAGGTAAGATTTTATGTATTTTATCATTTTTGGCTTATGGGCTTTATGATCCAAGCTTTAATTTCAAGTTTTGTAGGATTCTTTATGGCTGAGAAAACCCTCTTTGCAGCCTTGTAAGTTATGATTTATGTATGTTATGGGTTGTTTTTAGTGTTTTGGAGGTTGGGAAGTGATTGGGGTTGATTTTTAACAACTTTCCATGGTTAGATTACAAATTTTAAGATTATGAGTTAGGGTTTTGTCTTCCATATGTGCCCTAGAATGTTATGCTATGAATGCTTATGTCTATGCACATAATGATGTTTTAGGAGTGTTTTAAGGTTAGTTTGGATAGGAATTGAGACTTGAAACCAAGTGGAATTGATTGCCCTTCATTTTGTAAGTAAGCGGAAGTTTGGCGCAACTAGGATAATCTTGGATAATTGGTTATGTTTAAAGGGTCTTTAATGATCTTTTGATGGTTTTAGGTGTTTTCCATTGTTGTGGAATGCTATTGATATAGATCCCGGCTATTGCTCCGGTGAATCTTTCCGTTTATGGATTTTGTTGGTTGAATATGTTGTTTACACATCTAGGTTGTAACCAAGGTCCCTTGAATACCTTGGAAATGGATTTTGTTGGTTGGTTGAATATGTTTTTTTGAGTTGGGTTGTAACCAAGGTCCCTTGAATACCTTGGAATTGGATTTTATTGGCAGGGAGGATAGCCTCTTATACACATAGGGAGAGGCGAAGTTTTCGGTTTTTCTGGAAAACTGAGCTTATTATCTCCTAATCTAGCTGTAATACGAATTTGAGGGGTTAACTAAGTGTTTTGACTGAGGTTTTAGCTTGTCGAAGTTGGTCAGAAATTGTGGAAAGGTCATTTTTGACCAAAGAGCTTTTGGTGTCGTTTTCTATCGTTTCGCGTCGTTTTCGTTTCCCTTGTCTCTTAGTCATTCTTTAACTTCTACATCTCTTCTAAGAGTCCTCTTATATTTGTTTTAGGTACCACGCCAAATACCGCCGGGATCGCGTTCGGTTATACATATCTAGATGTGTATAAGAGACATAGGTGGGTAACATAGACCCTCTTCCACTTGTTCTTTTGTTTCATGACTTTCGAAATATGTTTGGATGGATTTGTGGGTAACATAGACCCTCTTCCACTTGTATTTTGTTTAACGACTTTCGAAATATGTTTGGATGGATTTTAAAATGTGTATGATGTTTGGAACTGCACTTTTACCAAGTTTTGGAATTATTACATATGAAACCGGGACCAAGCTATTTTATGATAATCAATTGATATGTTTGCAAACTCTTTTGATATGAAAGCATTTTATGACTGTTTTGGCTCATAGGTGACCGATGTATATAATTTTGGATGTGTTTGGAAATGTCTGAATTGTGGAGAACCGGTTCTGTAGTCATCCATGGGACGCCGTGGTGACTTCTGTGCAAATGTTATGAACTCTCTGATACGGGGTCTTGTGATGGGATAACTTGACCTCCCGGTCAGACTAGTAGGTGTGGTAGATTACTATGTTTTGGCTATCGGTCACCAATGAGCCAAAACAGTCATAAAATGCTTTCATATCAAAAGAGTTTGCAACTGTCTCTTATATTTGTTCGCTATGCTTTAGCATACTATGTTTTGAAATGATTGGATCTTTTTTGGCTATGTTTTGGACATACCTGACGTTTAAATGGCATGAGACATTTTAGCTATGTTTTGAAATGAATGGATCTTTTTGGCTATGTTTTGGACATGCCTGATGTTTAAATGGCATGAGACATTTTAGAAACTGCTTCATGACTATGGTTTTCACAAATGTTATTATCTTTATGTTTTCGTTTTATCGAAATGCTTGGCCCCATTTGAAGAGCTTTTATGATATCCAGAGCTAGTTATGCTCACCCCACGTGATTTATAATTTTTCGATTAGGTGCTCGTTTTTCTGGTAGGACTCTGTGGATAATCTTTAGAGCTTTTGTGATAGTTTGGAGAGGGGTACCTTATTAGATAGCCGTTTTCTATTGATGAACTTTGTTTTTGTTGTAGCATCTTTTGTACTAAGAAGGAATTTTGTAATTCGTATTTTTTGTGTTTAATATAATATTCGGTTTTATAGTTAAGAAATGGTTTGATGGTTCTATTACATTGCGGTTTAGTTTGTTGCTCTGTTCGTTTGTGCCTTGCGCTTTGGACCGGTGTGCCATTAGCGCGGCGTGTTACGGTCCCGTTTTTGGGGCGTGACAGATTAGACCATAAAACCTTCACGTAGGGGATAACTTTATTCCTCAATGTCTTATCTTGTCGATCCAAGATCCTCTCCCTAACCACTACGATATCCTCAATGCCTGGCTCTACTTTATCAGAGTCTATCACATAAGCCAAATAGCTCTCACAACCCCTATCAAATCATAGGTAAATAAGGTCCTATCAAACTTCTATCACAAAACTCTAAATCGTCGCACCATTAGCCGCCAACCAATCCATACCCAAAATAACCGAGGTCCCTTCGGTCATCGGTAACTGAATAAGGTCAGCCTCAAACTTCCTATCACAAAACTCTAACCGACAACCTTCCAAAACAAACCTAGACTCCATAACCTTCCCGTCCGGGGTCCCCACTCTATAAGGATCCTCTAACCATCTAGGTTTATCGGACAGACATCTAAGAAAACATCTAGCTGATAAGAGTCAAAGACGGAATCATGAGCAAAGAATAACTCTTCAATAATTCTGTCTCTTAGAGGTACATCAAAGATACATAAGCAAGGACCTGTCTCAAATTAGACAAGTATTCAAAACGGTCCTCGTTTTTGGGGCGTGATATTTCTATGTGATATCAGAGCATAGAATCTTATATAATTCTAATTTTACACATCGATTCTAAACTGTCTCTTATACACATCGAATACCTATTACTGGACTTAGGATTCAAACCTATGCTCTGATACCACTAAATATCACGCCCCAAAAACGGGACCGTAACACGCCGCGCTAATGGCATACCGGTCCAAAGCGCAAGGCACAAACGAACAGAGCAACAAACTTAACCGCAATGTAATAGAACCATCAAACCATTTCTTAACTATAAAACCGAATATTTCATTTTTACACAAAAATACGAATTACAAAATTCCTTCTTAGTACAAAAGATGCTACAACAAAAACAAAGTTCATCAATACAAAACCTATCTAATACACTAGTTTTGGAAACAAAGAGAAGCTTGGAAGATTATCCGAGTCCTACCGGTAATGTGGAATCGGAGAAAATCTAAAAGCCGCTAACGTGATGGAGAGTAAAAACGAGCACCTAGTCATAACTATAAAACCTGTCTCTTATACACAACTTCTCTTATACACATCTAGATGTAATATAAGAGACAGTGTGTATAAGAGACAATAAAAAAAGATTCCATAAAGATAATAACATTTGTGAAAACCATAGTCATGAAGCAGTTTCTAAAATGTCTCATGCCATTTAAAAGTCAATAAACCATAATCATAAGTAGTTTCTAAAATGTCTCATGCCATTTAAACCTCAGGCATGTCCAAAACATAGTAAAAAAGATCCAATCATTTCAAAACATAATATGCTAAAGCATAGTGTAGCCAAAAAGATCCAATCATTTCAAAACATAGTATGCTAAAGCATAGCGTAGCCAAAAAGATCCAATCATTTCAAAACATAGTATGCTAAAGCATAGCGAACAAATCCAAGTACAGTTTCAATCTGAATATAATAAAATAGCATGAGGATCTTTTAGGCTCAAAGGTATGACCTACAGTACTAGCCCAATCCATACATCATCCATGGCAGTCACCATGGCGTCCCATGGATGACTATAGAACCGGTTCTCCCCAAATCAAACATTTCCAAACACATCCAAAATTATATACCTAGGTCACCTATGAGCCAAAACAGTTATAAAATGCTTTCATATCAAAAGAGTTTGCAAACATATCAATTGATTAACATAAAATAGCTTGGTCCCGATTTCATATGTAATAGTTCCAAAACTTGGTAAAAGTGCAGTTCCAAACATCATACACATTTTAAAATCCATCCAAACATATTTCGAAAGTTGTTAAACAAAATACAAGTGGAAGAGGGTCTATGTTACACACCTATTCAAAGCAAAACTGTCTCTTATGACACAGAATTGTGCCGCGGTAGGTGGCGTAGTACCTGAACTAGATGACTACGAGGACTCTTAGCTGAGATAACTTGAATCCAGGTCAGGTTTAGTAGGTGTGGAGATGTGTATAAGAGGACAGTCCTTATATGCCTCCATCAATGAGGAGGTCATCAATGCTTTACAGGCTAGATTTAAAGACAAGCTAAAAACCCAGTCAAAACACTTAGTTAACCCCTCAAATTCGTATTACAGCTAGATTAGGAGATAATAAGCTCAGTTTTCCAGAAAAACCGAAAAACTTCGCCCCTCCCTAAGCTATAAGTAGGCTATCCTCCCTGCCAACAAAATCCAATTCCAAGGTATTCAAGGGACCTTGGTTACAACCCAACTCAAAACAACATATTCAACCAACCAACAAAATCCAATTCAGGGTATTCAAGGGACCTTGGTTACAGTGAGGAACTCAAAACAACATATTCAACCAACCAACAAAATCCATAAACGGAAAGATTCACCGGAGCAATAGCCGGGACTATATCAATAGCATTCCACAACAATCCATACCCCATAACTACTACAATTAACTCTATTACAACATTAGAGCAACAACCTATGGGTGGAATTCCTCTTTACTACCAAACTGTAGGGACTAAAGTTTTTACCGATTAGCCACACGCATGATTCAAACATGCTTCCTATCCAACCCACTACCAAGGAAACACTTAAAACCATCAAAAGATCATTAAAGACCCTTCAAACATAACCAATTATCCAAATTATCCTAGTTGCGCCAAACTTCCGCTTACTTACAAAATGAAGGGAAATCAATTCCACTTGGTTTCAAGTCTCAATTCCTATCCAAACTAACCTTAAAACACTCTTAAAACATCATTATGTGCATAGACATAAGCATTCATAGCATAACACTCTAGGCCACATATGGAAGACAAAACCCCAACTCATAATCTTAAAATTTGTAATCTAACCATGGAAAGTTGTTAAAGAATGATTTATAGTATGTGTTTGAAACCTCCAGCATTGAGGCTGTCTCAACCCATAACATACATAAATCATAACTTATAAGGCTGTAAAGAGGGTTTTCTCAGCCATAAAGAATCCTACAAAACTTAAAATTAAAGCTTGGATCATAAAGCCCATACAATTAGAAAGCCATAAATGCTAAAATACATAAAATCTTACCTTCCAAGTGATTTCTACTTGAAATCCAAGAAAATTTTTGGGGGAAAATGGAGGAAGAGGAGTCGGCTGCTGCTAGGAAGAAATGAGGAAGAAACAACAACAAGAAGACTTAAAAAGCTTCCAAAGTTGACCCAAATAGTACCCAAGTTGACCAAATAGTCTCCAAGTTGACTATTTAACCCAAAAACTAATTTTTGCTACTAAATTATCATTTTTTTCTGAATAATTCAGCCATCATACAACACTCACACACCACAATGCACTAATTACACTTAGTCCAATTTTGACCCGTTTACCCGCCGGAACCGAAATCGCGTAAACCGAAAAATTTGCCGAATTGAAAAACGAATAAGTTGAAGTACTTTATGACTAAAAATAATATGAAAAATATTTTAAATCAGTTAAAATCAAAGAAAAAGACTATTAAAATACTGGGTTTCACAGTTGCTTGCACAAGCAATTGAATGGTTAGATTCACTAGATGTCATGAATTAAGAGAACCATTGGTTTGCACTCCACCAGTTGTAAGTGATAACTGTTTGTTCCTTGATGTATTTGTTGAACATCCTCCACCAAATGAAGTATCATGATTCTGAAAAACAATTATCAATTATCATTCCTTAGTTTTATAAGATCAACTTGTGAACATCACTAATCCAAAACTATCATATAATTGAGTGTCTCAGGTATTGAATTTCTATAACTACAACAAACCTCATTTTCATCAATTAGATGTAACTGGATTGGCCTTTTCCACTAGACTTGTGCTTCAGTATTTGTATTAGCACATATATTAACTCTTCGTGCGCCAACTTGCTACATGGAAAAAAGAGAAATACTAGTTAAAATGTCACATGTTCAAATGTAAAACAAAAGTTTCATATTCTAGTTTTCGTACTTGGATGTCTGTTTTATCAGCTTGATCATGTATTACATCTGTAGGCAATACACCTTGATTTGATCATGCCAAAGCATTTCCTTTAACTTTAATGTTTTTCTTGGTCCAGCCATCTAGCAACACGTTGAAGAATATATTAGTACATTAAAGTTTAACCATATAAAATCACACAGATACTCATTAATGTGGAAGTCATCATGAACGCAAGTTTTAGTAAAGGCATTAACTACATTAAGAATTATACAATAAAACAAAGCTATGTAAAGTTGATAAGAAAGTTAAATTGCATTAAATTATGGAAGTAATAGACTTTAATTAGAATCTATCTTGTACGAATGGCTTAATTAGAATCAAAGTCATCATCATTATCGTCATTTTCTGAATTCTTACCTTCAGTTCTCAAAGAAATATCAATGTCTTCGTCATCAATGAAGGTATCATCTATCTCCTTAGCAATTTTAGTTGAAGATTCCTGATGCAATAGGTTAGCATCAATCCTTTTCGCTACCAGTATATCTTTTCTTTTGACCGAGTGAAATTCATCATTTTCTTGTATGCCAATCATATCTTCAAGATCATGTTCTTGCTAAGCCTCTGGATTGTTATCAACCAAATCATCTTCAAATTTTTCAAGAACATCATATGATTCACGTGGACTGACCATCTCTACAATATGCCAATGACTGCCAAGCTTCATGTTAGTAAGATAAAAGACTTGTTGAGCTTGGGAAATATATGGCTGATCTGAGTACCATTTCCTTGACATACTAAAACTAGTGATGTTAGACTGTTTTTCTATTCTAATTCCTAAACTATTGCCTAAAAACCACCAATCACATTTAAACAAGACTACTTGGTTTTGAGTAATGGATACTCAACCACCAGTACTTCGGTAATTACACCATAAAAATTTAATTCTTTTTCAGTATGCTCCTCTTTTACCATGACACCACTATTTTGTGTTTTCCTTTCTTTTTCATGATCTTTGGTATGGAATCTAAACCCGTTGACAATGCAACTAGGATATATGCTAATTCGAAAATTAGGTCCTTTAGCCAATGACAAGAGTTCATCACTGCATCCCCCGTGTGCATGTAAAATTATGCGACCTGTGTCAAGTATATAAAAAATTGTGATGTTTACCAAAATGAAATACATGAAGGAATTTAAATCTCTTAACTCTTTGTTATGTACTTACACGTTCTTAAAACCACTGAGGAAATTCTGATTCATGACTTAACTGGATATTTGATGTATTTTCTTTCTCAAGAACTTCCATATGCTCCCTAGTAAGATGATATCTCTACTTGTTTAGAGTTAACTCCTTTAAGTACTTCAACAATAAGAGGAAATGTCAGAATGCTTAGTGCATCACAATTACTTACTTCACATACTCATCTATCTCTTCGCAATTTTTCAAGATGAATAGATGAATTTTGTGCAAATTAGAATCAATTAAGTACCCAAATGTTGCTGCCCCAAAAGGCCGAGCCATGCCAGAAAATACAGATAACTCTCCAACAGCTTCATCTCTCTCTATATTTCATTCCATTAGATTAAACCTAGTTGGAACATGGTGCAAGTACTTGGAAATGAATGTAAGACAACATTCATCATCCAAGTAGCATTCAACAATACACCCTTCTGGTCGAGCCTTATTGTGGAAGTTTCCTTTGTATTGGCCCATTTTTCTGTTTGAAGAAAACTAATCAAAGAATGTAAAGAAATCAAGGATAATTAGATAATCTTAGAATATTGAATAATATAATACAAGTATTTACCTCTCAAATGGAAACATCCATCGGTATTGAGCTGGTCCCGCAACCTTGGCTTCAGCAGGCAAATAGACCTGCTTAAATGGACCATTATATCAAAAAAATAAATAAAATAAAATAAAGCAGGAGGAAATATCTTTTCAAGTTTGCATAGAATCAAAGCAATGTTGCTCTCTCGTGTTTCTAATTCATCTACATATAGTGTTCTGCTACAAATTTTTTTAAAGAATGTGCTTAGCTCAACCAGTGAATGTGAAACTTCTTTTGGTTGCATTCCCCTTATGGCTAATGGAAGTAGATGATGTAAAAATACATGATCATCTTTTCACCCTTTGAAGGTTAGGCACTCTTTTGTTTTAACATATCGCGAAATATTTGAGGCAAATCCATCTGGGTACTTGATTGAGCTAAAAAATTGGCATAATTGCTGCTGTTCACCACGTGATAATGTGTAGCATGCAACTGGCATAACATACGATTCATCATCCCATTGGAGGTGTAGATTTGCCTTTAAACCGAGATCCATCAAATCCTTCCTAGCCTTCCAAGTGTCCTTGGTTTTTCCAGGTATGTTCATTAGTGTACCTAACAAACTGTCACACACATTCTTCACAATGTGCATAATGTCCAAATTGTGCCTCATTTTATTTGTACTCCAATATGGCAGCTCAAAGAATATGCTTTTCTTTGCCCAATTTAGACAATTCTTTTTGTGTTTCTTTTTTCTTTGCTGAAGCACATAAGGGGTCTTGCCAAACTCAGCTTGTTGAATACCAAGAAGTTGTTCAAAAATTTCCTCCCCAGTTAATGGTTTAATAAGCTCTTTAAGTTATTTCTCAACATCGTGATAAATGCCTTTCTTTTTTTTTTTTGGTCACCATTTGTGATCAATTGGCAAAAGATGACGATGCCCCATGTAACAACATTTTTTCCCATTCTTTAAATATAAACAAGAAGCTTCATCCAAACAATAGGGCATGCATTGTACCATTTCGTACTCCACCCTCACAAATAGGCATATGCAGGAAAATCATTTATTGTCCATAAAAGAGCAGCATCATGTAATATGAATTTCTCTCCTGTGAAGGCATCATATGTCTCAATGCCAGTGAGCCATAACTCTATCAACTCATAAATTAGAGGTCGTAGATAAATGTCAATTTCATTTCCTGGTGATTTAGAACCATGAATAATCATTGAAAACAAGAATAAAAGATCTTTTTGTTGGTCCCAAAGCAACCTAAGAGGGGGAGTGAATTAGGTTTCTTAAAATTAACTTGCAAATAATGCTCAATTCAATTTTTTTTCACTTGGCAAATAAGATGATAACAATATAAACAATTATTTATAAAATGTTTCAATAGAATAAATTAAGAGAGAAATTAAACAAACAACACATCCAAGCTAGCTAGCTTGGAGTAGTAATCCACTAAGATGCTCTTTCAAATTTGATGAGCCAATAATCTCAAGTGTACACAAAGTAGGATCACCCTTGCTCACACTACTTCTCTTTAGTTGAGCCAAGGATTTTACACCAAACCTCACTTTTGTACAAGATTATTACTCCACTTAATATTTTTGAATAGCACTCTTAAGTACACATTAATACAATATTACTAAAGAGCTAATTTGCACTCAGATTGCCTTTCCTTTTGCTTGTATTCAATGCGTAAGTTGATGAAGCATAATACAGAAGGGTTGGTATTTATAGGTGCAATAAATTAGTTCCCAACCACCTCGTAATGGCTAGATAATAAATGCTGAAAAAACTAGCCGTTATGGTTAGATAATCTTTAGGCCATCTTTAAAAAATGTGTACTTATTAGTATGGCCATCATGGTTAGTGTGTTTATCAAATTGCCAATGGTCTACCTAACAAGACGTGACATGCTTGCATTGACACAACATCATATCCTTGTACTTTCCAATAGCTAATGAAATTAAAGCTTGTTTATTTACTCTAATCTCACCACATTCATTAAGCTATTGTAATTTATATGGATGTGGATGTTTTTGACAACGCAAATGCAATTTGTAGACAATTAACTTAAACATTAACACAACTACTACCATCTATTATTAAACCACATGCACGACCTTGAACAACATATTTAGTGAAGAAAATATTCTCACGTTTTACCTCATTTTGGTCATCCTTGGTTTCAGTGTGAAGTGCTCACAAAACTACCAATGCGGGTATACAGAAAGATCCTCTTGCTCATCATCCTCATCATCACTAGGGCCCTCTAATGTTGGCATAGTGTTATCTTTATCCTCGCTGCCTTCCCTCACCACTTCACTTCCCTGTATGAAAAGTAAACGTTTATTTGGACATTCATTTGCATAGTGACTTGTACCCAAACATCCGATAACACTTAATATCTCTAGTGTGTTTGGAAGTGTTAGAAGATGAACCTTTAACTAAAGAATCCGAAGGATGTTTAATAGGTCTATGTTTGGACTCATTAGTTTTAGGGCTAGTTGGTCTATTTTGACCATGGTTAGGGCAGGAAGAATTATTGTGTGACCAATTCCTACAGTAATTAGTACTAGACTCACCTCTAGGTTTACCGACATTTTTAAGTTGCCTTTCTCTCTTAGTTGTTTTTTCAACCATATCTTGTAATTGAATGTAATGATGCAACTCTACAATGTTGGCAATTTCTCTATTAAGCCCACATAAGAATCTAGCCATAGTGGCTTCACGATCCTCAACTATGTTAGCCCTCATTAGACACCTCTGAAGCTACGTACGATACTCTTTTATAGATTTATTACCTTGCCTTAAACATTCCAAACTTCGATGCAAATCACGATGATATGTAAAAGGCACAAATCTTTCGTTTAATGCAGCTTTTAATGATGTCAGGCAATCATTAATTTGTGGTTCTCTACAACTAATTTACTGGTTTTAAATTGATCCCACCACTCTAAAAAGCATAATCACAAAATGATGCGATAGCTAATTGAGCTATCTTTCATTTAAAGTAGTTATGACAATAAAAAATAACCTCTACCTTTTTTTCCCATTCAAGATAGATATTAGGATCGAGATTACCTTGAAATTTAGGGATAGTCAATTTAATGTTACTAGTATCATCGTCAACCTTACCACTATCTTGCACACGTCGTCGACCCCTCAACCTTATGCTATAACATATAACTCATCGTTAGACTCACGCGAATTGGAATCATAATTGACATACGTACCTCGATGAGCCTGTGGGACTCTGGGAGCATGAGGGTCATCTAGACCAGCTTGAGGAGGTGGCTCAAACCCCTCTTTAGTATCACCTCAAGAGAGCGTTGAATACCCTTAAGAGATATTGCCATTTCGGCCACACGGGTTTCCAAGGCATTAACCCTTGAACTTTTTCACTTCTTGAGACATGTTCAGTCTACAAAAAAATAATAATAAATAAATAAATAATCCAAAACACAAGGAATTCAAGAATTAGGGTTAGTAAAAACAAAAAAGGACCTCACGGCGCTCCTTAAGTATTACCCTCAAATTTGAAGATGTCACACAATTTCACTCATGCTTCACTCAAATTCAAGGCTTTTACCTCTAATGAACTCATCACTTTTGCCTTTTTCCTCTCATTTAAATTCTCTTCAAAGTCTTTCGCAGACTTGAAAACACAAAGCAAGAACGACACAAACAACTACAAACACTTAGAACACAATCAGTAGTTATAGGCTAATGAAGCAAAGAAATAACAAAGTAATGGCGGATTGATTTAACAAAGAACACATACTACGCATTTTAAAAAGTGAAACAATAAGATGGTCAATCAAAACTAGGGTTTTGGGTCTGAAAGAATTAACCTAAGGTGATAAGGGTATTTTCAGTACTTCACATTTTTTTTACACAGCAAGAAATTTTAAATGAGTTTCCAGCAAATATTCAAGGCAAAATTGGCCCAAGATCAACCAGTAACTTAAAGATTAATTCCAACACAAGAAAACCCAATTGGATAGGATTTTTGAGGTATGATTTTTCCCTTTTTTTTTTTTAAAAAAAAGGGCTACTTTTTTTAACAGCACAATTATGCACAAACTAGTACCCAATATCAGGAAAAAAATGAGCAAAAGAATCGCTCAAAAATATTGAATTTGTAGCTTGAAAACAAAAAATAAATAAAACCCAAAATTGCTAGGGTTTTGGAAACGATTTTTTCCTGGATTTTTCACAAAATAGCCAGCAAAAATTTGAACAAAAAGATCGACTGGAGAATCATGATTCCAATCACCACAACAGGAGCCCTAGAAAATAGTTTTAAGGGTTTTTATTCTTGAATCAAATTTATTTTGTATTTGACAAAAATCATAGCAGTAAAAGGCTCAAGAAAGCAGGAATTAAGGCTCTGCAATTTCAAGAATAAGAACAAGTGTCAATCTATCCTAATGGGGGCGGAATTGGCAGCCTATTACAAACCTTCTAGGGTTTGTATGGTTGCTGGAATGAGCTTCAATGGACCGCTGGGCAGCTCGAATTTTACGTGTTTCGAGTTTTAACTATTTTTTGGTTTTAACAAAATGTTTTTATTTTTATTTTTTGTGATTTTGAATCTAAAATATTAAAAAGGTGTTTTTAACATGTTTATGGACCAGAGAAATATATTTTATTAATTAAATTAGATTTAATAAAAAATTTTGAATTTGGGCCTAAATAGGTTTCCAACCGAATCTTTGCATCTTTACATAATTGTTATGTTTTAATTCTTGTCAATTATTCTTAATGGGTATTAGGAGACCATTTAATGTTTCTTTATGGTTTCATGTAATATCTTATGGGTTGTAAAAATTTTGTAATATGCTTGCGTGCCTTTCATACCATTTGGTGTTGTAATTCTTGTAATATGAGAAAATATTTGTATCCCTTAGAATATTTTCTTGTAATATATTGGGAAGCATCACAAGAATAAGGAGTAGGAGTAAATCATGGTGAATCCAAGGCGTTGGAGTCGACTTCAAGCCCAATGTGGAGCTTAGAAGAGTTTAAGACTCCAACAGGAGTAGTAGCCCAAATTTTTTGGGCCATTATAATTGGTTACTACCCTTGAGACCCGATCCAACTTAGTGGCTCAAGTTGGATCCCTTAGAGGCCCATTAGAATCATTTTATTTTGTATCTTTTTAAAGAAAAAACTCAATCAAGGTATGAATTTCGTGGACTTTTCTTAAACTCTTCCTTTCTGGGTTTCAAATTGAATTGTAAGAAAGTTTTGATTATTAATGCTTTAATTGTTTAAATTTTTTAGGGATTGCACTTTAAACTTGTGATTTGAGTAACTTGGGCATGAATTGTTGAGTGGGAAGTGGTTGCATGTTCATTATACAAAGAAAAATTCATTCTTAATTTATTCATGCCAAGTGTTTGATGAATTGTCTCAATGAATAAAAATATGAGTTAAAACACAAGGCATTGGTGCATGAATTCAATTCCTAGAATGTTAATTATGTCCTATGATTCATCTGTACTCAATTTTAGTGCATAAGAATCTTCTAGTAATGTGCATAGACCTTAGATTTGGCACTACTTTATCAAAATTCGTCTTGTGCATTCTAAGACTTGATGCTCAGGGGCTGTGATTCTGTTTAAGTGTGGGGTGTTAGGATCCTTAATTGTTTTCCATGATTTTCACATTAAATTCTTGTATGAATGGCAAGAACTGGAAAGAAACCAGCTAGGGGTAAAAGTGTCGGAGCTTCTTCATCGTTCAGACCACAACAAGAATGGGAAAACACGACTGAGAAGATTGTTGGAGTGCAATTTATCAATGCAACAACCCAAAATAAGTACGAGAAGGATATTGTGCAAACTACTGTAGTTAAGGAGAAGGGTATTCAAGTACCTTTGGTAGGGGTACCTGAGACCAAATTGAGTAATCGCAACCGTGGTTGGAATTACACAAGTTGTTCACCTCGACTCCCAAAGTGGCGGTACTTCTAGTGGTGCATGAGTTTTATGCCAATTTAAACCATTACAGTGACACAGGGTGTATGTTCGAAGAAAGGATGTGGATATTTCTTCCAACGAAATCAACAAGCTTCTAAAGGTCAGGCGGGTGCATAATGATGATAGCCAACCGTTTGAGACACCAATATGGAGCTTAATGAAATTACAAGCGTTCTTTGTACTGGTAACATTGAATGGATATACACTGCTGATGGATGTGTTCCGCTACACTTTAATGCCAACATGCTTAAGCCATCTTGGTTTGCACGGTTTAAGTTTCTCTATGCTCGCCTCTTCCCATCAATCATCTCACCCATGTTACTATAAAATGGGCCAAACTACTATATTGTATTGGTAACGGGAAATCCATAGATATGGACAGCCTCATATGACAGCAAATTTGCTATTCCTCGGTAAATAAGCAATCGGGCTTATGGTTTTCCCACCTGATCACGACCTTATGCGTGGGAAAATCTTAAGAGGAGGGAGTAGTGATTGATCCTACCAAAGAAAAATTGAAGCCCAAGAAGCTAATTGCTAGGGAGGGAATGAGGGCTCCAATTAGGTGTACTCTTTCCTATGTGGATACTTCACAAGAAGATAAGGATGACGAGGGTAAGCGTCGGCCACAGCGTACTTAAGAGGAGATCATGGAGCAAATCCTAGTAGAGCAACAGCATATTCATCAAAGATTTGACATGTATAGCCAGTATTAACAAGCCTGGCAGTAGACCACGGAGGCCCACCAACTTGCGAGAGAGCGGGAAGAGGACTAGTCGACATTCCTGCCATTCCTTCCAGTTTCGCAGGATTTGACGCCTGATGCTCCTTGAGCCGATGATGTTTGATGCCCTATGCTAAGGGACAAATTGATGTTTTTATAGTTTTTCAGTTGATTTCCATACATTTTAGCTGTTTTTATTTTTCATTAGTTGCATATTCGTAGTTGTGATTTTGTAATTTTTGTGATGTATTCTCTCACGTAGGGATTAAGTTTTTTCTTGTCTATTGTTGGATTTAATTCTGTAATTTTCTTATTTTTCTTAATTTCTCATGGGGTTTCATTTTTTCTTTTGTCTAGTGTAACACCGAGCTTCAATTCACGTCGAAGGGATATTTATTGTGAAATGTTGCTCCAAACGTGAATCACAACCAGAGAAACTTTTCTTTTTCACACTTTATGCTTTTATTTTCACATTGAGGACAATGCTTCTTTTTAAGTGTGGGCTGGAGAGTTATCTAGATTTACAAGATGTTTCAAACATTTTAAAATCATTTTTGCTGCAATATTTTAACTTTTTTTTTTATTTGAGAGCATTTCAAGATTTTAAAATTTTTATGCGAATCAGTTGAAAAATATTTGAAAATTTTGAAATTCTTTTTCTTAGCATATTTTTTTGATTTTCGGCATAATAACTCTTTAGTTGAACCATCCATGAGTGATTAGTTAATGTTATTATTTTCATGTATGATTTTTAAGAATTTTTGAGCCACTTAGCCATGAATTAATTTTTAGTTTGTATACTCAGAGATAATTATGTATACTCAATTATATTGCATCCCATAAACTTGCTTTATTACATTTTGAAGGCAAAATTTTTAGACAACCTGATTTGGTTTAAAGATGAGGGTAGAACCTTCTTTGGTCATTTGAGCCTTTCTAACCAACCTTTAAATTTTTTTATCCCTAGTACCCTGCTTAAGCCTTGAATTATTATGAATGGAGAGAAACACCATTAGCCTTCTTTCATTTAAACTCATGTTACCTACCTTATTGAGCCTAATAATTTCTTTTAATTTTTCTATCCCAAATTGTCCCTTGAGAGCTTTATTACGCACATTATTTGTTAAGGGGACATAAGGGTAGAAGGTAGTGACTAAGGGTGGAAGATTGTGAAAGTGAGTGGTGAACATGTATGGGGCAAGAGAGGTACTGGAAAGAAAAATAATAACGAGTTCTTGTTATATACAGGTAGTGCCTATCACCATTACCTAAGATGTATGTTTGTAGGTAGTACCCATCTCTGGTACCTGCATTTATATGTTGCGGGTAGTATCTACCACTGGTAACCCTATTGTGAGTGGACATAATAAAAAATGATGATGAACAAATGTCCAGAGGAATGTTGACATGATTGAGCCAAGTCGATGAAGGGAGACTTCTTTCCTTATTCTGTGTTTTCATGGGTGTTTGTTATTCAAGTGTGGGGTTGTGGATATATGAGACTTCATATGTGAAGAGAATAGTTATTTTAATGTGTGGCCGGCATTACTATAAAGATCTTACTTGTGATATCCTTTCTCCTTCTTGATTAGCCAATACCCTAGCCTGACGTTATAAGTTAAAAAGTCCTATCTAATTTGAATTGAGTCTGTCGTCCAGATTAGCGGAAAAGTTTAAGAAGAATTAACTATGGGGTGTTCAGAAAAATTTTAAGGGTTTACATGATTTAATCAAAGTGTTTTCTTATCTGAGTTTTTGAATGGCTATACACACATACACATGAAGGGTCTCATGTTTTGATTTTTATTAGCATTTGAACTCTTGAGTTCTTAGACTACTCCGAAGGCGGATTGGCTTTTGGTTATTTATGTGGATAATTGCTGAAATTTGTTGGGTGGAATTTTGATATGCTTAATTGTTTTAATTTTATGTTTACTCGCGAACAATCAAAAGCTAAGTTTGGTGTAAATTGATAAGCTCATAATTACGCTATGTTTTATGTGTCATTTACCGCATTTATGTGTATTGTAAGCAAGATTTGAGTTGATATTGAGCTTAATTTGTTTATTCTTAGTTTTTACAGAGATAAAGTGAAGAGGGATTTAAAAGTATTAAAAAGATGAAGAGAAAATCTAAGGATGAATTGTGCATGAGTATGGAATGAATCTAGACGCTGTTTCATATTTTAAACACAACTTTACCTAAGCTCCGATTGATTTAATTCAAGATGCGTTGAAAAGTTAAGAGAATGAGCTACAATTTTCATATTGTACACTTTTTCAAATTCTTTATTATTTGCATTGAGGTCGAATCGAAGCCAAAAAATAAGCACAGCTATTGAAGGCCATGCACATGCTCGACCTACGAGCTGCGCACGTCCACAATGTCCAGTGAGCAAAGTTCCAAATTAGGTTTGTGTGCATATGTGTGCATATGTGTGAGGATCAAGGCGCGCACATGTTTGCGAAGTAGCAGGGTCACAAGAGATTTATTTTTTGGCAGATTTCTTCATCTGGTTAGACTTTTTTTAAGCCAATTTTACGTTCTCACCTTTGGGCAAGGATTGTAGCCTAGTATTCACTGTAAATACCCCTTGTAGGGTGAATAGAAGGGGACAACACTCTTTCTTTGTTTTTATTGTTAGTTTTCTAGTAGAAAATTCTTGTGCATTCTTCTATGGCACTTAGTGTATAAAACCCTTTTCTTGGTCAAGAGAATTGTAGCCATGATCAGTTCTAGTATATTGTGAGACTTTTGTACGTGAATTTATTCCTTTTTTATATCAAGTATTGGTTTTTTATTCTGGATTAATTTCATGATTATTCTTTTTAATTTGCTATTGCTGCAGAATAGTGTATTATTGGAATTAATCTATAGGTAGATTATTTTTGACTACTTTTGCTCAATTCAATCTGTGAAACAACTAAATTTAATAATTGCTCGATTAACGTTATTGAATTTAGGAAAAATAATCATCTAATTGGCATAACTACATGTGTTTATGTTATTTTAGCCTAATTGATCTTGCTAGTTTTAATGATTCTATTAATTAATCTTTGGCGCGTGTCTGGATTAAATTGATAATTAGGGTTAATTGGATTGCATGTTAAAAATTAACCAATCTAGGGAAAGATATAAGAATCGACTTTGAATTTGAATTTGGGTTATGTTTTCAATTAGTGCTTGGTATAAAAACTGAATTATTTTTGTGTCAATGTGTCAAAGAGACAGAATTTCAATGGTGGATATGGCCAAAACCAAGATTTTTCTTTAATTGAATTCTCTCCAGTTTAATTCTTGCATTTGTATTTTTAGTATTAAAATTATTCAGAACCCTCCATTTTTATATTGAGTACAACAATAAACCTCTTCTCTGTGGGATAACTCAGACTCACCACTGTTACATCAATATAGGGAATTCGATTAGTTATAGGTGCCTGTGGCTGGATTTCACCAAAATACATAATCTAAGACTTCCATCTTTCTTTTCAACAATTAACACTGGACCACCCCAAGCAGATACATTACTTCTGATGAACTTCTTATCAAGTAATTCCTGTAACTGAACCTTTTAACTTCTTGAGTTCTGTTGGACCTGTTCTACAAGGAGCTTTTGGTATTAGTGCTATCTCTGGTGGCAAGTTCCCTTTCTGGTGGTAGAGTGGTAAGTCTTCTGGGAAAATATCTAAGAACTCCCATACCACGGGAATGTCTTCCAACTTGAGTCCCTCCTTTTATTTCTATACTGATCACATAAATAAGGAATTTTCACAACCATTTCTCAATGTCCTTTTTGTCTATGAGGCTAATAATATTGGTATAGGTTGCTTATCTTGTTTCTTGATACCATCCTGCTACACAAATTTTTCGTTTCCTAGATAATAGAACCTGACTTTATTTTCCCTACAGTCTATATAAGCATAATTGCAAGAGAATCAAACCATACTCAATGTCACATCAAAATTAGTTATATTAAGTTGTATTAAATTAGCGTTGAGCTCAAAATCAGCCAGTAATACCCTACAATTAGGATACAGCCATCTCGACTCAAGACCCTATCACCCAATGTGCCAACTCTATAAAGAGTAAAAGACAACCAAATTTCATACTCAATTTTTTGCCAAGTCTTCAAGATATAAAGGAATTCATAGCACCAAAACCAAATCAAATTGTTGCAGGAACATTATTAATCAATATCATACCTATCACAACCTAGTCTGATTCGTCTATCTTCTACTAAGTCATGCCATAAAGACGTGTTGTGGAGATGCAAGTACCACTGCCACTCCTCACATGTTGACCCTGCTACTATTGTGTAAGACCCCTATCCCTGGTCTAGTTGTGGGAAAATCTCTGATCCTATGGTCAAACTGCCATAGGTAATGTATGCTCAAAACCTCTATCCATGTTCTTGAAGGTGGGGTGGATGATAATAAGTATACTCTTGAACACGGGGTCAAGTCTGAGCTGGAATGGGTGTTGGTGTGGAAGTAAAGCACTAATGGCTATGGTGGTTGAAAGCTAGAACCCGAAGGCGTTGCAGGTCTGTATATAGCCTCAGTGGTGCAATATATGTTGCTTTTCCAACTCCCTCTTCTAAGGTTTATCATCGTAGCTATGCATCTACCTTTGAACTAGCCTTGAATAGGCTTTTAATTGTGTTTGTGTCAATAATAGCTATTGCATCTCTGATTTCCTTTTATAACCTTTTCCTAAAACAATGACATTTTTAAACTTCATCACTCATAACCCTAGGCAAACCTCCCAAGAGCACGAAATCTCTGTGAGTATTCAACCATTGTCATCCCTGCAATCTACCTAAGAGAATCAATAGGACTCTTATCTTCCTCGGCCTTGAAAAATAGAGGATATATATGGTCCAAAAATGCTTTCCTAAAATCCTCCTAGGAAATCTATTCCGAAGGTGTAAGTACAGGTCTCACCCCGTTCCACCTTATTTTTTCATCCCTAATTATATAAAGCTTCATTATCTGGAACATGTACTCATTTGGAACATACAAGAAATCTGGGTTCTCATAAACTTGGCGCTATTATTTATCAGCCTCATTTGGATAAGTTCTACCATCAAATATCGGAGTATCCACCTTCCTTATCAGCTTGTAATAGTGGTCAATACTCTTAACTTTTGGCTAGGGTTGTGGATTAGGTACTGGGTTAGTTAGAATACTATGAACAATTGCATCTATTACCTGGCCTACAATAGATAGAATGGTAGCATAATCCATCACTGGTGCCAGTGACGACTAAGCTGTTGAGGCTGCCCTCAGCCTAACCCTTTCCCCAATCCTCTATCCAGTCTCAATAGACTCTTCTGGCTACTCAGATCAATGACTAGTCCCAACCCCTTGCTCAGGTATCTCTTCATATGTCACCTCAACCTGTTTCTACTTACTTTAGGTGCCATAACTTGTATATATCGAGAAGAGTAAGTATCACAATTCAATTCTTAAGCATACACTAACCATTGAAAACACACTCTACACTTCAACCATTTCCCAACTAAGTACTAAAGGCAAGGAATTACACTAACAGCTAGTCTAGGCTAGCCAATATTAGGGTGGTGCTCTAACCCAATCGGGTTATAATGAATGTAATAGAATATATTTATATTTAAACATATCTTCTAATTTAATTATTGGAAAGTTTATGTTTCATTCATGTATCTCTAGTAATAGACTTATTTTGAATGAGTTCATTGGGTAATGTTAAAGATTTATTCACAAGAGTTTTGAATATGAGACATTAAATTTTTAATTACATCATTCATAAATATTTATAGTTCCTAGTTGAGAGTGGGCACTGCTACCCTTAAAAGCTAGTATCGTAACTGAATTCTCTCAATGTGACATGAGTTGTTTACAAGTGAGGATGAACAAGTCTCATATCATTTCACGAGTTGCAAGGATTGGCATGATAGACGATTGCTAGAACAATGTGTTGAACTAGAAATTGGTCTTTAGTTATCGTAATTAAGCTGAGTAGAGACTTGGGTTTAAAATATGGGCTGGTCTAATTAATTTTAGAAAGTCCATGGTTATTTATGAATAACCCAATAAGACACGGAATTAACCAGGGAAAAAAATTAGGGTTAGCAGTTCAACTGTATTAAACCAGGTTTCCTTTAAATTTTCTATAAATACTCACTTAAGCTCCCCAATTTAGTAGAGTAGCAGCCTCATACGAAAAAGGAAGGGTGAAATTTATTCTTCCTCATAGATCTTCTCTTCCTTTTCCTTTCCTAAGGCTTCTAGGATTAGGTTTTTGGTCAAAAAGTAAATTCTTTTACTTACTAGTTTAATTGTTTGCAATCTTTGCTAGCACGGGGTAATAATTCCACAAAACTATCCAATATGAGGAGTTGGTTGTTCAAGTGCTTGTGTGTGGATTGCTAAAGACATCATACGTTTGGCATTCTTCTTCTTTAGCCTGGGATTTCTTAGTTTACTACAAAAATTTAAATTTTGAGGTAAAGATCTCTTCTTGACCCTTGGGTCACTTCCTAACAATAAAGTTTCATAGATTCATCAATGGATGAGGCGTTTTAAATTATTTACATGATTTTTTCTACTACGTTTAATTTTTTAAATATCTGTTTACCGTAGTAACCTCATTCTTCAATGATCCAGAATTGGGTCAATCACGTTTATTAGAAGAGCCAGTCCCAAACCCAAAGTTGATTGTAAGTCCATGTCCCCAATACCACACTCACAACAATAACATTTCAACCTACAACTAGACACATAATTATGTAATCTATGCTCTGATACCACTCAATGTCACGCCCCTAGAATGGGACAATGACATGTCATACCTTGGGATCATCCCAAGCAAGCAAGCTATAGAACAAACGCACTTTACAATTCATATTTGTTAAACCATTTAAAACCTGCCATAATATTCCATAAACCACAATCATTTACATCAACAAAACACACTTATACACACCTATCTTATTGCTTTGTTAGGGAAAGTTCAACTTTTAAAAGACAAACAAGCAATAATTAACCTCACCAATTCACTATACTCTACCTAACTTCTGCAAGTATACGGAGTTGATAGTAGTATAGGATGAGTGGGTATCATTCCCCAAGGATTGTTAGCAAGCAAATACCAAGATTTACGGATCTTTGTATAGTTAAGCACATTCAATCAATGAGAGATGAAGCTACACTACTCAAAACCATAATTAAACTCAAGCAATAAAAATCAAATTTTAGACTAAATTATCTACTAAAGCAAGAAAATTAAACTTAGTAATTATGAGATTCAGAACTAGTTACTATATCCTAATAAAGAGCAATTAAATGAAAGCACTTAATTCTATTCTAAATTGACCAAAGTAAGACTGCTTCAAAATTAAAAGCAAACAAGTAACCCAATTAAAAAAACTATATAAAATAAGCTTTGAAGATTAGAAGCAACCATTTCTACCTAAAATTTGGGAAGAGTTAAACTTGAAATCTAAATTTTTTTGAAATTTTGATAATAATAAAGAAAGACCAATAAAAATTAACTAGAAACTAATGCAAGGAATTGATAATTCTTCACTAAGAAGAAATAAAAATAAAAATCAACAACCCTAATTTCTCTATGAAACCCTAAAATGAAGGCAAATATATTCTCAATAATCTAAGCTAGAAAGCAAGTGAAAATTATATCTACTTGAAGCTAATGATTAACCCACTACAACTATCTAATCAAAATATAAACTTGCAAAGAAATTAAAACTATACCTAAAAGATAATTAAAGAGAACTTTTCATTAAAGAAGAAACTTGAAGGTTAAGCTATCCTTAATCTATCCTAAGATTTTCTAACCATCTACTACTACTCCTGTGAAACCCAGTATTTTAAGATTTATTAGCCTTGTTCTTTGATTTTAACTGGTTTAAAATATTTTTCATATTATTTTTAGTCATAAAGTACTTCAACTTATTCGTTTTTCAATTCGGCAAATTTTTCGGTTTACGCGATTTCGGTTCCGGCGGGTAAACGGGTCAAAAATTGGACTAAGTGTAATTAGTGCATTGTGGTGTGTGAGTGTTGTATGATGGCTGAATTATTCAGAAAAAAATGTTAATTTAGTAGCAAAAATTAGTTTTTGGGTCAAATAGTCAACTTGGAGACTATTTGGTCAACTTGGGTACTATTTGGGTCAACTTTGGAAGTTTTTTTAAGTCTTCTTCTTGTTGTTTCTTCCTCATTTCTTCCCAGCAGCAGCCGAACTCCTCTCCTCCATTTTCGCCCAAAAATTTTCTTGGATATCAAGTATAAATCACTTGGAAGGTAAGATTTTATGTATTTTAGCATTTATGGCTTATGGGCTTTATGATCCAAGCTTTAATTTCAAGTTTTGTAGGATTCACTTATACTTTATGGCTGAAAAAAACCCTCTTTGCAGCCTTATATGTTATGATTTATGTATGTTATGGGTTGTTTTTAGTGTTTTGGAGGTTGGGAAGTGATTGGGGTTGATTTTTAACAACTTTCCACGGTTAGATTACATATTTTAAGATTATGAGTTGGGGTTTTGTCTTCCATATGTGGCCTAGAGTGTTATGCTATAAATGCTTATGTCTATGCATATAATGATGTTTTAAGAGTGTTTTAAGGTTAGTTTGGATAGGAAGCATGTTTGAATCATGCGTGTGGCTAATCGGTAAAAGTTTCAGTTTGGTAGTAAAGAGGAATTCCACCCATAGGTTGTTGCTCTAATGTTGTAATAGAGTTAATTGTAGTGGTTATGGGGTATGGATTGTTGTGGGGTGCTATTGATATAGTCCCGGCTATTGCTCCGGTGAATCTTTCCGTTTATGCATTGGTTGGTTAGAATATGTTGTTTTGAGTTGGGTTGTAACCAAGGTCCCTTGAGATACCTTGGAATTGGATTTTGTTGGCAGGGAGGATAGCCTACTTATAGTCTAGGGAGAGGCGAAGTTTTTCGGTTTTTCTAGAAAACTAAGCTTATTATCTCCTAATCTAGCTGTAATACGAATTTGAGGGGTTAACTAAGTGTTTTGACTGGGGTTTAGCTTGTCGAAGTTGGTCAGAAATTGTGAAAAGGTCATTTTTGACCAAAGAGCTGTTGGTGTCGTTTTCTATCGTTTCGCGTCGTTTTCGCTTCCCTAGTCATTCTTTAACTTCTACATCTCTTCTAAGAGTCCTCTTATATTTGTTTTAGGTACCACGCCACCTACCGCCGGCGATCGCGTTCCGTGATCATTTGTGCAGTTTTTGCTTTGATAGGTGGGTAACATAGACCCTCTTCCACTTGTATTTTGTTTAACGACTTTTGAAATATGTTTGGATGGATTTTAAAATATGTATGATGTTTGGAACTGCACTTTTACCAAGTTTTGGAACTATTACATATGAAATCGTGGACCAAGCTATTTTATGTTAATCAATTGATATGTTTGCAAACTCTTTTGATATGAAAGCATTTTATAACTGTTTTGGCTCATAGGTGACCTATGTATATAATTTTGGATGTGTTTGGAAATGTCTGAATTGTGGAGAACCGGTTCTGTAGTCATCCATGGGACGCCATGGTGACTGCTATGACTGTTATGAACTATTTGACTGCGGGGTCTTGTGCTGGGATAACTAACCTCCGTCGACTAGTAGGTGTGGTAGATTACTAGATCGCTAGTACTGTAGGTCATACCTTTGAGCCTAAAAGATACTCATGCTATTTTATTATATTCGGATTGAAAGCGTACTTGGATTTGTTCGCTATGCTTTAGCATACTATGTTTTGAAATGATTGGATCTTTTGGCTATGTTTTGGACATGCCTGACGTTTAAATGGCATGATACATTTTAGAAACTACTTATGATTATGGTTTATTGACGTTTAAATGGCATGAGACATTTTAGAAATCGGAGAACTGGTAGGACTCTGCGGACAATCTTCCAAGCTTCTCTTTTGTTTGGAAAGGGGTAGTGTATTAGATAGGTTTTGTATTGATGAACTTTGATTTTTGTTGTAGCATCTTTTGTACTAAGAAGGAATTTTGTAATTCATATTTTTTGTGTAAAAATGAAATATTCGGTTTTATAGTTAAGAAATGGTTTGATGGTTCTATTACATTGCGGTTAAGTTTGTTGCTCTGTTCGTTTGTGCCTTGCGCTTTGGACCGGTGTGCCATTAGCGCGGCGTGTTACGGTCCCGTTTTTGGGGCGTGACAACTACCTGTCTCCTACTTACCTTTCTTACACTTTTAAAAGTAGCTTAAATAGTGAAAGTTACATAAGGCAAAAAATCAGAATTTGTTTGCTGGAAGATTACAACATTGCCTTACAACTTAATTACCAGCGGGTCCATATTGCGATCTGGAAATTGAAATTGCGATATGGACTCTAATTCATTTAAGTCAATTTCCCAAGTCCAGATCGCAATCTAGACTCTCTTCTCAGCACTCTTCCATTCTTCCATAATTGCGATTTCGTCCTTCAATTTTGTTCATTCCAGCTTCCAACCTCTAATTTAGACCTGCATAACATTAGCACAATTAAGCAATTACTTAAGCTAAAATTTTAATAAAAACTCATCATATTTAACAAGAACAAAAATATAAATACATATGAAAGAAATTAACTAAAACCTTCAATTAATTAACCAAAATTTGAGATTTAAACTATCAAAATGCCATAATTTAGAGTAAAATAACTCTAGTTTACTAGAGTTGTCACACCTCCAAACATTAGTGTTTTGCTAGTCCTGAGCAAAACAAAAATTAAAAGAAGTCTATTAACACTTAAACACATAAACACCACCAAAATTGATAAAGCACTTGATGGATTGTGGATATACTTAGAACAATTAAGACATCTCTCAAAAAACTTTCAATACTATATGACAAGTGAAGTGTTTAAATGAGTCAATCCAAATTGCAATTTTTCAACACAGAAGCACACGTTCATTTACTACACAAGATTTCAAATCACCAAGAATTACTATTCTCAAAAATAGTTACCAAATGTTTTAGTTCTATCCATTTAAAACATCATTGCTTCTGAAATCATAAATATTATGGAGTTAGTCAATTATCCCGGCTAGGCCTCATGAAAATAGAAGTTCATTTGGAAAGCAACTTAAATGCTAATGTCACACATTTTGGGAATAGACCTCTTACAAGGAATAAGTAATATGAGATTAATGATAAGTATTACAAACATTTACTCCTTAACTTATTGGTATACAAAAACTGCAATTCCTAATGGCTCAATTCGGAGAAACAATATGGGTACATGTCAGAATTTCGTACTCGCCTTATTACTACTTTAATGGCATATTTCGGAGAAATGACATGGTTACATGTCGGAATCCCGTACTAGCCTTATTCCTAAAAGAAGAAAAAAAAAATTTGCTTTTAGTTGAGAGTATAGTGGTGAGTATACCCACCTGTCATGCGGGTGACCCGAGTTTGATCCCCAGCAATGGCACCAAAAACTTGATAGCTTTGTTACGTAAAGTTCAACTTTTAAAAGACAAACAAGAAATAATTAACCTCACCAATTCACTATACTCTACCTAACTTCCGGAAGTATATGGAGTGGATAGTAGTATAGGATGAGTGGGTATCGTTCCCACAAGGATTGTTGGCAATCAAATACCAAGATTTACGGATCTTTGTATAGTTAAGCAAATTCAAACAATGAGAGATGAAGCTACACCACTCAAAACCATAATTAAACTCAAGCAATAAAAACCTAAAGTTTTAAGCTAAATTACCTACTAAAGTAAGCAAATGAAACTAAGCAATTATGAGTTTCAGAACTAGCTACAATATTCTAATAAAAAGCAATTAAATGAAAGAACTTAATTATATTCTAAATTGACCAAAATAAGACTAAAATTAAAAGCAAGTAAGTAACCCAATTAAATAGACTATATAGAATATGCTTTGAAGACTAGAAGAAACCATTTCTACCCCAGAATTTGGGAAGAGTTAAACTTGAAATATAAATATTTTTGGATTTTTGATAATAATAAAGAAAGCCCAATAAAAATTAACTAGAAACTAATGCAAGGAATTGATAATTCTTCACTAAGAAGAAAAAAAAAAATCAACAAGAACCCTTATTTCTCTGTGAAACCCTAAGAATGAAAGCAAAGAGATTCTGACTAATCTAAGCTAGAAAGCAAGTAAAAATTATATCTATTTGATACTAATGATTAACCCACTACAACTATCTACTCAAAATATAACCTTGCAAAGAAAGGTTAAAACTAGATCTAAAAGTTAATTAAAGAGAACTTTTCATTAAGTTATCCCTAATCTATCCTAAGATTTTATAACTATCTACTACTACTCCTACTTACTTTTCTTACGCAATTAAAAGTAGCTTAAATAGTGGAGTATTACACAAGGCAAAAAATCGGAAATTATTTGCTAGAAGATTACAACATTACACTTACAACTTAACTACTGGTGAGTCCATATCGAGATCTGGAAATTGAGATCGCGATATGGACTCTAATTCATTTAAGTCAATTTCCTGAGTCCAGATCGCGATTTGGAATCTCTTCTCAGCACTCTTCCAGTCTTCCATAATTGTGATTTGGTCCTTGAATTTTGTTCATTCGAACTTTCAACCTCTAATTTAGACCTGCATAATATTAGCACAATTAAGCAATTAATTAAGATAAAATTTTAATAAAAATTTATCATATTTAACAAGAAAAAAAATATAAACACATATGAAAGAATCACATTAACTAAAACTTTCAATTAATTACTCAAAGTTCGAGATTTAAACTATCAAAATGCCATAATTTAGAGTAAAATAACTCTAGTTTACTAGAGTTATCAGACCCCCAAACTTAACATTTTGCTAGTCCTGAGCAAAACAAAAATTAAAAGAAGCCTATTAACACTTAAACACATAAACGCCACCAAAATTGATAAAGCACTTGATGAATTGTGGATGTTCTTAGAACAATTAAGACATCTCTCAAAAAACTTTCAATACTATATGACAAGTGAAGTGTTTAAATGAGCCAATCCAAAATTGCAATTTTTCTACAAGGAAGCACACGTTCATTTACTACACAAGATTTCAAATCACCAAGAATTACTATTCTCAAAAAGTGTTACCAAACATTTTAGTTCTATCCATTTCAACATCATTGCTACTCAAATCACAAATATTATGAAGTTAGTCAGTTATCCTGTCTAGACCTCATGAAAATAGAAGTTCATTTAGGAAGATACTAAGTTATATGCAAATGTCGCACATTTTGGGAATAGACCTCTAACAAGGAATAAGTAATATGAGATTAATGATAAGTATTTCAAACATTTACTCCTTAACTTATTGGTATACTAAAACACAATTCCTAATGGCTTAATTCAGACAAACAACATGGGTACATGTCGGAATCCCGTACTTAACTTAGTCATATAAGAAAAAAAAGTTTTTGCTTTTAGTGGTGAGTATACCCGCCTATCATGCGGGTGACCCGGGTTCGATCCCCGGCAACGGCGCTAAAAACTTGATTGCTTTGTTAGGTCAAGTTCAACTTTTAATAGACAAACAAACAATAATTAACCTCACCAATGCACTATACTCTTCCTAACTTTCGCAAGTATACGGAGTTGATAGTAGTATAGGATGAGTTGGTAACATTCCCACAAGGATTGTTGGCAAGCAATTACCAAGATTTACGAATCTCTGTATAATTAAGCAAATTCAAACAATGAGAGATGAAGCTACACTACTCGTTAAACCATAATTAAACTCCGACAATAAACACCTAATTTTAAGCTAAATTATCTACTAAAACAAGTAAATGAAACTAAGCAATTATAAGATTGAAAACTAGCTACTATACCCTAATAAAGAGCAATTAAATGAAAGCACTTAAGTCTATTCTAAATTGACCAAAATAAGACTAAAATTAAAAGCAAGTAAGTAACCCAATTAAATAGACTATATAAAATATGCTTTGAAGACTAGAAGAAACCATTTCTACCCCAGAATTTGGGAAGAGTTAAACTTGAAATCTAAATATTTTTGGATTTTTTATAATAATAAAGAAAGCCCAATAAAAATTAACTAGAAACTAATGCAAGGAATTGATAATTCTTCACTAAGAAGAAAAAAAAAATCAACAAGAACCCTTATTTCTCTATGAAACCTTAAAATGAAAGCAAAAAGATTCTCGTTAATCTAAGCTAGAAAGAAAGTAAAAATTATATCTACTTGAAGCTAAAGATTAACCCACTGCATACTATCTAATCAAACTACAAACTTGCAAAGAAATTAAAACCAGATCTAAAAGATAATTAAAGAGAACTTTTCATTAAAGAAGAAACATGAAGGTTAAGCAATCCTTAATTTATCCTAAGATTTTCTAACTATCTACTACTTCTTCTACTTACCTTTCTTACACTTTTAATAGTAGTTTAAATAGTGGAGTATTACATAAGACAACAAAACAGAAATTGTTTGCTGGGAGATTGCAACATTACCTTACAACTTAACTACTGTCGAGTCCATATCGCGATTTGGAAATTGAGATTGTGATATGGACTCTAATTCATTTCAGTCAATTTCTCGAGTCCAGATCGGAATCTGGAGAATTCTTGATCGTGATCTGGACTCTCTTCTCAACACTCTTCGATTCTTCCACAGTTGCAATTTGGTCCTTGAATTTTGTTCATTCCAGCTTCTAACCTCTAATTTTGACCTACATAATATTAGCACAATTAAGCAATTAATTAAGCTAAAATTTAGTTAATAAAAACTTATCATATTTAACAAGAACAAAAATATAAACATATATGAAAGAAATTAACTAAAACCTTCAATTAATTACCCAAATTTTGAGATTTAAAATATCAAAATGCCATAATTTAGAGTAAAATAACTCTAGTTTACTAGAGTTATCACACCCCCCAAACTTAGTGTTTTGCTAGTCTCGAGCAAAACAAAAATTAAACGAAGCCAATTAACACTGAAACACATAAACACCACCAAAATTGATAAAGCACTTGATAAATTGTGGATTTTCTTAGAACAATTAAGACATCTCTAAAAAAACTTTCAATACCATATGACAAGTGAAGTGTTTAAATGAGCCAATCCAAAATTGTAATTTTTCAACGAAGAAGAACACGTTTGTTTACTACACTAGATTTCAATAACAAAGAATTACTATTCTCAAAAAGAGTTTCCAAATGTTTTAGTTCTATCCATTTAAAACATCATTGCTTCTCAAATCACAAATATTATTAAGTATTAGTCAATTATTCCGGCTAGGCTCATGAAAATAGAAGTTCATTTAGGAAGCTACTTAAATGCAAATGTCACACATTTTGGGAATAGACCTTTAACAAGGAATAAGTAATATGAGATTAATGATAAATATTACAAACATTTACTCCTTAATTTATTGGTATACTAAAATGCAATTCCTAATGGCTTAATTCGGAGAAACAACATGGGTACATGTTGGAATCCCGTGCTCGCCTTATTACTACTGCAATGGCTTATTTCAGATAAACAATATGGGTACATATTGGAATCCCGTACTTGCCTTATTCATAAAAGCAAATTTTTTTTAAAGAGACGGCCCTAAACCAAGGAAAGGTAGTGAAATGCACTTAAAATTAATCTTAAATACCAATTATTCACAAATTAGAAGAACATTCCCTATGCAAACACACAAAATGTCCCAAAATTCCTTCTATTTCATTTAAATCATTTTTTCCAAAAGATAAATCGCCTAACAAAATAATATCTGAAGTGATTTGATCAGAAACAATATTTCAAATAAATTTTCCTAATATTTCAATGCTTTTTTTCGCTAAAATAGTAATGCCAAGTTTTTGAAATTTTTATGTTGTAAAAGAACTACCCACTCATACTTCAATCCATGAAATGGCCCAATCAAATACTTCAATCATATAGTATTGTACGTCAAAATTCATCATCATTGAGTACTAAATTGATCACTTTTCCATCCATTATATGTCAAGTGACATCAATATGCACAAAACAACCATTCCCAACACGAAAAATTAACCCCCCCAAACTTGTCTCTTTTATTTAAGTTGATAAATAAATCATCCTTCCACTCAACCAGAATCCAACATAAAGACATGTCCAACAATAACACAAACTACTCCAACTACGACACAATTTTAAGCTAACAATTAAAATTGAGTAAAAGTGCTAAGAGTATTTAACTATTCCATGCATCTCATCAATTAAGTCCCATAAAAATCAATATCCAATTCAAATAATCCCTAACAAGTGCAAAAATGGCATCAGCTTAAGCCCTTAGCCATTCTACTCTTATTAGGCAATAAACATGACCAAAAACTACACCAAGTATCCAACAAGCAATTCTCAAATAGATTTAATCCATGAAGTATCAAAATAGATATCTACTTGGCATCAACTTAAGGCCATTAGCCAATCTACTAAAAAGGAAAACTAAAGTATCCCAAATCAAAAGACTGAAATAAAATAAAAGTATTCAAAAGTCAAGGTTCTAAGTCATGAAAAATAGAAAATAATGTTCATCTTCCACAAATGGCCTCAATTGTTTGGGTTGGAGATCATCAATGCTCAATGAAGCTGGTGGCATCAATCTTCTTATTCCATCTCCTCTTGACCATCCTCAGCATCACAGGGTTGTGCTTCTTCATGGTCATCATCTTGATCCCCTCCGGTCGCACCCGATTGGCTAGATCCCTCCTAATGTGCTGAAGTTGTAGGTGGTATGTAATGCTGTCTGCGAGGTGGACGAAAATGTCAAGGCAGAGGTGGTGGTGGCCGAACCCATGTACCCAATGAAGTGGTTTAGAGAGCTTCTCCAATCAAGGTCAAGTTGTTATGTATCACCATCTGACTGTTTGTCCAATACCCTTGCAATTCATTCCTCTCATCTTCACTAACAGAAGCATTCAATACAAAACCCAGGGGCATCGAAATAAAGGTAGTACTCTGAGGTGGTGGTGGCGGTGGCTGGGTAAGGTGTTCTTCTTGATGGTGCTTTTCATATTCTCTCACCATTCTGTAAACATACTCCCGATTAATCCTGCCTCTTGGATATGTCATTGGCTCCGTAAGATCAATCAAGCAACCTGCTAAAGTGCACAAAACGTGAATCAAGCTAGGGGCATAAAAGATAGGTTGCCCAGACCTTCCACTATCCAAGAACCCCTGTCTAACAAGGCTACCAATATTCACTGGCACCCCTGTTATAATAGCATGCACCAGGAGTACTTTGTCGCTCTGAATATAACTCAAAGCATTGGAGCTGTTATCCCCAAATTCAGTAGCTAATAAAATAAACCATAATTTGGCTACCGATGAGAGTCCCTAACATGCAAATCTCAATTCAGTATTAGAGGAAGCACTCCTAATCCAATCAACATGACATCTCAAATGGTATTTTTGATTACATTCATATCTTTCTCCATATCATTTAACAATGCCAAATATTGATTGGAAGATATTGGGGGGTATGTTAAAGTAGGCATTAATCAAATCCGAACTAAAATCCACTAATACCCCTCGTACTCGCACCTTACCATTATCCAATTCACACAAATTACAGTGAAATTCCTTCACTAACTTGGAATCCCTAGAGTCAATTGGAGTGTTAAACCTGTCCAAATGTCTCAACCTAATTTGTTCTTCAACAGCTTTTCTAGCTTCTTCGTAAGCCCCCCAATGCAAAGAAAGGTTGAAATTCCGCTCTTGAATCGCCTCATGCTCTTTATTGGTTTTATACAACTGATGAGCTCTATCACTCGAGAATTGTGGTTCTGAGAATATTCCCACCACCCTCAAAAGGTTGTTCCATGCCCTTTTCTCCACTCCTTCATGAGGCCTGTCTCTTATACACATCTAGATGTGTATAAGAGACAGCATTTATAGCCCTTCTCTCAGCACTTCCATACACTCCTCTAGTCATTTTCACAGCACAATTCAATCAATTTTTCAGACAAATACCAACAATTCCAAGAATCACAGCCAATAAAATTAATTCACCAAATTTTCAACACACTTTCATAATTTCTCAACAACAAATCAATCCAATCCAAACACCAATTCAATAGTTCAGAAAATTGAGCAATTTAATGTCACAATTTTTCCTTCAAAAAAAATTCACATAAATTATTGCCCAAAAATCAACAATTGGCTACTAAAAAATTCCACCACATTCATCAACAATACCTAACAATTATCTTCAATAATTTGACAAATGGAACCACAAATTCAAAGAAAGATGTACCCAATTATAGATTGAAAATTTCCCCAAAAAGTTCCTTCTTGTGTGTCAATCCTCCTTGATGTCCCAATTTCTCAAAGAAATCTCCCAAAATGTTCTTGCTTTAATGCTCCTAGAAGGAAGTAAGATGATGTTAGTGGTGATTATGAAGTTTGGAATGATTTTTAAGTGAAGATTATGGAATAATTTGAAGGATTGGGAAGGGTGGTTTTCGACTAGGAGAAGAAAATATGAAAGGCTTATGAGAAAAGAAGAAGAAGAGTTAGAATATACACGGTTCTGCCCTTCGAGATCGCAATCTAGAAAAGCTGATCTTGAGATCGTGATCTTGATTTTTATATGATGATCTCAAAGGAGTTGAGATCACAATATGGAATTCGAGATTGCGATCTCGACTCGGGTGAAAAAAGGCCTTTGTAGAAGTTCGAGTTTTATATCGCGATCTCAACCTTAAGATGGTGATATGGACCAAATTACCAATATACCCTCTAGAAGTTTGAAGTCCAGATAGCGATCTGGAGATGAACTCCTGCAAAGTGTATTTTCAAGACATAGCCAAAATTTCTCCACTCTTCATCACTTTTCTCCAATTCCATGCACAACCTACAAACACAAAATTAACAAATTAAGATGACAATTTCCCTCAATCTTTAGCACCATTTATTCAATTCAAAAACTTAAAATTTTAAACTAAAATCCTAACCTAATTCAAACCAAATTACTCAAAATTAAACTAATTAAAAATCACACCAGAAGAAAACAATAACAACTAAATTAAAGACTTGGTTTGCCTCCCAAGAAGCGCTCTTTTATAATCACTAGCTTGACTATGGCATGGGCTTCATTCTTGCACAAATTGGATGATTTCTAGTCCGCCTTCAATGATTCCTCCAAAGTAGGGTTTGAGCCGATGACCATTAACCTTGAAAACTCCTTATTTACCTTTTATTTCCGCCGCTCCATGAGAAAAAGTTTGAAGCACTTCAAAGGGCCACTCCATCTTCACTTGAGTTTTCCAGGGAATAGCTTGAGCCCTAAATTGTAACCTTTATACAGTAGCACCAAATCACCGACTTTAAATTCCTTCCTTAGGATGAGCTTTTCATGTCATGCTTAGTTTTCTCCATATAGATCAAAGAATTTTCAAATACTTCCATATGAAATTCATCTAACTCATTCAAATCAAGCATCCTCTTTTCATATGCTTTATTCAAATCAAAATTCAAGTTCTTTATTGCCCAATATGCTCTATGCTCAAGTTCCACTGGCAAGTGACATGCTTTTCCATAAACAATGCGGTATGGAGACATGCCTATGGGGGTTTTAAATGCCGTCCGATAGGCCCACAATGTGTCATCTAACTTAAGAGCCCAATTCTTCCTAGCATTATTCACTATTTTCTCTAAGATCCTCTTCAATTCTAGGTTTGAAACCTCAACTGGACTCAATGTTTGAGGATGATAGGCTAAAGCAACTTTGTGTTTCACTCCATACTTTGTCATCAAGGCCTCAAAATGTGAATTTTTGAAGTGAGAGCCCCCATCACTGGTAATAATAGCCCGAGGCACTCCAAATCGAGATAAGATGTTCTTTCAAAGGAATTTAGTAACCACTTTGGCCTCATTGGTTGGAGTGGCGATTGCTTCAACCCACTTTGACACATAGTCCATCGGAACTATAATGTATTTGTTGGAATATGAAACAGGAAAAGGTCCCATGAAAAGGCATTTAATGTTTCCTTGAAATATTACCTACCTTTTGACATTCATCACACTGGAGCACAAATTCCTAGGAATCCTTCAACATAGTTGGCCAATACAAACCACTTTGAATAACCTTAAAAGCTGTTTGTTGAATTCCGTGATGCCCTCCAACTGGAGATGAATGACAATGTCTTAATACATCGGTTACTTCACATTCCGGAACACATCTCTTTAGGACTTGATCATTGCACCTTCGGAATAAATACGGATCTTCCCAAAAGTAATGTTTAAGTTCGGCAAAGAATTTCCTTTTCTCATTGACATTTAGCATCTTTGGTACTATTCCTGCCACACAAAGATAATTCACAATATCAGCATATCATGGACTCACTTCCTTCACCTCAAACAATTTCTCAATTGATGATTCACCTCAAACAATATCCGCATACTATCCTTGCCACAAGATAATTCACAATATCCGCATACCATGGACTCACTTCTTTCATCTCAAACAATTTCTCAATTGATGATTCTTCATTGATGGCTCTTTCTTCATGATTGACAAGTCTAGATGCTTCAATCCTTGATAAATGGTCAGTGACCATGTTTTCCACACCCTTCTTGTCCACCACCTCCTAATCAAACTCCTGAAATAAAAGTATCCATCTCAATAAATGTGGTTTGGCATCTCGTTTAGAAAATAAATATTTTAATGCGCAGTAATCGGTATGCACAATTACCTTTTATCCAATCAAATATGATCTAAACTTATCAAATGCAAAAACTATAGCAAGTATCTCCTTTTCCGTTGTAGGATAGTTAAGTTGTGCATCATTTAAAGTCCTACTTGCATAGTAACAATGACATGCAACAACTTATTCACCTTATGACATAAAACGGCACCTATTACATAGTCACTAGCATCACACATAAGCTCAAATGGGAGAGACCAATTTGGTGCTACAATTACTAGGGGAATCACAAGAGCATGTTTTAACTCATTGAATGCTTTCAAACAAGAATCATCAAAATGAAAAGGACAATCTTTTTGAAGTAATAAACACAAAGGTCTAGCGATAGGTGAAAAATTCCTAATGAAACTTCTTCAAAAACCCGCATGACCTAAGAAACTTCTTACTCCCTTAACATTAATTGGAGGAGGCAATTTTTCAATCACCTCCACTTTTGCCCTATCAACCCCTATTCCCTTTGATGAAACTTTGTGACCCAAAACATTTCCTTCTTTCACCATGAAATGACATTTTCCCAGTTAAGAACCAAATTAGTTTCTACACACCTTTTCAACACATTGGACAAATTTGCAATACAATCATCAAATGAGAAACCAAATACACCAAATACATCCATGAAGATTTGTATGCTTTTTTCAACCATGTCATGAAAAATGGCAAACATACAACATTGAAATGTGCTTGGAGCATTGCAAAGCCCAAAAGGCATTCTCCTATATACAAAGGTAGCAAATGAGCATGTAAAAGTTGTTTTATCTTGATCTTCCGGACAAATGACAATTTGAAGATAACCGGAGTAACCATCAAAGAAACAATAATATGCAAAACTGGCTAACCTCTCAAGCATTTGATCAATAAAAGGTAAAGGAAATGATCCTTTTGAGTGGCCTCATTCAATCTTCAGAAATCAAAGCACATACACCAACCCGTAACCAATCTGGAAAGAAGGAGCTCATCTGTTTCACTTATGATTACAGTAATTCCACCCTTTTTGGAACGACTTGAGTGGGACTAACCCAGTCACTATCACTAATAGGGTAAATAATACCGACTTTCATAAGCTCGATAACCTCTTTCCTCACAACCTCCTTTAAAGTAGGATTCAATTTCCTTCCTGAGGTTGCCTTACTAATTTATGTCTTTCATTCAACAAGTTTTTATGCATGCATGTGGAAGGGCTAAGTCCCTTAATATCATCAATGGGCCAAGCAATGGCATTCTTATGCATTTTGAGCACCTTCATCAACCTTTCTAGTTGCTCACATGTTAAAGATGCATTCACAATCATCAGGTATGTCTCATTTTCACCAAGATATGCATACATTAAGTGAGTAGAAAATGGTTTAAACTCTAACTTGGGGGGTTCGTTGGTCAGAGAACCCCCTTTATCTTTCTCTTGATTCTTCTCATCTTTCTTTTGCAATAAAATATTATTATCCAAATGATTCACATTCCTCATCACTTCTTCATGATCTTGACTTAGAGCATTTGACTCTAAGATCTCTTCCTCCATTGAGAAATCCTCCATTGCATTCCTACAACAATCATCAATTAGCTCATCTACTATATTTATATTCATGACATCTTCAAAAATTGAAAGAAGCTTTAATGATCTAAATAACATTAAATGTAACAATTTCATCATTTATTCGAAATTCCAACTTCCCTTCTTGAACATCAATAAGTGCACGGCCGGTAGCAAGGAAAGGTCTCCCAAGAATGATTGGCATCTCTTCATTCTCTTTCATATCATGCACAATAAAGTCGGCCGGTTGGTAGAGTTTGTCAATTTTCACAATCACATCTTCAATGATCCTCTTTGAGAGCTTTATACTACGGTTCGCAAGTTGCGATGAGACACTTATTGGTTTCAATCGTCCTCCATTTAATTTCTTGAATACTCTATAAGGCATGGATTTATTGAAGCTCCCAAGTCACACAATGCTCTCCCAAATTGTAAACCCCCAATCTCACAAGGTATGGAAAATGACCGGGGGTCCTTGAGCTTTGGAGGCAACCTCTTTGCAAGGAGTGCACTACAATTCTCCGTTAAACATAAGATTTCATCTCCATGCAATTTCCTTTTTGAAGTGAGGACTTGTTTCATGAATTTAGCATAGGTCGGGCATGTTCTCAAATGCCTCCATGAATGGAATGTTAATTTCAAGTCTTTTGAATATCTCAAGAAACTTCTTGAACTTCTTTGCCTTTTCTTCATCCTTTAGCCTTTGAGGAAAGGGCACATTAACGTGCTTCGGCCCATGATAATTCAGATCCTTGCCTTCATTGCTTTGTGAGTTGGGCATAGTATACTAATTCATCATTTTGTCTTGCCCCATTGAAGACTCCCCTTTTTCTTTCTCTTCATTCTCAACTCCTTCTTTTTCTCTATTTTTCAACGAATGTCTTCCAACTCTTTCTTCTAACCATTTCTTCCAACTCCTTACACTCTTAAAGGGTGATGGCCTTGCATTGCTCCTTGGGATTTGGAATGGTATCACTAGGAAGTATCCCTAGAGGTCTTTCATTATGCAACCTTGCCAATTACCCCAATTGAATTTTCAAATTTCTTGTTGATGCCTTCAAATTCTCATAATCTCTCTTATGTTCTACATTTTTCTCTTTCCAACTCTCTTATCAAATACTTGCTTCTCTTTTCCATCCATTGATGCTCTTAGCAACACACCTAGTTAAAATATTTATAAAACACCGAACTCCTACTATTAACTATGTGGCATCCCGCAAGTATACGGTTGTCAGCTAGCAGTAAAGGGGAGTAGGGATCGTTACCACTAGGATTTTTAGAAGGCAAATACCGAGATATACGGGTTTTTGAATAGCTAAGCAAAAATCAATGAGTGAGACATGAAACTACACTAATCAAGTTCATATTTAAACTCAAGTAAACAAGACCAAATTAAGCTAATTTATCTACCAAAAGTAATGGAAACTATGCAATTATGAAATGAAGATCTTAGCTACTAAATTCTAACAAAAGCACTTAATTCTACCCTAAATTGACCGAAATAAATCTAAAATTAAGAGCTAGCAAGTTACCCAATTAAAAACACTACAATTAAGGACCTTGAAAAATAAAAGAAACCAATTTCTACACTAGAAATTGGAAGAAGTTAAAATTGAAATCTAAATATTTTTGGATTTTTTATGATAATAAAGAAAGCCCACTAAAATTAACTAGACATTAATGCAACAAAATGGGAATTCTTAATTAAAAAGCAAGAAATTGATAAGAACCCTAATTCTTCTAAGAAACCCTAGATTGCAAGCAAAGATATTCTCACTAAATTAAACTAGAAAGCAAGTAAAAATTATATCTACTTGAAGCTAATGATAAACCCATTACGACAATCTAATCACAATTTAAACTTGCTAAGAAATGAAAACTAGATCTAAGAGACAATTAAAGAGAAATTTTCATTAAAGAAAAGACTTGAGGTTCGAGCTATCCTAATCTATCCTAACAACTTCCTAATTATCTAATTATAATCTTACTTGCCTCTTACAAATTTTAAAGTAGCTTAAATAGTGTAGTAATATACAAGGCAAAAATCAGGAGTTGTTTCCTGGAAGATTACAAAATTACATTTACAACTTATCCGTTAGCGAGTCGAGATTGTGATATAGAGAATTTGAGATCGTTATCTCGACTCTAATACATTTAGAGCAATTTCTCGAGTCGAGATCACGATATAGAGGGTTTGAGATAACGATCTCGACTCACTAATTACTTGAGATCGTGATCTAGACTCTATTCTAGCAATCCCTCATTTCTTCTATAATTGCAATTTGGTGCTTTGAACTTTGTTCATTCTAGCTTCCAACTTCTCATTATGACCTACAAAATATTAACACAAATAAACCATTAATTAAGCTAAAATTTTAATAAAAACTTATCATATTTAACAAGAACAAAAATATAAACACATATGAAAGACATTAATTAAAATTTCAATTACCTACCAAAGTTCGGGATATAAACTATCAAAATACCATAATTTAGAGGAAAATAACTCTAGTTTACTAGAGTTATCAACCGTCTTCACACACATTCTCTCTTGGAGCATATTGGTCATGATACATAGGTTGGGTCAAGAAAGAGTTTGCATATTGGAAAGGAGGTCTTAGTTGTTGGTTTTGAAATGAAGGGTTAGGAAAGGAGGTCTTAGTTGGGTTGGAAATTTCTTTGATGTGGTGGTTGATAAGGTCTAGGTAAGGAACTTGAAAGTTGATTGTGTTGGACATTTTGAGGTGGAGGATTTGGTTGGTAAGAAGGATTGGATTGATTGTTGGTGTTGCTCCATGAAAAAATAAGATGGTTCCTCCAAGAGGGATTATATGTGTTCCCATAAGCTCCGGATGGGTTCCATGGAAATGATGAATGATTAGACACATAATTGAGTTGATCATTGGACCCATAATGTCACGCCCCAAAAACGGGACCGTAACACGCCGCGCTAATGGCACACCGGTCCAAAGCGCAAGGCACAAACGAACAGAGCAACAAACTTAACCGCAATGTAATAGAACCATCAAACCATTTCTTAACTATAAAACCGAATAAGTTCATTTTTACACCTTGAGATAAGATGTGTATAAGAGACAGAGCATACTATGTTTTGAAATGATTGGATCTTTTGGCATAAAGATAATAACATTTGCGCTTTACCATAGTCATGAAGCAGTTTCTAAAATGTCTCATGCCATTTAAAAGTCAATAAACCATAATCATAAGTAGTTTCTAAATTGTATCATGCCATTTAAACGTCAGGCATGTCCAAAACATAGCCAAAAGATCCAATCATTTCAAAACATAGTATGCTAAAGCATAGCGAACAAGGATCCAAGTACATGTTTCAATCCGGAATATAATAAAATAGCATGAGTATCTTTTAGGCTCGAAGGTATGACCTACAGTACTAGTCAGATCTAGTAATCTACTACACCTACTAGTCTGACCGGGAGTTCAAGTTATCCCATCACAAGACCCCGCAGTCAATTAGTTCAGGACATTCACAGCAGTCACCATGGAGTCCCATGGATGACTATAGGCCCGGAGCTCCCAAATCAAACATTTCCAAACACATCCAAAATTATATACCAAGGTCACCTATGAGCCAAAACAGTCATAAAATGCTTTCATATCAAAAGAGTTTGTAAACATATCAATTGATTAACATAAAATAGCTTGGTCCCGATTTCATATGTAATAGTTCCAAAACTTGGTAAAAGTGCAGTTCCAAACATCATACTCATTTTAAAATCCATCCAAACATCTTTCTAAGAGTCCTCTAAACAAAATTTTAGGTACCACGCTATGAAATCGGGACCAATGCCATGAACCTGCCAATAAAATCCAAAGCAAGGTATTCAAGGGACCTTGGTTACAACCCAACTCAAAACAACATATTCAACCAACCAACAAAATCCATTACCAAGGTATTCAAGGGACCTTGGTTACAACCCAACTCAAAACAACATATTCAACCAACAAAATCCATAAACAGACAGTGCTTAAAGATTCACCGGAGCAATAGCCGGACTATATCAATAGCATTCCACAACAATGGAAAACACCTAAAACCATCAAAAGATCATTAAAGACCCTTTAAACATAACCAATTATCCAAATTATCCTAGTTGCGCCAAACTTCCGCTTACTTACAAAATGAAGGGAAATCAATTCCACTTGGTTTCAAGTCTCAATTCCTATCCAAACTAACCTTAAAACACTCCTAAAACATCATTATGTGCATAGACATAAGCATTCATAGACATAAGCACTCCTTCATTATGTGCATAGACACTCTAGGCCACATATGGAAGACAAAACCCTAACTCATAATCTTAAAATTTGTAATCTAACCATGGATAGTTGTTAAAAATCAACCCCAATCACTTCCCAACCTCCAAAACACTAAAAACAACCCATAACATACATAAATCAACACATATAAGGCTGCAAAGAGGGTTTATTTTCAGCCCTAAGAATCCTACAAAACTTGAACATTAAAGCTTGGATCATAAAGCCCATAAGCTATAAATGCTAAAATACATAAAATCTTACCTTCCAAGTGATTCCTACTTGAAATCCAAGAAAATTTTTCGGGGAAAAATGGAGAAGAGAGTTCGGCCAGCAGCTAGAAGAAATAACAAGAAGAAGACTTAAAAAGAATTCCAAAGTTGACTCAAATAGTACCCCATTGACCAAATAGTCTCCAAGTTGACTATTTAACCCAAAAACTAATTTTTTGCTACTAAATTAACATTATAAATAAAGACATCCCCATCTTATAAGGTTTTAGTGGTCTAATCATTCAGAATTATAGGTACCTGGGAGCTTGAGAGCACCTTATCAACCACCACATCAACTGTCTGAAAAACGAATAAGTTGAAGTACTTTATGACTAAAAATAATATGAAAAACATTTTAAACCAATTAAAATCAAAGAACAAGGCTATTAAAATACTGGGTTTCACATTCTACCCCCCTTAAACAAAGTTTACGTCCTCGAAACTTACCAAATCACGAAGCAAACAAGGCTGGATACTTCGATCTCACGATGCTCTCAAGCTCCCAGGTAGCTTCGCTCTCAGAATGATTAGACCATAAAACCTTCACGTAGGGGATAACTTTATTCCTCAATGTCTTATCTTGTCGATCCAAGATCCTCTCCGGAACCTCCTCGTATGCGTGTTCTCGATCTACTAAAGGTTCATGGCTCAACACATGAGAGGGATCTTATAGGGATATACCTCCTCAACTGAGAGACATGGAAGGTATTATGAACTCTAGACAACTCCGGAGGCAAAGCCAATTGGTATGCCAAATCACCAACCTTGTTCAACACCTCATAGGGGCCTATATAGCGTGGACTCAACTTTCCACCTTTCCCAAACCTAGCTACCCCTTTAGTCGGCGATACTTTCACAAACACTTTATCCCCAACCGCAAACTCCATTGGCTTTCTCTTGCGATCTGCCCAGCTCTTCTGACGATCTTGAGCCGCTTTCAAATTCTGGCGAACAATAGCAATCTTATCAATCATTGCCTGAATCAAATCTGGGCCCTCCAAGGATCTCTCGCCAACTTCATCCCAATGTAAAGGTGATCTACACTTACGACCGTACAAAGCCTCAAATGGTGCCATACCGATGCTCTTTGTGATAGTGTTATATCAACCTGTCTCTTATACACATCTAGATGTGTATAAGAGACAGGAGCGTACTATTCAGACATTGGAGGATATGTTGAGAGCTTGTGCCATAGACATTCGGATTGGCCATCATGTCTGAGGATGATAAGCAGTACTAAGACTCAAAGTTGTGCCACAAGCTCTCTGGTAGGTTGTCCAGAACCTGGATACAAACCTGGGATCGCGATCAGAAATAATGCTCTTAGGCACAATCTCTTGATCATATAACTTCACTAATGACTCCAAAGTAGCGGTCACCTTCATCGGTAAGAAATGGGCTGACTTTGTTAGGCGGTCAACAATCACCCATATGATGTCATATACCTCGCCTAGTCCGTGGTAACCCATGTACAAAATCCATAGTAATATGCTCCCATTTCCACTCCGGTATCTCCAATGATCGTAGTAAACATTGGGCCTTTGGTGTTCAGCCTTAACCTGCTGACAGGTAGGACTCTGCGGATAATCTTCCAAGCTTCTCTGGCTAGTACCTGTCTCTTATACACATCTAGATGTGTATAAGAGATCTTCGTACCCCCAGGATGAATAGATAAGCGCGAAGAGTGAGCTTCTTTCATCATTCTCTTTTCAATTCGGAGTCGTTCGGCACACATAAACGTCTGTCTCGCCACAAGCTACCATCGCTCTAACTCGAAACTCGAGGTCTCACCATTCGTACTTTCAACATTACTTTACGTAGCTCGAATCATCTAACTGGGCCACCTTAAGGCGATCCACCGGTGTAGATTGAACAACCAATGCTGCCAAAGTCTGCTCATAGACTCAACAACCTCCAAATTCAAAGCCTCAAACCGACAAATCAAAAGAGCCATACTAGGGCCACTGATTTACGACTCAAAGCATCGGCAACCTTATTAGCTTTACCAGGGATGATAGCTAATGGTCGGTCATAGTCCTTCAATAGCTCAAGCCAACGCCTTTGCCTCATATTAAGCTCTTTTTGAGTGAAGAGGTACTTCATACTTTGATGATCAGTGAACACTTCACACTGCTCTCCATACAGCATTGGTTGTTGTGGCTACAGTGGTGGCTTATACACGTCTAGTTCCAGGACCATGAGTAGGATAATTCTGCTCGTACGACTTAAGTTGCCTCGACGCATAAGCTATCACCTTATCTCCTTGCATCAAAACACAACCCAAACCACTCTGAGAAGCATCACTATAAACCACAAATCCTCCAGAACCTGAAGGTAAAGTCAACACTGGAGCTGTCACCAACCTATGCTTAAGCTTTTGAAAGCTTGCCTCACACTTATCTGACCATTCAAACTTGGTTCTCTTCTGGGTAAGCCGCGTCAAAGGGGAAGCGAGAATTCGTGAGAAATCCTCCACAAATTTCCTATAATAACCAGCTAAGCCCAGAAAACTCCGCACCTCAGTCACTGTGGTAGGTCTAGGCCTCAACAATGCATAGGTTGGTCTTGGGCTCTACAGAAACCCCTTATCTGACACTACATGACCCAAAAATGCAACACTCCAAAGCCAAAACTCGCACAGGCTAAGCTTACCATACAACTGCTCTTTCCTCAACAAGATGTCAGGCAAGCTCGCAAATGCTCAGCATGAGCCTCCTCGCTCGGAGAATAAACCAGGATATCATCGATGAAGACCACTACACATACATCAAGATAGTCCTTGAACACCCTATTCATCAACTCCATAAAGGCTGCAGGGGCGTTAGTTAAACCAAAAGGCATAACCAAGAACTCGTAGTGGCCATAGCGAGTCCGAAAAGCTGTCTTAGGTACATCCTCTTCCTTCACCCTCAATTGATAATATCCGAACCGCAAATCAATCTTAGAGAAGCACCTCAGTTGTCCACCTCACCCTTAAGCTGATCAAACAAGTATCAATCCGTGGCAAAGGGTATTTATTCTTCACAGTTACCCTATTAAGCTCAGTAGTCAATGCAAAGTCTCAAACTACCATCTTTCTTCCGAGAGTTTTAAGACTGAACTCCCAATTTGTTGGACAGGGTGAATTTATAATGTCTTTGAGTTCTTGATGTTATGCCCCTTCAACTCCTTTAACATCTACCTATAAGAGTAGGTGGGCCTTTGAAATTGGTGCCACCCCTGGCTCTAAGCAAATCTCAAAATCGACAACCCGCGACGGAGGTAAACCTGGCAGCTCATTGGGAAACACGTCCGAAAACTCTCTAACCACTAGGATATCCTCAATGCCTGGCTCTACTTTATCAGAGTCTATCACATAAGCCAAATAGCTCTCACAACCCCTATCTAAGGCCTTAAACGCCTTCACTACTGATATAATCGGAATCCTACTCTTGGGCTTCTTTTCATTCCCACGAAAAATCAGACCGATTCAGTAGTTGCAGGCATGATCTTAGTGAATTCCATACCTGCTTATGCTTTATTTGTATAAGGGGCAATCCATACCCAAAATTAAATCAAAGCCGGTTATCAGTAACTGAATAAGGTCAGCCTCAAACTTCCTATCACAAAACTCTAACCGACAACCTTCCAAAATAAACCTAGACTCCATAACCTTCCCGTCCGGGGTCCCCACTCTATAAGGATCCTCTAACCATCTAGGTTTATCGGACAGACATCTAATAAAACATCTAGCTACAAATGAATGGGATGCCCCACAATCAAATAAAGCATAAGCAGGTATGGAATTCACTAAGATCATGCCTGCAACTACTGAATCGGTCTGATCGGCCTGCTGCTAACTCAACGCATGCACCCTCGCCTGAGTCCTCTGCCTCTTGTCCTCAGGCGGACCACCCTGCACTCCACTAGTCTGTCCTCGATTTGGTGCGACCTTAGGACAATCTCTGATCAAATGGCCGCGCTCGCCACACTTACTAGAAAGGTATCCCGATCTCTTCTCACGCCTCGATCCGAATCCAACTGGATGGCTAGATTATACATTTCCTCATAAGTCTGGGGACGACCCACTATCAGCTCTCTCCGAAGCTCAGCTCTAAGACCCTTCCGGAAATGATACATACGCTGCTGCTCGTCATGCCAGACAGCGGGAACATACTCCCGATAAGACCTGAAGCTGGAATGCATACTGCACCACGATATGTGACTGATCTCGCTGCTCCAACCGATTAACTCGTCCATCTTCTGAGCTGGATGGAGATGGGGAAAGTAATGAGCTAGAAACTGCTCCCGGAATATCTCCCAAGTCACAGGCTGTCTCAGTGTGGGCAACGTAGCCTCAACGGTCTACCACCACTTGGCCGCCTCAGCAACCAAGAAAGGAATAGCCAAAGATGTCCGTGACTCCACCGGAATCTGAAATAACTCAAAATCCCTCTCTATCTCGCCCATCCATGACTCCGCCTTAAGCGGATCCGGAGCCCCATCAAACGTAGGTAGCCCAGCCTTCTTGAGCGTCTGAAACAGGGATGGAATGTCGGTACGCGGTGGTGGAGGTGGTGGAGCAACGGGAGGTCGCTCAACGCCCAAAGTCGAATAACCTGTGCCACAACCGCCGCAATGGCGCCATAATCAACCACTGGCGGTGGTCGAGTCGGAGGAGGAGGAGGTGCTGACTGCCCTGCCTCGTCCCTAGGGTAGACCGCAGGCCTAGTAACACTCTACTGATCTAGACTCGACTAAGAGGATTGGGGTGCAGCTTATACACATCTAGTTGGGAAGAGACAGCTTGTTAGTGATTGACTTTGCTTCAGTCTCTACCGCGACCTCTAGTACCAAAACGCGTCCTAGGTGGCATACTAGCTGATAAGAGTCAAAGGCAGAATCATAAGCAAAGAATAACTCTTCAAGAATCAACAAAAGAGGTACAACAAAGATTAAATAAGCAAGGACCTCTCAAAACCCCCCAAAACAAGTCAATCAATAACTCCAGGTCAAAGAATTCCACAGATCCTGTAATGTCACGAGCAAAACAGAATCTTATATAATTCTAAGCCAGAGTACATCGATTTAAACCTCGAAAGACTCATCGAATACCTATTCCTGGACTTAGGATTCAAACCTATGCTCTGATACCACTAAATGTCACGCCCCAAAAACGGGACCGTAACACGTCGCGCTAATGGCACACCGGTCCAAAGCGCAAGGCACAAACGAACAGAGCAACAAACTTAACCGCATATGTAATAGAACCATCAAACCATTTCTTAACTATAAAACCGAATAAGTTCATTTTTACACAAAAATACGAATTATAAAATTCCTTCTTAGTACAAAAGATGCTACAACAAAAACAAAGTTCATCAATACAAAACCTATCTAATACATTACCCCTCTCCAAACAAAAGAGAAGCTTGGAAGATTATCGGCAGAGTCCTACCAGTAATGTGGAATCGGAGACAATCTAAAAGCGCTAACGTGATGGAGTTCGTTTGTGCCTTTTATGATAACCACTGTGCCAGTTATGCGTGTGGCATAACTACCTTGGTAATCTTTCATCCAAAAGCTCTCTCTCTTATACACATCTAGATGTGATCTTAGACACATAAAGATAATAACATTTGCGAAAACCATAGTCATGAAGCAGTTTCTAAAATGTCTCATGCCATTTAAAAGTCAATAAACCATAATCATAAGTAGTTTCTAAAATGTATCATGCCATTTAAACGTCAGGTATGTCCAAAACAGATACTAGTGTACAATCCGGAATATAATAAAATAGCATGAGTATCTTTTAGGCTGGTACTAGTACTAGTCAGATCTAGTAATCTACTACACCTACTAGTCTGACCGGGAGGTCAAGTTATCCCATCACAAGACCCCGCAGTCAATTAGTTCAAAACATTCACAGCAGTCACCATGGCGTCCCATGGATGACTATAGAACCGAGCTCCCCAAATCAAACATTTCCAAACACATCCAAAATTATATACTTGAGGTCACCTATGAGCCAAAACAGTCATAAAATGCTTTCATATCAAAAGAGTTTGTAAACATATCAATTGATTAACATAAAATAGCTTGGTCCCGATTTCATATGTAATAGTTCCAAAACTTGGTAAAAGTGCAGTTCCAAACATCATACTCATTTTAAAATCCATCCAAACATATTTCAAAAGTCGTGACTGGGGTTTTAGCTTGTCGAAGTCTAGATGTGTATAAGAGACAGACTAGAGCTGTATAAGAGACAGAGCATAGGTTACTCATGATTTTGTACATGGGTTACCGAAAAACTTCGCCCCTCCCTAGGCTATAATTAGGCTATCCTCCCTGCCAATAAAATCCAATTCCAAGGTATTCAAGGGACCTTGGTTACAACCCAACTCAAAACAACATATTCAACCAACCAACAAAATCCATTTCCAAGGTATTCAAGGGACCTTGGTTACAACACCAACTCAAAACAACATATTCAACCAACAAAATCCATAAACGGAAAGATTCACCGGAGCAATAGCCGGACTATATCAATAGCATTCCACAACAATGGAAAACACCTAAAACCATCAAAAGATCATTAAAGACCCTTTAAACATAACCAATTATCCAAATTATCCTAGTTGCGCCAAACTTCCGCTTACTTACAAAATGAAGGGAAATCAATTCCACTTGGTTTCAAGTCTCAATTCCTATCCAAACTAACCTTAAAACACTCCTAAAACATCATTATGTGCATAGACATAAGCATTCATAGCATAACACTCTAGGCCACATATGGAAGACAAAACCCTAACTCATAATCTTAAAATTTGTAATCTAACCATGGATAGTTGTTAAAAATCAACCCCAATCACTTCCCAACCTCCAAAACACTAAAAACAACCCATAACATACATAAATCAACACATATAAGGCTGCAAAGAGGGTTTATTTTCAGCCCTAAGAATCCTACAGGTAAACTTGAAATTAAAGCTTGGATCATAAAGCCCATAAGCTATAAATGCTAAAATACATAAAATCTTACCTTCCAAGTGATTCCTACTTGAAATCCAAGAAAATTTTTCGGGGAAAAATGGAGAAGAGAGTTCGGCCTGTCTCTTAGAGTCACATGAAGAAGAAATAACAAGAAGAAGACTTAAAAAGAATTCCAAAGTTGACTCAAATAAACATCATAGTGTAAACATCTCTGCCATGTCTTCTTCTCCAACCCAACCAAGCATGGTATGTGTTAAATTGGAGTCTTATAAATCAGCCATCTTACAACACTCACACACCACAATTCACTAATTACACTACATGTGTACTTTTTACACAACAAAGTATGTGTATGAACCTGGTCTTATCGAAAAATTTGCCGAATTGAAAAACGAATAAGTTGAAGTACTTTATGACTAAAAATAATATGAAAAACATTTTAAACCAATTAAAATCAAAGAACAAGGCTATTAAAATACTGGGTTTCACACATGATATTGCCATTGTTAAGGCATCTCACATTGTTCATTTGCATGACCGCCTCCACAAAAATCACATACCATGCTTGGTTGGGTTGGAGAAGAAGACATGGCATTTACACTACTTGGTTTCCCTAAGTCCTCCAACGCCTTTGCAACATTGTTTATCACACTCATAAACATACTTTGTTGTGCCAAAAGAGCATCTTGTATGTTCAAATTCAACACTCCACCTTGTGCATTAATTTGATTGGCTTGGTGTTGAGCCACCGGTGGAGTCATCGGTCCATGATAATAATGATTGTATGCCATCCTATTAAGCAACTCTTGAGTTTTCTCCGGAGTCTTGTAAGACATAACCCCATCGACGGAGCCATCCACTATGGATTTTGTCTCTTGAATCAAAGCATTATAGAAAGTTTGGATTTGAAGCCACAAAGGAATCGCATGGTAAGGACATTTCCTTACCAACTCCTTGAACTGTTCCCAAACTTCTCCTAAGCTTTCACCTACATCTTGCTTAAAGGATGTATTTAATTTCATTTCTCAATTTGGCGGTTCTTGCGGGTGAAAAATGCTTTGCCAAGAACTCTTGAGTAAGTTGATTCCAAATAGTAAATGTTCCTTGGGCGTGGGATTGTAACCATGATTTTGCTCTATCCCGTAGAGAGAAAGGAAACACCCTCATTCGCACACAATCCGAGTGCACTTCATTGAATTTGAATATGTCTAAAACTTCCTCAAAATTCACGATATGCGTGTAGGGATCTTCATTGGGACCACCCCCCAAATATGGCATGAGCTTGGAGCATTTGGATTAAGGCAGGCTTAATTTCAAAATTGTTAGTTTGCACGGGCATCCATGCAATGCTAGAGCTCGCTTCATCAAAATTTGGTAAGGCATATTCCCTCAATGGCCTTCCATTCTTATTCATGCCATTTCTATTCCAGTAACCTCCTATCCTATTATTTCCAATAACCTCTTCTTCATCGTTCTCCATGTTCAAATTCCTTTGATTAGCATTAACATTCGCCTTTTGATTTCAATCCTTTCTTGCTCTTGTTGTACACTTCTCAACGTCCGGATTTTTCTTAGCTCTTTTTCCTTTTCCTTGTCCAAGCAAATGAATGGCCCTTTATCTCCTCTTACCATGCACTACAACAGCAAATAATCAATTGAAGTGCCAAGTCAATTTCACAAGACAACCAACGAATATAAATGAAAAAATAAAATTAACAACTACATTAAACTAAAGTGCTTAATCTACACGACCCGTAAAGCGCTTAATATTGCCAAATACCACAGACAATCCTCGGCAACGGCGCCAAAAACATGATTGTATTTTTAGGTAAAGTTCAACTTTTAAAAGACAAACAAGCAATAATTAACCTCACCAATTCACTGTACTCTACCTAACTTTCGTAAGTATAAGGAGTTGATAGTAGTATAGGATGAGTGGGTATCATTCCCACAAGGATTGTTGGTAAGCAATTACCAAGATTTACGGATCTTTGTATACTTAAGCAAATTCAAATAATGTGATAGATAAAGCTACACTACTCAAAACCATAATTAAACTCAAGTAATAAAAACCTAATTTTAAGATAAATTATCTACTAATGCAAGTAAATGAAACTAAGCAATTAGAGATTGAGAACTAGATACCATATCCTAGTAAAGAGCAATTAAATGCAAGCACTTAATTCTATTCTAAATTGACCAAAATAAGATTAAAATTAAAAGCAAGTAAGTAAGTCAATTAAAAAGACTATATAAAATAAGCTTTAAAGACTAGAAGCAACCATTTCTGCCCTAGAATTTGGGAAGAGTTAAACTTGAAATCTAAATATTTTGGAATTTTGATAATAATAAAGAAAGCCCAATAAAAATTAACTAGAAACTAATGCAAGGAATTGATAATTCTTCATAAGAAGTCAATACACAATCTGAGGCTGCCTTCTTGAAGAAGTCTTGTATACTTTTTCAAAATTTACACTTTAGTCTTTCAAGTTTTATAAAATTATACTTTGACCCAAAAATTTAAGTTCAAAAATGTTTAAAAAGAGTAAAATGATTATTTAATATTTAAAAGGGATATTAATGATTATTTAAAAAGATAAGATCAAGTACAAAAATATGTGAAATGATCAAAAATGTCGGGTATTACACTTTTCCCTCCTTAAAAAAAGTTTCTACCTTGAAACTTAGCGTACCTACGAGACAAACAAGGGTACCTGTTTCGCACGTCGGTTTCAGATTCGCATGTCACCTCTCTTTCTGAATGATTAGACCACTAGACTTCAACAAATGGAATAGACCGATGTCGACGGACTTGTTCTTTGGTATCAATAATACGAACCGATACCTCTTCATAAACCAATTCTTCTTTACCACTGAGAGGGTCATACTTGATTACGTGGTTTGGATCGGATATATATTTTTGGATCTGTGAAACATAAAATACAATGTGCACTCAAACCAACTCTGGAGGTAAAGCCAACTGATACGCTAGGTTTCCAACTCTTTTCAGTATCTCGAAGGGTCCCACAAATCTTGAGTGGCTCAATTTCCCACTCTTTCCAAATCTCATAACCCCTCTAGTCGGTGAAACCCTTAAATATACCTTGTCTCCAACCTGAAACTCCAATGGTCTTCTTTTCATATCTGCCCAACTCTTTTGCCTATCCTGAGCAGCCTTGAGTCTGTCTCGGATGATGGTTATCTTGCCTACTATAATTTGAATCAACTCTGGCCCTGTTAATCTTCTTTCCCCGACTTCATCCCAATATAAGGGTGACCGACATTTCCTTCCATACAGAGCTTTATAGGGAGCCATGCCGATGCTGCTGTGGTAACTGTTATTGTAGGAAAATTCCATCAACATCAAATATTCATCCCAATTACCCTTAAAATCAATGGCACAAGCCCTTAACATATCTTCTAAAGTTTGAATTGTCCTTTCTGATTGTCCATCTGTCTGGGGATGAAATGCATAACTCAAAACTACTTCTATACCCATGGCTTGTTGGTAGGCTGTCCAAAATCTAGAAGTGAATCGTGGACTTGGATTCCGATCTGAAATAATACTAACAGGTACACCATGTAGCTTCACAATATTATCCATATAGATCCGTACTAACCTATCCATAGGAGTAGAAATTTTCAATGGTAAGACATGAGCAGAATTGGTTAACCTGTCTACAATAAGCCAAATGCAATCATGTCCCAATCTGGTTCTGGGGAACCCACTAACGAAATCCATCATGATATGCTCCCATTTCCACTCTGAATAGGCAACGGACTCAATAAAGCACTAGGCTTTTGGTGCTCGGCATTTACCTGTTGACAAACTAAACACTTAGATACAAATTCACCAATTTCCCTTTTCATGTTGTTCCACCAGAAATGTTGTTTCAAATCTTTGTACATTTTAGTACTGCTAGGATGAATAGAAAATCTGGAACTGTGAGCTTCAGCCATGACCTCTTTCTTCAAGTCTTCATTTGCAGGTACACAAAGCCGACTTTGCATCCAAACAATGCCATTATCAACCCAAAATTCTCCTGGATCTCCACTATGTGTATTCTACCTTGCTCCTGATCTTCATTAACTCTGGATCTGTAACCTGAGCCTGTTTAACCTTATCTATCAAAGTCTGTTGTACCATAAGTGTTGCAAAAATATTGGCTGTGGACTCCACAATCTCTAAATTTAATTCCTCCATTTGCCTTATCAACATGTTAGCTGAGACCTCTGAAGATTTCCTACTCAGTGCATCTGCTACCCTGTTAGCTTTTCCTGGATGATAACTGATCTTTAAGTCATAGTCTTTGAGTAGTTCTAACCATCTGCGCTGTCTCATATTATGTTCATTCTGTGTGAACAAGTATTTGAGACTTTGATGATCTGTAAATACTTTACACTGCTCTCCGTAAAGATAGTGTCTCCAAATCTTCAGGGCAAATACAATGGCTGCTAATTCCAGATCATGTGTAGGGTAGTTCTGTTCATAAGGCTTCAACTGTCGCGAGTCATAGGCAATAACCCTACTATTTTGCATCAGTACACAACCCAAACCATTCTTAGAAGCATTAATCATTGTAGATCACATACCCTCCAATCCCGGATGGCAAGGTTAATACTGGTGCTGATATCAATCTCTTCTTCAACTCCTGGAAACTAGCCTCACAATCTGCATCCCACACAAACTTGGTCTTCTTCTGGGTAAGTCTGGTCAATGGCACAGCTATCAAGAAAAATCCTTCTACAAACTTTCGGTAGTAACCTGCCAAACCCAAGAAACAGCGAACCTCTGTCACATTCGTCGGTCTGGGCCAATCAACAATTGCCTCAATCTTCTTAGGATCTACTGATACTCCACTCTCCGATATGATATGGCCAAGAAATGTTACACTCTTTAGCCAAAATTCACATTTACTAAACTTTGCATACAACTGCTGCTGCCTTAACTTCTGTAAGGCCAGTCTGAGATAGGTTTCATGCTCCTCCACTGAAGGTGAGTAAACCAAGATATCATCAAAGAATACTATCACAAACCTATCTAAATAAGGTTGGAATACCCTATTCATCAGGTCCATGACTTAAGCTGTAGGTGCATTAGTCAACCCAAAAGGCATCACCAAGAATTCATAGTGGTCGTATCTCATTCGAAAGGCACTCTTTGGAACATATGCTGACTTGATCCTCAGCTGATAGTACCCGAATCTCAGATCTATCTTGGAAAACACCCTGGCACCTTTCAATTGGTCAAACAAATCATCGATTCTTGGCAAAGGATATTTATTCTTGATGGTGCCTTTGATCAATTCTCGGTAGTCAATACACAATCTGAGGCTGCCATCTTTCTTCTTCACAAACAATACTGGAGCTCCCCAAGAAGATACACTGGGTCTGATGAATTTCTTATCTAATAGCTCCTGCAATTGCGTCTTCAATTCCTTAAGCTCTATTGGGGCCATTCTGTAAGGAGCCTTAGAGATTGGGGCAGTCTCTGGTGGTAGATTAATTTCAAACTCTATTTCTCGCTCTGGTGGTAAGCCTGGCAAATCCTCTGGAAAAATATCTGGAAACTCTCGGACCACTAGAATGTCGCTTCTAGTTTAGCACCTTCTTTTTCTGTATTGATTACGTAAACCAAGAATGCTTCACAACCTTTCCTCAATGCCCTGTGTGCCTGTAATGCTGACAGTAGTGGTATAGGTTGTCTGTCTAGTTTCTTGATACCACCCTGATACACAATTTCCTCTTTTTCTGCAAAACAAAACCTAACTTTCTTCTCCCTGCAGTCTAAGTGAGCATAATTACGAGACAACCAATCCATACCCAGTATTACATCAAAATCAGACATATTAAGTTGCACTAAATTAGCATCAGACTCATAATCACCCAATGTTACCTTACAACTAGGATATACCCATCTAGATTAAAAAATCCTATCCCCCGGTGTACCCACTCTATAAGGGGTATCAAGCCAATCAGGTTTAACGTTCAACTTTCTACCGAGTCTTCTAGAAATGAAGGAATGCATAGCACCACTATCAAACAGAGCATTCGCAGACACATTATTAATTAATATCATACCTGTCACAACTTGGCCTGGTTCATCAGAGTGCTTCTTACTGGGTCAAAGCATAAACTCGAGCTGTTGCTGGTCCTGTGCTGTTACCGCTCATCCCCTGTGGCATCTGCCGCTGTGATGGTCCTGGCCTAGCAGTAGGGCAGTCTCTGATCCTGTGCTCAAAATTTCCATAGGCTAAGCACGCTCCGGACCTCCACCTACACTCTCCCACGTGATAATGATAACAATAACTACACTCTAGAATACGTGGGCATGCCTGAAGTGGGACTGGTACTAATACTGTCCCTCTCATCTTGTCAATAACCCGAGAGGGTCCAGCGATAGCTAAAGGTGGTCGTGGTCTCACCTGTGGTGGCTGGGGCCTGAAACCACGAATCTGTGAAAATGGTGGTTGCGGTGGTCGTACACTACGGATTGAAGGTACTGCAGGTCTGTAAATTGGTCTCTACGGAGGAACATATAGATCTCAGTCATTCTTCTCTTCCGCTGCCTGTCGTCTCAGGTATGTATCTACACGGGCACTAGCATCATACAACTTTTCAAATGTATCTGTGTCTACAACTGCTATTCTATCCCGAATATCTTTCAACAATCCCCTTCTGAAACGATCGCATTTTTCCACCGTGTCACTAATGACCCCTGGAGCAAACATCCCCAATGCATGAAATCTGTGTGAATATTCCACTATAGACATCCCTGGAGTCTGTCTAAATGAATTAAATACATCTCTTCATTCAATTCTGAGGTGTGAAGGATAAAATGCTCTAAAAATGCCTCCTTGAAAGCTATCCATGCAATCTGTCCTGTAGGGGCAAGTACAGGTCTTACCCACTTCCACCATCTTGATGCATCTCCAACAAAATACGGTTTTACGATCAAAAATCTGTACTCATCTGGCACCTTTAGTAAATCTAAATTTTCTTCAATTTGTCCAAGCCATTTTTCTGCTTCGTCCGGATCGTGTCTACCCTCAAAAGTAGGAATATTGATCTTCGCGATTGCCCGGTAATAGTAGTCAACATCCTTAGCCTCTAGATGTGGTGGTGGATTAGATACAGAAGCCAAGGAGATTCACAAGACTAGTATGAAGGGCTGCATGCACAGCTTGCCCTACAATCGCCGCAATTGTGGCGTAATCTATCACCGGCACAGGTGTTTGTGACGGTTGAGACTGTTGTAATTGTTGTAGCTATTGGGTCTGCGACTCAGTCTCAATATTCCTCTTGCCCCTTGATTGGTTGCAACAGATTCCTCAACCTGTGTTTGACTGGTCCCCGTTTCTTGCCCAGGTGTCCCCTACTGAGATACAACAATCTGTCTCTGTCTATTCAATTCAGATTCCATTTACTGCATATTTCATATAAGGTAAGTATCACAGTCAATCCTTATTCAGACATTAACCATGAAATAATACACTTACACACTTCAACCACTCCCTACCTAAGTATTACGAACAAGGAATCGCAGAAACTCCAAGTTTAGGTTGGCCAGTCCCAAACCCTGAGTTACTTACAAGTCCAAGTCCTTAATACTGCACTCAAAACAATAACAATTCACCTTAATACTAGACACAGGATCAAGTTGATGAATAACCTCGGCTCTGATACCACTCAATGTCACGCCCCCTAAACAGGACAATGACATGCCGCACCTCGGGATCACCCCAAGCATGCAAGGCACCGTACAAGATCAATAAACATCCATAAACCTGTCATTAGACCTCAAGATCAACCAATACAAGACCACAAAAGTATATTCAACAGCCATATTCATAACAATCCACGAAAACCAAATCAGAACCATATACAAACATCAAACCACAATCCAACAACAGTCAGAAGTTCAATCACAAGGTAAATCTAACAAGTCCATAGGCACACAAGCCTGAACTTAACAAACCTCACACTAAAATAGTAACCAGGAAAACTCTAGCTCCAATAACTGGTGTCTGTACTGTAATCCCCTCCCTGGTCAGTATCCCGAGGTGCGGACCTGCTAATGTCTCATGTTGGTCCTCAACTGTAAACAAAGAGAAAAATAATAACGGAGTAAGCACATCGTGCTTAGTAAATAACATTTAAACCCAATTATAGATAACATGTCCATACAATCAGTACAGGGAACAATATACGAGACATTATCATTATTTAAAATACAAATGTCAAACAATGAGCTCATGGTTCACAAAAGTATTCCCAGCACTGGATCCAGGTCTACCTATTATCCGCCTGAGTAGACAAGGCATAACGGAGTGTCTATCACTTGTCTTCCCGATAGATTGGGTATAACATTTACAAAACAGAGTACTCAGTATATCATTTCATTCATTCACTCATAGCCAAGTCCACTAAAGTGACCCATTGAGCCCTTCACAGTAACCATTCATTAACACATAGCACAATAATGAACAACTGATACATTACATAACAAACATATAATTTATAAACGTACTTACCTTATAAATATTAATCAAAATACATATATTTAACTTAATACCAATTATTCTATGATTACAATACCAATCATATACCCCTATCGATAAAAAGGCGTAAACGTTACTTACCTCAAAAATGGATTTTGTAGACGTATCCTAATTTTGACAGTCGAAAACTCTAAGACTTAATTTTGAATCACTTAAACCAGGAGAGTATTATACCATTAGGATAAAAATTGAGATAGGGATTCACTTTTGGGCATCACCCAAATTCTCAACTTAGATAATAATTGAACACAAACGAGTAAGGGTTGTTTTTATTTTGCAAAAATAAGATAAAAATCTAAAATTAGGGTTCACAATTTCAAATAATCACTAGGTTAAGAATTACTAAAACCCTAATTCAAATCTCACAAAAACAATAGTTAAAAAGTCATTTCAAACCCTAAATCAAGTCCCAATAGCTCATAAATATATTTCGAAATAAAATTAATTCACAAAACAACAAATTAAACAAATTAATTTCCTGAGGAACTTAGACTTTAACATAAAAATCATACAGATCTGGAAGTAAAACTTACTTTTGAAGTTGGATTAAAGGTCTACGAGGATTCCTGGATCGCCAATTTAATTTGTGAGTAAAATTTCCTAAACTAATTATATGATTTAGGATTTGGTTTATACAGGATTTTAACTTCAGGAGTTTAGAGGATAGGCTTCTGCTTAGGAAGAGAAAATGAATTGGGAATTTGAAGTACAAGACTTCGTGAAGAAGTCTTGTATAATTTTTCAAATTTTACACTTTAGTCCTTCAAGTTTTATAAAATTATACTTTGACCCAAAAATTTAAGAAAATGCTTAAAAGGAGTAAAATGATTGTTTAATATTTAAAAGGGATATTAATGAGTATTTAAAAATATAAGATCAAGTACGAAAATATGTGAAATGATCAAAAAAGTCGAGTATTACGATTTGAACTTCCATTGTGTTTAGTATGTCCAAAACACAACCCCTTCATCTATAAAAGGCTTGCTGATTTTGGACTCATTAGGATGCCCGTACATTAGGCATTGTAAAATTTGATGTACTCCCAAGTGCTTTCATCAATAAATTACTCCGTTGGGGTTTTGACCAAAAAAACATTTTTATTCATTAAGACAATTCATCAAATACTTGGCATGCAGAAATTAAGAACGAAATTTTTCTATATATAATGGACATGCAATCACTTGCAAATCAACAAGCCCAAATTACTCAAATCACATGTTTAAACATCAAACCACAAGAAGTTAGAACAATTAAAGCATTAAAAATCGAAACTTTCCCACAATTCAAATTAAAACCCAAAAAGGAAAAGTAAAAGAAAAGTCCACAAAATTCATACCTTGATTGAGTTTTTCCTTAAAAAAGAAATATTTTTGATGTTATTGGGATGAAATTAAAGTGATTTCATGCGTGGAAAGTGGTGGGGAATGTTGGGGGTTGAAGGAAGTTGGAGGGGAAGAAGTTGGAGAAAAAAAAAAAGGCTGCAATTTGAATGATAGGTGAAAAAGGGTTGTGCCCTCATGATGTGCCGTGCACACATGTGCAGCTTACCATGGAGCCATTGTGATGGAATTGAATCTCTTAGGCAAACTAAGAAAAAGTGCCATGTAGCGCACATGCGCATTCAATAAAAGGGTGCATATTACGGGTGGGGCTCAATGGAATTGTTATGGGGTAGGCGCAAAAACGTGTTTGAATAAATATTGATTAGGTAATTCAATTCACAAACAAGTAATAAATAAGCCTTAATAACCCTAATCAATACCTACACACATGCGCAAGGATACGAGATATGTTTGTAGATCGGGTGAATAAGGATCGTTCCCACAAGGATTATTGGACAAGTACTAGGGTTCACAAATCTTCATACTAGTTAGACACATTAATTGCACGATATTATTCTACCTAACTAAATTAATTTTAACCACTAAGGGATTAAGAAAGTTTATTAAAACTAATTAAAACTAGAGAAAGAAATAAAATTCACTAAAAGCAAATACAAATTAATGAACTAGAAAAAGTAAACACATGAAGATTAAATTAAAACTATGGAATTCAACTAAGAACTAAAATTAAATTGAATTTAAATGAAGAATGAAAACTCAATAGCATAGCTGAAACAAAAATTAGTGTACTTGAAGTCTTGAATAAGAAAAGAAAACTCCCAACCCTAACCTAAGGAATTTTCTATTCTAATGTCTATTCTGACTAATGGCTACTACCCATGTTCAACTCCTCATACAATGGGGCATTTATAGGGGATACACCAGGTTTTTACCTCCTTAGATGGTAGAAATACAATAAAATTCATAAAGGAGTCTAACCGGGTGGAAAAAACTTCCAAAACAAGTAATTTTCGTAACCTGCAGTCCATCCTGCGTACATTTGCATCATTTTCTTGCGCATGTGTGCAATTTCAAGAAGCAACAATTTCTTTTTTTTTGGCTCGCGCAAATGCCACACTTTCATTTGCGCATGTGCTCAAGTTCTAATGCACCAGTCTTAGATTCCACCTCAATTTTGACCTTGATGCTGATGGAATTTGGGAAAACATAAAACATAAAAGTTGTAGCTCTCTCACTTAAATTTTGAAATCATCTTTAATCAGCTCAATTGGAGATTAGACAAGAAAGTTATGATCAAAACGCCAGACAGTATCCAAATTTGCACATCTCCCCACCGGTGCACAATTTGCATGCTTTTGATTTTTCTCCAACTTTTTTATCTTTTTGGCTCCTTTTTCATTCAAGATCTTCACAAGCTAAAAATAAAACAATTAAGCTCATAATTAACTCAATTATTGCTCACATCACATGGAAACAAAGCTAAATGACACACAAAATATACTACATTTATAAGCTTATCAAATACCCCACACTTTGCTTTTGATCGTCCTCGAGTAAAAATAGAATCAAAATAGGCTTATCACAACCGCAACCAACACAACTTAAAAATTGTCCATATGAATAATCAAGAACTATGCCATCATAAGATGTAATCTAAGAACTCAAGAGTTCAAAAGCCAATAAAACCCTATATATGAAATCCGTTGTATGTGTGAATATAGCCACTAAATAAAAACTTAGTTTTCATGACACTTGAATGCAAACTCTTAGAATTTTTTTGAACACCCTAGAGCTCACTGTTCTTACATCTCTCCACTACTATAGACAACAGCCGACTCAACTTAAATCAGGTAGGACTTTTTAGCTTGTAAAGAAGGCTAAGGTATTGGTTAATCATGGAAGGAAGATGGATATCACAAGACAAAGAAAGAAATTTAATTTTTTTAAGAGAACACTCAAAAAGGTGGCTGTTTCATTGATCAAACTTCATGATTTACAATGTCGTATGTAAGGGCAACCCCAAGTATCCAAGATCAACAATTCTTTTATCGAATATGGAATTGTGTCTTGGTTATACTATACATAGATAGAATTACTAATTCCCCTCATTTACCATACTATTAGCTATTTGATTTGCGTCTCTAAATACATGTGTAAAAGAAATTTTTTCCCAACTAAAAACTCTTTGATGAACTGCATTTGTGGATCAATTCACCATGGTGATTCGGCTGAACCATTTAGATTGTTAACCAAGGTTAATAAGTCAATCTCCATTTCCCAACTAAAAACTCCTTGATGAACTACATTTGTGGATCAATTCAACATGGTGATTCGGTTGCCTGAACCATTTAGAATGTTAACCAAGGTTAATAAGTCAATCTCCATCTCCATGGATTGTAGTTGCATATTTCCACACATCATAAGGCCATCAACAAGTGCCATTACCTCGTCTTGCAGGTTGGATTGCTAGTTGTAGAAGTTGTAAAAAGCTTTTATTAGCAGCCCATTGTGGTCTCTGAGGACTCCATCTCAAGCTGCCATGCCCAGGTTTCCATTGCAAGCTCCATCTACATTTAACTTTATTACACTGAAGGGAGGGAGTTCTCACTTTACAGCCAATCCTCAATTGATGTCAAATAGTTCTCAAGAGAAGAAGATCATTAGTAGCTACAACCCTTGTAAAGGGATGAATAGAGGAATCGTCTCTCAAATGAACACATATATCTGTGATGATCCGGTGTTCATTGGTTGTTCCTCCTTCAAATACCACCTTGTTCCTTGTTTCCCTAACAAACCAACAAATAATGCACGGGAGGATTTTATGAATAGCTCCTACAGTGGCTTTATTGAAGAAGGGTTGTTCCACCACCAAAAGTTTAGTTTATCTAGGATGTATGCCGATAAAGGGAACACAAGTTCAAGGCAAGCTTCAAAGAACTGCTAAACTTGCTTTGTAATTGCATGATCCATAAACAAATGGTCATGAAATTCTTGGCTGTCACAAAAATAGCATTTGGAAGCCAAAGAAAAACCAATTTGGGATAGGGTATCATCAAGAGAAAGGCACCCATTCAACAATCTCCACATGAAGATTGAGATTTTCAGCTAAAACCTTTTGTCCCAAATCATTTTCCTCGCAAAAGAGGATGATTTTCGATTAAAGGTTGAGGAAACAGAAAAGGTACCCATTGTTATTAAAGCCCATATGATTTTGTATGGATTATCCGTCAAAGAATTAACTCTTCCTTCAAGGAGCTACTGAATCTTCCCCAATTCTACATTAGAGTATCTTCCATCAAGGATTGAGAGGTCCCAACTATTAGACCTCCAAACTTGGGCCACCGTGAGATCTTTATCAAAAACTCGGTTGACTTCATGAAATAAGGTTCTTGCTGTAACCAAAGATTGAACTAGAAGGAACATTGCGCATCTCGAATCAAGAATAAAATGTGTTTTTCAACTTCACTATGAATCCTTAGCATCTTTTTCCAAGTAAGGCAATCTCCCATTGACTTGTTAACCAAACTAGGGTAGGAGTGACCTCTTAAGTATCTACCTCAGAGGAATTTGCACCAGGGTGAGTCACCTTTGTGAAATTTCCACCACAATTTGATGCTAAAACCTTTCACAACTTCTGAAAGGGAGGAGATACCTAGTCCATTGGAGGTTGTTGTCTAGCAAATTATATACCAAGAAACCCAGTGATGCTTGTGCCCAGAATTCGAAGCACCCCAAAAGAAATTGGCAAATTGCCTCTCCAAATTTTTAAGCACCAAATTTGGAAGAAAGAGAATAGCCAAAAGGAAAGTTGGGATGCTTCCAAGAACATGCTTGATAAGAATAAGTTTTAAGTCCACTTAGGGAGAGAACTTGATTGCCAACCGTGAATACTTAAAGTAACTTTCTCAATCAAGGACTGCAATAAATATATTCTCTTTTTAGCTTTCAGAATTGGGCAACCTAAATAGATCAAATGTAGAATTTTCTTAACAAAACCTATCCTAATTTGGATCATGCGAATCCGTGGTAATCCAGGCTTTTTGGACAATTAAAAGAAGCTTCTGGACTTGTTAACCAACTGAACCGATGAGGCTTCAAAATTAGAGAGGAAAATCTTATAGACATCTAGATGTAGAGTTGGCATTTCTTTTTGTAAAGATAATAATATCATTGACAAAGGAAAGATGAGAAACGGATGGGCAATAACTTAGTCATGTGCATAATATGAAATTCTTCCCGAATGGAATTGATTTTTCAACCCCTGAGAAAATGGCTCTATCATGATAATAAAAAGAAGAGATGACAACGGGTCACCTTGGCAAACTTCTTTAGAAGATTGGAAGAAACCCTTTGGTATGCCATTGACTTCTAAGGATAGAAAACTAGCAATTTTGTACAAAATTCTTTATTAAAGAAATCCTTTCTTTTGCAAATTCAAGTCCACTCATAATTTCATAGAGAAAGGGCCAAGAAAGTCTATCAAAGGCCTTTGTTAGGTCTAGCTTGATGAGCACATTCCCCCTATTGTTTTTCTGTCAATAAAGTCCATCATCGCTTGAACAAGAAAAATGTTGTCAGAAATATCCCTTCAATGCATGTAAGCCACCTACTCAAGAGAAATTATTCTCGGTAAAATAGAAGAAAGTCTATTAGCCAAAAAATTTTACAGACTTTATTATAAAAGCACAAAAACTAATTTATCTAAAATCAGTGAAGGATGAGGGATTTGCTGTTTTAAGAATCAAAGATATAAGGGTACTTGTGAATACTCTAGGCAATCTTACTCCCTTCATGAAATCCCTCACTGCGTTGAAGATGTCTTGTTCGATTATATCCCAAAATGTGGAGAAAAACATGCCATTATAGCCATCAATAGCATTCCAGCAGCTCCATCCAGGTTAAGAAAGAAAACTGTTTCCTTTAATTTTTTTGCCGATAGCTTAGTTAATAAAAGCTAGTTGTCCTCAGTAGTTATGACTTTTGTGAGATTATCCAGCAAAGTGTGATCAATTGTTGAGGGATCATTCCCCGCCAAGAACCCTTGGAAAAAGTTAATTCTTTCAGCTTCAAGTAATTGCATGTCATCCATCCATGTCCCATTCAACTTGAGCCTTGAAATACTCAATCTTTGTCTCTTAGCCATAAGTGAGGAATGGAAGAATTTGGAATTTTGATTGCCTTCTTTAAGCCATTTCATCCCCACTTTTTGCTCCAGAAGGTTTTCCTCCTGTGCTAGGCATTTGATGTGGAACGCTTGTGCTTGTGCCAAAGCTATTTGATTAATCTGATTGGGTTGATGCAAGAATACATCTTCTTTTAGTTTAACTTCCCACTCTTACTTTATTGAAAACATTCCCGAAAGCCGTGTGGCTTCAGTTTCTTAGGAGACAGTTCTGCCTTCAACCATTTTAGCTTAGATGCTAGAATCCAGATGGAAGAACTTGAGCATTGTAGATTCCAGTTGTTTTCCACTACCTACAAAAAAGTTGGGTGTTTAACGCACATGTTCAAAAACTTAAAATGTTGTGGTCTAGAATTAATCATATTGGTCATTTTATGAAGTAGAGAACGGTTTGAGCATGTTTTAAGAAGATGATCCACACTAATGTGTTCGAAAGCCGAGAGGAATGAATTGCTGCAAACGAATCTGTCTAGTTGCTTCGACCCTATGTTGCCGAACCTATTGCCCCTCCAAGTGTATTTACAGCCATTGGAAGCCAAGTCTAACAAGCCACAATCTTGTAGACATTCATTGAAATCCCTCATAGCATCCAGCTCCAAAGTAGAAGAACCTTTGTATTTACGCTGGCAATAACATTGAAATCCCTACCAGCAACAAGGCGAATGAGTCACATTTAATATTCGAAGGTCTGTCCATAATGCCTTCCGTTCCACCCTGGTGCATTTAGCAAAAATGAAAGAAGCAAATACGTGTGCATGAAGAGAATTAGAGGAGATTGAAATCTGAAGAAACTAATCAGAAAAAAAAATGTCTTTAACAACGAGAACTTTATTCCAAAATGTCTTTACCATTAGGGTTTGATTTGCAACTATCAACCCCCAATCTCTAAGCATAAGAAGAAATCCTATCCTTGTCCACTATTGGCTCCATTATGGCTAGGATATTTATTTTAAGTTCTTTCACAAGTAATTTAACTCTACGAAGAAAGAGTTTATTTCCTATCCCCCTTATGTTTTGTACCAAGACTTGATCCATTTAACAATTAGGGTTAGGACATAGTTTGGGTGGCTGAGAAGTGAGTTTTGTTTTAATTGATCATGGGACGGCATAATTTTTCCTACGTCCCACCTTTTTCCTCGAGAATGGTTTACCAGCCAATAGGTTTGTGAAAGTGATCAACTCATTATTTGTTGGAACAACATCCGAAACTTGAGAGGGTATCACTATCCAAAAAGTAGCAAGAAAGTTCTTTGAGAATTCTGCCATGAGAGAGGGAAGAGTCATCCTTGGCAACTTTATTTCAGTTTTGAATTTGAAGAGGAAAAGGCAGCTCCACATTAGTAGCAATTTCCTTTGAATTGGTCAACACATTTTCAACTTGATTCACTTAATAAGGATCAATATCAGTCTTGTTAGCTGCCTCAATCCCAACATCCAAAGGATTCAAATTTTGAATTTCTAGAACTGGGAGATGTTATAACGATTTCCTTCTACCTTGGATTATGGCGGCTCCACCACCCGATTCTCTACCACCACCATGTCCTGTTGAAATTGGTTTTCAATGGATTTTGTCCCTGAGGGGCCTGGTTCTTGATTGGCCATTGCAATCCATTTCTTTTGATCCCTTCGTTTCTACAACAATTTTTGGGCATTTTTTTGGCTGTGTTTGAGTTGCATCCTCTACTGGTTGAACATGAACTTGTGTATTCATTTTCCCAACTGGGCGCAAGCATGTAATCCGCTAGATTGTGACCAATTTTATGGCATTTTGTGTAATAACTTGGCATATCTTCATAACAAATTTTCTGCCGTCTTCCATTATCACCAACACCAATCCAAATACGTGATGGAAAAGTTGAAAGGAGGTCGAATTCCACACAAACCTTTCCTATATTTGGTCGTGTGAACTTTTCAGTATCCAAGTCTATTTTGAGTGGAGCTCCCACAACTTGAGCAAGGCTGAAAATGATATGTTTATTGAAAAAAAAAAGCCAGCAGAACCTCCAAAGTGATCCAAATCAGTACGGTTGATGGTTCAACATCAGATGTGAACATAAGATGCCACTTGAGGACTAGCATGCTAAGCCATTAATAAACCATGTATATTTGAGCCAACATCGAAGATAATCCTTCTCCAATGCAAAACAAATCAGAACATGTTTGTGATCGATAAAAGCAATAGTGAATTCAACTTTAAATCCAATCGTCTAGAATCTTTTCCGCATCGTCTCCATATTTTGTTCAGCTTGCCTTTGGGAAAATTCCACCGAAGTAAATTTGAAAGGGATGGCCAGCTTCTGAATTTCTTCCTCTTAGAAGAAAATTGCAGGTTTGCCTTTGTAGGATTGGAGTTTTTTCAGTGGCTGTTCCTTTTGAAGATCCTTGACAAGATTTTTTCCAAGTAATGCCTCTGCAAAAGATCAAGCTTGCCTTCTAGCCAAAGGCTAAAGGGCTTATCCTCGGCAATAGCGAAGGAGTTGGACTAGGAAAGAAAGAAAGACATGTAGAGAGAGAAAGTAGTAAGAAAGATCTTTAAATTAGTGTTGGCCAAACATCAAAATAAAACTTCCTCTCCAACACATTAAAACCAATCCTTCATAGAAATAACCCCATACTTAATCGACAAACACCCATAAAAAATTTATACCACAAACAACAAAATGTCCTCCCTCTTCAAGTTTGACCCAACATGCCAATATTTTGTTCGCCCATTTATTTATCAAGTATTTTGTATGTCCGACCCCAAGGTAGTCAATACAGGCACTACCCACAAACGTACCATTACAGGTACCAGTGATGGGCACTACCTATAAATACAAGTAATAGTGATAGGCACTACCGACAAATATAGGTACTAGTGATAGGCACTACCTCTAATCACACCAAGGCAAGTACCAGTGATAGGCACTACTTCCACTTGTTAAAAATTTTCTTCTCAATTCAAAATTTTTTTCTGTAGCCTCTCATGCTCCATAATTGTACACCACTCATTTATCATAAATTCCATCCTTATTCAACTACATTTCCCACTTTTACCCAGTAACAATTATTTGTGTGCATCAAAGCTCTTAAGGGACATTTTGGGATAAAAAAAATTAAAGAATTCATTAAGGTTAGGAAACTTGGTCAAATGAGTTTTAATGAAAAAATGAATGGTGTTTCTCTCCATTCATTACAAATTAAAGCTCCAATAGGGTACCAAGGATACAATTCCAATACGGGTTGGCTTGGAAGGCTCAAACGACCAAAGAAGTGCTTTACCCTCATCTTTAAACTAAATTAAGATGTCTATAAAGTTTTCTTAGAAGATGTAATAAAACAAGGTTTGGAATACAATATAAATAAGTCTACATAATTATCTCTAAGTATCAAAAATAATTTATGGCTATTAGTGCCAAAAAATTCACAGAAATCATGCAAAGAAAATATTTACATCTTTTGCTCACTCATAATGGTTCAACTCAAAAATTATCATATAGAAATCAAAGAGACATGCTAATGGATTCAAAATTTTCAAAGATTTCCACTAATTCGTACAAAAAAATTTCAAAAATTCTCTCTGTTAAAAAAAAAAAGCTAAAATATTGAAGCAAAAATTGGGCAAAGTACACCAAATAAATGTAAATCCAAATAATTCCCCAACCCACACTTTTCTCAGTTTTAGAGAAAATAAAAGCATTAAAAGAGAAAGGGAAAGCTTTTCTGGCAATGTAGAATGGTAGGTGTAGTGTATCCCAACATAAATAATCACACTGCGTATAGTTGAGACTTGGTGTTAACACTAGAGCAAAAACAACATGTTAAACCTTTTAAGAAATTAAGAAAATGAAAATAAACACAACCTTAAGAAAAAGAAAATAAACACAACCTAACATATTTAAGTTACTAAATGTAAACAACAATAAGAAAACAATAAAAGCTTGGGTTGCCTCCCAAGAAGCGCCCTTGTTTGTAGTTTTAGGTTCGACTTCGGCATGTTTGATCATTCCACGCACTAAAGGATGGTTAGACATCCTTTTCTTTGTGGCTTCCACGGGAAAAGTTTGACACCATTTTCTAGCGCTCTTGAAGCTTGATTCCTGACTTGAATTTTCCCTTTTCTCCATGCATTTACCAACGATAGTGCACAAATTATCGCCTCAAGTTGCTCCTTGAACTAGATTTTCTTCTTCTTCTTCTTGCTCATGGTCCTTTTGCTCAAACCCAAAAAAATGGCGAGTTGGCCTATGGGCCCATGCGTGGGTGCGCTTGGGGGGACCTAAGCTATTTGCATGCCCAAGGACTGCCCCTAGGCGTGGACATGCCCTAGGAAGTTGAGCCGCACCTAGGCTGCGAGCTCAAAATAGAATTTAGCCAGTTTTTTACTTGTATGGCTTCCTAGGGGCTTTTTTCATCTCCAAACTTGTTAAACCCTAATAGGGGCTATAAATAAGTGTTCCTAGGCTATTGTTAGGAGAAGAGAAATAACAGAGAGAGGAATAAACATCATAACATTATTTTAGGGTTAGAGCAGCCATCTGGAGAAAATTATTAAGAGAAGTGAAGGACACCATTCAAGAGCAGAATTCACATAAAGAAGGGCAATAATCGAAACTAAGCCTAGTTTCCCTTGTTATTTCTTTTCCTTGTCATTATTTACTCTTTTAATGGCTGTAATTTATTCATCTGATATATTTCACTTTATGAATACACCAAACCCTAGATTAGGATTTGTTTAGATTCTACTTGTATGTGTTTGCTTATTTGAATTAATCTTGATGCCTTTAGATGATACTTGTGACATGTTCAAACACAATGGACTGTCAGACGATGCAATTAGGCTAAGGCTATTCCCGTTCTCACTACAGGATAAACCAAATCCTGATTAATTCTCAACCATTAGGTTTGATGATTACAACCTGGAATGATTTGGCACAAAAATTCCTGACAAAGTTCCCGCCGTCAAAAGCAACAGAATTAAGGATAGACATAACTTATTTTATGCAACATGACCATGAACCTTTGTTTTTAAGTATGGGAAACATTCAATGACCTACTAAGATTGTGTCCTCATCATGGTATTCCAAATTGGTAGCAAATTCAAACTTTCTACAATAGGTTGCAAGGGTCAACCAAAACCATCATTAAAGCAGTAGCCAGTGGAGCTATCATGAGCAAATCGTACCATGAAGCCTTCAAATGCTAGAAGATATGTCTTCAAACAATTACCAGTAGTCAAATGAGAGAGCCATACTAAGGAAAAAGATGATGATTTATGAGGTTAACGTTCTCACAACATTTACAACATAATTAGCTATATTGAGAAATAAAATTGACAATATGGGTAATCGAGGCAGACAACTCCAAAGTCCTTGCATATCTTGTAAGGTATGAGACGAGGGACATTCTACTGAGCAATGCCCTAACAACCAGGAGGCAACTAACTATACTGGCCACCACAACCAAGGAAATCCCTACTCCAACACCTACAATCCAGGTTGGCAAAATCACCCAAAATTTTCATGGAGTAACAATCAGTAAGGTGGATTATCATCAATGATGAGAAGCACCATCAGGGTTTCAGAATCAAAAGAGAATGGTGCAGCAAAGGCTTAAAAAGAAGGAAAGTGATATGGATCTGAATAGCCCAAAAATGTGTCAAGATGATGCGAACCCCGTGCGCGATCAACTTGATGCCACGAACCCAACAATTCAAGATGGCACAAAAACCCCAAGGATCAACTCCAAAGTTGGTCACAAGAATTTTGACAGCAAACACACAAACAAGAATGAAAAAGAACACACAAGATGATCAAACAAGAATTTAACTTGTTGTCTATAGCGAGACAAGAACCAAACGCTTAACAAGATTTAAAGCAAGAATTGATCCGTTGCCTATATGAATCAGGCAAGAACCAAATCTATAAGTCGGTTAGAACAATCACCGTTGCTCAAGCGATGATCCCAACAAAGTCTCAATCCAAAGACTAAAAGAAAGAACTCTTTCCTCACAAAAAAGATGAATATTATTGATAAAAATCTGTTGAAATTCGTCCATATAATACTGCCTATTTATAGGCTTAATAAAGTCCTAAAAACTAGCTTAAAAACTCCTAAAAAAGTAGTGCTAGGTTTCAGCCATAAGTAGCCCCAAGATTTGGGCTAAATGGGCCTTATTAAGCTAATTAATGAGCCTAAAAACTAAGAATTAAATCAACAACTAAACCCAACTTAAAACCAGCCCAATTTACACAACACTTTAAATTATTATTGGGCTTTACATAATAAAGACCAAACTAAAATAAACTTGAAACTGGGAAATTCGACCTTCTTGCACTTAAAGGATCTCCACTTGTGCTTTACTTTAAAGAATTAGGCATCATGTATTATTGAATTGAGAATAGTCCAATCCAACTTGATCGAAATACCACGAACATGCTCCAATCTTGGCAAGAGTGAGTCCAAGCTTGCTCTAGCATTCATCTCCTCATCTTGACACATTTTTGGGCTATCCAGATCCATATTAGAAAGTATACAGGATTTGCTCAGATAGTATATGTCAAAGAATGATGTAATACTTCAACCATGAATACCATATTCTAGAGCGACACAACATCAATTTTGAACCTCGAGAATTAAATGGGGAAATTGGCCAATTCTATCAACAATAGACCCCAAGGTACTCTCCCGAGTGACACTGTGGTAAACCCTAGAAAGAAAGGTAAGGAACAATGAAAGCAGCGACAATTAGAATTGGTAGATAGTAGGGATTCAAAGACCACAATGCTAAGATGAAAGATGCCAATCCAACTGCTGGCGTTAGGAAAAATATGTTAGTTCAAAATTGGTTTCACAATAAGGTATTCTAGGCAATGAAGTGGTACTCTTGAAGGTGCAATTTCCTCGAAGATTGCAAAAACAGAAGCTAGACAGCCAACTCAAGAAATTCTTAGAGGTTTTCAAGAAGCTTTAAATCAATATACCATTTGTTGAGGCATTAGAACAAATGCCAAGTTATATGAAGTTCTTGAAAGACATGTTGTCTAGCAAAAGAAGATTAGAAGAATTTGAGACCATTGTTCAAACAAAGAAATGCAGTTCAGTGTTGCAACGGAAGCTACCACCTAAGCTGAAGGATCCTTGAAGTTTTACTATACCGTGCACAATTGAAATCCACTTCTTAGGTATGGTTTTATGTGATCTTGGTGCAAGTATTAACCTAATGCCTCTTTCTATTTTAGGAAATTAAATATGGGAGAAGTGAAGCTAACTTCGGTGACCCTCCAGCTTAGGGATAGGTCATTAGCACATCCGAGGATAATCATCACAAGACGTGTTTGTAAAAGTAGATAATTTTATATTTCCTGCTGATTTCATTGTTCTGAACTATGAAGAGGATGAAAATATTCCTATAATTCATGGTAGACCTTTCTTAGCTACAGGTAAAACTCTTATTAATGTGCAAAAAGGTGAACTCACCATGAGAGTGAACAATAAGGAGGTAAAATTTAATGTTTTTATTACTATGAAAATGTTTGACCAAGATGAGGAACGTTTTGTAGTTAATACTATACTAGGGATGACAAATATGTGGTATCTCAACAAGAGAATTCAGATAGTGTTAATGGAGATAAAGATTTGAAGAAGTATTGTAAGAATTTAGAAGAAAAAGAAATTGAAGATCTTGTAAAAAGATGTGATGAAATGATCCTTAAGCAACTATCCCAGAAAAGGGAAGACCAAGGTGGTTTTACTATAACTTGCAAAATTGGTGAAGTTTCAATTAATAAAGCTCTATGTAATCTAGGATCTTGTATTAATGTCATTTCTTTAGTTAATCTATTTGCAGGGCAGTTGATTAACAACTCATAAGCTTGATAAGCCAATTCAGCTAGTAGACAGAAGCTTGAGGGACATGCAAGGAATGATGGAGAATGTGTTGGTGAGAATAGAGGAATTTATGTTTCTTGTGGACTTTAATTCCTGGTAATAGACATGGAGGAGAATGACTGTGATGATAGTTCATTAATCTTAGGAAGACTATTCTTGGTCACCACCTAAGCATTAATTGATGTTGAACAAGGAACGGTAACCCTAGGGATCACAAGCGAAAAATAAACTTTCACATTGTGCAAGAAGATCCACACGAGCATTTCATTTGTTTCGATGGCAGTGAGAGGAAACAAGTCAAGGGCATTCTCAAGGGTGATTCGAGCAGTTCAATAACATGAACTAATAACTACATCTAGCTATAGGTAATAAAGAAGCGCTTTGTGGGACGCAACCCATGTTTTACCAACTTTATACCTTCTAAATTTTAGCCATTTTGCATGCTTGTCCTTAACATAATAATTTGGAACTAACATTTTGATTTTTATGTGTTTAGGTCTTATAAATAAAGTGTACAGGTTATTCTGGGTTCAAAAAATCGCAAATATGGAAAACGATTAGAGAAACGACTGAAAAACTAAGCATAGTCAACTAGGCTGGGATCAGGTGCACCCGGAGGGGTTGAACTATGCCCAATCACTATTCTCTAGGTGTGGGTGCGCCCTCACAGGTTGAGTCATGCCCAGCCTACTCCAAATTAAGAGGAAGGTCTATAAATTGGATCCCACTTATCCACCAAAGTGAGATTTTTCCACCTCCAAAACTTTTCTAAACCTTTTCTAACATAACACCCACTTCATTTACACTTGAAATCTTGCATAAATTTTACAAAGTCACCTTTATTTGAATTCTAAACTTATGAAAGAAGAAGAAGGAAGTTCTTAACAAGAACATCAAGAAGGAAAAGCTCTTCGAGGATTCTATAAAAACTCAAGGAAATTACAAGAAGGGTTAGGGTTCCAGTTAAATAAGCTTCCAAACTGGTGATTTCCACCCATTTTAGTACTTTTAAGTTAAATTATTAGCTTTATTTGTGCTTAAATTGGTGAAATTTCTCAATTGAAAGTTGAAGTATTCTAAGTGTCTGTGGGTTGAAATTAAGTGCTTATCTTGTTCATTACACATTTCAAGATTATTTGAGTTATTTGTTTGAATTGTGAAATCATGGCTTCTAAAGGAAAGGGTAGTGCTAAGGCTAGTAGTTCTTCAAGGAAAAATTACTCTAAATCTCAATTCCCAAATGATAAATCTTGTGATATGTTTAAAGAGAACTCAAATAACAAGAAGATAATTCTTGAAAAAGGCTTTAAACTTGATGTTACATGGACACACAATGACTACTTTAATGAAGTTGAAACTATGATTGTGAAGAGAGATTGGGTTAAATTTTGTTTGTTCAAGAATTTGCCATTGAAGAATTAGTAAGGGAATTTTATGCAAATGTGATTGAAGATGATAATGGTTTTAGTTTTGGATAAAGGTAAGCGAATTCATTTTACTAGTGATTCTTTAATGACTATTTTGGTCTCTTATCCATGGATGAGATGGATATGCTAAGTACCAAAGACAAAATGATCCATATATAGTTAAAATGTTAAAATTTCTTTGTAATGGTGTTGAAGTGACTTGGAATGTTGTGAAGAATGCTTTGAAAACAAAAATTTCTTTTCCCATGAAATTTTTATCGCTGATTGCAAAAGTTTGGCTCAATTTCATTAACACTTCAATTTTTTTGACTTTGCATGCAACCAATGTGACTAACATTCGAATTGTGTTGCTATATCGTTTGTTAAAAGCGAAAAGCATAGGCATTGGTAGGATTATTCATGATGAAGCTTGTATTCGGCTAGAACTAAGAGTAAGGGACTTTGGTTTCTTTGCTTAATCACTCAGTTGTGTATTAGGGCAAGTGTTCATTCGGATGATGATGTTGATAAAGGATTGTTATGAATAAGCTGATCGACAATAGGGAACGGTCACAAAAATGTATCCAATTTTGAAGAAATCTAGCAAATTTAAAGCATCAAGCTTAACAAACCGTCCAATCACAAGTAGAAGCATGGAGAGCCGCTTGACGAATCTTGAGCATCAAATGGAGCATTAATACCAATACATGAAGGCCATGGGATAATTATTCCACTACATAGGTGAGGCCTCGAATATTGATATGTGAGTCTGGCTCTAATTTGTTGGTTACTCCCGAATATGAAAAAGAGAAAGAAAAGGATGATTTGAGTGATTTTGAGGAGGAAAGCATGAGTGAAGATGATGAAGAGGATGATTAAGGAAGCCGCCTAAACCAGGGCAGTGTTGTTTTTGTTATTTCTTTTATATGTTTTAGCATTGGTGATGTGTTTCTAGTATGTGCTTTGTGTTAGGAATGTTTGATTCTTTTTATTTTTGTTCATCTTTGGTGGTGCATTTGTTTTGGGAATTAGGTTTTCTTTTCAAAAAATATCTTCCAAAACACAAATCCTCTATCAAGATTTTTTATGCTTAGGAAGTTTTTATCAGTATTGAGGATTTGACTGTATAAAAGACTCCCTACCTACTGGATGACAACCATTAGGATTTATATGCCTTCTTTACCTGAAGTACTATAAAAGGATAAATAAAAAGATTTTCCTTTTTAATGTCTTATTTGAATTCATTAATTTTTTTGATACGTGTCAAAGGTTTAAAAATGTTTTAAAGTAGAACTAATCTTGTTAGAGTGTATAGATTCAAAATGCATATAAATTTTCTATTGATCTTTTAATCCTTTGAGTTATGAAGAGTTTCCACTATACACTTAAAATATATTCTTTTGAGTGAGGGTGTAATAGTGAGGTAATTTTCAACGAGTGTTGATCAATGATTGCCTTGTGATATTTGTTTAGCTTGTGACAGTCATTGAAATTGTGTGTGATTTTATACTTGCAAAGTATGAGTGAATTTTAAACCAAGGAAATGACTTAGGCAAATTTTTTGGACCGTTTGAATTGAACCAAACCTACCTAAATGACATTTTATCCTTAGCGTTCCCTTTTAAAATTTATAAGCCTTATTTCTTTATTTAACCATGTTGTTTAGCTATGATAATCCTTTCTATTTTATCCTTCTTTCTACCCATCACCTTAGTAGTAAGTGTTGGTTCTTTTTGGATATCAATGCTATGGTTATTGTTGTCATGGTGGATGGAAAGAAAGTGATGTTGGGAAAATTTAATGTTACGTCTTGTTTGATGCAAAACCCCACTTATGTGTTTAAAAAAAAAAAGAAGGAGAGCAAAGATAAGAAAAGAAGAAAAGAAGGACAATTCTTTCTAAGTTTGTATTTAATATTACATGTAAATAGGGAAAATTCCTTTTAAATTGTAATAAAGAAGGTGCATTTTGCCTTCGGAAGTTGTGGTTGGTTAAAGGTTATGGTTACTTAAAGGATTTTCTAGAGGATAAAGGCTCAAGTTATTCACTAACATGTCTAAGGTGATTTAAGTTACTTTAATCCGTCTTACACATATCCTACCTTGATCCCTTAGCCTAGGTTACAAGATTTAAAGACACATTTGATCATTGTGTTGAGTTTATCTTTATTCGTAAATATTTTGCATGTTCAAAATTTCTTTTAATATATTTGTCCCTTGCTAAGCTTATGTTCAATGGGTTTTTCATTGATTAGTGAGTGCTTGCTATCTACTTTCACGAAAGGAGAGTTAACACTTTCATAATGATGATTTGAGGTTGATTAGCAATATTTTATTATATTCATGTTGAATCCATCTCTTATTATTCAGTTTTATCTTTGTTACGACAATTGACATGTTGAACGAAATTGATGTGCTTAAATATATTTATATGTTTAAGTATTTGTTTTACTTGAGGCGAGTAAAAGTTCAAGTAGGAGTGTGTTAACTCTATAAAAGAGATTTATTTACATGCATTTGAACTTGAATTTTAGTTGGTTTCAAGGTGTCTTGCTCGCTAATTAAGAGTATTTTTATAATTTTAGGATTATATAGTGTCTAAATATTAATTTATGTATTTTTAGTATGTAAATATACTTATTTATGTGTTTCATAGTGTTTTTATAGGTTTGGAATCAATCGGAGACCAAACGAATTGAAAACGAAGTAAAAACGTCGAGTTAGCCTAAGGGGCCTGCGTGCGGGTGCACCTAGAGGACCTGAGCCGCACCCAAGGACTGCCCCCTAGGCGGGTGTGTGTCCTGGAAAGCTGAACGGCAACTGTGCTGCTAGCTCAAAACGGGATTTAGCGAGTTTTTGACTTGTACTGCTTCCTAGGCATATTTTTTACTTCCAAACTTGTAAAACCCTACTAGGGGCTATAAATAAGTGTTCCTAGACTATTATTAACAGAAGAAAAATAACAGAGAGAGGAATAAATATCATAACATTAGTTTAGAGTTAGAGTAGCCATCCAAAGAAATCATAAGGAACGAAGAACACCATTCCAAAGGAGGATTCACACGAAGAAGGCCAAGAATCAAAACTAAATCTCAGTTTCCTGATATGAAACTTTTTATTTCTTTTCCTTGTCGTTATTACTCTTTTAATGGGAATAATTTTTTCATATTATGTATTTTACTCTATGAATGCACTAAACCCTAAACTAGGATTTGTTCGGATTTTTTTATGATAATTGATTAATGATATTTATTTATTCCTTTTGACATGTATGCGTTTGCTTATTTGAATTAATCTTAATGCCTTTAAATGATTGGCCATCATCTAGAATGATATGTCGCCTTATTTGGAATCGACAGAGCAAATCTGGGGTTAAGACAGGTTTAAATAGCCTTTGTTTAGAATAACCACCCATAGGTTGAACCATTTCGTGGGTACGGATTGAAATATACCTGCTCATCTTAGGTAGTTAATTAGAGTTGTATGAATACATTAGTTGAGGGTTTAATTTACATAGACATATAGTGGACTGGTCAAGATTACTATAATTATAATGTGTCTTAACTAAACTTGCAATTATCACCAAACCCCCTAGATTAGTAAACATGATGTAGAAGTTGAAGGAATAATAATTTGACTTAATTAATTAGAGTGGTAAATGAAGAATAAATTGTAACGTTTAATTTTATTCATTTCGTGTTTAATAATTAATTAGTTATTTTTATTTTCATTATTATTTCACTATTATATTGTTTAGATAGGATTGTGTGCGCCATTCTAGTATTTGTTGACGAAATTAAGCATAATTTTCGTGGGAACGATTTCTAATTACTCTGTATTACATGTTCGATTCGTATATTTGCGAACGCATTTTGAGTCTATATTAGATCGCGGACAGTAAGACAAGTAATATACAATTTACAAAATCAAATTACACTTCCTATCTCTCTCTAGTTTTTCTCTCAACAATTATATTAAAAAAATAAAAATAAATAAAAATCTCATCACTAACCTTTGTTTATCTTTGGGAGTGTATATAAAGAAGCACTTACCCTAACATGTAAAATTATTGTGTGAAATTGAGCGGGAGGAGCCATATAATGGAAAGAAGTATGGGAGCTTTGTACAAAGCAGGGGAAGTTTAAAGATTAAGTTACAGAAGGATGAAGAATCACGTTTTTTATTTTGTAATCGTGATTGCACAGTAGTGCAGTGACACTAATTATATTAGTGTGGAAATAAAGTTTAAAAATATGCTAGCTTAGGAATATTTTATGAAAAGTAATTTATTTTGGCAAATATCTTTTAACTTTTAATTCCTTAATCTGGTCAAATTATCATCAAAGAACAGGGTCAAAGTTGGAAGATAACCCAAGATTAAGGCTACTCAAAGAGAGCTGAGGTGCCACAATTCACAAGAGTAATCCATGAATTTCAATGGCTTCATTATTTACTAACTGAGAAGTTTATGCAACTTCTTTACTCTTAAAGATGCACAAATATTTACCTTCAAATTTTAGGTTTCATCCTTAATGACTCCTTAATTCAACGCTTTGTACAACTGCTGAGAATGACAGTGTACAATCCATTGATGGACTAGAATACAAATACCCCACATTTCAAGCATAATGTCTTATTAGCAGCAACGATTCTAATTTTAAATCATTTTTGTCCCAAAATTTTGGAGGAATTCGATAGAAACAACTGTACAAATAAGACAACTAAAACTCACAAAGCTACCATGCATATGGAGTTTTGTTTGTATACAGGCATGGCAAACAGAGTTTGACATCCACTACAGTGCTACCCAGGGGCGGATTTAGGGGCAGATGGATCACCATCCATAAGATTTTAGAAATTATAAATTTTATCTATAAAAGTTAATTTATATTCAACAAAATTTATATTTCGACTCTCTAAATTTTTGATAGAAATATAAATTAACCTTGATATATGTAACAATTAAATCTTATCCCCTCGAGATACAATTCTTACATTCGCCCCTGCCCCTGGTACTACATGTTTCTAATACTGAAACTCTATTCCAACCTGATATTTCAAAAGCTGCTCCACATTGATCATAAAAGTTTCCATTCACAGAAATCCAGATTCCCGAGAAAACATTTACATTGACTGTAGTAGCTGTAATACCAGACTGCCAATACTTAGTGGCATAGCCCTAATCAGAATGAAACAACAGACTTGAACAGGTTTGAAGGCTGCAACTGGGACAGAGCAGTATCAGATTCGTCAGTTGCACTAAAATCTGGTGGTGGTGTCCTACTGGTTTGATTCCTACATTAAATATTAAAATTCATCAGAACAACGGAATACATGTACTTACCGTTCACGTTGTGAGCTAATGCGTCAGTTCAGGTACTTCAAAATTTTATCCCTTACAGCATGATAGTGCAAGGTATATTGTTTAGTTAACATAGTTAACATAATGATTTCCAGGAAATCCAAACAAAAATATTCCAAAGACAAGCTATAAACACTAACTATTCCTCGAACAGATATTGTGGACCGCAAATTTACCTATAAGAATACCGTCTGTTTCAAGCATAAATAGCAGAAACGAAGTATTTCCATTGTAAACAAGATTCTACTGGTTTTATTTCATAAGGTTTCCATAAACTGATAGAGAATATTCTTCCCAATCTAACCCCATTCTTTAAAATATTTTGAGGAAGCTCTTGAGGAATTTCATATCAGAGACAACAGACGTAAACATTTCAGTCGTACAGGCATTCACGAGGACACTAGAACGATAGAAAACATTGTCCTTGAGGCAAAGAAAATGATCAGACAATAATTTGACTCCTATTAGGTTCCACAGGATTACACAATTCCGTAGTAAGGAAAGAGGCACCAAGAAGCCTCTGCATACCTCTGCGAGATGAAAGTCTCCTCAGACAAGGCCTTTTCTAGTCTCTCCTCGAATGGTGTTGCATGCCAACTAACTTTCTGATCCTGTTAACATCATCAAAAGAAGCAGCTTGTCCTATGATTATATTAAGATAAGGAAAAGGAGAAAAGGAGAAAAGGAGAAAAGTTGAAAGAAGAAAGGAAAGATTAATATAAAAGGGTAAACCTCTTTGTACTTGTTTGTTGAATTGGGGATTCCATTCCTGTCCCACCATTTGGGCAAAATCTGAGAAGGTCCGTCATCATTCCAATGAGAAGCAACCATACCAAGAATGGGCCTATCTCCTGGACTTCTGCCACAGCAGAAATTTTCAGGGCCACTGTGTCCAATATTGCCATCTGACTTGGGGAGAGGTGCTCTTAGCCAAGAGAACAAGCTTGCTTCCACATTCAAAGCTTTTGCAACTGAAGTTTCGCCTATCGCTACTTCAGAAATTAGAGTTACCTCATCATTCTGCTCGAGAGATTCTCTAGTGTGATTGTGCAAATTTTCACAATTGGTATCTTCATTCTTCATCTCTTTCCACAAAGAGAAATTCTCTGCAGGATTCCGGACAGAATACGCATACTGAGACCTGATACGGGTATTTTTGCCCTGTCCCATAGCATCTAGATGTGCTGCTGAAAACAGTTCCAGGTGTTTGCATCTCATCAGATAGCCTTAATGGGGTTGGATAAGGTGAAGACTTTGCAGTACTAGAATTGATTGCTGATGCAGATTAATCTGCTTTGAGTTATGCGCAGATGTTCCAGATGGATAGCGTTTTGATGAAACTGAAGACATATCAGCGTCAAAATCAAAATGAACAGACTTGTTCTTGCCTGCTAAACTTGGTGAAATATCCCCAGGAGTAGCTGATGAATAAGTATGACTATTGCTTGGACTAACAATACGTTTCATGGATCTATCATTCTTAGTATCGTAGCCTTCATTTGAACTGGAAGAGGCTCTTTCAGCAATTTTCCCATTAGTCATGCAACTTGGGCATCAGAACATAAAAAATGTCAAGAACCATTGCAGGTTTAGGTAATTGGAATGTAAAACTAATGAGGAGCATTCATCTGATGTATGTAATAAAGACAATTATTACATAAAGCATCTACAGTAAGGAATTGGGGTAGGTATTCAAAATGATTGGCTAGAAGTATTCAGAAAAATACACTCATTCTTTTTAACTTTGAAACATGCAAACTCCTAAACTGAAGTATACCTAGTCAAACACAGTTCCATGATATATAGAAATCAGGGAAAAGATGATGATGATGATGATGATGATGATGATGATGATGATGATGATGATGATGATGATGATGATAATAATAATAATAATAATTTCATAATTTACTAAATAGATAAAATGAGCTTATAGTTGCCTCAAGAAAAATAAAACCCACGTTAAACAGAAACCTGAAATTGTAAAAGAGAATGGAAAACAGATGAAAAAACAATAACAGATCAGAATTGTATAATAATTGCAACTTCTTTATGCTTCTCAAATATATTACATCAAAAGAATTATGGAGAGTCTGAGGAAAATACCTGCTAGGTGTGTGCTCCGCGGAACGAGAAACCTTCACCCATTGTTCATGGTCTTCAATGGGTGTTGGGGGCTGATTACATTCTGTTTCTAAGTTGAGTTTCTCAAATGGTGTATCGGTAAACCAAGATCTAAATTTTGGACCTTCTTGTTCTCCCTTCTGAGTTGAAGAATCCTGAAATTTCTCTGATACTTTTCGAATTTCGGTAGGAGTTTCGGGTAAAGTTCCACAAGCCTTGAGAAACTTGGCCTGCAGCATAATATTACTGAATCCAATAAATCCCTACTGTCTTGGAAAAGTAGAATAAGTCAAGACTTCCTTGTCAAAGTAACTGTATATATCATAAAATATAATACGAATACATAGACATATGCAGAGACATACGCAAATAGGTTTCCCATGAATCTCAACCCATACCATAGCTACCCTTCATACTATCTAGCATTTTACCAAGATTTGGCAGAAGTAACAAACAAGTCTAAAATGAGACGATCACATAAATTCTGAATCTCCATGGCTTTGAACCCAATCATGATAAAAACAAAATATCACAATTATTTCACTCTACATAAGCTGAAAGTACAACTAAATTTCGAGGCATTCAAAAGACAATATGAAACTATAAAATTTAAACATGAAATTTTCTGTCATAACAAGGCCATAAGCATTCATTCCTATAAAAACATACTATGTGACAGCACATGAAAATAAAGAGTTCTAAGCTGGCAATGAATTGCATATAAAGGTCCTTTCTGCATAGACACATACCTCCACTTTCAAACAAATGTAAACTTGAAAGGAAATGAAACAGGTTGCCACTCATATTCCACAACAACTAGAACAATTTTCATACACAAATTACACATAGCTAATCTATCAGCATTTAATCAAACAAACCAGAAAGAGTAAGAGATATGTCATTGTAGCATTGAAGACAAATAACAAGAGAAACAGACCTCATCCTTTAGCTCCTTCAAACTAAATCCAAGTTCAGGCTTTGGTATCCCCAAGTCTTGATCATTATTCGCCTTAGTTGGCATACCATCATTGTCTTTACTTCCCCACAATTTTATGCAAAAATAAAAGAGTATTTTTCCATACAGAATCTTACAAACATAATAACAAGATCAAATAAATAACGACAGCTTCAATTGAAAAAGCACCTTCAGAAAGTAGCGATGATGATAATGGATTCCGTCGTATTTGCGAGTCACTGCGCCCATCTGATTCCCCGGAAAAAAAAAAAAAAAAAGGAAACCAAAAAAAAAAAAAGAGTCACTATTTATTTCACATACGAAATTGAAATAAAAGATAAATTAATTCTTAATCAACAAAATGGAAATAAACGTCAAAAAGAATACAATTCTGTAACCCTTATTCCATGAATACCAACCAATCCAATAATTTCCTGTCATTATAAAACTAGCTATCAAATCAAACACAACCGAAATGGAAAAAAAAAAAAGAATGTAGAAAAGAAAAGAACGTATTCATGAACCTGCTTTTAATCATCACGAAATAATCTCAAACATTTTTAATCTCTTTTTCTGACATAATTTTCTTTCAATTATCAAATTCACTGACTCGAAATTAAAAAAAAAAAAAGTGGGGAATCATCTCACCTTGACAGCCGGAGTTGAAGAAGATGAATCAGAATTTGAGCTAGCGGTAGAATCTTTAACGCCAAAACAACCGAAAAAACAGCCCATTGCAGCAAGAGGCCATCGCTGTAGTGAAAAATCTCTCCAAGCCCAAAAACCCTATTTCAATTCTTCTTGGGCGACGTCGTTTATTATCATCAAATTGAGCAGCTCCGCAGGCGGAGGCAGCTTCCGTTTCGGATGATGAAGATGGGATGCGTAACCAAGCACTAGAATAGCATTTCATTTAGTACGATTATTTATTTTATTTGTATAACAAAGATAATTTTGGATTGGGGTTACGAAATGGAATTATAGAAGAGAAAGTGGAGGGTCAGTGTGTTGGATTTTGAAATTCGAACTGTGACAGTAAGAGGGAAAGCAAAACTGCTGGTTTGTTTTGATGCTCGGTTATGACATCACAACTGATTGCTTACGTGGCATCAGTTAATAAATTATTGCATCTGCTACTTACTTAGCTTAGTTGATTAAATACAAATATGTAAAATCATTCAGGTGGTGTTAAATACGTTATTGTCACGGGTTCACTCTTTCTTTCTCTCTAATATTGTCAATCCGTATCTGTCACTTAGGTTTTTACCCTAAATTAACCTTTCTCTACGCTCACGACAAGGGAAGAGAGAATAAGAATTTTATGTATTGAATTTCTCAAACTTGTAAGGTATAATACAAATGAGGAAGTTGGCCTTTTATATAGTTACAAAAGTATATTTTAGAACCTACCATATTAATTACAATTTCACAATCTTCTAAAAAATATTCTGGGCTACCTAAAATATTTTACGGAATTCAAGGCCATTCTAGGAAATTTCATAGGATTCTAAAATGTTTCATAATCTTCTGGAGAAGAGTCTGGATACTCTTTTTGGTGAAACCTCTTCGTCTGAACGAGCAGAGATATCATTCTGCCCCACCTATTCTAGCAACGTCCTCGTTGGCTTTGGCAGTATGGAATGCATCAATCTGTTTTTTGACCTGCCAAAGTGCCTATACGGCTCTCAATTGTCCTTTCTCTTTAGCAAACCTTTCCAACGTACTTTGTATTCGATCCTAGACTTGCAATATCTTTTGATTGTACCTCTCATAGCTTCAGTATGCAGTCCACCTCACGATCATAAGAGATCTTTGCTCTCATAGGTGCTGTTTGTGACAATCCGCGACTAGGATCTTCGTCGTCCTTATGGTAGGGTTTCAGTAAGCTCACATGGAACACCAGATGAAATTTTAACTTCGGAGGGAGTTCCACCTTGTAGGCCACATTTCCTACCCGTCTTAATACCTTGAAAGGTCTCTCGTACCTTCGAAATAGTCCTTTGTGCACCTCTAGTATCTAAGTATGAAGTGCATCTTGACTAGCACAAGGTCGCGTTCCTCAAATTCAAGGAATCGTATCTTTACGTAGGCCCATTTCTTCATCTTTTTAGCATCCTTGTGTAGGGACGCCCTTGCCAAATCCACATCCTCTTGCCATGTCTTAGCAAGTTCATATACTACAGAGCTACTACCTCTATGTTCGGCCATGACGATGCTAGGAGTGAGTGATTGTTGTCCCATCATTATCTTGAAGGGATTCTTCCAAATGTTGACTCGTTTACCTGCAAGTTAAAATTGAATTGGGCAACATCAAGCAACCTAGCCCAATTTTGTTTGGTTGAGCTTACGTAGTGCCTCAAGTAGGGGTGTTTATCTTGACCCACCGACCCAAAAAATTCGTTGATCCTATCCGATTCGAACCGAAAAAAGAGAGTACCCAAAACACATTCTAAAAAAGGGTCGGATAGAGGGTCGGGTCACTCAAGTTGAGGGTCGGGTAGCGAGTCACATTTTTTAGATCCGCTGGATACCTAACCCGGTCCATTTCAGGGATAATTTTGTAAATTTGATTAATAAAATTTCATCAGAAGTTAATACTTACTAGAGTTTGTGGCAGCCTTTCACCTCTTTTTTTTTAGTTCCTTGTCTTCCCTTCCTCTTCCTCCTCAATCATCTTTTCCCTTCCTTTTTCTCGCTTCCTCATTCCTCACACTATCGTCTGTTGAGATGTATTTTGTGATTTAATTATTTTTGCTATTGGCTTGTTGCTACTGCACTTTCTTATGTTAGTTTGTTGGTATTAGAATGTATTTTGTAATTTAGACTTAATTGTTGTTGACTTAATTGTGAAATTAACTTGCCTAACTATCATTATTTAAACTTTATGTTTTGTTACTAGTGAAGGTCGGGTTCCCGGTCGATCCGACCCTCTTTTGTAGGTACCTGATAGGTCGGGTACCCGTTCTGTATGGACCGAGTAGAGTGTCAAAATTTTTTTGACCCGGTTGATGAGGGTCGGGTACTTTTTTTTACCTCATAGACCGGGTACCCAAGCCATGAACACCCCTAGCCTCAAGTATAGCTCCAGTAGCACATTCATCCTCTCCGTCTACCCATCGCTTTGAAGATGTGAACTTGTCAACGTGGTAAGTTTCGAACCCTACAACTCAAACAACTTTGTCCAAAATTTTTTAGTGAATCGAAGATCTTGGTTACTCACAATTGTTCACGGCACTCCCCATTATTTCACAATATGTTTCATGAATAACCGGGTAGCTTCCTCAGCTGGATAGTATCTTAGAAGCGGCTATGAAAGTTCCATACTTTGAGAATCTATCTACTACTACAATGATGGTTTGGTATCCCTTGGATTTTGGCAGACCAACTATAAAGTCCATTGAGACGTTTCTCATAGTCTCTCTGGAATGGGCAAAGGTTACAGTAAACCAGTATCTTTTGACTGATCGACCTTGCCTTGTTGACACATCCAGCAAGTTCGAACATAAATCTCCACATCGTCTCTCATTCGAAACCAGTAGTATCGTTGTCTCTGTATACACATCCAAGGATGTGCATCCCTGGTTTCCTAGCCCACTTCGAATTAGAGCATTCCTTCATTAATTCCTGTCTAAGTTCCCATGATGCGATACATAGATTGGTCGCCCTTTTGTGTAGAGTAACTTTTTCTCAGTCCAAAACCTTCGAGTCTTCCTCTCTTTGGCATACTTAAGGAGGCCCCTAGCAGCGGCATTATGCTTCAGTCCCTCCTTGATCCTGTCGAGCAACAAATTCTCAAGTTCCAGTTAATGGCAACAAGATCGCCTTCTTGCTCAGGGCGTCAGCAGCTGAGTTGACTCTTCCAAACTTATACTCCAGTATATAGTCAAATTCTACCAAGAAATCCTACCACCTAACCTGCTTGGGAGAGAGCTTCTTCTGGGACTGGAAGTAACTTGTGGCAACATTATTCCTCCGTATTGTGAAATGGGACCCCAATAAGAAACGTCTCCACATCCTTAGGCAATCGACCACTATCGTCATATCTTCTTCCTATACCATATATTGCCTCTCAGTCTCATTAAGCTTCCTCAAGTCATAGGCCACTAGATGTCCTTCTTGCATCAATATCCCACCAATCGCAAAGTCAGATGCATCTGTCTCTACCTCAAATGCCTTTGAGTAGTCTGGCAAGGCGAGTACCGGCTTCGGGGTCATGGTTTCTTTTAGTTTTTTGAAAGCTTCTTGGCACTCCTTTTCCCATTCCCATGCCTTCCCTTTCTTTAGCAGTTCCGTGAAGGGCCTAATAAAAATTGCTAAAAATATTGGAATAGTCTCGTACAAACTTTCGGTAATAGTTTGTCAACCCAAGGAATAACTATAGTTCCGTTACATTGGTAGGGGGTTCCCACTCCACAATGGCTTGGATCTTTGACTCATCCATCCGAATATGCATTCTTCCCATAATATGATCAAGGAACGGCACCTCCTACTGAGCGAACACACACTTCTCTTTCTTCAAGAAGAGTTGATTGTCCTTATGTACCCTGAACACCTCTCTCAAGTGTTGCATGTGCTCCTCTAATATGCGATTGTAGACCACAGTATCGTCAAGGTACACTACAACAAATTTGTCTAGGAACTCTCAGAGCACCTTATTCATCAACGTGCAAAAGGTTGTTGGAGCATTAGTCAAGCCGAAAGGCATGACGAGAAACTCATTTGTGTCATACCGAGTTACGCACGTTGTCTTGTGCTCGTCATCTTCCGCAATGAGTACCTACCAGTACCTCGACTTGAGGTCCAATTTGGAAAACCATTGTGCACCTCCAAGCTGATCGAATAAGTTGGCAATCAATGGTATGGGATACTTGTTCTTCACCGTTAGTTTCCTCAAAACCTTATACTCCACGCACATCCTTAGGGACCCATCATGTTTCTTTTGGAATAGTACCGGTGTACCAAACAGAGACTTAAAGGGTCTGATGTAACCAACATCAAGCAAATCCTTCAACTGTTTCCTTAACTCTGTGAGCTTAGGAAGATACATGTGATAGGGGACCATAGCAGGCGGCTTGGCACCTGGGACCAACTCAATCTCGTGATCCACTTCTTTCTTAGGAGGAAGTTCCTTCGGCAGCTCAGCAGGCATCATACTCTTGCACTGTTCTAGTACCACAAAAACTACCTCGGCATCTCCCCTTGAGTGTCCTCATCATCCACCTTTAGTATCGCAAGGAAGGTTAATGATACGTAAAATATCTAGTTATAAAATTTATAATATCCTAATCCAATTATTAACTAGATAACGCATCACAAGTATACGAGATCACACGGATAGTATATAGCAGAAGTTGGGGTCGAGCCCACAAATATTGGTTTAGCAATTATCGGTTATTTGACTCAAACGCTATTTGAAGAAATCATTATAGAAGAGATTTGACTAAATTACTCTAAAAACTAAAATTAAAATTAATCTACGAAAGCAAATAAACTATTCTAACCATTAATCTATGAAAGCAAGTAAAGAAAGCATTAAAATTGAAAGTAATGAAAAGTGTGTAACTCTTGAAAGTATTAAACTATAAAAGAACCATAAAACGAGAACTAAATAACATAAGAAAACTTTAAGAAGGTTTAAGAATGCTTCTCTAATGAAGAATCGCAAGTTCTTGATCCAAAGTTGTCAATCTTGTACCTCCTCTTCAACCCTTCTTAAAAATAAAGAAAATTCTAGTATAATCTAATGAATTTCTATTCTAATGTCTAATTTAGCTATAGCTGCTATCTTCTTTTCAACTCTCCTCATAATGGGATATTTATAGGGGATACATCAGAGTGATGTTTAGGGCTTCTGGATGTAAGTACACTATTTTTCACGCAAACGGGCCCACGGGAGACTTTTCTTGCAAAATAAGCAAGTTTGTGTGACTTATCCGTCAATCGGCTCCTGAGCGCTGCAATGCTAGAGGCAGAAATAGCTTCAATTTTGTCCTAGATTTTGACCTTGATGCAGGCCGAATGTGGTAATACTCAGAACATGAAAGTTGTAGCTCTGTGTCTCAACTTTCCAAAATATCTTAAACCACCTCAATTGGATTTCTGACAAAAAGTTATGCTCAATCTACTAAACTGCATCAGAATCGCTCCTTGCTGGTGTACGTAAATTCCAATTTTGTAATTTCCTCCACTTTTGTGATCAATTTCAACTCTTTCTTCACTCAAACCCTACAAAACTCAAAATAAACCATTTAAGCTCACAATTACTCAATTCTTGCTTATACATCACAAAAAATGAGGTAAAAAATACATAAAATATATGACATTACGAGTTTATCAACAACCCCACACTTACAGTTTTTGATCGTCATCGACCAAAACATAGAAATAACACTTAGTTTTTGATCGTTCTCGACCAAAATATAGAAATAAATCACAAACATATTTAAGACATTTCATCAAGAATCAAACCATCATAAGGAAAATAGTCAAATGACAATAAACCCGTATACATGAATTTCAGTGTTGGTGTGTGCATAGCCAAGCAAAAATAACTTTTAAGATACTTAGATCAAATCATGCAAACCCTTTGAATTTTTTTAAACACTCCATAACTTACTTTTCCTACATTTCTCATCTAATATAGACAACTAACTCGACTTAAATTAGATAGGACTTTTACCTTGTAACGTAAGGTTAGGGTCTTGGCCAATAAAGAAAGGAAAGAGGACAAAAAAAATAAGAAATAGAGTTTTAAATTAATGCTAGCCACACATCAAAATAAAACTTCTTCTCTAACACATTAAACCCCATATCTTTACAGATGAATAACCCCACACTTGATCAACAAACACCCAGAATATATGAATATTTTGTGCAACAAACAAAGTAAAATCGTACTTTTTTAATTTTAACCTTTCTCACCAACACCATGTAAAACTATCTCCCTTTTTTTTCTTCTTTTCCCTTTCCCCAAAATGGATACCAGTTATAGGCACTACCTGTAGAAAATATCTACGCAGGTACCAGTGATAGGCACTACCTGCTAATACTCCAATGCAAGTGCCAGTGATGGGTACCACTTGCTATGGTCAACAAAAAATTTTTTCTAACACCCCTGCACCTTAATTGTACATCATTCATTCAAACATTTTCATACAACTACCTTTCATCCTTATATCACCTTAACAATTTATGTGGCATTAAAACTCTTAAGAGATATTTAGGATAACACAAACAAGTAGATAAAAAGTGAGTTAGAGAAAACAAATTCGTGCTTCTGTCCATTCAAAACAAAATAAGACTCAAATAGGCTTATAGGGATAAATTTTATAGTAATGGTTAGCTTGAAAGGTTCAAAGTCCAAAGAAAGATTGCCTACCCTCATCTTTAAATCAAATCAAATTATCTAAAATTTTACTTCGAAAATGCAATAAAGTAAGTGTCTGGAGTGCAACATAAGTGAATCTACACAATTATCTCTTAGTGCCGAAAAGCTACAACATTGTAGGGCTATTAGAGCTCAAAAATTAGAAATCATGCTAGGAAAATATTAACACTGACTAGCCTACTCATGACAACTTAGCTAAAAAATTATGAAGTAGAAAATCAAAGAAACATGCTAAGCAATTTGTGAACAAAATTTTTAAAAATTTAAAAAGCTCTCAAATCAAAAGCTAAGCTACAAATATGAAAGAAAAAAAAAATTGAACAAACAAATAGAAATTAAGAAAACGTCCCACCTCACACTTAGAAATAAACATTGTCCCCAATGTAATAGAAAATAAAAGCATAAAGAGGGAAAGGGAAAGCTTCTCTAGCAATGAAGAATGGTTGGTGCAGAATATCCCATCATAAATATCTATGAGAGTTGAAACTTGTGAAGTACTTATAACTATACTTGATTAATCTACATCACTATCATAAACTACACAAGTATAACTAAAAGCAATTCGCAATCTAAAACACATAAACTTAACTAATTATGAGATTTAAAACCTTTATTACCTTACCGGGTTCTTAAACTAAAGCACCTAATAAATTAAAGTGTAAATAAATAAAATAGAATTAAAAAAAATATTCCTCTAGTAAAGCCAAGGAGGCTTCCCGAGGATGTTGTAATCCTTAGTAAATGTGTTCCATTGTTTAGCGCATCCGAAATCCCCAAGGAACTGAGTTTCGATATAAGAAGATTGTGTCTCCCCGACCTCCTCTAGAATGTATCTTTCTTCTTCCACTCCAAAAACTGGCTCATTTTCTACGAACACCCCAAATGGAACCTCCTTTGGTGTAACTTGGACAAACTCACACTCATGTAAAGGAAAAATTGGTGATTCCTCTAAATAAGCATTGAGTGTCTTGGTTGTTGTAACATCAGCTCCATAAAGGCTCTTGGGAATCGGTTTCTTGCAAAACAGTTTCAATTTGTTCTTCCTGAATCGCTTCTTCACCTATCAGTAGGGAGGTTGGAGTCCAATATTCTTCACCATTTATCACTCCTAGAATCTGGAAAAGTTGATCTTGTAACTAATTGTTGGATGCGGCTTACTCTTCATGGAATCTAAATATCTTTTCTTGAAGTTGAGCTTGTTCTTCTTAGAGTTTAGCACTCTCTTCTCGAAATTCTTGAATTCCAATCCACAAGTCCATTAATCCTGTCTCATCATACTCTTAGATTGATGGGTGGAAAAATTGGGGCTCCATTGATTCTAGGGGTGGGCACGGGGCAGGTACTCGCCCCTCAACCCTTTTGGCTGATCCGTCTCGCATCTTGTGGGTCAACAATTTTTTGACCCTAATTCGCCTCTCATGTCTGCGGGTACCTGACATGACCCTAATCCGCCCCTCATGTTTGCCTGCTAAGTGAGGGTCAGAGAATGCGGATACCCGTCCCTAAGATAATAAACTATCAAATAAACCTACTTTAGTTCAAGCAAAATGCTTGAGGGGGGGATCAGCCAAAAGGTCCCATGCCTATCCCTAATTAGGATTTTCTCTAGAATGGCTATAAAATTACAATTTTACACCTAATATGCGGAGCAAAGTGGAGCGGATACCTGCGGATATTTAAAAAGGTAATCTGTACCCGTATCTAAAAATAGCGGGTATCTGACCCTCAAATGATCCGGTCAATAAATGAGGGTCAGATATCCTCATTTTTCAGAGCGGGGCGGAACGAGGCAAGCGGATAATCTGATCGCCGAATTTTTTTGCCCACCCCTAATTGATTCATATAAAGGCTCTGTGGGTGTAAGGAAAGAATAGGGATAATCTTGGTAACTTGAGAAAGAATTTGGACAGTTTGACCAGCTCGTTTGATAATCATAAGAGTAGGAAGGATAATCATAAGAAAAATGCTCATTGGTCATGCCTTCATAGTCATAAGGATGATAATATCCTCGGCATGAGTATTGCTTATTCTAATTCATTCCTTGCATGTTCTTATTAGACTAACATAAAAACAAAATAACAAAATACAAAAGCAAGTACTAACACAAAAGCACATAAACAAGAAAATTGGGAGAATTTATACTAGTAGCTAGCCGAAATTATCCACTAAAAGAGAAAATCTTTTTAGATTTTTTTTTAATAAAAGTGGCACAAACCACAAGGGAAAATCTTTTTTCATTTTTTTTTTTCAAAATATTGAAAACACACAATGACACTAAAACAAATAAAACTAATTTACAATTCAATGTAGTATTCTTGTCAAATTATACCGATATTACCAAAGACCCAATCCCCGACAACGGCGCCAAAAATTTGATACATAAAATATCTAGTTATAAAATTTTTAATATCCTAATCTAACTATTAACTAGATAATGTACCGCAAGTGTACATGATCAGTACTATATAGCGGAAATAGGGGTCGAACGCACAAGGATTGGTTTAGCAATTTTTGGTTATTTGATTCAAATGCGCTATTTGAAGAAATCATTATAGAAGAGATTTGACTAAATTAATCTAAAAACTAAAATTATAATTAATCTACGAAAGAAAATAAACTAGTCAACCATTAATCTATGAAAGCAAGTAAAGAAAGCATTAAATTCGAAAGCAATGAAAAGTGTGTAACCCTAGAAAGCATTAAACGATAAAAACAACCATAAAATGAGAACTAAATAACATAAAAAAAAAATTAAGAAGGTTTAAGAATGCTTCTCTAATGAAGATTCGCAAGTTTTTAGTTGAATGTTGTCAATCTTGAACCTCTTCTTCAGTCTTTCTTAAAAATAAACAAAACCCTAGTCTAATCTAATAAATTTATATTCTAATGTCTAATTTAAATAATAGCTGCTATCTTCTTTTCAACTAGATCATTATGGGGTATTTGTAGGGATACATTAGGGTTTTGGGACTTTTAGATGATAAGTACACAATTTTCCATGCAAACTGGCCCACGGGAGGACTTTTCTTACAAAATAAGCAACTTTGTGTGACTTATCCGTTGATCGACACCTGGTGCAGAGCCTAGGCGCTAGAGGAAGAAACAACTTCAAATTTTTACCACGATGCAAGCCGAATTTGAAAAAATTCAAAACATGAATGTTGTAGCTATGTCTTAACTTTCTTAAAACATCTTGAATCACCTCAATTGGAGTTTGGATAAGAAAGTTATGCTCAATCTACCAAACTGTATCAGAATCGGTTCTCGCCGATGTACGTAAATTCCAATTTTGCAATTTCCTCCACTTTTGTGATCAATTTCAACTCTTTCTTCACTCAAACCCTACAAAACTCGAAATAAATTATTTTAGCTCTTAATTACTCAATTGTTGCTCATACATCACCTAAAACAAGGTAAACGATACATAAAATATACGACATTACGAGCTTATAAGTTAACCTTCCTTGTTTCAACTCCTTGCACAGTTGTATGGAAGAATGGTATTGCGTTCCCTTCTAGACTCTTTCCTTAAAGGTATCTTGTGCTACACATTGGCATTAAGGATCCAAAATGCATATGCAGCCAATGAAGGAAAGAAGCATGGCATCAATACAGTCAAGGAAGTCGAATCCTATCACACCATCATAATCGTCAAGAGGAATTATCTCAAGTGGAGTCTTGCCCTTCCACTGCCCAAGGGCTACATCTATATTGCTTGCCACCCCATGGACCGAGACCTCCTTAGTGTTGACTATCTTCAAGGTGCCAATGCCTTCTCCTACTTAAAGATTGAATCTCTTGGCTACCTCAAAAGAGATGAAGAATTCGGTAGCTCTAGTGTCAACTAGAGCACTTAGCTTGTGGCCCATTATCTCTACATCAGAAAACATTAAGCCCCTCTTCTTCCGTGACTTCTTCACTTTGATAGTATTTAAGATCCACAACAAACCCAGTTGCTTTTCCTCCACTTTTTCCTTCTCTATGGCAATGGCTGCTAACTTTGCTTTGATAGGACATTCCCGGGCCATGTTTGGACTATCGTAGAAAAATCAAGCCACATTTCAATGGTCATTTGCCTTTATCCTTTTCTGTGAAAGACTTCCTATCGTTCTTGGAAGGGGACCTTTTCCTTGCTCCCCTACCAATTCTTTATCGCTCTCCTTAGCAATCTCCTTGCCGTTTGGTTTGAAGGAACTAGATTTTTCTCGTGGCTTGAATTCCAAAAAGGACTCAACCATCGACATTGCTCTAGAAAGATCGTCAACATTCCTTCTTTCTAGCTCCAACCGTGCCCATGGCTTTAGTCCATCCATGAACTGGAAGAAGACATCCTTCTCGCTAATGCTTTGAATTTGCAGCATCAGTTGGGAGAATTCCCTTACGTACTCCCTCACTTCACCTTTCATCTCAAGTCGACGAAGTTTAGCACAAGCATCCCTTTCTGCATACTAAGGGTAGAAATAGCTTCAAAACTCATCAACAAATTAGTCCCAAGTAGTTATGGCAGTGCCACTAAAGTTGCTACTCCTACATCGCCACAATAACAAAGCATAATCAGTACAAGTATGACAAAGCAAGACTTACATTTTGCTCATCTGTACGGATTTCGACATTCCGAAATTACAGCTCTATGGACGAAAGGAAGTTGCCCACTGCCTTGGCCTCCCTAACTCTATTGAACTCCTTGGGTTTAGGAGCATCTGATCGAAGTGTGGGTTGTAGCACACTGCCCCACGAACAACAGCTCCTCTCAAGGCAATCAATTCTGCCTTGATTGACTCGAACTCCTCTCGTATGGTAGCAACTTGGTCTAGCTCCGCATGTATGGCTGTAATCTTCTTTTTAACAGACACCAACTCTGCTTCCAAACTTTCAAACCTCTGGGCTAAACCATCCATTGTAGCATTCAGGCTACCTTGCATTTCTCTCCTAAGGTTGTCTTCCTTGGACTCGACCCCGTCAATGCTTACGACTGCATCTTTGACAGGGTCGCAGGTTTTTGCCACGGCCAACTCAAGTTTCTCCACACGAGCAATGGTAGCTGCCAGCACATCCCTTGATGGCTCTCCGCCCCCTCTTGTCCTTCTTGGCTTGTGGGATCTCCTTATGGGTCACATTGGATGAATGACCGGCCATAGTGTCTTCCTGCCAAATGCTTGCTACTAAACCAGCTCTGATACCACTTGTCAAGAGCTTACTCTTTCTAGTGTTGTCAACCGGTGTCGCACTTAGGTTTTCACCCTAAGTCAACCTTTCTTCACGCTTATACAAGATAAGAAAGAATAAGAACTCTATGTATTGAATTTATCAAGCTTGTAAGATATATTACAAATGAGGGAGTTGGCCCCTTTATATAGTTACAAGAGTGTATTCTAGAACATACCACATTAATTACAATTCCATAATCTTCTAGAGAATTCTATGTTCTAGAGAATATTCTAGGCTACCTAGAATATTCTAGGGAATCCAAGGCCAATATAGGAAATTCCATAGGACTCTAGAATGTTCCATAATTTTCTGGAGAAGAGTCTAGACACTCCTTTGGGCAAAACTCTTCGTTTGAACGAGTGGATAGACCGTGTCACTATGCTGTGTGAAACCACACAGAAATCTACAAAGAGGGGTTCTAGTGTCATAAATGTACATTTACTCCCATTAATTCTAGGACGTTCTTTCTTTACTTTCTCTCTCTAAATTAGGGGTGGAAATGAGCCATGTAGAGCATAAATAGTACCTTGTTCAACCTCGAATTCAAAAAATATTCAAAACTAGAGTTCGAGTACGAGATTAGTCAAATATACTTTATAGAGTTCGAGTTTGACTCGTTGGATTTTAATAAAGGCCTAGTTCGATTCGAGGTTGCTTGAATTGAAAAGATAAAGTCATAATTTTATCATATATTACTGGTATTTTAGTAATTATACATATAAAAAAATAAAAAAGCTAATTATGTATACAAGCTCTAAAAGCTTGACAAGCTCACGAGTAGAGTTGTCAAATTTGAACTCGAACCTGAAACTCAACTCAAGTAGTTTGATTTTAACTCGAGGTTGGTCAACATGAGATCAAGTCGAACAATTGTATGATTGAAGATCCCTTCTCGCTTTCCCCCTTACTCTAAATCTACACACATCACTCTATTTGGGCACACCCATTATTCGTTATCAAATAGTAATTGGCTAATGATGAATATTATTCATTAAATAATATTTTGTAATCATTTTATAAAAAAGTTGCTACACTACCCATCAAATAATATTGAAAGAATAAAAGTTGTTCAATTAGGGCTGTTTTGTAATAGAAAATACTTAAATAGAGTAGGTCTTAAATCCTATATTTAGACTTTGTGATCATACTAAATCTTATAAAATTATACTTACACTAACTATGTCATTTAGGGTTTGTCTATTTTGACGAAAAATAACTTCCACAAAATATCTTCCAAAACTTTGAGTGTTTGGTTGGAATAAAATGAAAATGTTTTCTGATCTAAAATATTTTACTTCCATCGATGTAAAACAACTTCACAAAAAGATTAACTGAAGTTGTTTTCCCGTTCGCAAGACGTAACCACTCCAATCTGGCCAACTAGGAAAATTGATCCTAATTTTGCTCTAAATATCCTAAATAATTCAAATCAAAATTCATAATCATAAAACTATATCTAAATGGAAAAAATCAATAGAGCTCCAATTCACGACGAAGGAGAATTCAATGTGCCTTCAGTAATGTTTGTCCTTGGCAGGAACTCCACCCTTGGAATGGGCCCATTGGTGCAGTAATATAGTCCTGTCTCTTCATGACCTTCAATGTAAGGTTTTACCGGCTTCATCTTTTGTCTCCACTTTCAATTTAACTCGACAACCATCAGTGGCGGCAACGGCAATGAGACATTTAGTAGATTGGCTGGCGACTTTGACTGACTTCTCTACTAAACTCATTTCGTCCAATGTGTGAGAAGCACAGATACAATTTCATATACATCAGCAAACCCACAACCCATGGACACATGTTCCTAGGATGGGAAATAATTAATGAATGCACAAGTGTACTGCATAGAGAGGCCATGAAGATTAAGAAATTTGGATTTGGGATAAGTCAAGTGAATTGGCTATCTTGGTAGATTGCTAAAGAAGAAAGGGGAGTTCAACAATTAGCTAGGGAAATCTGGGGAGGAAAGAAGAGGGTGAAGGGAAGGGGGTAGTGGTGGTGGTGGGGTGCCGTGATAGGGAGGTGGGAGCATTCGAAGGAGAGGAGTAATGGTTTGAACTTAAAGTCACGGCTGTCATTTCTAATTTCTCATTAAAAAAAAAATTCAAAAATGTACCAAACACTAGAAAATAAGATGAAAATAAATTATTTCTTGAAATTAATTTTCCAGGAAAATATTTTCTTGGAGAAATTGTTTTACACCTTATCAAACAAACCCTTATTCCATAAAATTTTACCCATACCATAGAATCTACAAGTGAGATCAAAAATCAAATCTACCTAAATATTTCTTGTTTACAATAAGATTTAAAAGAAAAAAATAAAAAAAATAAACTTTCACCGTAATTGTATTTTATCCCCTCCAACTTAGTTTTGTTTTTATTTTTATTCCCTCCAACGATACAAGTTGCTAGATAAGATTAGTTATTCAGCACTTATCCCTATTTCATTATTTGGGACAAAATTATCACGTTATTTTAATATTTATATCTCTAAATACGGAGATTACTACGAAGACATGGAATTTCAAGGGAACAAGCCCAAGGGCAACACAGAGTATTCTCTCTTAACAGATCATGGGCATCGTAAACTCCATCAATGAGAGTGACAGTCGGCCTCGACCCCCCCCCCCCCCCGGAACATGGTTGCATAATACTTGCCAAAACACTATTGATTCCTTTCTCCAAAAGCAAATAAATTGATACAACGGCTAGAATCAAGCCAAATGAACAGCCCAGATTAATTACAAATAACGAAACACTGATTGCCACGCGGAAATATTCCCTACACCTGGTACCTTCTGAAGATTCCCGAACATTTCAAAGCAGCCATCATTACTTCCTTGAAAATCAAAATTTTACGGCACTTCATGTCTCCCTAGCATTTAATTTAAAATTTAAATATTCTCTCCAAAAGTTACAGTTGCCACTAAATACAGGGCCAATACACTCCTTCTAACTATTTTTTTGGTGTAATGTGTGTGTGTTTCAGAGGGTTTGCCACCTTGCCCTTACCTTTCTTTATAGAGAAATAGAGGATCATTGTGTGTTTTGTCTGTGTTTTTTGGGGTTTAATTATTCTTTTGGTACATACCATATACCATTGTACAAAATTGCGACTTTAATGATGAGATAGTTAGAAAAGTGCAAAGCCTTGTAACATTACATTCTTCGAGGTTATTTAGGTGTCATGTGATACAGTAATGGATCTTAACAAGAGTTGTTACTATTGATCATTTGATGCATGAATTCTTGGATTGAAATACTAGAAAAGATACTATTGGTCATTTGATCTTTATCAAGAGTTGTTAGCATCATCTTTTTTTTTTTTTTTTTTTTTTTTAATATAGTGAGGACAAGTTAGAATTGAATTGCTCTAAATTATCAACCAAGATGGAAAATGTGCATTTTTACTTTTGAACACAAACCTGATAACACTTTATGAGCTTTAATTTTTGCTTTTTTATCCTTGTATATCAAAATTTCTTCAATATAATTTGAAGCCACTATCGTAAATATCAAGTAGCTGAAGCCATTATCTAATCCATGGTCTTTGTCTTATGAACTTATTTACTAACCTTGAATTAATTGGATTGTGCTGATCCAAGTCTCAAATATGTGTTATTAAACCTTGATGTATATTTCACTCCGTTCATGTAAGTGCTAACTTAATCTCTTTCTCCTTTAGAAGTTAGAATACTACCTAATTTGGGACGACAGTCAAGTATATAATTAAATTTACACCGGAGAGCCTATAAAGGTATGTAAGCTTATCACCATTTGTCTTTGAACATGCTTAATATGTAGATACTTAAAAGTGTATTTGTGTATGTGGGGTTAGTTAAAATGAAAGTTAAAATTTTTTTATTTATGTTTTGAATTGACCCTTACCGGGTTGTGATTGAATATTTTAATTCGATTTAAAATTTTGTTAGTATTTTATAATATTTTAGAATTTGTGTTTATATTTTGAATCAACCCTTGCCGGGCCATGATTGGTTATTGTTATTTTTTTGTAACTAGAGGAACGTTCAAAATTAGGGAAAACTATGCCAAAATTTCTAGAGGGCATATACTAATTAAGAATTCTTAAGTAATAATACTAAAACAACTAGTAGTGTGTGTGTCTATATATATATACACACGCACACACACACACATACACATATATATAGTATGTACTTTTTTCCTCACGAATGATTAAACTAAAATTGGTTTGTAAGTAGAAGACTATCGAAAAATAGAGAAATCTATCATAATTTTTACAAGAATATTTACCAGTAATAGATAATGCAGTAATAATAGTACTAATAAGATCTAGTTTTACTATTTTTCATCTGGGATACAAGAAATTACAAGTCGAACTGTTACACAACATTGTATTTTTATAATCATCCATTAAATATTTGAATATTTACTTCACACAGGTTATGGATATTCGGTCTCATTGTCATTAGATGTATGATAGAGTGATATTACCTAATGGAACTGGTTACACACAACATTTTTTAGATAGGGTTAGAGAGTTTATTAAATTTACGTGTTGTCAACTGCAGTAACTTAATGATAAAGAAATTAAGTGCCCTTGCTCTAAAGTCAAGAATAGGAAACTGTTCAATCTGGATCATGTGGGTGAACATATTTTGAAATATGGTTTCATGGAAGATTATTGGTATCGGACTTCATACGGTGAATGTAAACCAGTTGGGATAGATGCTCATGGGGTAGGCTCAAGTAATTTTGAATTATTGTCTAATGAACATCAGAATAGGTACCAAATATGGTGTTTGATGCGACTGATCCAAGTAATTTTGGATGTGAATATCGTTAGGAGGAACAAATAAAGCAATACTGAAGCCATTCACTTCGATGATATGTTGCTGTTTGCTCAATGACAATTATACTTTGGATGTAAATTATTTACTAAGCTATCCATGGCTGTTCAATTGTGGAAAGGGCAACTCCTCCTGATAGAAACATAAATTGTGTTACCAGTAATTTGACGAGACAGAGAACTTAGTGAAGAAATTTGGTTTATCTGCTATTAGGTATGGCTGTTGCATAAACAGATGCATGATTTATTACAAAAGTACCAGAACTAATTGCAGGCATGGTAAGCATCCTTGATATAAACTATCCAAAAATGGGGATGGAAGGAGTAAACCAGTTCCTTACATGAGGATGCATTACCTGCCACTCATACCAATGCTTAAGACGTTATATACCTCTCCTAGATTAGCTGAACACATGAGATGGCATGCTAAGAATATGAGAGATCTTGATGTTTTATTCCACTCTTCAGATGGCGAAGTATGGACATAATTTGATTGAAAATGCCCAGATTGTGTATTAGAACCAAGAAACATAAGACTTGGTTTGTGTGCAGATGGTTTCAATCCTTTCAACAATAATGGTAAACCGTACTCATGTTGGCCTATTATTATAATATAATCTTCCATCTGAAATGTGCATGTTTGCTCCTTATATGAATGTAAATTTTTTAACTTGCTTGATTCCCCGTCCACATAATCCAAAAAAACGAATTCATATGTACTTGCAACCTTTGATTGACGAGTTGGAACAATTATGTTTAGAAGGAGTCCTTGCACATGACATTTCTAGAAAACAAAACTTTAATCTAAGGGCTTTATTAATGTGGACTATTGATGATTATCCTGCATATGCTATGCTCTCAGGGTGGAGTGCAGCAGGAAAATTAGTGTGCACCATTTGTATGGAGCAAACTGAAGCATTCAGGTTGAAGTTTGGAGGAAAGAGTTCTTGGTTTAATTGTCATCGCCAATTCTTGCCCAAGGATCATGTCATTCGGAGGAATTAAGATGATTTTTACAAGAATCATGTTGAGAAGTCACATCCTCCTCATAGGTTAACTGGTAAAGAATTGTGGAAGCGAGTCAAAACCCTATCAAAAACAAAGAATTTGAAGGTTAAACACCAAAAACTTGATGGATATGTGGTGACACACAACTGGTGCAAACGGAGAGAATATCTTTGGGGATTTACCTTATTAGAGGGATAATTTAATTTGCCACAATTTAGATGTCATGCATATCGAGAAAAATATTTTCGATAATATTTTTCATACCGTGATAATAACAAAGACAGGACAAAAGACAATGCAAAGGCACGAAGAGATATAAGTGATTATTGTAGGCGACGTGAATTGGAATTGAAAACCTTAAAGAATGGGAAACTTGCAAAACCAAAATTTAACTTCTCATTCTCATTAGAGACACGTGAGGATAGAATGACAAGGCATAGTAGCTCCAGCACAGCAAAAGTTCGATCTTGGATGATTGAGCCCAAAATCGAACTTGGGGGACTACTGATGATACCTAGAATAAATAGAACAATAGAGTACACCCACATGACAGATTGGCACCCTAACTCGTTAAGAGCAATTATGTAATTTAAGGAGGCTCGACTCCTCACAGATCGGCCTTGATATGTCCCCCGATCTATGAGGTCAGGGTAGAACTAGCTGGCCTGCAAAGGATAGAAGAGACAATACAAACCCAACGCACCACCGAGTAAGGACAACTCGATCATTAACCATTATATATAAGGAACACGTCCCACCAATGAGAAACAAGCAATACAAGCCATATTACAACGTCTCTCTCTTTTCTTTCTTTCTCTACTTAAGCAATTTGCTGTTCATCAATTTTTAAAACTTGTACAATATAATATCTTGTGATTGAAAATCTAAATTGTACAAATTTTAAAGTAACAAAATAATTGTCTAGTAAGTGTATAAAACTTCTCATTATGTATCATTGCTTATATAACTTAATGGAATATAGATTACTATAAAACGTATGAACAAATAAGAATTTTGGTATATATTTTTTGTTTGTATTGAAAAAAAAAATTTAAAAATTTGAACTATGAAAAATGACACAAAGACATAAACCTAAACCAAGATTTGACTAGCACTTATAGACTCGGATATGGTTCTTTCCATCTAAACTGGTCAATTAATTTGAATTGAATCTAGAACTGATAACACTAGTCGTGATTCAAGTATGAACCTATCATTTTGAGTTGAATTTGCCACGTTCATAGCCTATGTAAAAATGTAATGCCTTCGTCCTAGTGAAATTGTCATTATTTGACTTTTTTGGTCATCACATTAATTTTTTTAGTTTTTTTCTATATATAGTTATTTAACATTTTTAAAATTTTAAATTTGTGTGTGTTCATATTTGATATTAGTTTCACTTTTATTGAATAAATTTTATAAAAGCTTGAATAAAGTTAAATAATTTATTAATTACAAAATTACTTTATTTGACCAACAAAAATCAAATTGTGACAAAAAAATTAAGGCGGAGGGAGTATGATTTATTGTGAGGGTAAGCAACGAATGTTATAGAAGAAAAGAATGTAATCGAGTTCACATTGTAGGGTTCAAATTTGGTTAAAAGTTTTAATAAGTTTAAATCAAACTTTTATTGAATTGAACTTGAGTTCCTTAGTTTATTTGTATGCGAATTTCAATGTTCTTTTTTATATATGGACGTATTGAATATGAGTCAAGTTTAAAAACTTGACAATGACTAAATTTTTTTTTTCGAATTTCGTTTGGTTTAGTTTACAAAGTAAATTTGAACGAAATTCTTGGGAAATCAAATCCTATTCAAGGATGTAACAGTATGATTCGTCACTTTTAATGCAATTTAGTTACCTATGATGATCATTGTATATGGTGGAGTTATCTCTAGTAAACATATTTATTGATGCCAAAGAACTGGCTAAAATGATCGTCTACATTTCTTCGGACTTTAGTGAAGTATATGGATAACATTCAATGTTCAAAATTATTATATTTATATATTTCTAAAAAGTTCAGTAGTCAATTGTGTTGGGATTTCCTAGCCATAATATAAAAATAACGCAGCGGAAAAACACCGGAAATCGCTATAAGAGGATCCATGCGTTCCGATTAAATCGTCTAAACCTTTAGATATATATACCTTTGATGCTCGATAGCAAAACCCTGGTTGCGATCTGAACCTTTCCACGATCAGATGTGTGTTACTAATGAGTCGCATGTCAGACACTCGAACCCTAAAGAATCATATTCTATATATAGCGGTTAACCTAAATTCAAAGAACTCTTCTTTGATTAGAATTCTTCTACCACACGTATTAGGTATATAAACGCGTATGATAGTAACCAGATATAGTTCCTTACGAATTATTATAATTACTATTTAACTGGACAATCCAGTAAATCCAATGTAATTAGTAAATAATTCTCGTTCATTGAATCTAGACACAAATTCTTATTCAACGAACTTAGTCAACAATTAACTTAACCCAATGCTTACTCTTAGTGTGTGACCCCCTTTAGGTTCATTTAACGTTGGCAATAAGTATAATTTCTAATTCCAACACTGTTGCCTTTAGTACATAAACCAACAATACTCCCACTTGGACTAAAGACAATTAGCCATAAGCGTTGGAATTGAATATCTTGTTACCTTTAATTTATCATTAACAGTATTATACTCATAGATCAAGATCTGGCCTCTAGCAAGGCATCATGACCACCCAAGTTAACTTGGGTCATTGATCTGTGCAATCCATCAAATAACCCATGTCATAATCCTTTTGTCTCACGATGTCTTAGTTGGACATAGAGCATGGACAATGTCATCTCTATTTGTGTCCAACTATTTGATTTCTCGATCTCGAAGTAGAATGATAAAACAAATGAATTTGATCACCTTATCAATCCATTTGAGCACGGCCATGCATTTTACATTCCTACTAATCGAGGGGCCCAAAGACATCTCTCTCATAATAAGAGGGACAAATTCCATCTTAATCACTCATTTTCCTATTAATTAATAATTTATGTCTCTTATACCTTATCTATGATGTGTATACTCAGACAGCTAGCTGAACTTAAATACATTCCCACTATATACAATAACTAGGGACATTTAGAATAATAAATTATTCATGGATTCTAATATTAAAACATGCAATAATAAATCTCTTTATAAATATCATGATGACAATATTCGTTTTAAAAATTATCCATTAAAAGTCTCCCAATTAAACAATTAGGTCCAATCATACATATGTCTAAGACCTATTGACCGAACATGGCGATCATACTGATGATCTCATTCTGAGATCTTATACACATTTGGATGTGTTTATATCGTTGCAAATTCTAGGCTCTTTGGATTGTGCAATAGCCCCATTATTATCACAATGATATCAACTGGATTAGTTCAATGCAAAGGATGAACAGACGATTCAAGGAGATGTGTTCCTAATCCAAATGCTTCCTTAGCATCCGATCTGCTATGCTTACCCTCACAATAAAGAATCTCCCTATGCCTCGCTTGCTTTGTCACTCTTCCAGCTAACAGCACCTCCATTTAAACAGAACACATATCCTGACTATGATCTAAAATCATCTCTGTCAGACTAGAAACTTGCATCTGTGTAACCACTTACAACAAGCTCTTTTTCCAGTCCTCCATAAACCAAGAAAACATCTTTAGTTCTTCTCAAGTAACTAAGTTTGAACCTTAGGATCCATCATGCCATGCGACATTGGCAAGAATCCTCTTATAGAATCTGTGCATAAGAGACCTCTTTAGTACTTATCTATATAAGTACTTTGACTCAAACTCTGTCTCTTATACAGATCTAGATCTGTATAAGAAGAGCGTTTACCAATACCTAGGACGTGTGCTTCGCCCAAATCTTCAGAACACACTTTGATGTGTAGACTTGACTCTCTATATTGGAATATGATTTCCAATGAGACAGGTTCTCAAACAAGAAAGGAAGCTGTATGTTCTGGACAATCCTATCCCTGAACAGCCTGCAGTGTATAAGAGACAGACTTTGAATAATTGTTTGATGTCTGACATCTGCATACACATCTGGTGTGTCAATCAAAGTCCAAACTTGATTGTAAACATGGATTGCATCTCAGATTTCATGGCACTTTGCCATTCCTCAGAGTCTGGACTAGTCATAGCATCTTGGTAAAATACACATAGCTAGTGGGCTCATGGTGATCCATGAGTAACACATCATTTGTATGTGTAATAAGAAATCCATATCTCTCAGGCATATTTCTAGCTCTACCAGATCTACGGAGTCCTTGTGTTTCATGTGGAAGCTCAACAACTGATTGTGAGTCATTCCCATGTTCCAATTGTGTTGTCTCATTCGAACCAACAACTAATTGTGATTCTTGATGAGATTGCACAGAAGAGAGATGTTGTCTTGTGGATCTTGAAATTCTTCAAGATGTACTCTACTCCCACTAGTTCTTTTGGAAAGAAACTCTTTTCCAAAAATATCCCATTTCTGGCAACAAACACTTGAGAGATCAGAGGGATTGTAGAAGTAGTATCCTTTAGTTTCTGTAGGATATACACAATCTAAAACTTATCAGACTTGGGAGCTAACTTATCTGAGACCTGCCGTTTGAATAAACTTGGTGATTTCATCATGTATCATATGTGATGATGGTGGAGTTAATTGTGAAACAATTCCACAATTTCTAAGATGGTCATAAAATTCTTGACTCAGATATACTTTTGAACATGAAATCAGATCTCAGTGATTTAAAGTTCTTGCCAAGTTGATTCTGTACTTCATACTGAAAACTTTTGAACATTTCAAAAGACTCAGATTTATGTTTCATTAGATAGACATAACCATATCTACTGAAATCATCTGAGAAAGTAATGAAGTCTTGGTAACCTCCTCAACAAGATTTAATGGACCACATACATCTGTATGTATTAGGCCCAATAAATCATTGGCTCGTTCACTGTGTCCAGTAAAAGGAGCTTTAGTCATATCTTTCCCAACAAACAAGATTCGCAGATATCATAAGATTTAAGATCAAATTGATTCAAAAGCCCATCTTTATGGAGTTTTGATATGCGCTTCTCATTTATGTGACAAAGGCGACAATGCCATAAGAAAGTTTGATTTGAATCATCCAATCTAGGTTTCTTTGTATTTATGTTATAAACAATCTCTGGATTGGGCTTTTCAATGTTTAGAACGTAAAGACCATTATGCAAATCAGCATTTCCATAAAACACGTCTTCACGGTGAATGGAGAATTTTTTATTCTTAATAAAGAAATCAAATCCATCATTGTCTAAACAAGAAACAGAAACAATTATTGCTTAAAGCGGTACATAATAACAATTATTCAAAGTTAGTCGGATCAGCCCGGGAGGTAATAGGACATCACATGTTCCTACGGCTAGAGCAGCAACTCTTGCTTTATTTCCAACCAACATCTCCACTTCACCTTTCTTTAATCGACTACTTCTTTTCAGATCCTTCACATTAGAAGTGTCTAATACACATGACGAGGAAATAGATTATAGTAAGATTAACGTGTATAACATAAATACCTGAAGTAGTAGTCTCACTACTCTTCTTCTTCTTTAGATCTTCCAAATAGAGTTTGCAATTTCTTTTCCAATGACCAGGCTCATTGCAAAAGTGACAAACTCCTTCCTTTGGAGGCTTAGGCTTGTTCTGGTTCTTGGGCTTGTTTTGTGTATAGGGCTTTTCTTATAAGCCTTATTTGACCTTCCTTTCGTTTTTATCCCCTTACCTTTAAGAGGGCGCAAATGAGAAGAGCCAGAATGCTTACAGTAAGCATTCTAATGACTCTGTTGATGTTGGATGCCAAACTCGAAATGATTTCTCCATGTTGTTCATGTTGAAGTTCATAACAAACTGGCTATAACTCTCAGGAAGAGAATTCAGGATCAAATCCGTTGCCAGCTCTTGACTTATGGGAAATCCAAGTCTTTCAAGATGATCTATGTGTTGTAACCCTTCATCTTCAAGACATGAGGACTAACAGGCGCTCCTTCAGCCATTTTGCAGGAATGTAAAGCTTTGGTCGTATCAAACCTTTCCTGCCGTGCTTGCTGTTGGAACATTTCCTTGAGATGATTGACCATCTCGAAAGCTTCCAAGTGCTCCAAGTCCTTCTGAAGGTCTGGGCTCATGGTAGCAAGCATAAGGCATCCAACATCAACAGAGTCATTAGAATGCTTACTGTAAGCATCTCTCTCTGCTCTTGGAGCATTGGCTGCAGTTCAGGGATAGGATTGTCAAGAACATACAAGAGCCAATATGAAGAGCATGCTTTCCAAGTTCAAACCTCTGAACCAGTCAAGGAAGTTGGTCCCATTCAGCTTGTCCTTCTCAAGGATAGATCGCAAAGATAGTGTTGAAGTGTTATTAGCGGCCATCGATCTACAACAATTATGCAAAGTACAATATTTCGATATTAATATAAAACTCCCACTAAATCAATTACCCTCATAAATGAATACACAACAGTTTGTATTTAGTGGGTTAAGATCCATATTTCACTTAACTTTAACTCAGCTTTGGCATGACAATTAAAATTAAGTTATTTAGGTAGGTAACTCTTTACCAATTACATCATATGTAACTCTTAAAACAATTATGAGATCAATACATCACATGTATCGGCATGTTTAATCTCATCTTATGCCTATGGGCCCAAAACCGTTTTGATAGCCCAATATTTATTGGCCAAATTAAACATATAAGTAGCACCATTACTTATCCTTGCTACCATGACCCTGTCTCTAATACACATTTACTTTAGCATAAACGCACATTAGTGATCAAAGTCTTTGGAAGGTGTTTAAATTTGGTGGCATACTGATTAATTGAGGGCTTAACATGTTATGTGAACTTGTTAATTGATCATATGTTTTCATGCACCACATATATTTAACATTTAACATCACATAAACATATACAAATAACAGTAAGATAAACGTGTCATAGCATGGCCCTTAAACTATGGTAAGATCTTCATAAGCCGTTTATATACCTAATACGTGTATGATAGTAACCAGATATAGTTCCTTACGAATTATTATAATTACTATTTAACTACACAATCCAGAAATCCAATGTAAGGTAGTAAATAATTAGAAATCATTTTAATGAATCTAGACACAAATTCTTATTCAACGTTAACTTAGTCAACAATTAACTTAACCCAATGCTTACTCTTAGTGTGTGACCCTTTAGGTTCATTTAACGTTGGCAATAAGTATAATTTCTAATTCCAACACTGTTGCCTTTAGTACATAAACCAACAAATTGGGCAGTATAAAAGGTACAGGTACTTGGATGAGCATTTACTAAAATTTGTCAATTGACACTACAAAAAGTAATTTATGAGTCCTTTAAATTGGATAAGCATTTAAAGTTTATTGAGGAGGTGTTTTGGTTTATGTGTATGAGGGAAAGAAATGAGAATTAAAGTTAATAATACTCATGCCAATGTTGTTTAGTTAATAACTATTGGAATCATTTTATGGGAATGAAAGTGTTAGAAAATGCTCACCTTCAATCCCTATTTATGACTTGGATTTTAAATTGATCAACTTATTAATATAATAAAATACATTTCTTGTTCAAACCAAACAACTAAAGAGAATAAAATAAACTATACCAATAGTGGGGTTTGTAGTTCCCATTCTAATTCTAATTTTTGAATGCAAACTAAACGTCTACAAGTGTATTAATTCCCTTTTCCTAGTGCTTAAATTGGATTTGGACCCTCTCGATTTATTTTCTTCTATTTTTTATCCATTTACTTTTATCTATATAATTAAAATTTTAAAAAATAATCTAAAAATACCTTTAGTTTTATGACACTGATTAGATAATTATTATCCAAAATTCAATTCATGTGCAAAAGATTTCCACCATTGATCATGTGTTGCAGTTGGCCGGTACATGAATTTTCAAATTTTGATGAGAAATAAAATTCCTTAGTCAGAATGATAAAACTTATTATTTTCTTCAGATTTTTAGCAAAATATTTACATAAAAATATGAATCATGAACCATTTTGATTTTTAAAAATATTTTTTAAGTGTAAATGGAGGGTCCTGCATTTATCCCTAAAAGAAGAGAATCCTTATTCCTTAAACTCAAAGGTTAGTAGTTAATAATTCTTCTTTCATATTTAGGTTTACATGATTTGGTTTGGATTACTAAGTTTACATGATTTCGTTAGAAACTTGTGAATACATGAGAACCTTAGGTTAGTAAAACTCTAGTTCGTAATAGAAAGAGAGAAAATATGAGATATTTGAATGAACTGTTAAGTGATAATTGAATCCTAGATTTTCATCACTTGATTATTTCTTTTATTTAATTTTTTTCTTATTTAATTGTTAACTTTATTCTAAAAAAACTTTTAAAATAAATCATTTTGATAGAGTTAGATAATTTTAGTACTTAGTAAAGTTAAGACAAAGTCTTCATGAAAACAATATCTGTAGATACTCATCACTGTACTACATGTACTGATACGTGTACTTGTGTATATAATTCATGCAACATAATTGGTAAACCACACTTGAAAACTTGTAGATTCACATATTTTAAACTAGTTTTTGCCTAAATGTAGTCAAGGGGAACAAATGGTTCATGCTTTCGTTAGATGGGTTATGTTACACACACCATTATTATGCTAAGTTTTTAGGGTAATTGGGCTTGTAGCTTGAGGGAATGCTTCTTGTTTAAATTGCTTCCAAACTAATTAGTTAAGATTTCCTCTTCCTCCTCTCTAAACTTTCTCTCTCTAAAAACACCTCATAACTTTGCTGATCGGCCATGGCCAAATTGGATGCCCTTCAGCCATACACAATCCTTTACTTAGGCATTCCTTGGCAAACAAAAATCCAACGCTCAAACTCATCATCCGGATTAGTCTTTGAAGGAATTGCAATCATTCAAGGGGAAGACGGCCATATTTTTTTTTCTTCTAAGGAAGAGGTTCAAAAGTTCAAGGCTACTTCTTTTCGTTACACATTGGTGGGCAATGTTCCTAGGGGCAAGCCAAATTTGAAAACAATGCGAAACAGTATTCAAACAATTGGTTTTAAGGGCAAGTTCACTATGGGTTTTCTTGATCATAATCACATACCTATTTGCTTTTCCTTGGAGAAGGATTATTTGCATTGCTAGCTCAAAAATACCTGGTTCATCAATGGATTCTATATGCATGTTCTCAAATGGCACCCCCTTTACACTCAAGATATTGAGCCTTCAGTTGTCCCTATATGGATCACTTTGAAGGCCTTCCTACTGTCTTCTTCACCAAGCACACAGTTTTTAGCCTTGAACAAGCAGTGGGAACCTTACTCAAGATGGACATGGCTATGGAGAATTTCACTCGTCTGAACACTGCTAAAGTTTGCGTGGAAGCAGACCTTTTGGAAGCCCTTCCATCAAGAGTGTGGTTAGGGGTGGGAGAGGACGGAATATGGCAAAAAAATCAGCTATGAAGATATCCTACATCTTATTGCACAAAATGTAACAAAATCAGCCACCACATGGCGGAGTGTAAAGTTGGAACTCCAAAACCATGTAAGCATCAAGATATACCCTCGGCTAAGGCCACTATTCATCCATTGAAGAAGCCTACAACTAATAGCAACCTGTTAAATAGTATGAGGCTGGACGCTTGAGTGTTTCAAGGAGAAGCAACCAGAAGCTATTATCGTCCAATCCATGCAAGACTCATAACATGAACCTCATGCTAAATCAAAAAAGGCTACAACTTTGGCGGGGAACGTGGTGGTGAAGCCATTCTAGTGGAGGAGCCACTAGCTCCGCAGGCGGTCAATGCAGGTGCAACAACTCTACCAATTCAGTCCTTTGAAAGTTAAATCGCATGGATGGTGGGATTGCGAATTCAAACTTGGATGAGATAAATTTGGAGCTAACAACTTCGAACAAGGCGGATTTGACCAGCTCAAAGGAGAGACCTTACACTCCAAATCTGCCTATGGATTTGCCAATTTTAAAATTCAAACAAGGATGACTTGGCCCTATCAAATGTCCGAATTATGGAAGAGCACCTTTGCTACTTTTCAGACAATGATTCCCCTCAACCTAGAGCGTCTCCATCTTCGTCGGAGTTGAAGCAATTTAAATTGCAATCGGGAGACAAGACCACACCAAAGAGAAAAGGTAGATGGAAAAGAATTTACAATATGCCTCGAGCCATGCAAACCAGGTTTTTCTCTAAACCCTCCAAACCGCATTCTTCCCCATCAAACTGATATGGATAGTATTCTAGTGTGGAATATAAAGGGGATAAGTTTCTCCAAAGAATAAAGCTATTGGTGAAAGACCACAAAATAAAAATATTTGCTTTATTAGAGCCTATGGTGGACAAAGAAAGAGTTTTTTTTCTCATAGATTGGGTATTGATAGATCCAAGTCGAACCCTAATGGAAGAATTTGGTTACTTTGGAATAATGAGTTTGTTATTATAGAATTAGTTGTTTCTGAGTAGTTCATGCATGTTTCAATCTTGTCTAATCTTCATCAAGTGGATGTGATTGCCTTTTTATATACACCAAATGCACAAAACAAGAGAGAAGAAGCTTATGGTAGGACCTTCAAGCTGTTCACACACCCAATCCATGGTTAATGGGTGGTGATTTCAATGTAATTTCCATCTCTGATGAATACAAGGGCTCCTCCTCCTTGGATTTGGATTCTTTAAAGGAATTCAATGACTGTCTACTTGATTGTGGGTTGATGAACATTGCATATCAAGGTTGCAAATTCACATGGTGGGTAATATATTTGGCAATATAGTGTGGAAGAGACTTGATAGATATGTTTGTAACCATGAATTCCTCTTGGTTTTTCAGCATATCATAGTGGAACACTTGCTCAAAACATGCTCTGACCATTCTCCGCTTCTTCTCAAAACATCTAATGGGTTTGCTTTAGGGCTAAAGCAATTCAAAATTTTAAATGTATGGATTAATCATACGAATTTTATGTAGCCTGTATCTTTAGAGAACAATTTAAAGTTGGATTGTTCGGGCTATTCCCTTTCTATTTTAGCTTCCAAACTCAAAAGATTAAAGGCTGAGCTACAGAATTGAAGTCATACCATCTATGGGAACATTTTCAATAAAGTGAGGAATGTTGAGCAACAAGTCAAACAACTAGAGGATGCTTGCTTACTTCAGTCGAATCAACTAAACCAAATTGCATTGGCACATGCATAAGCTTTTCATACCAAATGCCTTGCGGAGGATGAAACCTTTTGGAGGCTAAAAGTCTGAATAAAATGGCTCAAAGAAGGTGATCAAAATTCTCATTTTTTTTTCATTCTTCTCTTATGGCTAAGCGGCATAAACTGAGCATCTCAAAGATCAAGGTGAACGGGGCTTGGACATTAGACATGCAGATTATTGAATCCGAAGTGTTAGCTACTTCAAGTATGACTTAACCAACCAATATTTAAAAGATAAAAACATTATTTTAACTAAATTAACTTTTGAAGTTAAAATGAATTCTGAAAGCCTTCAATATACAAAAAGAACACAACATTGCAAAATAATTTTTTTCTAAATTAAAAGAGAACTTTAACACAAAATAATAATGACAAACATCAAATGATTACAATTAGGGGGAAATAATATACATTAAACATCTTAACTTTAATCCGCAACAGAAATGCAAAAACTTTCCTACAAATCATCGTATAAACTAACTATTACATTGAAGAACTAAGATATATTCCAGAATGACTAAGGTGATGGGATGATGAAAGAATAGAACAAAATGGTATGGCTAAGTTATGTGGTTAACAAAAATTTTACTCTATAATGCTCAACGGGGACACTAGGGATAAAAAATACACGTAAAGTAGGGTTTTTGAACAAATAGTCCAAGAAAATACCTAGATCACTTCTAAAATCTGGTTATTTTACTAAAATGGGAAATCCATACTACCCCAATCAATGCACCAAGTCAAACCTTACAAAACCCACAAAAATATCCTAAAATCCAAGTCGTGCAATATGATCAAAACTAGTAAACGATGGCTTAATTCAATTTTCTTTCTATACTCCAAACCAATTTCCTAAAAATTTGAAATGTTTAAACCATATCAACAATCAATTAATTTGGCAATAGATAAACACGTACGGAAAAGTAAAGTTTGTGAGAAAAACTAGTTAAGAAGACCATTTTATAAAGTCATTGGAAATATTGTTGAGTTTCAACAGTTAAATTCTATTTTTCACATGAATTGCTACCTATATTTGACATCCAATTTCAACACTCTCAAACAACACAAAATAAAGCCATTTCCAACGAACAAGAAATAAGTCCCCCAAACTTATCATTTTATCAGAGTGATGAGTATAATTCATCCTACCACTCTCCAAAATTAGTACAAACATATACTAATATGAATGAAATCAAAACATTGAAAGTATACATAAAGAGTAAAGTCCTACCAAATTGACCCAAGGACTTACTCAAAACTAAATAACCAATATAAACATCAATAAACCAAGGCATGAATAATTAAATAGACCAAGTAATCATTCCCATAAGCTCAACAAAATCCAATTAAACCATTAAAGAACAAATATAAAATCTACTTGACCTCAGCTATCTATCTTCAACTAATTTATTTTAACAAAAGTGACTAAGTAGCAATATCAAAAAATCATAAAGAAAGCATAATAATAAAGTTCTTAGAAATGCTCAAGAAATAAAGGTGAAAATGTTTCTTCCAACTCTCAAAGTTGATAAATGCAAAAGATGAAATTCGGATTTAAAAGATGTAAGGATAAGGGTCTTCTCCAAGATTGGCATGGATCAAGCTTCAGATTCAATATGTCCTTTTACCACCAACTCATTGCCGTCATCTGCTCCACCATGTTGGCTTTCTTCAATGTCTTCCTCACGAACAGTTCCAATTTCATCCATTGGCTCAGTCTCTTGTACAGGTCCTTGTGTGATGCTTGAGTTGACATCTCAAGTGGTATGTAAAAGTGTTGTCATCGGGGAACTCCATATGCCAAGTAGGTGGTCTATGTGGCGGTAGATGAATCTATGAGTTCACTATAGAAGGTTGGGCATTTTAGGCGGCTATTAATGCCACATTATGGTGAATTAGGATTTGACTATAGGTTCAACATTCATACAATTGCTCACTTTATAGTGCGTTGAAGATATTGGAAGGTTAAAAAATAAAGCTTGAAGTGGAGTTGATTGAACTTTTGGTTCAACACTCTTTGATGCTTTTCAAACTCACGAACCTCTGAACATGCTTCTTGTTGATCTAACCTCTTTTAAATGTTTGCGGCTCTCATGGAATCACCGGGCATCCTGCATCCATACATAAAAATGAACCAATTCTAGTACGTAAAAGCAAGGATGATTTGATACCCTATTATCTAAGAGTCGTTGCCGAATCAATTTCCAACATTAATTTGCATGCCTTCCAAAATAGCATAGACTGGAAAAGCCTTATCATTTTGAACCACGCTTACAACACTTGAATCCCAAATTTTACAACTCACAAAATTAAACTAAATATCAACATCTGTTTTGCTATCAATCTAAGCACCTTGCGAGAAAGTCTCAAAAAAGCATTACGGGCATCATTCACAACCAAGTTCATATCTCCTCACAAAATCGGTTCTTAATGCCTTCCATGTCCTTCCCACCCCTAATAAACTCTCTATATTTATTGTTAAAAACATCTAGCAAGTTATAAAAGGCATTTATTTTCTCAGCAGTAAAATCTACCATTTTACCTCGGACTCTACACTTACCATCTACCAAGTGACAAAGATTGCTATGAAATTCCTTGACTAGATTAGTATAGCTCGGTTGTACCTTTTGATTAAAATGCTCCCAATACCTTCCAATCAATTGATCCTCTTGTAGACAATGAAATTTTATTTCAAGTAAAATTATCATTTGTCTATAAATTAATTGGCATATTTATGGTCCAATTAAATAATGCCATATGTCATATATTATATTTTGGAATATTGGTTAATTTAAAACCAATTATATTGCTCCACATGTCAAGATGAGGTGATTCATTGGACCAATCAAATGAATTTGTGTCGCTCTTCCAATTAAATTGTGCCATGTCACATGTCTACAAGACTTGGCCAATAAGGATATATGTACTCTAGTATTCATCTCTTTATTAATAAATTCTCTTAGGAGATAATATCAAAGTAAGTACAGTCCTTATGTATTAATATCTCTTATGTGTGTAAAGAGATAAGAATTTGTTTCTTGGTATGCAAGTAAGAGGTTACACATGTACTACAAGTCTTCTACCTTGCTCCCTTCCATGCATGTATAAATAAGGGTCATCCCTCAGAGAGACAGATTCACGGAGACATATACACAGACACACATATTTCTGAAGTCTGCAAGCTGTGGAAGCTCTGAGTCTTCAAATTTTCTCTTCAAGTCTTCCATATATCAAGATTTGAAGATTTTCATCAAGCGTTCTTCAGGTCTCCCATATCAAGACGTGAAGAATTCAATATTTGATTCGAGAATAAGCTGTGAAGCCCTCGGATCGCATCTGAAGTCCATTTAAAGAATCGAAGGAATTTTCTCCCCATATTGAGAATGTCACGCCCCAAAAATGGGACCGTAACACGCCGCGCTAATGGCACACCGGTCCAAAGCGCAAGGCACAAACGAACAGAGCAACAAACTTAACCGCAATTTAATAGAACCATCAAACGATTTCTTAACTATAAAACCGAATAAGTTCATTTTTACACAAAAATACGAATTACAAAATTCCTTCTTAGTACAAAAGATGCTATGAAAAACAAAGTTCATCAATACAAAACCTATCTAATATACTACCCCTCTCCAAACAAAAGAGAAGCTTGGAAGATTATAGTGCAGAGTAGTACCAGTAATGTGGAATCTGGGGAAAATCTAAAAGCTGCTAACGCGACAGTGTTAATTTAGCACCTAATCTGAAAAATTGTAAATCACGTGGGGTGAGCATAACTAGCTCAGTGGATATCATAAAAGCTCTTCAAATGGGGCCAAGCATTTCGATAAAAAGAAAACATAAAGACATAATAACATTTGCGAAAAACCATAGTCATGAAGCAGTTTCTAAAATGTCTCATGCCATTTAAACGTCAATAAACCATAATCATAAGTAATTTCTAAAATGATTCATGCCATCTTAAAAGTCCCTTATATGTTTTGACATCTAGATGTGTCTTTTTGACTATGTTTTGGACCTGTTACTTATGCTAAATCTAGATGTAGTATAAGATCCAATCATCACCCCACGTAGTATGCTACAGCATTTTTCACAAATCCAAGTACAGCTTTCAATCCGAATATAATAAAATAGCATGAGTATCTTTTAGGCTCGAAGGTATGACCTACAGTACTAGTCATTTAGATCTAGTAATCTACCACACCTACTAGTCTGACCGGGAGGTCAAGTTATCCCATCACAAGACCCCGCAGTCAATTAGTTCAAAACATTCACAGCAGTCACCATGGCGTCCCATGGATGACTATAGAACCGGTTCTCCACAAATCAAACATTTCCAAACACATCCAAAATTATATACCTAGAGATGGAGAAGGTCACCTATGAGCCAAAACAGTCATAAAATGCTTTCATACCAAAAGAGTTTGCAAACATATCATTTGATTAACATAAAATAGCTTGGTCCCGATTTCATATGTAATAGTTCCAAAACTTGATAAAAGTGCAGTTCCAAACATCATACACATTCTAAAATCCATCCAAACATATTTCGAAAGTCGTTAAACAAAATACAAGTGGAAGAGGGTCTATGTTACCCACCTATCAAAGCAAAACTGCACAATGGATGGAGAACTTGTGTATCTACTAGGTTCTAAGCCACCTCTTGCATCTCTTTTAGGTACACATCTAGATGTGTATAAGAGACTCTTGTACATAACTTCTAGCGATAGGCTATTACTCCATGAATCTTTCCACTTGTATTTTGTTGGTCAAAAATGACCTTTTCACAATTTCTGACCAACTTCGACAAGCTAAAACCCCAGTCAAAACACTTAGTTAATCCCTCAAATTCGTATTACAGCTAGATTAGGAGATAACCTCTAGGAGAGATGTGTATAAGAGACAGGTATTAATAAGGGACCTTGGTTACAACCCAACTCAAAACAACATATTCAACCAACCAACAAAATCCATTTCCAAGGTATTCAAGGGACCTTGGTTACAACCCAACTCAAAACAACATATTCAACCAACCAACAAAATCTATAAACGGAAAGATTCACCGGAGTAATAGCCGGGACTATATCAATACACATTCCACAACAATGGAAAACACCTAAAACCATCAAAAGATCATTAAAGACCCTTTAAACATAACCAATTATCCAAATTATCCTAGTTGCGCCAAACTTCCGCTTACTTACAAAATGAAGGGAAATCAATTCCACTTGGTTTCAAGTCTCAATTCCTATCCAAACTAACCTTAAAACACTCTTAAAACATCATTATGTGCATAGACATAAGCATTCATAGCATAACTAATATTCTAGGGCACATATGGAAGACAAAACCCTAACTCATAATCTTAAAATTTGTAATCTAACCATGGAAAGTTGTTAAAAATCAACCCCAATCACTTCCCAACCTCCAAAACACTAAAAACAACCCATAACATACATAAATCAACACATATAAGGCTGCAAAGAGGGTTTTCTCAGCCATAAAGAATCCTACAAAACTTGAAATTAAAGCTTGGATCATAAAGCCCATAAGCCATAAATGCTAAAATACATAAAATCTTACCTTCCAAGTGATTCCTACTTGAAATCCAAGAAAATTTTTTGGGGAAAAATAGAGGAAGAAGTTCGGCCAGCAGCTTGGAAGAAAATGGAGAAGAAATAACAAGAAGAAGACTTAAAACTGTCTCTTATCAGCGTCACGTAGTCCTGTGGAGATACACATCTAGATGTGTATTTAATACACATCTAGATTTTTTTGTTTTGATACTAAATTAACATGTTAAATCAGCCATCTAACAACACTGGCTTGCACACACCACAATGCACTAATTACACTTAGTCCAACTTTTGATCTTTATCGTTAATTTAGCCGGTACCGAAATCGCGTAAATCGAAAAATTTGCCGAATTGAAAAATGAATAAGTTGAAGTACTTTATGACTAAAAATAATATGAAAAACATTTTAAACCAGTTAAAAATCAAAGAACAAGGCTATTAAAATACTGGGTTTCACAGAGAATATCCTAGAGATTGTAATCTTTTATTTCATATATTCATATTTTTATCGATATATTTCTTGTTTGTTCAATTTTTACAGACTCGAAATATTTTGTTGCGCACAATTTTGGCATGCTCGGTGGGACAATCTCTACCTTCCATCTCTTTGCTTCATATATATTCAACTGCAAATCTACATCAATGGCTCCAAAGAACGACAAATCCATGCCTGCTCGTTCTAATGTTGCTGACTCTACAAATCTACTATGGGATCTGCAAATGATTCTGCGAATCCACGAATGTTGGTCCAACCACAAGAATGTATGACGAGAGCCCTCTCTTCGTAAATCAAGTGTTATAAGACCAATGGCTCTTTGCCCTCCTTGATTGAATCCTTGGATCATGACTTTTCCTATGTTGGGGCTCAAAGATGTTGGAGCTTCAATCGAGAAAACCCTCGCGATGCTCGAAGCAGGTTCTAATTCCAAAGCTTCAAAACATGATGATGACGTATCAAGTAAAGATTCTACATCTTCGCAAGGGACTCCGCATACGAGATTTTCGGTTCTAGAAGATTCCGCAACTTCTACAAGATTTTCTCGTTATGCTGCTATGGTAACGCAAACATCAACTCTAGAGGATCAAATGGCAAGATAACTAGAATGATGGAAACAATGATGAAGCTCATAGAGATCAAGATTTTTGTCATTGCCGGCGCTGGCATCACAGACAAGATGTGTATAAGAGACAGGATGCGTCGTTAGCCCTCAAGTATCCTCTATGGCATGAATTCTTCACAAAAGGAATCCATCGAAAGAAGTTTCTAACACATTGACTTCTGATGGAATGATTCATGCCGATCAATTGAAGGAGTTCGTTGAAGGTATGATCAAGGTGAGATATGAAGATGGTTCAAAATCAAACCCTATATACGCTAAGCCTTATTCCGCAAGAATCGACAGCTTGATGATGCCTTGTGGATATCAACCACCCAAGTTTCAGCAGTTTGACGGCCTTGTCTTTCCAAAACAAGATGTAGGCACACTTTGTCGAGACATGTAATAACGAACTCCTTCAATTGATCGTGACCTGTCTCTTATACACATCTAGATGTGTATAAGAGACAGGTCTTGAACCTCGCTTAAGCCCTTTCAATTGATAGGGGGTCACAGGAGGAGGTGGAATATTCTCAAGTATAATTTAAGACAGCACTAAGAGGAGGTGTTTTCCATGGCTGACTGCTTATACAATGTAGTCAGTCGAAAGACGAACAATTGTTGTCTATATTGATCGATGGAGGACTTTAAGCCTTAATTGTAGAGACCGACTCTCCGAGACATCTCCGCCATCGAAATGTGCATTCAAGGCATGAAGTGGGGACTTCGTTACATCCTACAAGGCATCCAACCTCCGACATTTGAGAAATTGGCGACAAAAGCTCATAGTCTTGAAATTGGCCTTGGAAATCAAGAACCGCCTGTTCCTGATCCTCGCAATAATAAAGAAAAACAGGACTTTAAGAAAGGGGGCAAGCCTTTTCCCAAGTCTGGAAACAAAGAAACTATGACAACAAATACTGCACCTGTTAAGATCGCGACAAAAGTCAATCAAAAGGTGTCCGAGAAGGTAGAGCCTGCTCAAGGTAGGCCACAAAGAAAATCAACACTCAGGGAGATGCAAGAAAAAGAATATCCTTTCCTCGACTCTGATCTTCGAGGCATGTTTGATGATCTACTCAAAGTCGAACTCATTGAACTCCCCGAGATGAAACGGCCAGAGGAAGCTAGGCGAGTTAATGATCCAAACTATTGTTGCTACCATCGCTTGGTTGGTCATCCCCTCACAAGGTGTTTTGTTTTTAAAGATAAGGTGATGGAGTTAGCCCGCCAAGGGAAGATTTTGCTTGAGGAAGATAAAGTAAGTGCAAATCAGACCACTATAATTCCTGACTCCCAAAATTTGTTGAAGAATGGTAAAGAATCTCGTCTTTCATCGAAGATAAGAACAATACAGCCTACGATAAAATTTGGAGATTTCAATCCCGTTCCATTATATGACAACCTCTTTCCACAAGGTGAAGTACCTTTTGAAAAGCAAATTGAAAAATTATTGAAGGATGATGATGCCACAAATGATCAGTCAGACGAAGGATGGACACTCGTCACTCGCAAAAGAACCAAAAAAATTAAAGCGCAAAAGACTAATCTGCATCCAAAATTTCGGATGGTAAAAATACGGGTTGCAAAAAGAAAGTCCAGAAGAATAACAATTTCGTCATCAATCCCTCCAAGTGGTGTGATGTTTCAAAATATCCATCGACCTATTACTTTGAAAGAATTCATGCCAAGAGGACTACTTGAAAGATGACGACGTTCTTGCATCTTGCCATGTTGTGAACATCGATAAAGTTGATGAAGAATTTGAGAAGAAACTCACTGTGACTGATAAAGTCCATGAGGAATGTGCCACAATGATTATTTTTGATGATGAAGATTTATTGCTCGGGACGAAAGCTCACAATCGACCCTTGTTCGTAAATGGATATGCACGTAAGCAAAAAGTGAACCGGATACTTCTCGATGGAGGATCAGCTGTGAATATAATGCCTTTATGTGCAATAAAGGAGCTTGGAATCACAAGTGATGAACTCTTACAAAGCCGTCTCATGATCCAAGGATTCAATCAAGGAGGACAAAGAGCCATTGGTCTTATAACACTTGATTTATTAATTGGCGATTTATCCTCAAGTGCACTATTTCATGTTATCGATGCAAAAACATCTTATAATATGCTTCTTGGGAGACCATCGATTCATGAGAATGATGTTATACCGTCAACTCTTCATCAATGTTTCTAAGTATTGCCATAACGGCGTCATAAAGAAAGTAGTTGCTGATGAAAAACCTTTCACTGAAGCCGAGAGTTACTTTGTTGATGCTAAATTCTACCTGCAGGGTAACACAAAGAAAGAGTTAACGAAGGAAGATGCTCAAAAATCTAAGACACATGTCTTACGCTATGTTCCAAAGTCAAAGAGAAAAGAAGGTCAATCTCCTTTTGTTGGAAGCAATGAATTAAAGGAGTTTACTGTACCACTCACCAAAATTGAGGTGGTCAAGCATAGCGAAACTCTTCTTAAAGCTTTGTTCGGCCAAAGGTGGAGTCCGAAATAGAGCACAATTCATTACCTAAAACACGAACCGACGAGCGATTTGGTCCAAATGCATACAAGTTGCTCGTGAAAGCTGGTTACGATCCTAAGGAAGAAGGAACTTTGGGTAAGCTTCTTGCAGAGATAAATGGCGATTAGACACATTGCATGACTTCTACCCAAAAGATGTTGAAAGACAAGGGATATTCCTCTAGCTGTGAACAACATGTCAATGGGACTTGGGTATTACAAGTTGATGTCCTGTTGTGCGTATAGCAATAAAAAGGGCTAATACGCATCATATTACTATCAAAGAAGAAACTGCATTAAAAGGTTCAAGGCGATCAGTCTTTGATAGATTGAGAAAGGTTACACCACGTGTTTCGGTGTTTGATAGGCTTGGCCCACGAGGAAGAGTTTTGATGAAGCAACCTACTCATGAAAGGTTGAGTTTTCCAAAGGCACAAGAGTATATTTTTAATACGAAAGGAAACAATACTTTCTGCCAATGATGGAAATTTAAGAAGACAAGTTACTAACCTTTTCATACATTACGGCGATTTGTTAAATGTAAGAAAGGAAACCATCATTGATATATGCACCAAGGAGGAAGACAAGGAAAGCATTGCCTCTTGCAACCATATCACTGTTCGAAACGAAGAGCCTTTAGAAGAAGAAGATGCCGGAGATGCTCCTCCTGAATTGGAAGAAGGCATGAAGACTTTCTTTAACCCGTTAAACAAGCCCAAAGACGTTTTTGGCCTGATTTGATCCCATTAATTGAGATGGAGGTGAACAAGCTCATAGAAGCTGGTTTCATCCGAGAAGTAAAATACCCAGCGTGGATTTCAAGTATAGTCCCCGTGAAGAAAAAGAATGGACAGATTCGTGTTTGCGTTGATTTTCGAGATCTCAATGAAGCTTGTCCGAAAGATGACTTTCCTCTCCCTATTACTGAATTAATGGTCGACGCCACAACTGGTTATGAAACCTTATCCTTTATGGATGGATCCTCGGGATCCTTACAACCAAATCCGAATGGCACCGAGGGATGAAGAATCTTCCCTTGGCGAACTCCCAAAGGCATGTATTGCTACAAGGTCATGCCTTTTGGCTTAAAGAATGCGGGAGCCACATATCAAAGGGCCATGCAAAAGATCTTCGATGACATGCTTCACAAGAATATAGAGTGCTATGTTGACGATCTCGTTGTCAAGTCGAAGAAACAAATTGACCATGTCCAAGATCTTAAAATGGTGTTCGAAAGACTTCGAAGATACCAACTCAAGATGAATCCTTTAAAGTGCGCTTTTGGAGTTACCTCTGGAAAGTTCCTTGGGTTTATCGTACATAGCCGAGGAATTGAAATTGATCAATCCAAAATCGATGCTATCTCAAGGATGCCCGAACCGCGCAACATTCATGAGTTGAAAAGTTTGCAAGGAAGATTGGCTTATCTTTGAAGATTTATCTCCAATTTGGCTGGGAGATGTCAACCATTTAGCCATTTGGTGAAGAAGGGTGTATACCATTTGAGTGGGATGAATCATGTAGTAATGCTTTCAAAAGCTTATAAACATATCTCACGAAACCACCCGGCCAAGAAGTCACCTATTCTGGTAAGCCTTTAATTCTGTATATTGCTGCACAGGAACGGTCTGTAGGAGCATTACTTGCCCAAGAAAATGGTGAGGGTAAAGAAAATGCACTATATTATTTAAGCCGGATGATGACACCAAATGAGTTAAATTATATGCCGATTGAGAAGTTGTGTTTGGCTCTCATATTTGCCATTCAAAAGTTAAAGCATTACTTTCAAGCTCATACTATCCGTTTGATATCCAAGGCAAATCCGATCAAGTATGTCATGACTAAGCCTGTGCTGTCAGATCGTCTTGCAAGGTGGTACCTTCAAATTCAACAATTTGAAATTGTTTACCTTCCTGCGAAGGCTGTCAAAGGACAAGTGTTGGCTGACTTCTTGGCCGATCATCCCATACCAGCTGAGTGGGAATTGATTGATAAACTTCCAGATATTGATGAAGATGTTTTCGTGGTCGAAGTTCTTCCGCCTTGGACAATGTATTTTGATGGTGCCTCACATCAAGGGCTTTGATCATAGAACATATTCATCACTCCCGAAGGAGATATGTTGCCATATTCATTCACTTTAACACATCAATGTTCAAATAATGTCGCTGAGTATCAAGCACTTATCCTTGGTCTCGAAATGGCGGTTGATATGAAGCAACTACAACTTAGAGTTTTTGGAGATTCCAAGTTAGTAGTCAATCAGCTCCTTGGCAAATATGAAGTCACCTAACCTGTAGACAGCCATATTATAATTATGCTAGGCAACTAATGGGGTGGCTAGGAGATGTGACTATAGAACATGTTCCAAGGAGTGACAATCGACAAGCTGACTCTTTAGCAAAATTAGCTTCGATACTCATCTTGCCTAATCAACAAATTCAAGTCCCCATATGTCAAAGTTGGGTTGTGCCTCCTCATTTTGAAGAAGGAGACGATGTGAAAGAGGAAATCTTTTATACTTACGTGGTTTCCATTTATGAAGTGGAGTAGGAAGATTGGCGACAACCAATAATTGATTATCTCACTTACGAAAAGTTACCTGACGACGCAAAAAGAAGAACAGAAATTCGTCGTCGTGCACCTCGCTTCATCTACTATAAGGACATTCTTTACCGGTGATCGTTTGATGGAGTTTTCCTGCGATGTCTCGGTGAGTATGAAGATATGCAAGCAATGGAAATGGCCAATACGGAATATGTGGTGCTCATCAATCCGGTCCTAAGCTACACTTCCGTATTAAAAGGATGGGGTACTACTGGCCGACCATGGTGAAGGATTGCATAGACTATGTAAGAAGATGTCAAGCTTGTCAGTTTCATGCCAATTTCATTCATCAACCACCAGAACCGTTACATCCTACTGTTTCTAAGAGACAGCTAGACTGCTTAAGAAAATTTGCATGGAACCAAGCACGATGACGTATAGAAAGCAAATAAGACTCTTGGTAGGCAAATTTACCAAATAAAAAGGAAACACGTGCACTAAGAGAGGTAATCAAGCGAAGAATTGTCTTTTATTTCTCATGTTCATAGACTATCGATACGGGGTGTCCACGATACATCATCAGATGATAATGGAAAACCTTTCTGCAATGCTGCAATGAACAAGCTTTGCGAGAAGTTCGGCTTTAAGCAACATAATTCTTCTATGCTGCGAATGGACTTGCTGAGGCTTTTAACAAAACTCTATGCAATTTGCTAAAAAAAGTTATTGACAAGTCAAAAAGAGATTGGCATCAAAGGATTGGTGAGGCTCTTTGGGCATATAGGACAACTTTTCGAACTCCTACTCAAGCGACTCCATACGCACTTGTCTACGGTGAGTTTTGTTCCATCTCGTCTCTTTGTCCATTAGATTCTTTAAGGATTGGTGTGCAAGAAGGACTTAATGAAGAAGACAATGCTCGCCTTCGTCTTGAAGAGTTGGAAGCATCTTGATGAGAAAAGGTTGGAAGCATGGAGTTTCGACTTGAGTGTTACCAAGCTCGCCTTTCTAAAGCATTCAATAAGCGAGTTCGACTGCGCTCTTTTCAAATTGGCGATATCGTCCTTTCTGTTCGAAGACCAATCATCCTTGCACATGGAGGTCAAAGGAAGTTTGTCTCAAAATGGGATGGCCCTTATGTTGTCCAAGAAGTCTATACAAATGGCTCGTACAAATTGATCGCTGAAGATGGATTAAGGATTGGCCCTATCAATGGCAAATATTTGAAGCGATATTATGCATGATTTAGATGCTCCTTGGCGCACGAGCCTAAACTGCATGTTGCTCCTGGCCCGCATGAGCTAAAATTGTGGACGGTAACCACCAATAGTGTAGTATGTGGTTAAACTGCTGAAACACTCCACCAAGTCTAAGGTGGTAAACAAATAGATACTCCTGACCCGCAAGAGATTAAACTGTGAACGGCAAATCCCCCCCATATTTTCCACAAATAAAGGAACTACGTGTGACTTGATTCCCTTTTGGGATACGTAGGCAGCTTAGAGGGCAACTTCTAAGTTCAGTTACACCCCTTTAAAACCAACTCATTTTCCTTAAAGAAAAATGTGATATTTCAAATTAAATTCATAGATGTTAGTTACTTTACTTATTTTGCCAAAAAAAAAAAAAAAAAAATCGCAAGATAAGAAAAAGTAATTAATGTCTTTATTATTGAAAGAAAAGTGTCCAAACAAATGAAATTAAGGGATTTGATATGATTCAAATATCAAACTTGATATCCACTACAGCTATCTTGCTTGCTTCAAGGATGTTGCTCATCTTCTCAAGCTCCCTAGCGTCTTCATTTGTCAGGAAGGTAGTGCTTTGGATGGAAGAAATTTGATCTTGTGCTCTTAATACTTCAACTTGCATTTGCTTGAGATTTTCATATTCTCGGTCAATGGTCAAGCTAACTTCCATGTTTTGCTTCTCCAAATCATCAAGATCTTTTTGAAGAATGATTTTTCTATCCTCAATAGATACCCGCTATTCCATGAAGACTTTGTAGATGGTTGGTTACCTTTTCCTCCATTGCTTTGACTTCCGAAAGGTGTGCATTTGCCTTGGAGAGAATTTCTGCATATGCTTCTTTTGAAATCTTCTCTGATTGAAGACCAAAAGAAGCTTGATACTCAGCAAGATGTGTATTGGAGACATGTATAAATGATGTGTTGAAGATCTATCCTTGTTATTTCTTCAACCACCTCATTCTCTCATTCCTCTTTAGAAGAGATCTGGTATACCGAAGTGTTTGAGATATCATTGCAAAGTTCTTCCCACAGTTTTTGTATATATTTTCGTTGGCATGATTTTATCACCTTGCGGCCATGAAATTCAGAAATTGGTGTTCTAACTTGCTTGTGGAGACTTCCATGGTGTCTCAATGGTATCTGTGATGTGTATTTTCTCAGGTCTTGTCATTTATGTGTTCTCCTTTTCTCTTTTTCTTCTTTTGCACGACCATTTAATTTAACGATCCATCTCGTATCATTGATTATAATGTCTTGATTACTGAATAAATGGTCACCAACTCCTTCTACGGGCACCTCAATGGTAGTGAACTAAAAAAAAAAAAAAAGAAGAAAAAGAGAAAAGGAGAGTCAGACCAATGTCAAGACACATCAAAAAAAAAAAAACAAAGGAAGAAAATATATGACGTATATTTACGTATTCTGCCAATTCTTTCGGTGACATCTTTGAGGCAGGTGTTGTTTCGGAAAATAATGAGTTAATAGAAATGTTCTCCAAACTAGAAGGTTTTGACTTTTTTTTCAGTCGATTCCAGTGACGATCTTTATTACAGCTTTCTCCAGAATGTTCACCCTCGACTTGAACAAATTCTCTATCATCCAATATCTTGATCGTATTATTTTTTGATGCTTCCCAAGAAGTTGAGTTTGGGAGGACCTCATGATTCTTTGGAGATATGATATTGATATTTATCTCCACATCCTCGATGCCTTTCAATAAGGGTGTTTCGATCCGAAAAATAACCTTTGGAGCCTCAACATTTGTGGATTTGACCGAAGTTGATCGTCCTATCTCCGTTACTTGCTTTCCTCTCAAGCCAGTTGATGCAAGATTTTGGCCTTTTTGCCTCATTGAACAAGGCTTGTCTACTACTATGAGTTCTTGGGAAGCCTTGTCTATCCTTGTCTTTGCAGTCTTCTTAGGATTCGTCCTGGCTTCCTTTCTCTTAATTGTATTATAGTCATTTCTCCATACTTTAAACACTTTGGAGAGGCATCGTGCTTGGATCTCTTTGATGGGGATGTTCTCGCTCCCGTATCTTGAGCTTCATCTTCATTTGCTCTCTTGACGCTAAGTTTGATGATTGTGCTTGGAATGCTCTTCGATAGCATCGACCACCAAGTGTCATATTCTTTTGTAACTAATGGATGTTCAAGAGCAAGAATATGCTCGCAGGATGTGAATTCTTAGATGTGCGAATTCTCACAATCTCAAGTATTTTACTGAGCTTCCAACCTTTTCTCATCCTGTCTCTTATACACATCTAGATAACCACATACTACACTATTCCTGGTCTGTCTCTTATAAACATCTAGATGACTGTTGACGCGATCCATGGAATGCGAAAGAAATTTCTTATCAATCTCCCTGTCTCTTATACGATCTAGATGTGTCATAAGTAGTCAGGATGTCACTATGGATCGGTCAATTTTTAATGATATCTTCTGCGTCATAAGTGATTGAACAATTGTGCCATCTTTTTCCCACTGCAGTTAGATAGCTTAAGCAAGACAGCTTGTTCGATCATTTATGTGATAAGTATCAAAATATTGACCGATCCATGCATAGACATAGTGAAATGGGAAAATAGCTGGGCACTCTCGTAAATTTGGAGCTTGAACGACCTTTCTTAAGCCGTCATAGATGCTGGCAAGTGTATAAGAGACAGATCTGGATTTCACTCCCGTTGCCATTAAGCTTGCCACCTTGAAGACACTTGGACGTATGTGATCCACCTCCCTACTTGGTAAGAGAAATTTGCAAATCCAGCATGCTAGAAAGGCTCCCACATACACTTCACCCCTTAGAGAGTCTTCGATGTTCAACGTATCAAATGGAATGTGTTCGTTATTGATTTTTAGTAAATAAGAATTGTCCACACTTCCACATGGGTTGAAAGTCTTCTTGGGCTTTGTATTGGTGCTTCGTCTTTGACCCCTTGGAGGCGGAGTTCGATATCTGGATTGTCCTCGGAACCAAAACTGTACCAGTCCTTAATATGAACTTCTTAAGAGCATTTTTGGTAAGCTGTAGCCAGGAACAACATGCAGTCTAGGCTTGCTGGAATACAAATTTAGATCCCCATAAGATGTGGACATATGGTGAATCTCTTAACACAACCTCATCGTATAATGAGCCACAGATAGGAAGACCTCCAAGGTTATAAAGATCCCAAAGGGAAATTGATAGCTTGCCTGTCGAAGTATGAAGACTGTTTGTTGAGGGGCACCAATATTTGCAGAAGGCACGTAAGATGTTATTACAACGATCATATGAGTAGCGTGACGCGTAAACAGCATCATAGACATGAGCCCTCAAGAGTGTCTCCTTATGTCGCACGAGCACGTCTTCCGACCATTCCAGTAGTTGGAAGTATGTCTTGCTTCACCAAAGTATGAGGAAGGCCCATTCCACGTGGTTTTACCAAGATTAGAACTCAAAAATGGAAGTGAGAACTTGGCAACACTCGGCTCCTTGATATGAAGGGAGGAATTTAGTATGAGCACTTCTTCACTCCTTGTTGCAGTAGAAAATGACGATGCAGCGATTGTTTCTTTGTTTGGCTTAATTGTCCAATTTTTAAGATGAAGCGACTCATCAAGAGGAATGTAAGGTTGTGCTAAGAAACCGATGGCTGGCTTCCAGATATACAACGACAAACTCTTGGACCGAGATCCTTCTCTTTCATCGAAGAGAGAGATGTGTGGTAACCACATCACGGTGTATCATAGTCCTTGATTTGCATGGTTGATGTGGCTGCATCACAAATAAAATTCGAATATTAAGCATAAAGTCCTTACGGTTGAAATAATTTATGAATTTTACTCTGGGACATTTAAATAAAATATTACATAGATCAATCGCAATGACAAAATAGCAGGCGGCAAAGAAGCAGCAGAAGCAATACGGCGGCGGCGGCAATGGCGACAACAAAGAAGCGAATACGGCAGCAGCGGTAGCAACAAAACGGCAGCAAGAAGAAAACGGCAGCAAAACGACAAAGCAGAATACAAAGAAGCGGCAACGGCAAAAAAAAAGACAAGCAGCGGCGGCAAAGAAGGCAGCAAAGCAGCAGCAGCAAAAGCGGCAATACGGCAGCGGCGGCGGCGGCAGCGGCGTGGCGGCGGCAATAGCAGCGGCAGCGGCAAGCAAAAGCAAGAACGGCGGCAAATGGCGGCAAAGCGGCAGCGGCGGCAGAAGGCAACAAAGAAAACAACGACAAGCAGCGGCGACGGCAAGCGGCGGCAGCGGTGGCAGAGAGCAGCAAAAAACAAGTTTTTGCAGTGACAAAAGTCAATTTGGAGAGCTAATTTGGTCAACCACCAGCTATTTGGGTCTGACTTATAATAACAACAAAGGCAACTCACCGTAGCAAGCGATGGCTGGCCAGAATGCACAAAGCGTTCTCCAATTCATTCAAAATGTCTCTTATACACATCTAGATGTGTATAAGAGATCTTTATTTATAGGTTTCAGTATTGTCCCAAATCGTATACAATTCGGATGAAAGAATTTCTTGTATAAGAGACTTCATATGGGATTAGAATTGTTATTGATTTCGGAATCCATACGGCATGGGGATTTTATCCGTTTGTGCACAAATCTTTGGAAGTTTAGTTTGACAAGGAATTGTCTCAAGTTTAGTTCAAAAGGGTATTGCTTTCAAAGACTTGTTTAATTTCAATCCTAATTGGGAACTGGATTGTTAAACAAATTGTCACGCCCCAAAAACGGGAGACAGCCGTAACACTCCGCCTCTAATGGCACACCGGTCCAAAGCGCAAGGCACAAACGAACAGAGCAACAAACTTAACCGCAATGTAATAGAACCATCAAACCATTTCTTAACTATAAAACCGAATATTTCATTTTACACAAAAATACGAATTACAAAATTCCTTCTTAGTACAAAAGATGCTACAACAAAAACAAAGTTCATCAATACAAAACCTATCTAACACATCTAGATGTGTAAAGAAAAGAGAAGCTTGGAAGATTATCCGCAGAGTCCTACCAGAATGTGGAATCTGGAGAAAATCTAAAATTCTTGACGCGGTTCTGTATCTAAAGATGATCTTATACACATCTAAAATGTATAAAGACAGAAAGCCTAATAGCTACTGGTGCTAAACTATTTATTCTGGATCTCTTAACACATCTGGATTGGACTTTTAAATGGCATAATAACATTTGTGAAAACCATAGTCATGAAGCAGTTTCTAAAATGTCTCATGCCATTTAAAAGTCAATAAACCATAATCATAAGTAGTTTCTAAAATGTATCATGCCATTTAAACGTCAGGCATGTCCAAAACATACTCTTAAGATCCATTTCATTTGTAAAATAGACATGTTAAAGCATACACAAATAGTAAGTGGAGTTTCATTACATTCAACATCTTTTACACATGTACTTGGATTTGTTCGCTATGCTTTAACATACTATGATTTTGAAATGACTGGATCTTTTTGACTATGTTTTGGACCTGTTCTCTTATACACATCTAGATGTGTAGTAAGAGACAGGTGTAACCTCTTAGTCTTGCAGTACCATGGCGTCCCAAATATCCTAACCTACCGTTCTGTCTCTTATAAACATTTCCAAACACATCCAAAATTATATACCTAGGTCACCTATGAGCCAAAACAGTTATAAAATGCTTTCATATCAAAAGAGTTTGCAAACATATCAATTGATTAACATAAAATAGCTTGGTCCCGATTTCATATGTAATAGTGTCCAAAACTTGGTAAAAGTGCAGTTCCAAACATCATACACATTTTAAAATCCATCCAAACATATTTCGAAAGTCGTTAAACAAAATACAAGTGGAAGAGGGTCTATGTTACCCACCTATCAAAGCAAAAACTGCACAGGTTCAACTTAACTCAAAACAACATATGTCAACCAACCAACAAAATCCATTTCCAAGATATTCAAGGGACCTTGGTTACAACCCAACTCAAAACAACATATTCAACCAACCAACAAAATCTATAAACGGAAAGATTCACCGGAGCAATAGCCGGGACTATATCAATAGCATTCCACAACAATCCATACCCCATAACCACTACAATTAACTCTATTACAACATTAGAGCAACAACCTATGGGTGGAATTCCTCTTTACTACCAAACTGAAATTTTTACCGATTAGCCACACGCATGATTCAAACATGCTTCCTATCCAACCCACTACCAAGGAAACACTTAAAATCATCAAAAGATCATTAAAGATCCTTCAAACATAACCAATTATCCAAATTATCCTAGTTGCGCCAAACTTCCGCTTACTTACAAAATGAAGGGAAATCAATTCCACTTGGTTTCAAGTCTCAATTCCTATCCAAACTAACCTTAAAACACTCTTAAAACATCGAATTATGTGCATAGACATAAGCATTCATAGCATAACACTCTAGGCCACATATGGAAGACAAAACCCTAACTCATAATCTTAAAATTTGTAATCTAACCATGGAAAGTTGTTAAAAATCAACCCCAATCACTTCCCAACCTCCAAAACACTAAAAACAACCCATAACATACATAAATCATAACTTACAAGGCTGCAAAGAGGGTTTATTTTCAGCCATAAAGAATCCTACAAAACTTGAAATTAAAGCTTAGATCATAAAGCCCATAAGCCATAAATGCTAAAATACATAAAATCTTACCTTCCAAGTGATTTCTACTTGAAATCCAAGAAAATTTTTGGGGGAAAATGGAGGAAGAGGAGTCGGCTGCTGCTAGGAAGAAATGAAGAAGAAACAACAAGAAGAAGACTTAAAAGGATTCCAAGGTTGACCCAAATAGTTCCCCAATTGACCAAATAGTCTCCAAGTTGACTAATTAACCCAAAAACTAATTTTTGCTACTAAAAAAACGAATAAGTTGAAGTACTTTATGACTAAAAATAATATGAAAAACATTTTAAACCAGTTAAAATCAAAGAACAAGGCTATTAAAATACTGGGTTTCACACAAATTACCTCGAAGTTGGTAATAAATGGGCTTCGGAATTCGTAAAAAAAAAATAAAATAAAATAAAAATAAAAATAAAAATACACTCTACACCTTGGGAGCTGTCTCTTATACACATCTAGATGTGTATAAGATTTAGTAATAAAGAGATTCTTGGGATTGTCTACATCGGCTTAGATGTTTCTTATGAAATGGTGATCATGTTTTGTTGCAATTAATTAATCCTATAGATGATTGTATTTAAATGGTGTAATGTGATCATGCAGTTTGACAGGGCAAAAGTAATTGTGCATGGAGGTTCGAATTGCCTCAGGTCCTTGGGTTCATTATTGAAAGACCAAGACAGTAAAATACTAAAGATTGTGAGAATTCTAGCTGTAGAATTCACATGAGCAGCATATTTTTGCTCCCGGCTTCATTCAACATTAAAGTTTGAGATATTTTGATGAAAGCCCAAAGAAGATATCGAGACTTGTCCACTCAGTCAAATTCGAAAATTCGGCATTCGCAAACAAGTTTCGAGGGGGCATTTGTAGACAATGAAATTTTATTTCAAGTAAAATTATCATTTGTCTATAAATTAATTGGCATATTTATGGTCCAATTAAATAATGCCATATGTCATATATTATATTTTGGAATATTGGTTAATTTAAAACCAATTATATTGCTCCACATGTCAAGATGAGGTGATTCGACCAATCAAATGAATTTGTGTCGCTCTTCCAATTAAATTGTGCCATGTCACATGTCTACAAGACTTGGCCAATAAGGATGTATATGTACTCTAGTATTCATCTCTTTATTAATAAATTAAAATAAATTTATTAATATCAGAGTAGTACAGTCCTTATGTATTAATATCTCTTATGTGTGTAAAGAGATAAGAATTTGTTTCTTGGTATGCAAGTAAGAGGTTACACATGTACTACAAGTCTTCTACCTTGCTCCCTTCCATGCATGTATAAATAAGGGTCAGATGAGAGAGAGACATGTCAAAGATCTAGATGTCTTTAGACACAGACACACATATTTCTGAAGTCTGCAAGCTGTGGAAGCTCTGAGTCTTCAAATTTTCTCTTCAAGTCTTCCATATATCAAGATTTGAAGATTTTCATCAAGCGTTCTTCAGGTCTCCCATATCAAGATGTGAAGAATTCAATATTTGATTCGAGAATAAGCTGTGAAGCCCTCGGATTGCATCTGAAGTAAAGAATCGAAGGAATTTTCTCCCCATATTGAGAATATCCTAGAGATTGTAATCTTTTATTTCATATATTCATATTTTTACCGATGTTCTTCGATATATTTCTTGTTTGTTCAATTTTTACAGACTCGAAATATTTTGTTGCGCACACCTCTATTTCCAACCTACGGTACTCATATGTTCCCCAATTCATAGATAAATCAAATGCTTCTACCTAATTATGTCATGCTTTTGATTTGATTCAAAGATTTCCTTAGCCCCATCACTCCCAAAACTCAACTCATCACTAAGTTCAAGAACCTCCCTTAGCCCTTTATCTGCTTTTTTTTTTTTTTTTTAAGTAGAAGCTTCACCTCTTTTCCTAGCTCTTCTTCTAGAACCATTCAACACAAAAGAATTTCTAAAATCACCTCCAAACAACCCTTCACAAATAAATAAATTCAATTGTTCAACAATTGAAAATTAATTCAATCAATTCACAAACGAATTCACAAACCCAATTTAAAACCACGTGAATAAAATCAATTCAACACAATTGAAGGGAAATGCTAACAATAAAGCTTAAAATTAATCTTCAAATACCCCAAAAGTGATTACACATCTAGAACAAGAAGCCTTACACTCCTGAGCACAACTTGAAGAATTTATAGTTTAAATTCCGTTGAACCACCCTTGAAGACCTTGAATTTCTCCTTGAAATCTTCAGAAAACCTTTATTCTTGCCAATTTGATCGCTGGAATTGAAGATTAGAGGGTTTGTTGGGTTGATTTATGGTGGATTCTAGAAGTTTTTTGGAAGGGAAAGGTTGTTTGAGAGAGAAAGAAGAAGAAGGAAGATGAGGCTAGGGTTTGTTGGGTTGATTTTATGTGAGAAAAGGCTAAAAATTTGGCTTCATAGGTTCTACCTGACCATCGATACCACGATACCAATTTTGTATTGGAAACCGATACAGAATTATGGGGTTTAATGTTTTTTGGGCCGGGAGTTGATATCGCGGTATGAAAAATCCATATTGCGGTATTGAGTTAGGTTGAAAAATACCCCTTCTGGAGATTTACATCGATACCATAGTATCATCTAAAATTTTTTACTCGATATCGTCGTATGGTAAAGAAGAGTGAGCTTTATTGGACCCCTTTTCCATACTTAGCCAAAATTTTCCAATTCTCTTCAACTTTACCGCATACTTCTTGAACACCTACAAATATGACAAACACAAGTATTAGTGAACATTTTTGCTCATCTCCTTAACAAAGCTTATTTGAAACATAATCAAATAACTTAAACCTAATATTAAACCTAAATTAACATACTTAAACTTAAAAAGAGACAAAAACATTAAAAAGAGCTTCCCAAGAGTGCTTTTTATGGTCATTAGATTGACTATGGTCATGGAGTGATCAAGTGGTGGTGAAGTGAATGGTTTCCTATTCATCTTCAATCTTTTCTCTATAGCAAAGTTAGAGGTGATGTGCATTGACTATGGAATTTACTTTTTACCCTTTAATTCCATCGCACCGTAAGGATAAACCTTAGCCATTCAATTGGCCCACTCTATCAAGACTTGAGCTTTCTTGGAAATAGTTTAAGTGAAGAATTATCGAGCAGCACCCAATCTTCCAGGATTAAACTCCTTCATTTAAATGTGCTAGTCATGCCATGCTTTGTCCTTTCCATGTAGAGCCTAGAATTTTCATAAGCTTCCCTTCGGAATTCATCAATTTCATTGATATTCAAGTGCCTCTTTTCATAAGCATGTTCCAATTGAAGTTGAGACTCTTGATTGCCCAATACGCCTTGTTCTCTAACTCAACCAAAAGGTGAGAAGGTTTTCCATATGCCATCCAATAAGCAAGCATCCCTATAGGTGTCTTGTAGGCTATCATATAACCCCATTGAGCATCATCCACCTTCTTTGACCAATCTTTTCTTGATAAATTCATGGGCATAAAATTCTTTTCAATTCCCGATTCGAGATCTCTACTTGAACGGACGTTTGAGGATATTATGCAAGGGAAATCTTGAGCCCCACACCATATTTTGACAAGGCACACTCAAAGAGTAAATTCTTGAAATGAGTTCCTCCCTTACTTATTGTGGCCTTTTGTACCGCAAGTCTAGAACCAAAATGTTCTTTCTCAATAAGTTTACAACAACTCAAGCATCACTGGTGGTAATGCAATGACTTCAACCCAATTAGAAATGTAATCTACTACTATCAATATATACTAGTTGTAATACCCGGGTGATGCCTTTATACACCTAGTTAAAAATTAATAAAACACCTAAATCCTACTACTAACTAGATGGCATCCCGCAAGTATATGGTTGTCAACTAGTAGTAAGGGGAAGTAGAGATCGCTCCCACAAGGATTGTTGGAAAGTAATTACCAAGATTTATGGGTGGTTGTGTAGTTAAGAAAAATCAAACGATGGATGATAGAACTATTCTAATAAAAACCATAATCTTAATTCTAACCTAAATTAACCAAATTAAGACTAAGATTAAAAGCAAGCAAATCACCCAACTAAAAGGACTACAAATGAGAAACCTTGAATATTAAAAGCAATCATTTCTAAACTATAAATTGGAAAGAGTTAAACTAGAAATCTAAATATTTTTAAAATAAAGATTTTTGATAGAAATTAAGAAAGCCCACTAAGAATCAACTAGGAATTAATGCAAGAAATTGAAAATTCTAACTAGAAATGCAAGAAATTATCAAGAACCCTAATTTACCTAAGAAACCCTAAATTGCAAGTAAAGAAATTCTTACTAAATTAGACAAGAAAATGAGTAAAAATTATATCTACGCGAAGCTTGCGATTAACCCACTACGATTATCTAATCAAAATTTGAACTTGACAAGAAATTAAAAGAAGATCTAAGAGAAAATTAAAGAGAAATTTCTATTGAAGAAGTAAACTTGGAATTCAAACTATCCTAAACTATCTAAAACTAACTAAACTATCTACTCCTTTCTTACTAATTTTAAGTAGCTTAAATTGTCTAATATTACACTAGGCAAAAAAATCAGGAGTTATTGGCTGAAAGTTTACAAAATTGCCTTTGCAGCTAAACTCTCAGCGAGTCGAGATAGCGGTCTAGAACATTTGAGACCGCGATCTCGACAAGATCGCTGATACAGTAAGACAATTTCCCGAGTCGAGATCGCGGTCTGGAACAGTCGAGACCGCGATCTCGACTCTCCTCCCAACATTCTTCATTTCATCCATTTTTGCAATCTGGTCCCTTGAGCTTTGTTTCTTCCAGCTTCTAACCTTTAATTTTTAACCTGCATAATATTAACACCATTAAGCGCTTAATTAAACTAAAAATTTAACAAAACTTATAATAATTAATTCAAGAACGAAAATACAAATACATATGAAAGAAATTAACTAAAATCCTCAATTATTTATCCAACTTCGGAATTTAAACTATCAAAATGCTATAATTTAGAGGAAAATAACTCCAGTTTACTAGAGTTATCACACCCCCAAACTTAGCATTTTTCTAGTCCCGAGCGAAACAAAGATTAACATTAAACGAACCTACTAACATTCAAACATATAAACACCTCCAAAGTTGACGTGACACTTGATGAATCATGGATGTACTTAGAACAATTAAGCAATCTCTCAATGAAATGTTCAACACTATGTGATATGTGAAGTATATGAGTAAATCAATCCAAAATTGAAATTTTGTTTTACATAGAAGCACACATTCATTCACTGCACAAGATTTCACATGACCATGCATTATCATTCTCGAAAAGAGTTACCAAAAGTTTTAGTTCTTTTCATTTGAAACATCATTACTTCTCAAATCACAAATATTATGAAACTCTCTCGAATAGGCATCATGAAAATAGAAGTTCAATTGGGAATCAACTTAAATCTCTTATACACATCTAGATGTAAACCTCTAGACAGCCAATAAGTCCTGTAGGAGATTAATGATTTGTATTAGAAACATTTACTCCTTAACTTATTGGTATATTAAAACGCAATTCCTAATGGTTTAATTCGGAGAAACAACATAGGTACATGTCGGAATCTGTATTCACTCCTTTCTACTATATATGAATTAAACCATTAGAAACAACATGGGTACATGTCGGAATCCTGTACTTGCCTTATTCCGTAATTATATATATATATATATATATATTTTCGGCCCTAAGCCAAGGAAAGGAGTGAAATGTACCAAAAATTAATCTCGAATATCAATTATTCACAAGTTAGAAGAACATTCCCTATGCAAACACACGAAATGTCCCAAAATTCCTTCTACATCATTTAACTCATTTCTTTCCAAAAGATAGTTCATCAACCACATAATATAAGTGATTTGATAAGAAACAATATTTCAAATAAATTTTCCTAAAATTTTAGCACTTCTTTTTGAAAAATAGTAATGCTAAGTTTATGAATTCTTTATGTTTGAAATGAACTACTATCACATGTCTTTGTTGAAATGAGATCAATCATATACTTCATCATCTTCTCTTATACACATCAAACTTTATCATCATTGAGTACCTAATTGATCAATTTTCCATCCATTAATCATCAAGTGGCAATAGAATGTATAAAATGACCATTTCCAACACAAAAGATAAACACCCCCAAACTTGTCTCTTTTTTTCTAATTGATGAATAAATCATCCTTCCACTAACCCAAAATTAAACATCAAGACATAACCACAAATAACAAAAACTACTTAAATTATGTCCTACTTTTAAGCCTAGAATTACAATTGAGTAAAAATGTCAAGAGCAACTGTGCCATGCATCTCACCATTCAAGCTTCAAAAAAATTCAGCATTCAATTCAACTCATCAACTAGTGCAAAGATGGCATCAGCTTAGGGCCCTTAGCCACTCTACTTTATTAAGCAATAATTAAACTTCACCAAGTGCCAACATGAGAATTCAAAAGAAATTCCATCCATAAAGCATCAAAATGTATCAACTTGGCATCAGCTTAAGGCCATTGGCCAACTAAAGAAAAACTAAAATACTTTAATTCCAGAGACTGCAAGTAAAACAAAAGTAATCTAAAGTAATCAAAAGCTATGGTGTTCAATAAAAACAGAGAAAATTATCATCATCCATCAAATCAATCCAATGATCAGGTTTGGTCTTCATTCATGTAGATCATTCCCTTCTTCTTCATTTACTGGAGCATTAAATACCAAACCTGGGGGTATCAGAATCATTGAAGTTCTCTGAGGTGGTGGTGGCTATGGCTGTGGCTGGGTAGGGTGCTCCTCCTGGTGGTGCTTTTCATATTCTTTCACTATCCTATAGACATATTCCCGATTGATTCTTTCTCTAGGATGTGTCAATGATTCCAAATGACCAATCGGGCAACCCACTATGGTGCAAAGATGGTGAATTAGACTAGGGGCATAAAATATGGGTCGTCTCGACCTACCACTCTCTAAAAACCCTTGTCTAATAAAGTGACCAACATTCACCGGGACCCCAGTCATGATGGCAGAGACTAAGAGTACTTTGTCCTTTTGGATAAAGCTCACAACATTGGACCCCCAAATGCGGCTACTGATAAAATAAAACCATAACTTAGCCACTAATGAGAGTCCTTGACGAGCAAATTTTAATTCAGTGGTAGGCGAAGTACTCTTAATCCACTCTACCCTTCTATCACAAATGGTATCTTTGATAGCATTCATATCCTTATTTTTATTGTTCAAAAATGCCAAATATTGATTAGAACGTAAGGGGGGTATGTTGAAATACGCATTAATCACATCAGACACTAAAATCTACCAAAACCCCCCCGTATGCGTACCTTGCCGTCTTCTTACTCACATAAATTACAATGAAACTCTTTGACTACAGGAATTGGGTAGCCCCGGGGTCAACCTGAGTGCTAAAACTCTCCCAATGCCTTGACCTAATTTTTTCTTCTATCGCTCTCCTAGCATCTTCATATAATCCCCAATGCATGGATAGGTCAAAATTCCTTTCTGTAATCACCTCATGCTTCTCCTTATTCTTGAATAATTGCTGAACCCTATCACTCGAGAATTGAGGTTCAATTTGTATCACCACTCTCAACTGGTTGTTCCGAACCCCTTTCTCTGCTCATACCCTCTTCGAATTTCCTTTTTGTAGAACTAGTCCCTCTCCCTCTCATTCTAACTCTTCTCTCAGCACTGCCATATACGCCTCTCGTCATTTTCTTTATGCAAATGGAATTCACCACCAATTTCAAAAATCCAACCTTCAATCAAGAATCAACACCACAAAATCACAATCACAAATTCCTGAAAATTTTCTGAATATTTCAATTCAACTCAAATCACAAATCAAACCAATAATTCCAACAATTGGACAATTTAATATCACAATTCTTCTAAAACAAATTAGCACCAATTAATTTTCCACAATTCAATAATTAAATACCACAAATTTGCCACAATTTAAACCACAAAACTCCACAATTGCCTTCAAAAATTGCCAATTACAACTAATATTCCAAGGAAGGATATTACCCATTTTTTTTCGGATTGAAAATTTTCCAAGAATTTCTTGTTTGTCAATCCCCCTTGAAGCCAAATTTCTTCCAAAAAATCCTCAAAAAGATGCTTGCTTTGATGTTCCTAGAGAAAAACAAGATGATATTAGTGGTGGGTGTGGAGGTTTAAGTGAATTTTGGTGTAGATGAGGGAAGAATTTGAGGAGTTGGAGTTAGGGCTTTCGATGAGAGAAGAAGAATAGGGAAAGTTTGTGAAAAGAAAAGAAAAGATCGAAGCTTTTAAAAAATTTCTGGCAGTCGTATCGAGGTCTAAGAGTTTGGAGTTGAGACCGCGATCTCAATTTTGAGATCTCGATCTCAACCAAATGACGTTTCTGCCCTCCAGAAGTTTGAGTTTGAGACCGCGATCTCAAATTTTGAGATCGCGGTCTCAAGCTCAATTTCTGCAAAGTGAATTTTCATTTCATTGCTTCATTCTTGACCACTTTTCTCCATTTACATGGACAACCAACAAACAAAAATTCACAAGTTAGGATGACTATTTTCACTCATTCTTTAGCACCATTTATTCAACTCAAATACTCATACATTTAAATGGAATTATAAGAAAAATTCTAACCAAATTCAACCAATTTACTCAAAATCAAGCCCATTAAAAAAATTCACCCAAAAGAAAGCAATAACAACTAAATTAAAGACTTTGGTTGCCTCCCAAGAAGCGCACTTTTATAGTCACTAGCTTGACTATGGCAAGACCGTCATTCCAAGTAATTGAGGATGATTGATCCTCCTTTCCCTTTTGGTTTCCACGAAAAAAGTTTGATCCCTTTTTTGTTCATGATTAAAGCTTGATCTTTGGGTTTTCCGTGCACAAGTCCTTTCTTTCTAGCCTTAGTCATCGCTAGTGCCCCAATTAACATCTCCAATTGTTTCTCAAATGAAAGGGATTATTAGAGCATTGTTGCCTTACGTTCTAATTTCTTGACAACACCAGCTTGAACAACAATACTCCCTTCATCATTTCAACAGACATCCCTTATCGGGTGGTTTTTCCTTCAATTCATTTCTCGGATTTTCCTTTGTTTCCAACACTTGCTTGAGTGAATTGCCTTGGCTCACTTCATTTTGTTCTTCATTTGACCTAGCAATGATAGAATTAAAAGATTGGTTAGCACATTTCTCTTCAACAATGGGAATATTATCATTGTATTCAAACACATCAAATTCAATTGATTCATTTTCAACTCGTAAGATCAACTTCCCTTTGTGTACATCAATTAATGCATGAGCGGTCGACAAGAATGGCCTTCCTAAAGTCAATGGAATCTCACTCTCTTCACCCGTATCTAGCACAAGGAAAACAACGGCACCTGAAATACCAACTTTTCAACTTGTACAAGCACATCTTCCAACAAGCCATATGGTTTCCTCTCGAATAAATCCGCTAATTGAAGTGTGATATTAGTTGGCTTGACATTGTTGATCCCTAACTTGTCATAGATGGCCTTCGGCATGATATTTATGCTTGCCCCCAAATCACAAAGTGATCAATACCACGTTTTTCCTCCAACATTCACCGGTATCATGAAACTACCGGGATCTTTAAGTTTAGAGGGCAAACGCCTTTGAACAATGGCACTAGATTGGGCATCAAGGCATACTTTCTCATCATCATCCCACTTTCACTTCCTTGCCAAAAGATCCTTCTTGAAATGAGCATAACTGGGTATCTTGGTAAGGGCATCAATCAAAGGAATGTTGACATTAATCTTTTTCAACATATCCAAGAAATGGGTGAATTGCTTCTCTTTTTCCTCCTTTCTTGGATCAATGAGTCTTTGAGGGTATGGCACTTTTATTGATAGATCTATCTTGTGTCAAAGGTTCCTCCACATGCTTCTTCTTGGATACCTTGATCCCATTCTTTTGTTCCTTCTTGACTCCATCATCAACCACTTCCCTTTCATTCTCAACTACCTTGGACTTTTGTTCCTTGCTTCCTTCCTCCATTTTTTTCTTCTCCTTAGATTGAACCAATTATTTTCCACTCCTTAGGGTTATGGCGTTGCATTGCACCTTGGGGTTGAATAGTATCACTCAAAAATGCCCCAATAGGTTTGTCATTATTTAACCTTGCCCATTGCCCAATTGAATCTCCAAATTTCTTGTCGAAGCCTTCAAATTCTCATAATCTCTTTTATGCTCTTTTGCTTTTCTATCCAATTCTCTTCTCAAATACTTGGCTCATCTTTTCCAACCTTCTTCACCCAAATTCTCTCTAGGAGCATATTGATCATGATACATGGTTTGGGAAGAATTTGCATAATGGAAAGGAGGTCTTTGTTGTTGGTTTTGAAAAGAAGGATTGGGGAAATTTTGATATGATTTGGGTTGGACATTTCTTTGATGTGGCGGTTGATAAGGTCTAGATGAGGAATTCGGGCTTGAGTGTGTTGGACATTTTGAGGTGGGTGATTTGGTTGGTAAGGAGGATTGGATTGGTTGTTGGTGTTACTCCATGAGAAATTTGGGTGATTCCTCCAAGAAGGATTGTAAGTGCTCCCATAAGCTCAGAATTGGTTCCTTGGAAATGAAGATTGATTAGCCACACAATTGATTTGCTCATTAGCACCATATGGCATCTCACAATTCCCATTGGCATGGTCGCCTCTACAAAAATCACATGTCATGCTTGATTGAGTTGGAGAATAAGTCAAAGCATTTACACTACTAGGTTTCCCTAGATTCTCCAATGCCTTTGCCATGTTGTTCATCACATTCATGACATTCTATGTTGAGCCAAAAGGGCGTCTTGCATGTTTAGATTCAACACTCCACTACTTGCATTGGCTTATTTAGCTTGGTGTTGAACCACCGGTGGAGCTATTGGTCCATGATGGTAGTGGTTGTATGCCATCCTATTTAATAACTCTAGAGTTTCCAAGCTAAATCTTATATGCACAGAGCCGTCGAGTGAGGCATCTACGATAAATTTTGTCTCTTCTTGTTTTTCTCTAGGCTCAAACCATTATAAAAGGTTTGGACTTGAAAACATAATGGAATGGCGAGATGCGGGCATTTTCTTAGCAACTCTTTGAATCTTTCCCAAGCTTCCCCTAGGTTTTCACCAACATCTTGTTTGAACGATGTAATCTCATTCCTTAATTTAGCAGTTCTTGCGGGAGGAAAGTACTTCACCAAGAACTCTTGAGAAAGTTGGTTCCATTACATCTGTCTCTTATACACATCTATTTTGATGACTTTGTGATTCATGAATTCATGGACCTCCGAAGAGGCATGGGCTGTAGCATTTGTGATTAGGGTGGGCTTGATTTTGAAATTGTTGGCTTGCACGGGCATCTTATGCAATGCTTGAGTTTGCCCCATCAAAATTAGGTACAACGTACTCCCTCAATGGCCTTCCATTCCCATTCATGCCATTTCCATTCCTATAGCCACCAATTCCATTATTTCCAACTACCTCTTCTTCTTCGTTTTCCATGTTCACATTCCCTTGATGAGCATTAGCATTTGCCATTGCAATTCTTTCTTGTTCTTGTTGTACCCTTCTCAATCTTCTAAGTTCTCTTAGCTCTTTCTCCCTTTCATTGTCTATGCAAATGAATGGCTCTTGAGCTCCTCTTACCATGCACTACACAACCAAGACAAATAGTCAATTGAAATTCCAAGTCAATTCCACTAGACAACCAAATCAGACATAAAAATTCACAAAATTAACAATTAAATTAAACTAAACTAAAGTGCTTAATCTACACGTTGTCGTAAAGCGCTTGATATTGCAAAAAATAGAAGACAATCCCCCGTAACGACTCGAAAAACTTGATGCCTTTACACACCTAGTTATAAATTAATAAAATACCTAAATCCTACTACTAACTATATGGCATCCCGCAAGTATACAGTTGTCAACTAGTAGTAAAGGGAAGTAGGGATCGTTCCCACAAGGATTGTTGGAAAGCAATTACGAAGATTTATGGGTGGTTGTGCAGTTAAGCAAAATCAAACGATTGATGATAGAACTATTCTAATAAAACCATAATCTTAATTCTAATGCCTAAATTATAAGTCTTAAGACTAAAAAGCTAGATGTTTTTAAGACCCAACTAAAATGACTACAAATGAGAAACCTTATATATTATCTAGCAATAATTTCTAAAGAAATCAGAAAGAGTTAAACTAGAAATCTAAATATTTTTGGATTTTTGATAGAAATTAAGAAAACCCACTAAGAATCAACAAGGAGTTAATGCAAGAAATTGAAAATTCTAATGCTAGAAATGCAAGAAATTATCAAGAACCCTAATTTACCTAAGAAACCCTAAATTGCAAGTAAAGAAATTCTTACTAAATTAGACAAGAAAATGAGTAAAAATTATATCTACGCAAAGCTTGCGATTAACCCACTACGATTATCTAATCAAAATTTAAACTTGACAAGAAATTAAAAGAAGATCTAAGAGAAAATTAAAGAGAAATTTCTATTGAAGAAGTAAGCTTGGATTTCAAGCTATCCTAAACTATCTAAAAAGTAACTAAATCTATCTACTCCTTTCTTACTAATTTTTAAGTAGCTTAATTTGTCTAATATTACACTAGGCAAAAAAATCAGGAGTTACTGGCTAAAAGTTTACAAAATTGCCCTTACAACTTAACTCTCAGCGAGTCGAGATCGCGGTTTGGAACATTTGAGACCGCGATCTCGACTCTAATGCAGTAAGACAATTTCCCGAGTCGAGATCCCGGTCTGGAACAATTGAGACCGCAATCTCGACATAGGTAAGATCTCTTCTCAGCATTCTTCGTTTCATCCATTTTTGCAATCTGGTCCCTTAAGCTTTGTTCTTCCAGCTTCTAACCTTTAATTTTTAACCCGCATAATATTAACATCATTAAGCACTTAATTAAACTAAAAATTTAGCAAAACTTATCATAATTAATTCAAGAACGAAAATACAAATGCATATGAAAGAAATTAACTATCAATTACTTATCCAAATTCAGAATTTAAACTACCAAAATGCTATAATTTAGAGGGAAATAACTCTAGTTTACTAGAGTTATCACCTGGACCCTGGGCTGGCCCAACAAATTTTGAGCAGAAACACCAGGCTCAAAACGCTTAAGCCAAGTTGTTAGTAGCCCATGACCAAAAGTGTAATAAACAATACTACATTCCCTCCCACTTTCGATGTGAGATGAGCATCACATTCACCCCTCCTATAGGCTTTGCGTCCTTGCAAAGCCCAAGTTGTGGCCAAATAACACATCACATACACTACATAGCATAACCCAATACCACTGGCCCAGTCTCATCCTGTGCAGGGACAAACAAGGTTCGCTCTGATACCAACTGTAACACCTGGGCCCTGGGCTGGCCCAACAACTTTTGAGTTGAATCAACGGAGTTAAAATGCTTAAGCCAAGTTGTTAGTAGCCCATGACCAAATGTGTCATAAATAGTACAATATTCCCTCCCACTTCCGATGTAGGATGGGCATCACACTTGTTGTATAAGCTTGGAAAAGGTCCCATGAATTCAATTCTCCAAATATCAAATACTACACAAATTAGAATATTATTGAGTGGCATCTCATCTTTCCTTGACAAATTTCCCACTTGATGCGAGTGCCTGTCTCTTATACTACATCTGCGCGAGATTAAATGTGGAACCACAAGACACAACTTCCACAGAATCTCGTGATTAGGACATAGAATAACGACTTGGATCTACCCTAAAGGGTTCGGCCAAGATGGATAAGAAGGAACAAGAAAAAACCAGAAAATAAGCAACGAAGAAACCAATTGACTATTTGTCTTGGTTGTGTAGTGCATGGTACTAGGATGTCTCTTATAACACTAGTATACGCTTGCCAAATTATACACATCTAGGATTGGCTCACAAGACGAAAAATGGCTATGCCTAAATTAACCCATAATAATTTTTGAATATAAATAAGAAAATTGGGCAACTAACAAACTCCTTAAAAGAAAGCTTATAAAAAAGTGCTGAACTGAATCCTAAATCAAATGGGATTGAATTAGCTGAATAGATGCTTGGCCAGGAGACTAGGGTTTCTAGAACCCCTCAAGAAACTCTTCGAGTCTTTGGCTTTTAGAACTTGAATCTCCTTGGATTTGGACTTCTAAAACATGGAAGGCTCTTGACTTGAGCTTTGATGAACTCTTGGCTGCCACTTGAAAATAGTAATGCTTGTTGGTCCAAATCTCCTTCACAATGCCTAGCAGTTTGTTTTAACCATCTAGGCCTGTCTCTTATACACATCTTATACACATCTAGATGTGTATAAGAGACAGAATGACCTCCTGTAAATTAGTCAATGTAGATCTTTTAAATTGATTTATGTCTCTTATACACATCTAGATGTCTATAAGAGACAGGCTTAGCTTATACACCTATAGGGGATATTGAGCACCAGATTGATTTTGGTCAAGAACAGTAAATGTTGAAAGGAGCGTGATAGTCACCTCTAAGATCAACCTTCCTGGTGAGTATCACTAATCCTTTCAACAACTTGAAAAGGTCCAGAGACAATGAGAATCCAACTTAGATTTTAAACCCTAAAATCCAAAAAGCCTTTGTGAATTATGCTAAATTTTGAGCATTTGTTACCGAGCTTTCTCATGAATGGACTTGATCAATTCAGGTCTTTTCTATCCATCAAAATCGGCTAGCTCCTTCACAGGAAAAGAAATCAAATCTAAAGCCATTAGTGGATTAAAACCATGAATGGAGAAAAACTAGTGGAAGAATGAATTTCACGATTATAAGAAAAATCCACAAATGGCAAACAATCTTCCATGTTTTTAAGCTTTTCTTTAAGACAAAATGCAACAAAGTTCCTAAAGTTCTCAAAACCACTTCAATTTGGCCATCAGTTTGAGGGTGACATGCAATATAAAATAACAATTTAGTGCCTAATTTACCAATAAGACATGCCAGAAATGACTCAAAAACTTGACATCTCTATAGCTGTCTCTATGGTTTTCTCTGAAACTCATGCAAACGAGCAATTTCTTTAAAGAATAATGATGTATAACATGCACCACATCATTAGTTTTTTTACATGGTATGAAATGGGCCATTTTAGAATATCTATCCACCACCACAAAGTCTGAATCATGACCCTTTGGACATCTTGGTAACATAGACACATCTAACCAAGAGTGACTCGAAATAGGCAAAGGTATATGAAGACCATGTGGATTAACTTTCTTAAAAGTAAGACACTTAGCACACACACATCCACGTATTTGTACATGTTATGCAAGAAAAAGTGTTCTTTAAGTTTTTAAATGTCATTTGTACCAAAATGATCCATTTGATCTCCATCTTCATACTTCCCAAACAAGTGATGTACGTAATCTAACGATTGGGAATATAACAATTTATGTGTATAAGATAACCTTATGTTGATAAAATTTATCAAAACTAGCCGATTTACATGCCTCAAACATATTCGAGAAATCAAGATCTTTAGCATACAAATCTTTGAGATATATTCAAAACCAAGAAATTTAGTGTATAAAGTAGAAATCAAAGCATATCGACGAGACAAAGTATCAACAACTACATTATCTTTTCCTTTCTTATACTGTACAACATAAGAAAACATCTCAATAAACTGTAACCAACATGCATGATGCCAGTTTAATATACCTTGGCCCTTCAAAAATTGCAACAACTTATGGTCCATCTAAACTACAAGTTCTTTAGATCACAAGTAGTATTGCCAATTTTGCAAGGCCCGGACCAATGCGTAGAGCTCGTTGTCATATGTTGAGTACTTCAATGTATCTCTACTCAGTTTCTCACTGAAGTATGCAATCAAATGTTTATCATGCATCAAGACTTCACCTATAATAGTACCAGAAGCATCACATTCTACTGCAAAAATTTTAGACAAATCTAATAAAAGTTAAACATGAGAGTAGACAACTTAACCTTTAGCGTCTGAAAGCACGCTTTTGTTCTTAACCCCACTAAATACCAACCTCTTTAGTCTTGATTATTTTAGTTTGAGGAGCAGCTATAATGCTGAAGTATTTCAAAAACTTATGATAAGAACTTGTTAAACCATGAAAACTCTGCACGTCAGACACTTTAGTAGGAGTCAGCTTTAACCTTTTCTCTATCTACTTCAATTCCTTTAGAGCTAACAATAAAACAAAGAAAAGCAACTTCATTCTTGCGAAATGAGCACTTTTCCAAATTAGCATAAAGTTGTTCTTTTCTTATAGTTTCAAGTACTAGACGTACATGCACAAATTGTTCATCTAGAGATTTGCTGCAAATCAAAATATCATCAAAATAAATGACAACAAATTTCCCAATGAAGGCACGTAAAATATGGTTCATTAATCTCATGAAAATAATTTGTGTATTTGTTAAACCAAAGGTCATGCATACTGGCCACTCCAAAAGTCCATATTTGGTTTTAAACACAATTTTCTATTCATCCACTTCTTTTGTGCGAATTTGGTGATATCCACTTTTTAAATCAATTCCGGCTTAGTGAAAAGTTTGGAACAAATAACTCGTCTAGCATATCATCAAGTTGAGGAACAGGGTGGTGATACTTTATCGTAATGCAATTTACAGTACGATAGTCTATGGAAATATGCCATGACCTATCCTACTTTGGCACCAAAGTCACTAGCATAGCACACGAACTCATACTCCCTTGCACATGCCCTTGAGACATTAACTTTTCAACTTGCTTCTGAATTTCCTTAGTCTTCTTCAGTACTAAGATATAGGTAGGTTTGTTAGGATGATCGCGCCTGAACCAAAATCAATCTGGTGCTCAATATCCCCTATAGGTGGCAAGCTAAGGGAATCTCTTTAGAAAATATATCCTCCAATTCTTGTAAAAGAGATTTAAAAGATCTCGGAAAGGTCGGATGGAGGTCAGACTGCACAAAATAATTTTCTTTAAATATTTAATATAGGAAAATTCGAACTCATGGTTGCTTGGACCTCTTTGAACCCTACAAACATATTAGGTTTATTTTTCAGCAAGATTCCTTACACTTAGAATTTTCAGATTTATCCAATTCACCTTTAGGGTTTTTGGATTTTAGGGTTTCATTAGGGTTTTCCATTTGCTTACCTGTATTCAATTCAACTCTTTTCTAATAATATTCAACAAATGAGTTTTTAATTCCTTACTTGATGAGAAGGCAGTGGTTTAAGTACAATTTTTTGGCTATCTTTAAGCAATGTGTACTTATTCAAATAGCCATCCAGGTTATTATGTTTATCAAATTGCCATGGTCCACCTAACAATATGTGACTTGCTTGCATTGGAAAAACATCAAACAAATTTTGACCTTATATTTTCCAATAGCTAATGAAACTAAAGCTTGTTTAGTTACTTTGACTTCACCACATTCATTTAGTAATTGTAATTTATACGGACGTGGATGTTTTTGACAAGGCAAGCTCAATTTGTCGACCATTAACTTACTAACAATATTAACTTAACTACCACCATCTATTTGGGACAATCATTCACTTAGTGAGCTCCTGCACCCAAAAAACAATAACACTTATACCACTAGTATGTTTGAAGTGTTAGAAGATGAACCATTAACTAAAGAATCCGTGGGATGTTTAACAAGACTATGTTTGGATCCATTAGTTTCAAGATTAATTGTTCTATTTTTAGATGGATTAGGACAAGAAGGATTATTAGACCAATTTTTACGCCAATTAGAATTAGACTCAACCCTAAATTTATAAGAGACATTTTTAAATTGTCTTTCCACTTTAGTTGATTTTTCGACCATGTCTTGCAATTCAATGTAATAATCCAACTCTACAGTGTTGGTAATTTCTCTATTAAGTCCACACAAGAATCGAGCGATAGTGGCTTTGAAGCTCTCTACGATATTTTTCTACAGATTTATTACATTGCCTTAAAGTTTCCAATGTTTGATGAAAATCACAATTATATGTAGAAGGTACAAATCTTTTACTTATTGCAGCTTTTAAGGATGTCTAGTCATTAATTGGTGGCTCTCCATACCTTATTAATAGTACTAGTTTTAAATTGATCCCACCACTCTAAAGCATAATCACTAAATACAGCTATGATTAATTGTGCTTTCTTTCTTTCAGAGTAGTTATGATAGTCGAAGATAACCTCTACCTTATTTTCCCATTCAAGATAGACATTAGGATCAGGATTACCTTAAAACATAGGGATAGTCATTTTAAAGCAATAAGAACTCAAAAAAACAAGGAATTTCAAGAATTAGGGTTATAAAAATAAACAAGGACCTCACGGAACTCCCTCTCTTTTACACTCAAATTTGAAGATGCAACACAATTTTACTTGTGTTTCAATCAAATTCAATGCTTTTACCCTCTAATGAGCTCACCAGACTTGCCTTTTTTCTCTCATATAAATTCTCCTTCAAAGTCTTTCACAGATTTGACAAGTACACAGCAAGGACACAAATAATTACTAATACACTACAACAAAATTAGTAATTATAGTCTAAGGAAGCATGGTAGATCGATTTATCAAAGATGAACATTAAGCACTTTAAGATAGCTAAAATAAGATAGTCAAACAAAAATTAGAGTCTTGGGTTTATGAAAAGTACCTAAGTAGGTCGAGGGGTATTTTCCAAATTTCACACTTTTTTTTTTAAAAACCATACACTGCTATATGAATTTAACACGCTTAAGTAAAGATAAGAACACAAAAATTGAAGGTCACCCTGTTCCTCAGATGTGCATGTACATCATAACCTCCCTATTAAAGTTTTGAGCATTGTTCATGTGTGGTGGTGGGTTAAGATGTTGGTATGAGGAACTTGGTTGATTTTTGTAGTAAAAGAAATTGGGTTGAGAGTATTGGAAGTTTGGTTGAGGATTTTCTTGGTGTGAAGATAGGTATGCTCATGAGATGAGGCTTGACTGGAAAATTTTTGTGGAGGGAATTTGAATGAGTTGGTTGGTTACTCCATGAGAAGTTTGGATGTGGTTTCTCCAAGTGGAATTGTATGTGTTTCCATATATATTAGATTGAGTTCTTGAGGTTGGGGTTTGGTTGTTAGTGTATGGATATAATTCAATTGTTCACTTATTCTTACCGATGCTTCATATTGACCATTCAAATGGTTATCGGAGCAAAAGTCACAAACTAAAGGCCTTCGTGTGAAGATGATACGGCATTTGGGTGTTTCCTCTTCCAAAGTTCTCAAAAGCTCTTGTCAAATTGGCCATCATATTAACCATCATCCTATCTTATGCCAACAAATCATCATTTTGATTCAAATTGAGTATAGCTCCTTGGGCTTGAGGTTGTTGTGCTTGAACTTGTAGTACATTTTGTTGAGCATTGGTCAATGCTCAACAAAATCATTCTACCTGTCTTGAAGCCATCATGTTTAGACATTGTTTTGACCCTCCTCCAATGTCTAGAATGATAAGGAATATCCCGCAAAGCATCAATAATAATTTTAGTTTCTAGGTAAAGCCTATTTGTAAAACGTTGACACTTGAATCCACAACGAAATCGCATGATGAGGACACTTCCTAACGAGTTCCTTGAACCATTCCCATGATTCACGCAATCCTTCACCCGCATTTTGTTTAAATTAAGTAATCTCATTCCTCAATCTAGTGGTTTGTGTGTGAAATGCTTAGCCAAGAACTCTTGAGTAAGACCATTCCAAGTTGTAAAAGTGCATTATTCATGGGATTAAAGCCAACACTTTGCCTAATCTCTCAAAGAAATGGGAATACTAACACAATAGGTGCACACTATTAAATTTGAAGATATCAAGAAGGTCCTCAAAATTTATAAGATGAGTGTATGGGTTCTCATTGGCCCTTCCCCAAACCATCGCATGTGATTGAAGCACTTATACACATCTTTATCTCAAAGTTATTTGCTTCGACCGGCATCCTAGCAATACTATGGTTTGTATCTTTAAAGTTAGTCATGGCATATTCCCTAAGAGGTCTTCCATTAGCATGCAATCCATGGCCATTGTTGCCCACTTTTGCATTACCATTAGCCCTTACTCCATTTCTAAGACCACCTAATTCATTGTTACCTTAATACACCTTCACTTTCATCATTCCTTGGATCTTCATTAAACGCTCTTGCATTGCTTTTAAGATTTGCCATCTCAGTTCTTTCTTGCACTTGTTGAATTCTCTTCTCCTTTCTAATTGGTCTTAGACTTTGTTCAAGTTCCCAATCAATACTAATGAATGTTTCTTCTTCCACAACCATATATTATAAGAGAAAAGCAAAAGTAAGTAAATTCGAGTAACAACTCTTCCAAAAGCAACAATTAAACATAAATAAGAAAACACAAATTAATACGAACTTAAATTAACTACTAAACTAAAAAGAATGGTTATATCTTAGCATGACCGATTTGTATAATCTTTAGCTGTATCTGTCTCTTATACACATCTTGGCAATGGTGCCAAAAATATGTTGCTAGTTTGTTTGCTTTTTGCAATGCAATCGAATTAATCCAACAAGTAATAAAATAAACTCAAACGATCACCAAATCTCACCTGCACTCTTACAAGCATACGAGATAGGATTGTAGATAGTGAAGAGCAAGTAGTATCGTTGTCACTAGGATTGCGATGGAAAGTATAAGGTTTAATGGATCGCTGTGCTAGTTAGACAAAATCCACAAGTAGTTGCCACTAACTACAAGTTTTACTAAGAAAAAAAATTAAGAGTAAATTAAATAATTCAAACTAAGAAAGCAAGTTAACGGTTACTCTAAGGAAACAAATAAGGAATAACAATAATCACTATAGTAAAAAGCACACTTGAACTCATATTAAAGGAAGAAAATTAATCGAATAAAGCTTGTAAATATTGATCTGGGAAAGCAAGTAAAATTAACACTAATTAACTACTTTTTAAGAAAGCTTGAATAAAATATGAAGATGATTTAAGTAAGTTTAACAAGGAAAGCATTAATTGAACTACAAGTTCACTAAATTAAGAAATTCTAGTAAATGGCTAGAAATCTAAAATTCAAACTAAGAACAAATTGTTTAAAAAGTGAGTTTAAAGAAAGCCCACTAAATTCTAAAGGAATTAAAGCAAGAAATCAAAGATAAAATAACTAAATTACCAGAAGTAGCAAGAACATAAAGAACTTTTTTAGAAAATCAAAGTTATTATCCTTCTTGTAATTGCTAGAAATCGAAATGGAAAGAAAATAAAAATTATATCTGCTGATAGCTAATTAAAATCCACTAAGATTAAGTAATAAAGAGTTAAACTTGCAAGAAAATAAAGATTATATCAAAAGATGAATTAAAACAGAACTTTTAATTAAATTGAAATTTTAATGTTAAGAAACCTTAAAACAACACTACACTAAACTAAAAATCTAAAAACTAACTGCACTACTACTATGTGTCCTTATGTATAGTACAAGTTTTGTATAAATAGGAGGCTTGAGTCAAAAGATTACAAGTGGTAAAATTTTATAAAATAAAAAATGTGTATGCATACCACGGTATCATTTTTAGTATAGAAATTGATACCGCGGTATTGAGTTCGAAATGGCCTTTGAAATATTTATTCATACCGCGGAATCATTCCTCCTATACAAAATATGATATCGTGGTATGGAGCCTTGTTCAACACCTTTGAATTTCTCAATTTTCTCCTCTTGCTCCTTAAATCGTCCAATCTTCAAGCTCAATACCTATTTATCTAAACCTACAAAATACCCCGGAACTGAATAAGTAATAATTTACACTAAAATTAACCCTAATACCATAATATATACAAAAGATGCAAATGGAAATACTAAATGTAATAAAAGTAAACAAAAACACACAAATCAAATCTAAAATCCCAAAAATACTAACAAATATTAGAATAAACAAGTAAAATAACTCTAGTTTGCTATAGTTATCAACTCTTCTAATAAAATCATCCCTACCAGGATGTCTACATAATATATCAAAAATCATAATTTCAATTAACCTGAGATGGGACTCCTTGAATCGGCAAAAAAATTTCTTTTAATTATTATGTATTCAAAGATGTTAATCAAGTAATTGATTTTTTTTTGCAAATGAGGCCATTAGAATTTCTGAACATCTTATGTCTAGAGTATTTCCAAGATACAATTCCTTCATCTATAAAAGGATTGTTAAGCTTGGATACTAAGAGCTTTTATAAGATATTCGATATGTAAAGTTTAATGTATGATTCAATAAAATCCTAACCCCTTATACACATCTAGATTTAAAAAGTTGTGACTCCATGAAACATTGACATCTAAAGCAAACAACAACAAATCAGGAGATGAATAAACTTAAAAAATGGTACGAGCATCATTTTAATCAAGACAATTAAATACATTCTCTACTTTTTGGCCTAATTAAGGTCAGTTTTATAGTTCTATTCCCCTTTTTGGTTTCCTAATTTGTTCTTTTTCTTTTCTTTTTTGTGTTTCTATGTCATCGATGCAATATATTATACAATTAATTCTTCCATACATCTTATTCAATAGCAAATAGTAACATGATCTAGGATATTTTTCCTTGTCTTCCTAACTTAGAATATGATCAAATAGGGAAAAAATGATAATGTAGTAACTTCGTATTATCTTACCTATATAGTGATTTGACATTTATATGCATATAACAAAACTCTTAAATTGATTTACATATAAATGAAATCATCATGAAAATATTTAGATGGTGACATTTTGATCTTAAAGCCAAATGTGGACATGGATACGACATATTCTACTACTATAGTATTACTATCTCGATATATTTTAAAAACTAAATATTCTATCTAAGATATATATACAATTTAAAATCATCCGTAGATATGTAAAACTATTTGAAGTATTTTCAACTTGGAATATGAAGATTCTGAATTTCTAATTTACCAACCAGATGCTAAAAGCATCATGCTTTGGTGAAAATGTCAACAATAAGATGTTTAAAAGAGACATGTTGAGTAAAAATATTACCATTAAGAACATGATGTTGAATAAAGTAATAATCCACATCAACATTACCTTAAGTACCCTATTTTCAAGTCTAAGCAAATCAAATTCATAATATTGTTGTTATGTGAACTGTTCATTACATTTTATCTAATACCCATGACTCACAATTCAGTTCATGGGCTGATCATCGGGGATAGGGGGTAGTTGCCCTCTAAAATTTCAAAATTATTTTTTCTTCCTTTAAAATTTGTGAAATTATTGTTACACTAATGTAAAAGTTAGACTTTACTCCTCTAAAAATTTTGGAGAATATACAAAATTATTCCCTATGTATGTATTTATAGTTTCATTCCCCATAAGTTTCAAAAATATATTATTTTTCCTGATATGATCTAAAATTTCAATAACAAGCTTAAAAATTGGACTTTACCCCCTAAAATTTTACAAAAATCATAAAACTTTCTCCCTAAGAGAATTTATATATAGTTTTTTCCTCCCTAATTTTAACTCCTCAATATAATACATGTATACCATTTCAGCTAAATTAAACCTTATACTTGGTTATACGAACATAATATCTCAGATCTTAAGTGACAAATAGTATTGTTAAATCTAGAAAGAAAAAAAAAGTCTCATGCATATGTTCTATAAATAACAAATTTAAACATTATGTTACTTTAGCTTTGTATAAGATTATTCATTTTCAATCTTAAAGGTATTTAGTTGGATGGTATTTAAGCTGAAATGGTATACATGTATTATAATGAAAGGGTTAGGACAATTTTCTTCCCCTTTTCTTTCTCTCACTCACTCTCTATCAGTTTACGTACCTCTACTTCTTTCTCATATTTGGCAAAGCATTATGCATTCTAGTTTACATGCTTAGTAATGAAAAAAGGTTGTGTGTTTCTTTCACACGCAATAGATAGGTAAGGTTGCATACTAAACAAAATATCTATTTTATGACATTTGGAGCATGAGGCTATGGAACAATTCATGTGTATATGGAACAACATACTATAAGTGCCGAGGTAAATGGATCTTATCACATGTAACTACTGCATTTGGAAAAACATTTATATCCTTAGAAAATAATCATGTTCTCTGTCGTCTCATGACTCGAGGATTCAACCAAGGGAGCAAAGAGTAAGGTCATAAGACTCTAATTGGTGATTAGTGCGTATACACATTTTATACCTATCTTGCGTGTATAATTCATGCAACATAACTGGTAAACCATACTTGAAGACTTGTAGATACGTATATTGTAAACTAGTTTTCACCTAAATATAGTCAAGAGGAACAAATGGTTCATGCTTTCGTTAAATGGGATATTTTACATATACCATTATTGTGCTACTTTTTCAAGGTAATTGGGCTTGTAGCTTGATGTGTTTCACATTTAGTTCTACATTTATAACTCCTAATACTACTAACTAGATAGAGTACTGCAAGTTTATGAGATCAAATCGTAGCAAGTGGAAGTAGAAATCAATCCCACAAGGATTAGTTGACAATTACTGATTATTTGAGTCGATTACTATTTAAAGGGTTTGATTAAAGGGGAGATTTTACTAAAACTAAATCTAGAAGTCTTAAAAATGGTTTAAAGTGGGTATAAGTTTTGATTAGCCGATATTCGGTCACTGTTAGGACAGCTAGGTTCAGTGATTCAATGGATTCAATGGAGGTTAACTCCCAATTATAAACCAACCCCAATACCTAGGTAATTAGGTTCTATTGAACTAACTAGCCTAACTTGGGTTGCTTTTTACACTAAAACAATTAGGACCAATTATCAACACATGAATCTCTTAAAAACCAACCAGGCTAAATGACATCTGGTCAAGATTATTATCTAAACTAATTTAATTGTTGATTAATCAATTTAGGGTTCACGTATCAAGGAGTCATGAATTTAAAATATGTCGATAGTTTATTTTCGTTCAAGCAGTTTTGAATTTAAAATATGTAGATAGTTTATTTTCGTGTAAAGGAATCATGAATTAGATATACGTAGAAAAGTGCACTTCAAGATAGGTCACTAATCACCAAGTAGAGTCTTATGACCTTACTCTTTTCCCCTTGGTTGAATCCTTGAATCATAAGATGGCAAAGAACATGATTCTTTTCTAAGGATATAAATTTTTTTCCAAATTTAGTAGTTACATGTGATGCTTTACCTTGGCTCTTATAGTATGGCTGTTCTATAGCTTTATGAATTGTTCCATAGGCTCATGCTCCAAATGGCATAAAGCATATATTTTGTTTAGTATAATCCTTACCTATACATTGCATGTGAAAGAAACACACAACCATTTTCATTACTAAGCATGTAAGCTTGGGTTCTTTATCTAGTTTGTAGTGTTAGGAGTTATAAATATCGAACTAGATGTGAAACTCATCAAACTACAAGCCCAATTACCCTAAAAGTCACATGCAATGTATATGTAAGGATAACATCTAACGAAAATATGAACCATTTGTTCCCATTTGACTATATTTAGGCGAAAACTAAGTTTACAATATGTGAGTCTACAAGTCATCACGTATGGTTTACCAGTTATGTTGCATGATTTATTTACGACTGCATATATCGTTATAAGTAATACGGATTAGTAAATCACTGTTTTCATGAGGACTTTGTCTTAACTTTACTAAGTACTAATATTATAACAACCTAACTCTATCAAAACGATCATGATTTTAAGAGTAATTTTAAAATAAAGTTAACAACTAAATCTAGAAAAACAATTAAATTTAAATAATCAAGTGATAAAATCTAGAATTCAATTATCACTCGATAGTTCATTCAAATATCTCATCTCTTTGCTCTTCCTATTACGAACTAGGGTTTTACCATCATATTCTCATGTATTCACAAGTTCCTAATGAATAACATGTAAACTTCGTAATCCAAACTAAATCATATTAACCTGAATTTGAAAGAAGAAGTATTAACTACGAACCTGTGAGTTTAAGGAACAAGGATCCTCTTCATTTAGGGGTTTAAACTTGAAAAGATTTTTAAAAATAAAAATGCTTCATGATTCAGTTCATGTTTTAGATATTATGTTCCAAAAAACTGAAGAAAATAATAAAGTTTTACCATTTGACTAAGAAATTTTATTTCTCATAAAAATTTGGAAATTCATGTACCGTCCAAATGCCACACATGATGAACAGTGGAAATCTTTTGGCCCATGAATTGAATTTTGGATAACGATTATCTAATCAATGCCATAAAACTAAAGGTATTTTCAGATACTGTCTCTTATACACATCTAGATGTAGGTAAATGAATAAAAATAGAATATTATGAATTTGATTTGCTTAGACTTGAATTTAAGCACTAGGAAAAAAAAATTAATACACTTAGTAGATACAAATAAACTAATAAGAGTATATGGAATTGAATAAGAGTCAAGTTTAAAACCTTGACAATGACTAATAAACTCAAGTTTTTAAACTTGACTCTTATTCAATTCCATTAAAAAATAACATTAAAATTCACATACAAATAAACTAATAAACTTAAGTTCAATTCAATAAAAATTTGATTGAACTTAAGTCAGATAATATTTAAGCCAACACATTTAAACTTATTAAAAACATTAACCAAATTTAAACACTACAGTGTGAACTCGAATACATTCTTTTCCTCTATAACACTTGTTGCCTATCCTCACAATAAATCATACTCCCTCCATCCTAGTTTGTTTGTCACAATTATTCTTTGTCAAACAAAGCAATTTTGTAATTAATAATTTATATAACTTTATTCAATTTTTTTATAAAATTTATTCAACAAAAGTAAAATTTATATGAAATATTAACACATACAAATTTAAAATTTTGAAAATGTTAAATAACTATATATAAAATTAAACATTAAAACTTAATATGTTGATTAGAAAAGTCAAACAGTAAGAACTTCAATGAGACAAAGGTAATACATTTTTACGTAGGCGATGAACGTGTCGACTTCGACTCAAATTGGTAGGTCCATACCTGAATCTGACTAGTATTATCCGTTATAGATTCCAGTCAAATTAATTGACAAGTTTATATGGAAAGAACCATATCCCAGTCTATAAGTGCAAGTCAGATATGGGTTTAGGTTTATGTCTTTGTGCCATTTTTTCATAGTTCAAAATTTTAATAATTTTTTTCAGAACAAATAAAAAATTTATACCAAAATTCATATTTGACAGTCATACGTTTTATATTAATCTATATTCTATAAGTTATATAAGAAATGATACATAATGAGAAGTTTTACACCTTATTAGGGAATTATTCTGTTACTTTAAAATTTGCACAATTTAGATTTTCAACCATAAGATATTATATTGTTCAAGTTTTTAAAGTTGATAAATAAGGATTTGCTTAAGTAGAGAAAGAAAGTACAGAGAGAGATGTTGTAATATGGCTTGTATCCCATGTTCCTCATTGGTAGGATGTGTCCCTTATATATATTGATCAATAACCGAGCTGTCCTCACCCTGTGATAGGTCGAGCTTGTCCTGTGCAGGCATTTAGTTCTATCCTGACCTCATAGGTCAGGGAACATACCGAGGCCAATCTGTGAGGAGTTGATCCTCCTTAAATTATATAGTTCCCCTTAAAGAGATAGGGTGCCTATCTGCCACGTGGGCATAGTCTATTGGTCTCTATTTTTTCTAGGTATCATCAGTAGTCCCCTAAGTTCGATTTTGGTCTGTCTCTTATACACATCTGCCTTGTAGTTTAAGGCACAAGTTTTACAAGTGCAGTGTCTTTCAACTCAAACAAAGGCTCTAGAAATCAAACATATCCTTCAAAATTTATTTGGAATATTAATTTACTAAAGAAAATTCAAATTTTAAAAATTTGCGATCTCACAATCTTTCCCCTTTAAAAGAATTGCGTCCTCGCAATTCCAATTAGTAAATTCTAACATGACGTTGGATATTCTCTTACACTCATTCTTCTTTATAAAACGGTTGATTCACTATTTCCTTTATGTCGATACATCAAATCTTGAAATCCAACTTCAAACAATGAGTCAATCTTAAAACATCAAATTTCTCTCACAATAATATTTGATATCATTTCAACTCTAAACGTGATGTACTGAAAGATTCTGAAAAATAATCCTAATGTCCAAGAACATATTATTCAATTATCCCCATATACAATTTCAAATCCCCTAATGACATAATCACAATGTTCAAACTTAGTGGAATATCCATTCTCCACAGTCAAAGAATCATATCCCTAAAGCTCTAATAACTACGGGATTGGGCTATGAAAATATGAAATATACACATGCATGTATGGGTGATTCCAAGTGGATAGGCTAATAAATGATGGACATTTGAGTTGTGATAAAGAGTTTGGAATGGTTAGTGAGAGGGAAAGGATCCTCCCTTTGACCATATTTGTAAGGCTAACACAAAAAACGAGTGTTGTGTGTTAGTACTTAAATGAATGTATCACATGGTTAGATCAATTGGTAGTGGGGCCAAGATGCTAATTTTCCTAATTAGTTTATTAAACTCCATGTGGAAGCCTAGACTACAACCATGAACTGAGCCAAGGAATTGGTTCATAGTTGGGAGGAAATTCTCATTTGTACCCACTGAATGTCACCCCATTAGAAGACCCACCTAGTAAAGGAAACATAGTAATTTACTTTTGTCAACATATTTGCTAAATTAGTTCTTCTTTATCATTCTACTAGTTTAATCGCACTCTTAGCCTGACAATAATGGCATTGGTTGTTTAGATAGTAATAGTGTCTTAGGAATCTTATTAATCACTAATCTATCTTCGTGGGAACAATACCCCTCACCACTAGCTACAAATCTACCCCGTATACTTGTGGGAGTGTAGATTTAGTCTAAGTCAAGCAAGGTGTTTTTTGGACTTCTCTATTTCTATCATCTTTATATTTGTTCTTTGGGCTTCAATTATTGAATATCTTTTGTATTGATTTTGTTTTTAAGAGTTTATTTGGTTGCAATACAATATTGAAATTCTTTTTTTTTTTTTGTATAGTTGTTCCACCTATTTGGAAAACCAAAACATTTTCCATTTTTGTAGTTTTGCTCTTATTTTGAAAATTACAAAAATATTTCCTATGTGATAGATAGTTTAGATTAACTAGTAGTCTAAACTTTCCTACTTTTCTTGTTTGTGTTGTTTTAGTTCTTTTTCTTGTGTCTGTGGTGTTGTTCGTTACTCCAAGAACATAGAATGACTTAATTTGAATGAAACATAACTAGGAGATTATCATCTTTATGGAAATGGAGATATGCCAAATGAGCATGATTCTTATTATGATTACTCTCCTTACCCATTAATTGTCAAATGAAATAGTCTAGCCATCCATATCCTCAAGATGAATGTTTCTTAAGAATATCCCTGTGTCTTATTCACAATATAGATGTGCCTTTATTGAATTTTGATGGAGTTTCAATACCTTCACCAATCTATCTAAGAAGCTGATGAGGCACATCAATGAAAATGCTTCTTGATACTTCAAGAACTTCAAGAAGAACTAGTCCAACTTCTAGAAGAGCATGCCAAACACCATGAAAAACACATTCAACTTCTTAAGAAACAAGCTCAACTCCGAGGAGATATATCTAGATTCTCAAAGACCAAGACAAATCCACCAAGAGGTTGAAAAAGACCAATTTGCAAAGTTGAAGAAATGATAGATGGTGAAAACCAAAGTACTCAAACACTTCTACCAATGGAAAAAGAACCGATTAAAAAAGAGGAATACATATCAAAGGAAACCAGTTCTTAAGAACCTCTTGAACTTGAAATCACAACAACCAAGTCACTTAGTACTTATTTGGAAGAATTACCTACCTAATTTTAGTTTATTTTCTTTAGTTTTAGAACCTGCAAAAAATAAAGGCTTGTGGCCTTGTGCTTAGTTTAGTTTATGTTTTTTTGTTGGTGAATAATTTTAGATGTGTATAAGAGAAAGGAGCACAGATGGACCTGACTCTTATGCAGGTGCAGTGATAGATGCAAAATAGAATAAACTTAGGATTTGTCTTTATACACATTGATGTGTGATAATTCTAAATTGATGATACACTTTATTTGCTAAGTGTATTATCTATCTACAATCCATATCATGTGAATGTCACAAAAGTAATGAACCAAGTTGTTGTTGAATGTTTTTTGAAGCTAATTATATGAGAAACTAAGTTTGGGGATGAGTTGGGCATTTAGATAACACTTTTTGTAGTGTTAAACCGCATTACCCTAATGTCTATTTTTTTTCTTTAATTATGTGAACCCCGTGAAGTTCCAAGGACCCTTTCCTTGGTGTACATATGTTGGTTGTAGAAAGAAATTCAATTCCTAAGCTACGACTCATGACCGTCATTGTTTAGCATTTAGATAGTTTACGTGAAAGTGCTCATTTCATAGCCTTGTTTAGTGGACAATCAAAAAGCTCATACTGTTGGTAGATTCTAGGATTTGAAATAGAACCATGGTTTTGAATTCAACTTGTGCTTAATTGGTAACATTCACATTCACTTGGTTCATTACTTTTGTGAGCTTTTTGATTGTCCAAGTATAATTCAAGTCATTGCCTTGTATTATGTTTAGCAAGTAGTATGCTTTTATGCTTTCTAGGAGCATTTTTACATCTTAGTGCTAATGGTGAGTGGTATGATGAGCTGTATTCAAGTCATTTGAAAGGATCCACCCTTTGATCACATTTGTGAGGCTAACACTGTTGGCCCCAAAGAGCAACCTAAAAGGGGGGATGAATTAGGTTATTTAAGAAAACAAATCTTTTAATGTGCTTAATGAGAAATGTAAACTTTATGCAACAAATAAACACTTAAGCACAAATCAATACAAAAGATATTCTTCTTAATAATTGAAGCTCAAAGAACAAATATAAAGATGATAGAAATAGAGAATACCAAACCAAACTAAAGCTTCTCAAGCTTGGAGTATATCCACTAGTAGTGCCTCTTCAAATAAGGTGAGGCAATAACCTTCTTGTACACAAAGTAGGCTCACTCTTGCACCAACTAATTCCCTCTAGTTGAGCCAAAGGGTTTTACAATACAACCTCACTTTTTAACACTTGTTATTCATCCACTCTTTCACCTGAAGATACTCGCTAGTCTACTCTTGCTCACATTAATTCCCTCTAGTTGAGCCAAGAGAACTATACTACCCAAACCAATACAACACACAATATTTTAGCCCATTTCTTCCCAAATAGCTCTTACAAGTGTTTGTATTGAATGCAGTAGTTCTACTCTCTGTGGGGCCAATTACAGACAACAGGGTATTTATAGAAGCCCAAAAATAGCTTCCAACAGTTTTCTAACGGCTATTTTCTGTTTCCTAAGAAACTAGCCGAATATTTTGGTCTTTCGGACGGCGAATGCTATGAATGTGCATCCGAACGAACTAGCCGTTGGACCTTTCGAAAGTCCAATGTAAAGCCTCAATGATGCATCGGATAACAATATGAATAGTGCTTCGGATGATTGTATGCGTTCTATAGCTTTGACAGAAACTTCTTCATTTTGAGCTCTTCTCTTCGAACGGTCATGTGCGTCCTACAACTTTTGGTTGTGTTTCAGACATTCTCCGGCGTCCGAGGCTACTTCAGATTCTTCTCTATCGAACGCTCCCTTGCGTCCGAACACCTTTCTTTCGGACGCTCCCTTGCGTCCGAATTATCCTGCTTTTCTGTACACTTGATTGCAAATCATTAGTATCATTTGGTCATCATCAAAACATGAGTATCACAACTGGGGTTCAACAATCTCTCCTTTTTTGATGATGACAAATCATTTGGACATTTCTAAAAAACATTTCTAAGATATGAAGCATAAGTCAAGAAGTTTTGTCCATTATTTTCTCCCCCTTCTTACTTGGCATCATCCAAACATAAGAAAATAATACAAGTTAAGCACCCCCTAAGTTTATTCTCCCCCTTGAAAGAGGAATATAATTCACATGAGTACACGGAGAATAAGTCAAGTTATGCAAAACAATTCTTCCCTTCAATAATATGTATTCAATAAGATATGAGGGAATTCATGCAAAGAATTAGGATCAAAACTATTTTCGCTCATTCCTTGCCAAAAAGCATCATCAAAACAATGAAGCATGTGTGATGCAATTTTTGATAATCCATTTAAAAAATAGAATGCTCCCTCTTTATTCACAACTAGATGACTTATAAGAGACAGAAAATTGGGTAAAGATATTGAATGAATTCTAAACAAATTCAATCAAATAGAAGTAACATTCAAGAGAACACAAAATTTTAGATGTTACCCAATTTAATGTCATCTTAGCTCATGTGGTTTGAACACCCTCCATTGATAATTTTTCTTGAATTCCTTGGTGCTCTTCCAAGCATACCTACATGTAAAGTTAAGCAACAACTTTTCTTACCCAAACTTTCTTGGGTCCAATTGGGTTAGTAACATGCTTAATCACCCAAATAGAATTTATTCCCAATATTTCATTTCTTTTAACATAACAATTTTTCTTTATATGGCCATGTTGATGACAATATTTACAAATAATATTCTTATTGCCATAGAAAGAAGATTTAGATTTAACAAAGCACAAATCATTTTTTCAAAATGTGATAAAATTCTTGTTCAAAAACATATTTCTAGTTCTTTTCTTTTCAAAAAATTTTCTTTCTTCTTTTTCAAAATATCATCAAGATCATCTAATCTCTTCTTCAATGAAGCTTGTTCTTCCATGATCTTGGTTTTTTCAACAAATTTTTTCTTCAAAACATCATTTTCTTTTGTCAAAGAATTATTTTCATGCACAAGTTTTGAGTTGGCACTTAATAAAGCATTAACTTTAATTTTTAAATCTTTGTTCTTAGCATATGATTCTTTCAAACATTCATGATCATTTTAAAAATAAATTATTCAACATCATCATCATCATTATCACATGAATCATCACAAGAATCACAACTAGACGATACCTCATTATTGCCAAGTGCCATAAAAGCCATTTGAGCCTCCTCATATTCTTCTTCAACTTCTCCATCCAAATTGCAATCATCCCAAGTGATTTGGAAGTTGTTGAAGTGAGGCTTCCTTGAGACTTTTCTCCTTTTTGATGAAGCTTTAAATGCTATGCTTTTTTTTCCCTTTGCCTCCTCATCATCTTGTACCTTGTATTTCATCTTCAATTCAAAGGAGGTTAGAGAATTAAACAAAAACTCAATAGGCATAGAATTTAAATTTTTAGACTCCTCTATGGCAATGGATTTAAGTTCCCATTCCTTAGGTAAAGCATTCAAAAAAATTCTATTCTTTTCACCGAAGGAATATTCTTTACCCAAACCTTCCAAATCCTTTACAATATCATTGAACCTACAATACATCTTGTCAATGTTCTCATGAGGGTTCCATTTTGAAGGATTCATATTTAGCCACAAGAAGTGACTTCTTTTGCTCTCTAATATCTTCATTTCCTTCATGGAGATCTTTCAATTTTTCCCATATCTCCTTGGCTGATTTGCAACCTTTTACTTTAGAAAACTCATCTGCATCCAAAGCATTATACAAAATATTAATGGCTTTAGTATTTAAAGATAAACTTACTTTATCTTGTGCATTTAACACTTATCTAGTCTTAGGTGTTATCTATGAGTATTTACATCAGTGATGTTAGCTTTTAAAGAACTTTCACAAATAATATACCATAAATCAATATCAATAGATTGAACAAAAATTTTCATTCTATCCCTCCAAAAAACAAAATTCTTGCCACTAAACATGGGATTTCTTGTAAGAGAATACCCCTCTAAAAATAAAGTATTATTGGTTGCCATAATGATCTTTACTGTAAAGCAGATAGGCTAAGAGACCAAGATCTAATACCAAGAGTTGGCCCCAAAGAACAACGCTAAGAGCGGGGTGAATTAGGTTGTTTCAAAAAACAAATCTTTTAATGTGCTTAATGAGAAATGCAAACTTTATGCAACAAATAAACACTGAAGCACAAATCAATACAAAACATATTTAATAATTGAAGCTCAAAGAAAAAATATAAAGATGATTGAGATAGAGAATATCAAACCAAACTCCCAAGCTTCTCAAGCTTGGAGTATAGAAGCTTGGAGTATATCCACTAGTAGTGCCTCTTCAAAGAAGGTGAGGCGATAACCTTCCTGTACACAAAGTAGGCTCACCCTTTCACCAACTAAGTCCCTCTAGTTGAGGCAAAGGGTTTTACAATACAACCTCACTTTTGTACACTTGTTATTCCTCCACTCTTACACTTGAAGATCACTCACTAGTCTACTCTTGCTCACACTAATTCCCCTAGTTGAGCCAAGAGAACTACAATACCCAAACCAATACAACACATAATATTTTAGCCTATTTTTTCCCAAATAGCTCTTACATCTTAAGTGTTTGTATTGAATGCCGTAGTTCTACTCTCTGTCTCTTTACAATTACAGACAAGGGGGTATTTATAGAAGGCTAGAAATTGCTTCTAACAGTTCTCTAACGGCTATTTTCTATTTCCTGTGAAACTAACCGTTTGGTATTTCAGATGGCTGATTCTGTGAATGTGCGTCCGAACGAACAAGCCGTTGGACCTTTTGGACGTCTGATGTAAAGCCTCTACATCCGATGATGCATCCGATAACAATATGAACAGTGCTTCGGACGGTTGTATTCGTCTTACAGCTTTGACAGTAACTTCTTCATTTTGAGCTCTTCTCTTCGGACGGTCACGTGCATCCTACAGCTTTTGATTGTGTTTCGGATGTTCTCCTACGTCCTGGATACTTCAGATTCTTCTCTGTCGGATGCTCCCTTGTGTTTGAACACCTTTCTTTCCTTGCGTTGAAATTATCCTACTTTTTTGCACACTTGATTGCAAATCATAGTATGATTTGGTCATCATCAAATTGAAAACATGAGTATCACAACCGGGGTTCAACAAACACAACAAATGAGTGTTGAGTGTTAGTAATTAGATGGATTTATCACATGGTTAGATGTGTATACAAGTTAGGCCAAGATGCTAATTTTCCTAATTTAAGGACTTTACCTGTAGTGCCAAGCCAAATTATCAATGGAGGGTCTGTGTCTTATACATGGACAGAGATGTGGTATAAGAAACATTCTTATTCGTACCCAATGAAATGAAACTCAGTAAAAGATTGGTGTGTGTAATATGATATTGAGTTATAATGCTATCATAGGCACCCTCTACTAACCATTCTACATATTTCAATGTAGTAATGGTGAGTAGAGGTCGTCCCACAAAGAACGAACTTTATTCTCATGCTAAATGAAAAAAAGGGGTTTTGAATGCTTTCAAACTAAAACTAAAACAAGAAAATAATTGAAGAAAATTTGATATAAGAAAAGTATTAGTTTTGGTCATATCCACCATGGCAATTTCACTAGTTGATCCTTGACACCACAAGACAATTCAATTTTATATTTGGGATATTTAGAGGAATTTAACTTGACGAATACCAATTCAAAGTTGATTCTTATTTCTTTCTAAAGTTGGTTAATTTTCAACACGCAATCCAATTAGCCCTAACTATTAATTTAACCCAAACACACGCCAAAGATTAATTAATAGAAGCTTTAAAATCAGTAAGAACAATTAGGCTAATTAAACATAAACACATGCGGTTATCCCAATTAGTCTCTTATACACATCTAGATGTGTATAAGAGACAGTGTTGCGCCGTTTTCGCTGGGTTTGAGCAGATCTTGTGCTCTTATACACATTTGGAAGTTATTAGATTAATCTACTGCTAGATCTGTCTCTTATACACATCTAGATGTGTATAAGAACAATCATAAGTTTAACCCACAGAAAAATACATTCAATACTTGACATATAATTGAATAAATTCAAGCACAAGAAGTCTCACAACTTTGTAGAATTGACCATGGCTTCATATCCCTCTGACCAAGAAAAGGGTTTAGGTACAAAGTGCCATGAAAGAATAAAGAAGAATTTTCTACTGAAAACCCTAGCTAAACAAGAAAATAAAGTGTCAATCTCTTTTTTCTCACCCTAATTGGAGTATTTATAATGAGTACTTAGGGTTAAAATTAAGGTCTATGGATAAGAACGTGAAATCGATGAACGACAGTAGTCAAAGGCGCTGTATGAGGACATCAATCTGTTCTTATACACATCTAGATGTGTTGTTTCAGGTGAAGTTGCGCTTTTATGCACATTTTTTTGCAGTGCTGAAAAGTTCCCAGTGCACATGCACTGCTCAAACCCAGCGCATATGCGCTGGGCTTTACTTTCAGCTTCAATTTTGACCTTGATGCATTTGGAATTTGGGAAAACTCAAAACATAAAAGTTGTATCTTTATGTCTTAGTTTTTTAAAGCATCTTGAATAACCTCATTTAGAGCTCAGATAAGAAAGTTATGCTCAATCTACCAAACTATGTTAGAATCGCTCCTCGATTCCGGTACACATTTTTTAACTTTGCAATTTTGAACAAGATGCCTATCGAATCATGGAAAACTCAAAACTCAAAACACGAAAGTCATAGAACTCTTCAATAGATTTCCAAATCATCCAAAATCGTCTTAATCAGAGTTTGGACTCGAATGTTATGCTTGAAATACAAAACAGCATCCAAAATGGCTTCATACTCGTGCATGTTCTGGCCTTAGCATTTTCTTTCATATTTTCCATCTTTTTAAGCTCTTTTTCACTTTAACCCTACAAAAACTAAGAATAACCAAATTAAGCTCAATAATAATTAAAATCTTGCTTACAACACATAAAAACGTGGTAATTGACACATAAAATATAGCACAATTATGAACTTATCAAATTACCCCACACTTAGCCTTTTGATCGTCCTCGATCAAACATAAAATTAGAACATTTAAGCTTAACACATTCCACTCAACATATTTCTTCCAATATCCACATAAATAATCAATAATCAATCCACCAATCAAAAGTAGTCTAAGTACCAAAGAGCTAAAATGCTAATAAAAACCAAAACATGAAATTCGTGTCTATGTATGTATAGCCATTCAAAAACTTAGATTTGAAAATATTTAGATTAAATCATGAAGAGCCTCAAAATTTTTTCTAAACACCCCATAGCCCACTCTTCTTACACCCTTCCACTAATCTAGACAACCGATTCAATCTAAATTCGGTTGGAATTTTAGCTCGAACTATAGGTTAGGATATTTGTTAGCCAAAGAAGGGAAAGGATATAGCGAATAAGAACAAGAGCTTTATAATAATGGTGGCCACACATTAAAATAAAACTTTTCTTCACATGCGGAATATTATACATCCACAACCCCACACTTGAGTAACAAATACCAACAAAAAATTCCGAACAACCAAACATGTTAACCTCCTCATGAGTAATTGTAGACTAGACAGAGATCTTCACCTGTACTAAGAGGATATCCTAACCTGTGTATAAGCTAAACAGGCCTACAATGTAGAATGATCTGTCTCTTATACACATCTAGATGTGTAAGGACACTACCTGCCTATACAAAAGCTTCCATATTCATTTTTTTCAACAATTTTTTTCCCAATACCTTATTTCGTTACAAAAATGGACATCACACACTTCTCACAAACTTCCACCCTTATATCCCCTTAACAAATAATGTGCACCATAAGCTCTTAAAGGGAAAACTTAGGATAAAACAATGAAAAGAACATTAAGCTCAATAAGGATAGGTAAATTGAGTTTATGTGAAAGAACATGAATGGTGTTTCTCTTCACAAGAATAAGGCTCAAATAACTTACATAGAAAACAATTGTTAAAATGGTTGGCAAGAAAGGCTCAACAAACGAAAAAAAGCACTACCCTCATTTTTAAATTAAATCAAGTTGTCTAAGAATTACCTTCGAAAATGTAATGAAGCAAGTTTTTGGGATGCGACATAATTGAGTCTACATAAATTCCTCTAAATATCCCAAATCAAAAATTAAAGCCTGGCTTAGTGCTCAAAATTCTTGAAAATCATGAATGGAAAATATTAACACTGACTACTCATTCATGCATGGTCCAATTAATGACTTATTATGCAGAAAAATGGAAAAATACGTTAAGCAAAAACTTTCAAAAATTATCAAAAAATGGTCAATTAATCCACAAAAATTTTCAAAATTTTTGACAAGCTCTCAGATTAAAGGAAAAGTTAAAATATTGTAGCAAAATTTGAGCAAAATACACCAAACAACTTAAACATCCAAATAACTTTCCCACCCCACACTTAAAATGAAGCATTGTCCACAATGCAAAAGAAAAGCATAAAATGGGATAACCGCATGTGCTTCTCCGGATTTAAGTCGCGTTTGGAGCAGTATCCGCTATAAATATCCCCTTGTCGTGAATGAAAGATGGATTAACACTAAACCAAATAGAACAAAACAAAAAAATAATTCCTGCTTGAGACAATAAGAAAAACAAGAAAATTGTAGAAAATAATCCTACAATAACCAAGAAAAAACCTATTCCCTTAAGAGAAAACATAACAAAATTAAACGAAAGACACATTTGTGAAAATAAACCAAAACAATATGAAATAAACTAACTAAAATGAAACCTAACTAACAAAAATGTCAAATAAAAGAACTACTCAAATTGTCTAGGAAATCAACTGCAATGAATATCAAATAAAGAAAACGGCCCAACACATAGGGCATAAAAACTCAAGGAGCATGGGGCCCCAAATCTTGTGGAAAATGAGTAAAAGGTAGTAATGTCAATGGGTCCTCTCCCCGCTCATTTTCAAAGGACCATTTTATCAGCTTAACTTATCAATTAAGTCAATTTCTTACACAAACAACATAATTAAACTAAGCTAACCCTACAAATAAAATAAACAAAAGTAAAACTTCAATAACAAATAAGTGGAATAAAATGTAAATGAACATGGGTTGCCTCCCAACATACAGCGCCTTTGTTTACTGTCGTTGGCTCGACTTGGTGCTTATTCACTAATCAAGTAACTCCCATGTTGAGGAGTCCAAGGATCCTCCATTTCACTGTTTTCACAAAATGATAGATTCAATCTCCTTTGCTCTTTTAGGACCCTAACAAGTTGCTCTTCTTGCGAGTTGCTAAGTTGATTTGAGATTATCACCCTCTCATTATCCTTCAAACATATGTATTTAAGGTGACCAGGAAGGCGATTGTAATCTAGAATTGTTCCTTGCACAACAGATAACTTCAATTCCTCGTTAGAAAGTAGTAAAGCATTAGGACCTCCATTACATGTTTCCTGAAACAAGTCCTTATTCTTTTCCTTGAGATGTTCTTCACAATTCATTTCCACCTCCTGATTATTGGTATGTCCATGAATTTCTTGTATTAGAGGCTTACACACATAATTACCAAAACAAGTTTAGTATGGTCAGACAGTTTAACATTATCATAAATGCTAAAATTAACTAAGATACTTGTATCACCAAAGTCCATACTAAAACATAAAAATCAGTAGGAAAAACTAGACTTCCCACTTGAACTAAGATATCCTCTACAATTCCCTTAGGATAGGCTATAGATATATCAGCCAACTGAATTACCACACTGAATTACCACACCGACTTTCAATGCATCATAGACAGAATATGGCATTACATTAATAGATGCACCTAAGTCCAGCATTGCTTTTTTCAAAATTGGTATTTCCTATCTTACAAGGAACAGAGAACATACCTGGGTCCTTACAATTTTCAGGTAGGGATTTTTGAATAATAGACAAGACATTCCTCCCAACCTCTACCTTTCTAACCTTCTTCTCTTTTTCCTTTCGTTTGTGGGTACACAATTCCTTCAAAAACTTAGCATAACGATATTTGTTTAATAGCATCTAGTAGGAGCAATATTTACCTCGCACCTACGAAACGTATCATACAACTCTCTATCGGGATCCTCCTTTGAAAATTCTTTCAATGCCTCAGGAAATGGTGGTTCGGGCTTATATTCGGGCCATATAGGAACACTTTTATCTTCACTGCTACTGCTTTTCTTCTCACATGGGACAACCTCCTTTTCAACTTTGGTCTCCTTCTCCTCGACCTTAACACGTTCAGGAACTATGTTGCGTTGCACTTCAACCTCTTTACCACTCCTCAACATAATTGCACTCACGTTCTTCTTGGGGTTGATGATTGTTTGAAACGGTAATTTTTTGGAATTCTGTGATTGAAAAGGACGTTGTCCCATGTGACAAGAAAAGCAGTAGCAGTGAAGATAAAAGTGTTCCTATACTGTCTCTGTAGAAATTAGATAGTAATATCAGTTAAAGCATTCAAAAGTTTCTCTAACAGACTAACCGATGTCATTATCCAAAGAGGCTTGTTGTCTTTGAGTGAATGGTGGCCTGTATGGTTGAAAATTCTGTCGAATTTTGTTCTTGAGGTTGTGCTGGATTCTCGTATCTCAAATTAGGATGATCCCTAATAATCCTCCCGCTGTATTTACTTGTTCTTGGCCTTCGTCTTGTAATGTAGGGCACATATCTGTTGAGTGTCCCTCAATTGAGCAAATGCCACAAGGTTGTGTTGTCTTTGTAGTCCTTGAAGTCAACTGTCGAACAAAAGAAGTTAAGCTAGCCATTTGTTGTTCTAGAGATGAAACATTTACCTCATTAACATGTTTGAGAGGTTGATCACGTCGTGTCCCAAACTTTTGAGAACACGCTGCCATATTCGATATAAGCTCACGAGCGCGTCTATGGTGAAATTGTCTAACGCCCCTCCACTTGCTGCGTCGACCATGTTCCTTTCATTCGGCAACAAACCTTCATACAAGTATTGAATTAATAAGGAGTCACTTAACACTATAAGTCAAATGACCAATCCACATGATAATGACATTATTGGATCATTCATAAGTGAGTGAAAACCTACACATGTGATCAAATAAGTGTTGTGGACTAGTTCAACACATTGTCTTATCAATCATCTATCATGTCAATCCTCATAACTCATGCGAAATTATACGAAAATGACCATCCTCACTTGTTTTAGGACAACACATTAGGGCCATTGATACTAGTTTCTAAAAGTATTCATGCCCAATTGAGTACTTTCCACTAGGAACTATAAATATTTATGAATGATGTCATTAAATATTTAATGTCTCATAATAACAATTATAGTAAATAAATCATTAATATCTCTCAATGGACTCATTCAAAATACGTCAATTACTAGATATACATGAATGAAATATAAACTTGCACAGTATCAGTGCTTTGGTAAATGGATCTGTTACATTGTCAAGCGTCCCAATTTTCCATACCATGATGTCTTCTGTTCCAATGCTTTCTTTGATTAGATTATATTGTCTGTCAATTGTTTGGATTTCTTCTGAGATCTTGGTTCCTTAGTTTGTGCAATGGCTTTAATATTCTCATAATACGAAGGTATTGGATTATTAACCTAGGAACTAATTCCAAGTTCAACTTTGAACTTCATAATCTTATTGAACCTCCCTTGCAGCATCAAATGCGTAATACTGCAATACTGTCTCTAATACAAAGGCTAGATTTTGTAGAAGAGATCATGGTATGGAAATCTAACTGTCTTAACATATGTAATATTTCATTTACCAAAGTACTGATACTAGTCTCATTTTACTTGGTCGACTCTGTCTCTTATACACATCTAAAGCAAAGGCGCTGTATGGGAGGGTCTGTCTCTTAGAGACATTTCAAGTACTTGAGAATGCTTTTAATAGCTTTACCCATTTTCTTCTGACCTATAATAGACTGATATATGCTAGTAACATTTATAGTATGACTAATATCAGGTCTTGTGTAATAGCATTGCATACAATATACAGAACTAGAAAGGTGATTGCATTCTCACTAGTATTCTTGTAGACACATGGTTCATCCTCATTTTTAATGAAGTCAAACCGCTTGACTACTTCATCAAAATAGATGTTCCAACTTCTACAAGCTTGCTTGAGACCATAAATGGATCTTTTAAGCTTGCATACCTTATTGGCTTCAGCAGTGGATATAAAACTTTTAGGCAATTCCAAGTATATATGCTCTTGAATATATTCGTTTAGAAATCTGGTTGGCCTTGACATTCATTTTCCAGATCTCATAATCATCGCATGCTGCTATAGCTCATAAAATACTGATGGATTTTACATGGCTACTGGAAAAAAGGTTTCCTCATAGTCTATTCCATGGACTTGATAATACCCTTTAGCTACAAGACTAGCTTTATAGGTCTCTAACTCCATCAGGGCTACCAATCTTTCTCTTGAAGACCCATTAGTTTCCTGTTGGAACAATTCCTTCAGGAAGGTCTACTAGATCCCAAACTTGGTAGGTATGCAACGAATCCATTTCAAATTTCATTGCTTCTATCCACTTGCCAGAATCAGCCGGTCTTACATCACTTATTGAATGTAGTAAAATCACCATTATATTACAATCTCCTAGGGCAAACAATTCTTGTGCTCTTTTTAGATGTAAGCCATATCTCTCTAGTGAATGAGATATCCTACTAGATCTACAAGGAGTTTGTGCTACAACTGGAGTGGTACTTCTTCTAAATGGTCTTCTACTGTGTTCATGTCAATTTGTTGAGAAGACAAGTTTCAAGCTATCTCGCATTTTTAGTTTAAAGAATTCTCAATTATTTCATTTAATTTTCAGAAACATTAATGACATTTTGATGATGACAACCCTTTGCTTGTCTCGAATATAAAATCGATATAAGAGACAGGTGTTACATGTATAAGGACAGGATCTAACAATTTCTGTGTAACTCTTCACTCAAGTATTCGCCTCCTCAAATATTTTCCAAGTTGATTCTCTATTTTAATCTTAAATTTGAACTTTTCAAGAGCTTTAAACTTGTACACATCTAATTATAATAACCATACCTAGAATGATTATCAGTATAGTTTATAAAGTAACCATAGCCACCACCTGCAGTCACACTGAGTGGTACCCATACATCTGTGTATGAGGGCTAAAAGATCAATGGCTCTATCATTTTGTCCAAACAAAAAGTGATTTGGTCATTTTGTCGAGGATGCAAAACTCACAAGGTGATACTGGTAATGTCTCTTAAGAGCTTAAAAGCCCTCATTTTACCGTATTGTCTAGTCTAGTGTCATTAAATTTGGTTAGACTTTGGAAATGCTAAATATACAACTCAAACAAACAAGTCATAAAACTTCTTCACACTTAACCAATACCTTCATACTCACAAATATATGAGACTAGTTTGTCACTGATGAGTGAATACACGAGGATTCATTCATTTGCATATTATAGGCATTGGTTCTGTCTGTTGTACACATTTAGACAAAATGATCAAGGAGTTTGTCACTAACTACTAAAATTTATAACTATGAATGCAATTAAAAACACTAATTTAACCAACTAAAACTAAGAATGCAAGTAGATGAACTAATATGGGAAAGCAAGTAAAAATTACAACTAATTCCTACTCTAGGAAAGCATGATTAAATTCATTAAAAAAGGAATAAATCTAGTCTAACAAAGCGTGTAAAGATTACTCTAAAGCTGATCTAAGAAAGTAAGTAAAAAAATTAATCTAACAAAGCAAGTAAAAATTACTTCTGATTAACTAGTTCTAAGAAAGCATAATTAAAACATAAAAGTAATTAAACTAAATTCTATCTAAGAAAGCATCAATCAAATTAGAGAATTACTTGTGCTTCATTTTTACCAAACTAGGAATTTCGATAATAGTGTAGAGTAGTTTTAGCTTTCATTTAGATTTTTGACTTAAAGTTTTTAATAAAATAAGCTCACAAAATTCAAATGGATTCAAAACAAGCACTTAATGATTAAACTAAGAAATAACCCAAATAGCAAGAACACAAAGAACTGTTACAGAAAACTAGATTTTTACTCAACTAGGATTGAAAGAAATGTAGATTGAAAACTAGTAAATACTATATCTACTTAAAACTAATGAAAAGCCCACTAAATTAATGATTAGAAAGATTTAAACTTTCAAGTACTTAAAGAGAAGATCTAAATATAATTAAAAATGAGCTTGTATTAAAAACTAAAACTCAAAGTCTAAGAAAGCTAAAACTACTCTACTACTATTACTAAAAGCTAACTGCACCTGAACTATGTGCTTTGTAGTACACATGATTTGTTTTGCCTTGAGCCAGAAGATTACAAGTTGCAACAATCTAAAGAACTTGCAGCGAGTCCTTACCATAGTCTCGAATTAGTAAGGATTCTTATACCACATTTGAGGTTACAAATCGTCCCAGAAAATCTTCTCGAAATCACAGTATCATTTCCTATACAATTTTGATACCATGGTTTGGAACTCATTTCAGCAGATCTTTTCTCTTTAGTTAATGAAATATTGTCCTTGAATCTTTCAATCTTCATGCTCAAATTCAAGCTTCAATTTAAAGACCAAAATTAGAATAACTTAAAAAGTAACAAAATTACACTATAATTCACTAAAATTAATTAACTAATTATAATATTTACAAAATGCAAGTACAAAACCTAAAATGCAATAAAATGAGACAAAAACACTAATTTAGACTCTAAAATATTGATAATTCCAACAAAATACTAGAATAAACAAGCAAAATAAGTCTAGTTTCCTAGAGTTATCATCTAGATTTCCCCAATATGGCCAAATTTTAAGTGTGTAGATTCTTAGGGTTAATAGTTTCTCTAGTTCTTTTCTTGGAGTTGTCATTTGTAATGATAGTTTCGTTGAGCTCAACAACTTTTAAATTTAGAGAATAAAAATCATGAAATAATTGAGAAGTACCAACTAAGATATTACTAAAACAAATATATTCTTGAAAGAAAATTCATAATTGTCTTCCACCAAGTTCGGTAAAGAAATAATGTTTGAACAAAATTAAAGGTACTAAAATAATATTCTTTAAAATCAAAATGCGAGATGAAGGAAGAATGATCCTCATAGTTCCTTTGGCTACAATAGCAACTTTTACCCCATTACCAACTTGAAGAACTTTCACCCTTTTGACAAGTCTCCTGCTTCTGATCAGATCCTAAAAGGATGAACAAACATGTGAGCTTACTCCAAAATCTAAAACCTAAGAATTAGTATTAGAACCAGTTGCAAGACTAGTTTCATGCTACAGAATAATTCATTTGATATCTAGAGTCTGGCAAACCTACTTTGCTCACCATACAACTCTTGCAAGTGTAGCAAAATAGCTTGAGCACTTGGCATTTTTAATGCTGTCTCTGCAGTTCATCAAACATAAAGACTAGCATGTAACACTTAGCCTTATTGTCATCAACTTTCCATTTCCTAAATGTGTCCACTTCTTCTTAACTCTCTCGATTAAGGCTATGAAATGACTGGTTAAGTATGAAGAATTGCAGAGACCGCAGTTGAGATAAGAAAGTTCTCTAATTATGGAGCTAATCATTGTAATTATTGTCAATATTTTACCTCCTTAACCTGTGAAAATGGGACTTGATGTGTATTACACATGCTATAGAAAATGTAAATAAGATTATTAACAGATTTTAACTTATCCCAATTGTTTGATTTTGGTCTTTAAATCAAATAGGTCAATTCACTATATTTATCGAATTTCACACTTCTAAAAGAAAAATAGAAATATTTGTTGCAAGCATTTCTAATGAATAAATCAAGGGCCTTTCCCACAAGTAATAGCCACACAATTTCCACTCCTCAGAAGTTGACTACCTCACTCTTGCAAACTCAAGCTACTCGGCTCACTCTAGTTTTCCCACATTCTCGAGTGTATAAAGTTGTTTTGCATGGATTCTTCTGTCACTTACTCACATCTAATTCAAACAATGAAACAAGATGCAACATAAAGAATTTCCTTTGGACTCAGCTGATAGAGCACTAATTAACGAGATGCCAAATGAGTCACATTGTTCAATTCTGAGCCAAGAGAGGAACCAACAATGGAATTTTTTTACAACCAGTTAACTTAACTCCTTTCTTTTAGGATTTGCAATCTCCAAGAGCAATTAATGCCTTTATCCTTCTAATCATTTACGAATCCCAAGATTATTTAGAGGAAACTAAAGTCAATGTCTCTGGTCCATTAACATGATTAAACACCTTTTTAAAAATTATTTAGAAAATCACAGAAAATAAAATTATAATAAAAAGATTTTTCATAAAAATAGAAAAATGGTTAAAACCGAAAGACGCAAAATTCAGCTGCAGCGTCTATTGAGGCACACTCTAGCAACCATACAAACCTTAAAAGGGTTTTAATAGGCCCCAATAAGGAGAAGTCACAGCACAAGCTACGGTTGAATCCTATTTTTACCAATTTCTTCCTCCTTTGAGGTTTCTTTTTTAATTTTTATATTTTAAGGATTTAAAACCATCACCATGGCTGCACAAACCCCAAGGCCAAATCCCAATGGTTGGCCAAAAGTTAGGTTTTCAATGAAACCCTAGTTTGGTCAAAAGCACTAGTAGCGGTTTTTATTATTTTTATTTATTGGTTATTCACAATATTTCATTAACATCAAGAAAGTTATGAATGATTAGATGGACCAAAAGAAAAATTTAATCTAACAAAAATGCATCGAATAGTCTAAAAATTTGTTTCCCAGTCATGGCTCAAAAACCAATTGAATGATGAAGGTTTTTAAGGAAAACAAATATTTAAAAAAATTAAATGTAGTGGAAAAATCATATAAATAATCTAAAACCCCTATGGATCAATCTACAAAAAACTATTTCTAGGAAGTGACCCAAGGTTTAGAAGAGATCTTTACCTCAAAAATCAAATTTTGTAGCAAACTAAAGAAGTTTCAGGCTAAATACACATCTAGATGTGTATAAGAGACAGCCCTTACAAATCCACAACTACCACTCAATTTTCATACTTCTCTTCTAATAGTTAGTTTTTAGTACCCTTGTGCTAGCAAAGATCCCAAGCTGTTCTTATAACATCTTGAATGATTTACTTTTTGACTAAAAACTCAATGCTAGAAGTACTAGGAAAATATAGAGGGAAAGACGATTATCCAGGCCTTATCCACCATTGGATCCAATAAGGTTAGGAGTTTTATTTTGTGTTCTTTTACCAGCAACTTTAATCCTGTCTCTTATACACATCTAGATGTGTATAAGAGACAGAGTCAAATTTAATGTTTTGGAATAAAGATTTGTCCTAGTGGAAATTAGTGGTTTCTGATCTCATTATTTCACATATCATTGTTTTCAAGTGTTTATAACATGGATATATTAGATTCGTTTGTTTATGCCAAGTGCACAAAAGTGGAAGGGGAGTGATAGCTAATACTAATTCTTAGGTCTGTCTCTTTGATGTTGTTTAGAGCCCTTGTTCATTAATATTTTACCCATACATCACACACATATCATACATATTCAAAAATGCATTTATCACATTTTTATATAACTTTAAAACCAAGCAAGTCAAATAGCCATACATGATCCAAATTTTCATATCAAAAATACCAAAGATATAAAACACACTTTTGTAAAATGACTTTGAAATTCACGTGAGTTTATAAAGCAATTTTAAGAAATATCGAAGTTATAAAATAATTTGGAAATTCAGAGTGTAAGCACCACCTACCTCGAATGAGCTCAATAATTGTACTTAATCTGGACGCTGATATTTTCCTATCTAGAAATCATGATATTCTACATGACAATCTAGCCTACTTCTTATACACATCTAGATCACTATAAGAGACTATGAAAAAGTCTTAGGGTTATAAATCAATTTAAAACTTTAAATATTGTAAGATTCATTACACATCTAAATGTGGAAAGTACTTTTAGTTTACTTAAATGTAATAATATGACATTTTAAAATTGCCAAAATAACTCAAGTGAGTCCTTACTAGATTTAGTCAATTCAATTTCCATCACAAAATAGTACCAACTTTTACTTTACTATTACAAGCTTTTAGAAACTCTAGTGTCATTTTTGAAACGTCTAGAAAATTTTGGGCTTTCATATAACTATATAAAATAATAAGTGGCTCTATACAACTTTAGAAAATATTTGAGGACTTTCTTATAATTTGTAAAACATTTTTTAGGTTTTAGTTTAATTTCTCAAAACTTTCGGGCCATAGCATAATTTTCCAGAAACTTCAAGTGTTCAATTAAAATTCTCTTAGAGTTCTGGACTTCCTTGGTTCATTTAAAAATATTCTGGATAAATCTACAATACTTAAAAAGTCACTAAGGACCTAATCTGATGCCAGTTAAAACTATTAGGGGCCATTATAAATACTAAGTAACTACAGGGGCCAAACTGCAAATTCAACAAAGCATCATCTCCTTCCTTGTTGGACTCCGTTGCTGAAACTCAACTTCTAGCGATCTGCAACTCTCCCTCTCTTTCTTTTTTTCTTTTTTTTTAGTATTTATAATGGCACCCTAATATTTCTTCGCAGAATAGTAAATATAAAAATTCAAAATTAATTCCATATAAGAATAATTATTATCCCACAATATTTTCTTAAATTTCAAATTATTTAAATACGAAAATATTCTAAAATAAATGGCAATTAAATTCATAAATAGGCATAAATTAGTTTGTACATGTCCCAAATAATCTACACAATTAAAATATAGAAGATTTCTAATACAATCTATAATATATAAGAGACAGCCATATGGATAATCTACATGTTTAAAGTAAAAAAACTAGAAATCTTCTATATTTTAATTTTTCAGCTCTAAGAGCCAATATTTATAGGTAATTTATTTCTAAAATTTATCCTACAATATAGCTAGACTAGTCTTTAAAATTCACAAAGATAATTATTGGAGTATTATTTTTCTACTAAAAATCTATTATTTAATATAGTTTAATACTTATTTTTCTATTTATTATTTTTGCCAAAAAATTTACGGATACTACAGAAGCAATGAGACAGAATTCAATTAATGCTTTTGAGTTGTACTAGCTTTTAAAATCATTTTGAATTTTGTCTAATGAGATTTGGTTGAGAATAAAAAAATAGAAAATAATAAAAAAGAGGAACCCAAGATGGTTTTTACAGGCCACACAAGAGGATCGCTAATGGTCTGCTTCTCTTGTTGTTTATTGGGCAAAATTTACCTTTAAGTCCTTCAGTTCTTTTTAGTATTGTATTTTGGCTCAAAACTTTAGGTTAATTGAAATTGGACCCCAGCTCTCTTTTTGTGGTGTTTTTGTTTGTTTAATGGGTATATCTAACGGGTTTGGTAATTATTTAACTGATTGCTATGTTTGGTTGTTGGGCATTCTTTACTCGATGATTTATGTTGGGTTATATTTTGTGTAGTGGGTTGTGTGGGTTTTGACTACAATGGGTTCAAGTTAGACGATAGGCATAAATTACATTGGGCTAGTTTATTTTTTTCTTTTGTTCGGCCTGTAAGAATTTCGGAAATGGGCTTCTACTGCATTTTTTTTTATACGGCCTCGTTAGATATATCTTTAGTAGGCTGTATAATGTTAGGTTAAGTTTTTTCTTGGGTCAGATTTTAGAAAAGGTTTATAAAAAATATTGGGCTTTATGTTATTATGTGTTGAGCTATTAGAATTTATCTTTTTGGGCTTAGTTTGTTGAAATTTCTGAAATTACATTTTGCCCCTAAAACTTTCTAAAATTGCATTTTGGTCTCTAAACTTTTCAAAATTTGTTTTTGATCCATAAAACATTTTGAAATTGTAGTTTGGTTTTGAATTGGAGCTGAGGGTTATGTAGTACTTCTTGAACAAATACCGAGACGTGCAATATGGTCCTTCAACTTTCTAAAATCCTGCGCTTTTAACCTTAGACTTTATTGGAATTATATTTTTGCCTTGAAAACTTTACGTATTTGTAAAATGAACCCTTGTAGTTTAGATTGTTACTTTTAATTAGGTTTCTTTTTCATAATTGTT